>CM054177.1:112097662-112845162 GCA_028829895.1 Sinotaia quadrata | reverse complement strand
ATTCGTTGTCATTCACTTAATTTTGCTTCTTCAACCGACTTCTCTACTAAACTCAGAATACTAAACAAGCAACAATATAGCCGTAGTCGCGAGGAGGATTCATTACAGCGCTGATTACAACTGCCTCTCAGTTACGGTGAACCCTTGGAACTGGTTGGAGTAAAATAAACCTTGAACTAATATATATATCTTATCGGGATATTTTTTAAGCAAATAAACGAGGCCATTGTGATACCCCCACCCTCATCCACCCATCCCCGGTATCACTCTACAAGAATGGAGTCTGTCGAGTATTCTCATGTTATCTTTGTTCGCCCCTATGGGAAAAGATTTCTCTGATCACAGGCACTAGTAATGTACAAAGGTCGTTTTCAATGAATGCCTTCATTTTATTATGCCATGTTCATTTATAGGACACTTATGACCACCTTTAAAATAAAGCTGTCATTTTGACATGCTAAGTTCACGCGCAAATACTCACACAAAATTTAACAAATATTTTATTTATTTAAATTTCTACACAATTTAAAACTCAGAAAATTAGGAAAGTATCCGCCTTTATTTCTACGTGAACATTGATATACTTGAAAACATCCGTTATTATCACGAAAGGAGGGTCTCCCTTATTAGCCATTAAACTTCTCATGCGTAAGAAAACTATATATAACCGGGTACGTCATGCATGGATTAGCGTTAATCGATGATCGATTTTTCTGGTAAATGGCTATGTATACATCGCCAATGGAGTTTTAAAACCTATATGTTGTTCAGTCTTGACCCCGTCACTCTGAACCAGTTGTGACGTAACGCAGACGTGCTAAGTACGTACTGACAAACACTCAAATTAATGGTGCCTGGTGTTGGCAAATGCCTCGCTAACGACGATATAGTTGCACTATCTCACAGGACTAAGCTAGGTTTCTCGCTAAAGAGTCATTACTTAGCTAACCTCCTTAGTCTGTCGCAGGGTCCACTACTTCAATAACAGGAAGCAAAGCAATTAAAATCGAATATTTAAAATCCGAATTTTATCTATTGTTAGAGTAGGTGGTTCTTATGTTTGTTCTGTTTTGTTTCGCTTTCTTTCGTTTTGGTTTTTTTTTTTTTTTTTTAACAGACATGTTTCTTGACTCAGTTACTTGATGACACTCATTTCGACTGCGTTAAATGCAGTGGGGGTTAGGATTGAGTATGCCAGCAAAGTGTGGTAACTGCAAGTGCAGTTTGAAATTTTCACAGTAACTAAACTTTAAAATAAATATAACCCGACAAGGTTAATACGGCACGTGTTGATTAGTCACCAAGGAGACCCACACAACAACATTAGCACGGCACGCGTTCATTAGTCACCAAGGGGACCCACACGACAAAGTTAATATAGTATGTGTTTGGTTCACCAAGGGGACCCACAAAAATATTAAAATGGCACATGAGAATCAATTTAGCAAAAAGATACCCAACCGACAACATTATTATGTAATCGTATTATACATTATTTTACATTGCTGCAGCCAATCAGCAAAAGAGACCCAGTCTGAATCATTAATATGACAGTCGTGTTGACCAAAACACAACACGGAGACTCATTCTACAGCATTAATATGACTCGGTCATATTGCCATTTCAGCAGTAAGAGACCCAGAAAATGGCAAAGGTAATGTTCGCCAGATCAGCAAACGATTAGCAAACTGCCAAATTGGCAGTTGCGATATGTTACGTTCGCCACATTAACAAAGGGAAGCCCATTCGACAACAGTAATATGTTGACCAGAGTTCCACTTAACAATAACACCAGTATCATTAATGTGACAAGTGATGGACAAATCGCCAATATATGGGATGCCTCGAACTTGATACATTCTGACGGTTAGAGAGGACGTGTAACCTTTGACCCCGTGATAAATATTATTTAGTAAAAGTCTCCAAAATGTTTATTTGCGATTAGCGGGACTGTTTATCGGTCAGTGCTACGCGATCCATTCGTGCACGCGCACTAACACATGACCATGTGATCTATTCGTGCACGCGCACTAACACATGACCATGTGATCTATTCGTGCACGCGCACTAACACATGACCATGTGATCTATTCGTGCACGCGCACTAACACATAACCGTGTGATCTGCTTTTGCACGCGCACCAATACATAGCGTCAACAGAGGCAGGAGGCGACCCACGAAAAGACTCTATAGACCTCTACAGTCTACCGTCTCTCCCCTTTAGAATCGAGCAAGTACGAAGGGGTCGAGCATTGTTTAGGGACCAAGAGCATCATTAGTGGTTAACTGCCCCTTAGTCCGTGGTGAAGGGCTTAACATCTAATCCGTCCAATGAAACGATGAAGAAGGTCACGTGCGTCCTACTGGCTGCGAAAGCTAAAAAAATCGCGTGGCAAGTTGAAAATCGAAAACAATAGGCCCTAGAGATCACGGCCGCTATCCGTACAGAACTGCACAGAAAACTTCCACCTTGCATCTTCATTATCTTACAGGACTATCTCTTTTCTTTTCAAAAAGGGAAATCTATACTCTCTAAGGGCTGGACTAAAAACATTAACGAAAATTAAAAACAAGCGTGAAATTAAAAAAATAAATAAATTAAAAAGTGTGTAATACGGTCACTAATTACGTTAAAAGCTTAAAAGAAATAAACCAATAAAATCTTTTTGTTTTTATTATAATCTGAACCACTAATTATCCTGTCATGTGCGAAACCTAAGTCATATGTACGAAATATTATATGCATTAATGCTTAACCATTATGAATTTACATGTTATTACTTGATCATTTTGTGTGTCGACGCACTACAAAAGTGCATTTAGAATCATGTGAAAGTCAAGGGGTGCGGAAGATGAGGGAGGGGGGGTATAAAGTAGAAAAAAAACACGTTAACTTCTTGAATGCTTTCCCACGTGACAAGAGTAACCATGTGACTTACTCCCATCCCTTTTCTCTTTTTCATTTTTTCTTGTTGTTTAAATGTAATTCTGTGACGGACTGCGATCACAGTCAATGCAGACACCCGCTCAATTGTAAAATTGGTGGGGGAAAAGGGCAAAGGAGAGAGATTTTGTGCGTGCATGCGTGTATATATTTCTTATACATCTGCTAAGTTATAAAAAAAATACCTGAAAATATGGTGGCGAAAACGATAGAGATAAGATCGAGATTAAGAGGATTCCCTCTGATGATTACAATATTTAACCTTTGCCCTTAACTGAAGCTATAGGAACCAAGAGACAACTTTTGTCATCTGTACGCATTAAACTGATTTTTTTTTTTACTGCTTTTATTTCTCAGTAAGCTGTTAACCTAGTCTCTAACTTATAGATTCACATAGACCTAAATGCTCTAGTTTCTTGACTCACATAGACCTATATGTTCTAGTCTCTAGCTTCTTGACTTATAGAGGCCTGTAGAGCCTAAATGAAAAGGAAACTAGAAATGACCTTGAAAGGTTAGAGTTCCTGTTCTCTGTGAGCGTGCTGTATCGGGGATGTCGTTTGGGGTATTATAAAGCTTTAAAGGTGGGTGGTGGGTGGAAAGAGACATACAAATGACTGCAAATTTAAATTAAAAGCACCGGAAATAACGAGAGGAAAGGTCTGACTAGCCTAACATGCCCTCAGTGCTGGCCTTTGGTGCTGAGGTGCCTCAGGATTGGGTAAAAACATTGTACCCCTGATATAAGTAATTTTAACCAACACTTTAAAAAAAAAATAAGAGATGTATTTGTTCTTGCTGTTCACTACCGCATAATAAAAATATCCACTTTGTCATTCTGAAGCTCGACAATTTTACTTTCTCTAATAGAGTTAAGAATTTTTCTTGATTGTAGAGCAAAGTCTACTGACTCAAGTCCTGTGACTTTTGCTAGTGGTTTTTTTTTTTTAACTTTTGTTCAAATCAAACGTTTTAAAACGCTACCGTTCTAACTTTACATTGGGCAGATTCGTGGATGAGACCAGAGAAATCCAGTCTTGGAAATTGAATATTCGAAGGAAATAATTACAAGAGCTGTCAGCCTACCATCCAACACAGTAGAGCACAAATAAACCGTGATCAGCTTAACTTTGTAAATACTTCCTTCTCCAGCAACAACCAACAATATTTGCAAAGCAGTTCTCATTTTCGGAAAAGAACCTCCCCTGCCTCCCCTTGCCCCCCCCCCCCCACACACACACACACCATGCCACCATCAGCAATACATTGCAGGACATCCAGCAGAGAAAGTTTTAAACGTCACAATAGTGTGTAGTTCCTCAATCAGTTCCACAACACTAATATCCGTTTCTTCTTCAACTGAAAGTATTTCTTTTCAGTTTTCTGCACTTTGCCAGTAGTTGGACTTTCTCAGTTTTGAGATTGTGAATGATGTAAAAAAAAAATCCCCAAACTTCTTGATATTGATTTCACTGACCGACCCACTTGAACTTGAATGCATCAGTAAGCGGATAGAAGAAATCATTTATGAGACTTCAAAGTCCCTGAATCAGAGGGCTTCATTAGCAGATTCGTAATTGAGCATCCGTCTTGTCTACGTGCCCATGATTTTTTTTATACTTTAGAGGATCTGGATTTACTTAAAGAAAGGGATAACGTTTCACGTCCAGACAAATCAGCGAATGACAAGGCGAAAGTATTTAACTGAAAGATAAGGAGAACATTTTCTGTCAAGGCAAAGCAGCGAGTGTGTTTTACCTAAAATCAAAGCAAGACTCATTGTTTCACTTAACAGATAGACTGCTTTGCTTAAAAATCAAGTAATTGGACTGTTTACAAAAAAAAACTAAAAACATTCAGACTGTTTTACCTAAAACAAAACATTGAAACTGTTTTGCTTTAAACAAAACATTAGGACAGTTTTACTTAAACAAAACATAGAGACTGTTTTGCTTGACTTTTTACTGAAAACACTGATACTGTTTTACTTCAAAATAACTGAAGCAGAAATGTTGTATTGCAAGAATAAGTAATGGGTGGAGGGGGGGGGGAATGGTTTACCTAAAGACCAAGTCAGTAATACCATTTTATTTAAAAGAACATTTTTGTGCACAGTCATCATATCCTATATACAAACAAGAAACAAACGAAATACAAACAAGGACAAACATAATTATTACTTAACAACACAGCGAAACACAAAAGACAAAGCTATGAACGTTGTTAACATTAGAGCAAGACAATGAACGTTGTTAACCTTAGAACAAGAGCTAGGGACGTTGTTAACCTTAGAACAGGAGCCTTGCTTACGTTAGAGCAAGGAACATTGTTTACGTTAAACCAAGGAATATTGTTTACCTTAAACCAAGAAACACCTTTTACGTCAGAGCAAGAAACATTGTTTACGTTAAAGCAAAAAACATTGTTTACTTTAGAGCAAGGAACATTGTTTACACTTAAGCAAGAAACATTGTTTTACGTTAGAGCAATGAATATTGTTTACGTTACAACAAAGAATTAGAGCAAAAATATTGCTACGTTAATAAAAGAAAACAATTTCACTTAAAGATTAAGCAAGAGTTGTTGTTACAATACAGAGACTGTTTTGCAAAGCAACTGGGCAAAGTTTTATTTAATATAAAGCAAGAAAGACTCTTGTACCTATGACAAAGCAAGGAATACAGTTTCACTGATAAACAAACAGAAACATTAGTTTTACTGCACGAGAGTGTCAGGAACTTTCCGTTGCAGGCACAGAAATGATCACAGTATTATAAAGAGCAAGGGACTCCATTTTACCTGAAAGGGCCCTGATATGTTTATTATTGTCAGACTTATTTCAAAACCGAACACAGCTGGGTCTTTTGTGCTAAAAGTAAAGGTGTGCTACTAAATAATGTTAAGTTTTGTAGAATATTTTGTTTGCTTGCATTGTTAACAACTTACCCTAGAAAAATCATTTTTTAAAAGTACTTGCACTTTACATTTTTTTTCTAAAGTGTATGGTTTGGATGAAAAAGTCTGTTTAGTTCCCTCTCTCTACCGGTACATTGTTCTTAATCACCCCCCCTCCCCTGAATAAAATTATTCCTGATGAATCAATGTCGTAACGCTGTGCGCGACTAAAATTGCTTGAACATCAACAATGCCTACACACGTTGAGAGAATTAAACCATGCTATTGTTTTTAAGTGTCCTTTTCTTCGGACGATGCATATCTAAAAGTACATGTATAACTCATGACTACGGATAAACGGCCGCCTTCAAAAGGTCAAATAACACTTTCATCCCTTCCCTGCCAGTCCATCCTGTGGTTACTCCCTTCCTTCCTTCTATTTCAGACTTGTCACCAATTGCATTGTCTCTCCAATTTCAGCTCTGAAACTATATATAGCCTGTACACACAGATATTCTGATTGCGGTGCACAATTCACTGAAAACTGGTGACGGATGAAGGACCTCTAGGACTAGTCAGTTAATATAATATTTCTTCTGGTGGATTTATCTCCCTTTAATTTTTTTTTTCCCCTCGCTCCCTCGTGAGTCAATAGGATCGTTGTGACAAGACTGCACTCTCTACCTGCAAAGTGTGACAACGCGCAGTTCCAGCGACATTCCCGTGAGCGCCAACGACCGGACTGTTTGTGCTTAAAGAAAGTTTAAGAGTTTCGTCGGCAGTCTCTGTAACTTGAAATCTCCAAAGATGAAAGCTGTACGATTGGGAGTGGCGTGCGTGTTGTTGTTGGCGTACTACATCAGGCCGTCTGTACATGCACAGGGGGTAAGGCTTGACGCATATAATTATATATATTTTTTTTTATCTGTGGTTGTGTGTCACGCATGTGCCGCCTGTCAGCCTTGTGCTGTATACCTGTACCGGAGTTTTGCAACGTGTTTAGGACGCGCGCGTGTTAATCTATATTCAAGCGTGTATGGTTCACTGAATGTATGCCGAATCAGTTATTAGCCGTGCAGTTTACTGAAGCCGATGGTAGACTTCGTACCGATCACGTATACCTGAAAGCAAAGACATAGGCGATAGGGTCGGGAAAAGCTATCTTGGTGCCTTTAAGCAATTATTACAGACCTGTGAACGTATTTCTTCACTACTAAGTTCACAGAAAACCAAGATTTATCGCTTTAATGTCACTCGCTGCCTTTGCAACGTCTTACCGTCCGGATCGGTCGAGAGAATGTGTCGTAATGAACAGACACCATTTTTACTGCGCCATAGGCCAACTAGTTCTGTCAACTTTTCTGCTGGTTCAAGTGTGTAAATATCCCAGTGCTCACGGGTTCTGTCAGCATTAATCTTTCGCGATTAATCTTTTGTGTGTACCATGCGTTAAGGATTTGTGTGTGATGCGGACTTGTGCTAATACTGTACTCGCTACTACCACCCAACCCTGGCAACGCGGTTCAGAAGGGGGCAAGATTGTTTGAATTGAAATTCACACGGGCCATAGCTAGTCCGTTGTGCTTTTTGCAGGACAAAGGGCTTTTCTTTTAGTTGTTCCCGACCGGCTTCATTTGTGGTTGTAGTAATAAATACCTAGTGTGGTGTTTATAAAACACAGTTCTGTCAGTAACATTGCAGGTGTTGTAGGCTTCACTGCCAGCTTGTGCTCGGGCGTGAGAGATTATTAGTACACACGTATGCAGCGTAACTGTGAACTGGTTGCCAGAATTGTCTCCCTTACATATAACCAGATATCTACTGAGGGCTGAGGGCCGAATCCGATAGTGTGATCTGCAAATGCACATGAGAAAGTATTTAAATTTAATATCACTCCGCCTTTTCTTGATTTAGGCTGGTCAGTCAGGAACAAAGAATGCAATGCCTGCATGTTGTCTTATGTGACGCTGTAAAAGTAATACATGTAATAATGTTTTAAAACCTATAGCCAAAACATAGCGTGACCTCGTAAAAGAACATAAGGTTATCGATATGCGTAAAAAGGTCAATGAATTTATTAAATCAACAATCAAATATATTTGTAACAAATACAATTAAAAAGATTACTTGACATCAGTAATTCCACAGTGATTTCGAGTAATTTTAATATCTATACAGTTTTATATCCAAACACACAATTCAATAGAATAATGTCAGTACAAATCACAGAATAGTTCTTATCAGAGAACAGAAATTGAGTTATTAAAGATAACCATTTTTAGGCGCTGTCTCAATAGTCTTTCACACACTTTTGTAACAAAGTCATAGGTTATTGTTCATGTCAATTTCCTGTTTCCCTCCTCACAGTGATTTGCTGCTATCCTCTCCAGGCTAAACTGGTGCTCTGCCATAACAGCTCCCTCAAAAAGAATAACAATTGTAGCAATTTTCCAGTAACCTTGTACCAGAAATTGCTTGATGTAGTCAGCATACCTACCTACCATACATACAACCTTACACTTACACACTGCAGCAGACACCTCACACATCTATCATGGTCAAAGTGGCTTATAATCAGTGATCCAGGAAAGACTGCTTTTCCCCATTAAGTTAACAATTTGCCTTTCATGACCAGACTTCTTGCCACACCAAACAAATTCAAGTGATTAGACAATAGGATTCTCTACAGCAGGTAAACTTTTGATCTCAGCCCATTGGGTGATCTAATTCTCATAAAACATAACCATTGGATAATAAAACTACTCATCCAGTTCGAACTGGTTTCATTGCATCAGCAATTTCTAGCATATTCTTAACTCTAGTGTTTACTCCAACTCTGACACTCAAAAATATAGTCAGGTCACTTCCAACAATTTAACAATTTATATAACAATTAAGTCTAGAAATATTGATAGGCAAATTTACTCCGCCACAGATAGATAGATAGTGTGATGGGGTGTCTGGTGTAGTGTGTATGGGTCACCCCAGGATTCGAGATGAAAATGATGATGATGGAGAGGACAAAACGTCACACGCTTAATGACAGCCACAGCAAGAGATGGCAATACGCAACACTGTGTTTACAGCTTGCATGAGTCCTTTATTCATGGCAGCACACCACACCAAACTTTCTCTCTCTCTCTCTCTCTCTCTCTCTCTCTCTCTCTCTCTCTCTCTCTCTCTCTCTCTCTCTCTCTCTCTCTCTTTCTAGCTACATGGCTTTCTGTCACTCTGCATGCATACAACCAACCATCCTTTGACACGGTGGTGGTGGTTATGATAACAAATTTGCTTCGATGCTGGAGCTTTCATAGATCTTCATAGATCATAAGACGTTCTCTGACCTGAAGTGCTCCAGTGGGACGTGCTCCCCTCAGGAGTATTTGGGGAGTGCTGGCAATGGTGTTGCTGTTGGAGTTTTGTCTTGGTGCTTGCTTGGTGTTGTCATCAGTTGTTGATATTTAAAAAAAATATATTCATGGAATTGTGTTCCTGTTGAGTTATGTGTCCGCTATCTCTTGTGTCTGTGGCGTTGAAGTTGTATTGAGCATTGTGGTGTCGTGGTGTGAGTTGTGAATATTGGTAATGAATCTGTGTGTAGTGCTCTTGTTCACTCATCCATTGCAAAATATGTCTATGTGTAGAGCTCTTATTCACTCATCCATTGCAAAATGTGTCTGGCTGGCAAAGGCGGACTTTAGTCTGGTAATCTGTGGGTTAAAGTTGAGGTGGATGTTTTTGCAGTATTCCTGATGTATTGTGGGAGGGCTGTTGGGAGGGGTTGTCTTATAGAGCCCAGGCTAGTGGCATGCCTTTGACACACTCGCTTGTCCATCTATGTTCTGAAAGTGTCGGCGTCAAAGAGATCTTCAGTAGATGATTCAGACACATAGGACTGAAACCGGTGTTAATTGACTCTTACTACTAACAGTTATATAATGCGTATAGTATCTAAAGAAACTACATTAATTATTCTTTAAATACAACTTTTTCCTTCCATATAATTTACAAGATAAAGTACAAAATAAGATAAATAACTATATTCGTGTGATGGGGGAACCATGCTCAAACACATAAATCATAAAGTGCACTAAGATAATAATAAAACGTAGCACACAAACATTATATAAATACAAACAACAAACCACTTCCTATCCAAATGCATAAATACCAACTTTAGTTAATAATTACCTAAAACAGTATACAACAATAAAAGCGTGTACTTTAACACATCTCTAAGCATTAGCACTGACACCTTTATCATTCAGTATACAACAATAAAAGCGTGTACTTTAACACATCTCTCAGCATTAGCACTGACACCTTTATCATTCAGTATACAACAATAAAAGCGTGTACTTTAACACATCTCTAAGCATTAGCACTGACACCTTTACTCATTCTATGGCGCAATTTGAAAAAGCACCTCTTGACCCCATTTATCAGGGCGCTCCTTGCAGACGATGTCTGCCTGCTAACATAATACTCACAGAGGCAAGTGAAACAAAAAAGGGCTGTATACACTTACACACACACATTCCACTTAGGTAGGTAGATAGAGTATTTTGATTTTCATCATGTATTTAAAAAATAGTATTAATTTGTTTGAGTGATTACTTAAATTACTTAAATCAAGGGCAGAGCTGAGGTGTAAGGTAGCGGATCACGGATGTAAGGTAGTTAATCTCCATTCTATATCCTCATAAAATCAAATAAAAGTCACAAGAACTATTTGGAGTGGAACACTTGCTGTGATAACAGGGTAGCCAATTATCATTACTAAAAATGGAAGTGGCTATATCTGAAGTAAAACTAAAAAGCTTATAACTCATGCTAAAGGAGCAAACTGATTTGTGAAGGGAATGAATTTGAGAAACCATTCTGCTTTCTGGTATCCTGGGTGTTGGATATGCGAAGGATGCATTTCACTGCCAGTCAGAGAAGATTAACAGTGAACTCTTTTTTCCTGGCCACTCAAATGAGCACCAAATTTAGAACCAACAAGCTTGGCGCTCAATTTAATGTTTCATTTTAATTAATTTATTGTTTTGTTATGATTTTAAACGTAATAAAATTAATCCTAATACATGCTGCCCGCAAAATACAGTATATATGTCAGAACCACTAAACAGAAAATAAATCATGCTACTGCTGAAGAGTCCGCAAAATATCCACAGAATTATTGTGGACATAAGGGACCGTGACCTTTGACCGTTCTGACAGCTATTTCATTTTATGAATTTCGCAGTAAGGCGCAGCTCTATAAATGTATTGTGAGGAGACCAGTAAGTGAGGAATGGTTTCGAAGTCTAACACCTGATTAGTGTGGGGAATTCCTTCGTCTCGTGTATGGTACTTCTCGTCATGCCTGCAATGCCTTTTGCCTGGATAAAATTGCTGCGGGGGGGGGGGGGGCGAGGAGTGTGTGTGTGTGTGTTGGGGGAGTCTCCAGAGTTGCCGGCAATCCAGTACTTATTGAGGGGTGTAAAGCAATGCTAAAGAATGGACTGAAGGGTATAAAACTGGATCGATGGGGGTATCAAGCAACGCTAAAGAGTGAACCGAGGAAAGTCATTTAAGTATGTCAAAGAGGTAACTGTAATGAGATTCTGACATAGCAAAGGCCGCTGTGGTCCACTTAGTTGTGTGATTGATCATCTTTGCGGAGGCATCTTGCAACTCCTATTGATGACTGAGACAAATGAATCTTGCTACCCCAGTTGACTGAAATAAATTAATAAGTCTTATTTACTCCAGGAGATGACTAGACAAACCAGTCTTGCTGCTCCAATGGATGACCGAGACAAATCAGTCTTGCTACTCCAATTAATGACCGAGACAAATCATCTTGCTACTCCAGTTGATGACTAAGATTATTTTAGTATTTGCAATACATTTTGCACCGCGTGCGCGCATGTGTTGGTTGGTTTATAGGATCTTTATCTACTGCTTAGCAGCGCATTTTCGGTTTGTGCCACAGCGTTGGACACTTTTGTGAAAGGAACAGTTTATAAATTACATCTAAACTAATATAGAAGAGATTTGAGATTGCTAATTGGAGTACAAAGGTGTTGTTTATTGTTTCAAAATCCAAATTAAGACAGCACAACTAAACAGTTGAATGGAATTTTCATTTACGATAGCAAGGAAACAACCAAACTTGAAGTCCGGAAGAAAGACGAACGAACAAAAAGGCTTATGCATGTACATTTATAACATTTAAATTTATAATAAGCTAAGTGAAATAAACAACATAATAAACTATTTTTTTAAATCAGAGCAACGCTTGTTTTTTTCACAATACTTTATGCAGTACACGCACTGACTCGCCTTGGAAGTTCTTCGTAGAAAAGCATATTCCTGGTACCATCTACCACCACCACCACCCCACTGCACTTTTGAGATGGACCACTTTTGTTTCATGTGCAGTTTGACTTTCGTGGTACGTCAAAACACTATTGTATTTTCAAGATTGTAGTCAAAAGGAACAAATAAGCCATTTTTTAAAATATATGTGTTACTGCAAAACATACATGGTCCTTCCCCATTTTTATTTAATAATCGTATCAGTCGTTTTCCGATAAAGGCTTATTACTTTAAATATAGGTGATCTACTTTTGTAATAACTAAATTATTTCCGGCACAAACACCAGAATTGTTAACCCGCCAGACAGTTGGTATTTGCATTGCAGAATTGTGTCTGCGCGTGTTTGTATGAGTGAGTGAGTGTGCGTGTGTGTTCGCAGATGATTGCCGATGAGATATATTTTGTCTGTAATGGCAGCTGCAAATAAACAAACACATACGCACATACTTGAATTATTCAGGTACCATGGGTCGATGCATATTATCCCAACCTCCACCAGCCCCTCCCTCTTTTTCTTTCCGTGGCATGCCTACTCTTTAGTCACATCTCTTCAAGGAGAACAAAACCTACAGCTGAGGGACTGTTATCTAGAGTGACATCTAACCTAAATAAAAATGTCAACGTCCGCCACTTGGACACGTATATGATTCATGTGTGAAGAATTAACGAACAAGCGAATGCCACAGCTTGCTGACATGAATGACGCATTTTCGATTACATGTATTTCTCCTTTCTTTTCCTGTTTTCCTTTTCGATCAGTGCAGACTCGTGTACAGTTTGGTGTATTCACTTGCACAAACTATTTATAGAAAGGAGGACTACTTAAAAAAAATAAAATTACAGGTCAAACCAATCCGGGTAAAAACAACAAATTAGCTGACAATAAGGCCAACATATACCAGTGAAATTTTGTTTGTTTGTTTGTGAATTGCTGTATAATTTATTTCATCAAAGGAAACAAACAACGAACAACTGTCATCACTCAACACTGTGGTTCAGGCAACGCGATCCATTATTGTGGGAATTCTTTTTTAAATTAATAGACAGAGTCATCTCAGTGGTCGTGGATTATAAGTTCTGAAGTGAAAAAAAAAAAATTGAATAAATACTCTTTTGAAATAACAATACGAAACAAACAGTTAATCACGGCTTCAGAGGGGGGAATATCACTGCAAGCAGAGCAACCATTTTCCTTGGTTTTTATTTCTATTTAAACGTTTTCACAATTACTTTCATTTCAAAACGTCCATCGGGTTTAAACGCAAGTGCAATTATGCTGACATTTCTGAGATGTACGTATGCCTTGTCATCAGAGGCTTCTAAGTCTGCCATAGTTTAGGCCCGGAATCGGCTGTAATGAATAACATTCTTCTATAGCAACCTATTAGCATGAATAATCATTTTGGGCTTTGTGGTGACAGCGATAGACTACTCTTTACAAATTCATCACAACTCATTAGCTACACACTAACTTACAATTCATAAAGTCAATAAAATACTTATAAGTGGATAACAATGATTTACTTTTACAATTGTATACATTTTCAGTTTCAATACATTTAGCAAGTGGTTCACAGCGATATTCATTAAACAATCATTTCCTCTCTATTTAACTCCACTGGCTACAATTGTTTAACAAGCGTGAGCAAGGTGTGAATACACGTGTTCATGCCGTCTCGACATTTCTACATAAATGTAATCATCACTAACACCACTTAGCTTCTGTGAGAAGAAATACATTAGTTCACACAATCATTTAACAAATTACATAAATATTTTACACAACGTTCTTTGAATGAAATATACAATATTTTTAGAGAAGTCAGTTATAGTTACCACTCTTGTCATTCATGCATGGTATCAACGAATGCAAGCAGTGTGCCCATGGACAGTGGGTGCGGTGGAAATGTGCATCTGAGGGTCTTAAGTGATTGATAAGTATATATGAATGGTCTTTAGGTCAGCTAGCAGATTGTACTACGTCATGACATGGAACGTGAATGACCAAGTATGGGTGTCTCATATCTGGCTAGTGGTTCCCCATCCTGCCATTCACCCTCACCCTTTTGAGTGACCTACATCTTAATAGGTCAGAAACGACTATTGCACCACCAGTATGCAACTTAGCTAACAGTACTATACTTCTCATAAATAATAAAAGGATTATTAATTAAATATAAAAAAAATTTTAAATTGGCATAATTTGCCCAGAACTCCTCTGACAACAGTGTTAAAAAGGTCACCCCATCTTCAAAAGAAAAATAATAAAAATTGAATGAGAGCCAGATGGTGGATGACGGAGTGTTCCTATGCCATTTTTTATATACTGTTAAATAACATGTGTTATTCTTTCCCATCTTTGAACACTAGCATTTCCAGGTCTGTGCCCGCCTACCCCCAACCCCCCGTGAGCAGATATTTGTCTCTGGAAACAGTTTAGGATTTAACTTTTTCAGATCTGAGAGATTTACCAATTGGAATTAAGGTACTTAGTAAATTATCTTATGTTTTAACTGCCAAAGAGGTAATTAGTCTGAGTGCATTATAATAAACTGAATAATCTCCTTTAAACTTCTCACTCCATATCTGTAGTTTTGCTTGTGCATCATATCAAACTTGAACTAAGCTTTTTCCTATCAATGCATTGGTGTGTTCTGTTTGGTTATGTCCAAGAGGTTCATTCCATTTTGTTTAAATTGTTTATTTTATTTTTGCATTTTTAAAACATAGACCACTCTGCTATTTGTGTGTGTGTGTGTGTGAGAGAGAGAGAGAGAGAGAGAGGAAGTCTCAGATTTATGTTGAATAATCTCTCGCATTATATAAGTTTAACATCCTATATGGAAAGTTACTAAACCATGGGAAATTATTTAAAGGTAGGCTGTAAAACACTCTGTGTTCAGCCCTTCACTTCCCCAAGAAGCCCTCAAACTCTTGAATTGCACTAGGAGTGGGCAGGGCATATTGGTGTCAGGGACACTAATAGGCAGGAAAAAATGTTTATATATATTTGCAAAATAAATTTTAAAAATTGTGTATAACTTATGTTTTCTCAGTATTTCATGTCTCTTTTATTTTAAAGTTATTATTGTTGTTTTTAAGATTAACAAATAGTTTGTCAGTTTGAATTTGTGGACCTTTCCCAGAAACTGTGAGTCATTCTCATGATGTGAATTTTGGTTTCATTTTGTGAGTATTGTTTTTCTCGAAGGGTTTCATAAGAGTTTTTAGTCATTTTTATGATGGTGACTAAACCCACAGGTGTGCCTCATTATTTATTGTGTGTGTGCATGTGTGTGTGTGTGTGTGTGTGTGTGTGTGTGTGTAGTTTTAACCCATTAATACATATTTATGCCTTTATACAGATGGCCACTTCTTGCCATACATTAAGTCTTTCCTCACTCACTTTTTTGTCGTTGCCATAATGGTTATTTTGTACATTTTCCTGCCCATACTGATTTCTTGTTATTACTCTTTTATTCTGTGGCTTTAAATGCTTTCCATGCTATCATTTTACACTGATTTATTAATGTTACATTGTTCCATTTATTGTCTCCATCAATGTAATATAAATAATTTATGGAAATGACAGTAGATCCTTTCTTAAAATGTGCTTTTATTTAATTTCTCACTAACGTTTTAAGGATCTTGGGGAGTATTTAGCCTTTGTGACATATGCCATACACATAACTGTATTTAAGGGGTTTATGGCTTCATGTACACTAACTTGTCCTGGACAGTATTATGTGTTTCTACTATTTTTATGACATATACCATACACCATTACTGCATTTAAAGAGTTAATGGCTTCGTGTACACTAACTTGTCCTGAACAGTATTATGAGTTTCTACTATTTTTATGATGTATACCATGCATCATAACTATGTCTAAGGGGTTAATAGACTCATGTACACTAACTTGTTCTGGACAGTTTTATGTGTTTCTTCCATTTTCATGATGTATAATATATAATTGCAATAAAAGGGTTAATGGCCCCATATACACTAACTTGTCCTGGACAGTTTTATGTGTTTCTACTATTTTCATGACATATACCATATAATTGCATTAAAGGGGTTAATGGCCTCATGTACACTAATTTGTCCTGGACAATTTTATGTTTCTTCTGTTTTCATGACTTATAGCATATAATTGCATTAAAGGGGTTAATAGCCTCAGGTACACTAACTTGTCCTGATCAGTGTTCTCTGTCTATTGCTTCCCTTAAGCTGTCTGTGTTCAGTGTTCGTTGACTTTTTCAGCAAAGGAATTCTAGAATACATTGCTTATAAATCTGAATAAGAACATTAACAACATTCATTATATATCTGAAGTGAGCACAAAGTTATGCTTGTTTGCAGCAACAACAAATAATGTATATCAGCAAAGCTCATACTAATCCTTGCTAAAGGAAAAAGAGTAAGCCCACATCAGAACTAAAATGCAAGCATTTATAACCATAGTGTTGAACATGTTAAAACATGTCTGTTACTATGACAAACTGCAGCCTGAGACAGTACAATAATATTGTACCATGGACAAATATTGTTAAGAGACATTTTTACCATAGCTTCATTTTAATCTCATTATTTCTTTATTAATGAAAAAAAGAAAAATGTTAACACTTTCTTGGCATTGAGGGTACCCATAATGCAATACTTCATATAGTGTCTGAGGACCTGGTCTTGCATTTCACACAAATGTGATTTAAGATTTAGGGTATGAAACTGGTATAAAGTTAAGTGTGTATGCAGGGACCGTTTTGTAATCAAAGAATTGCTATCCGAGCCTGATTGCTTTGAGAAGTGTTTGGAAAATTAGGGATGGATGCTGGAATAAGTTTTGTAAGCTGTTTGCAATGGATGAAATGTAAACTGGTGTAAAGAGGGTGAGCACGCACATGCGCGTGTGTGTGTGTATGTGTGAAATGTGAACTGGCTGTAATGGGGGGGGATGAAATGTGAACTGGTTGTAAGGGTAATGAATTTGAAGTGGTTGTAAGGTGATGGAATGTGAACAGATTGTAAGGGGGTGAAAGGTGAACTGATTGTAAGGGTAGGGTGAAATGTGAACTGGTTGTAAGGTGATGGAATGGGAACAGATTGTAAGGGGGTGAAATGTGAACCAGTATATCTCACATGATACTTATTAGTATTGCTGCTATGATGTATGGTCTTTCCATGACTACTAGTGCTACTGGTGGGTGAGCTTCATGGTGAAACAGTGTATATGTGTATGTATGTTCTCTCACTCTCTCCTCTTCACACACACACACACACACACACACACACACACACACACACACACACACACACACACACACACACACACACACACACACACACACACACATACATACATACATACACACACACACACACATACACACACAAACAAAAACATTCAGAATTAATGTTTTCAATGTCAGTGTTCATTTTATTATAGTTCACTGTTTAATCCTTGTTACTTGATGGCAATTTTTTAAGAGTAATTATAAATTAACTTAATTAAACATCACTCATATATTCCAGATATAGATCAATATGCAGCATGGTGATTAATGACACCAAGTCTCTGAACTATAAATAATTTAATGCCACCACTATCTAAAGCCACTATAAATAATTTAATGTCACCACTATCTAAAGCCACTATATATAATTTAATGTCACCACTATCTCTGCCACTACAACTAATTTAATGTCACCACTACCTCTGCCACTATAAATAACTTAATGTCACCACTATTATTGCCATTATAAATAATGTAATGTCACCACTATCTCTGCCACTATAAATAACTTGATGTCACCACTATTATTGCCATTATAAATAATGTAATGTCACCACTATCTATGCCATACCAATAATTTAATGTCATCACTATCCTACTGTACAAGTAACAGTTTAATGTCACCACAATTCCTACCACAAATAACAATTAAATGTCTTCACTGTCACTACCACTGCAAATAGTGATTAAATGTCATCAGTGTCTCTACCACTAGTAACAATTGAGTCACCACTGTCCCTACCACTACAAATAACAATGTCACCACTGTCTCTACCACTACAGAAACAATCTAATGTCATCCATGTCCCTGTCACTACAAGTAACTCCAGGTTATTACTTACATGTTATTAGTGACCCAGTATGTAAACTAGTTAGGTGGGTTACTGATCCATGCACGTGTTCATTTGTACATATTGATCAGCATTAGTCTGCTTGCATTAGCCCCTTACTCTCACACCACTATACACACACAAATATGTGATTACTCTCACACCACTATACACACACAAATATGTGATTTCTCTCACACCACTATACACACAAATATGTGATTTCTCTTACACCACTACACACAAATATGTGATTACTCTCACACTACTATACATACACAAATATGTGATTTCCCTCACACCTCTACACACACAAATATGTGATTTCTCTCACACCCCTACACACAACAAATATTTGATTTTTCTCACTATACATACACAAATATGTGATTTCTCTCACACCACCACACACACACACACACACATATATGATTTCTCTCACACCACTTCACACATAAATATATATATGATTTCTCTCACACTACTACACACAGACAAATATGTGATTTATCTCACATCACTGCACACACACAAATATGTGATTTCTCTCACTTCATTATACACATTCGAATATTTCTACAATTTTATTTACACATAGCATATTGATATAATTTCAAATATAGTGTGAGATTTAAGGTATTATTTAATTATGAGTTTTGAAATGAGGTGCTTTTACTATTTTACTATTGTAGTCTATACTGTTTGCTATTTGTTTGTGTTTTTTAAGTATGTTCAAGATTTCAAAATTAAGCTAGATTACAGAAGGCTGGCTCTATATGGGATTTACTTTGAATGAGATCAGTATACTTTTATAATGATTTGTAAAATGTTCTCTCTCTTTACAAACATGGGTTTTACTTTGAATGAAATCAATATACATGTTTAATAATAATTTGTAAAAAGTTCTTTTTTCTTACCAACATGGGTTTTACTTTGAAAGAAATCAATATAGATTTATAATACATGTAGTGATTTGTAATATGTTCTCTCTCTTTACAAACATGGGTTTACTTTTAATGAAATCAATATACATGCATAATAATAATTTGTAAAATGTTCTCTCTCTTTACAAACATTTTTGTCCCCAGAACAATACGAATGGCACAGTCATTCCCCAGCAAGTAATTGAGATGATTACCAACGTAAGGGTCAAAGTTCTTTTGGTATGTTTGAAAATTATTCTGTACATTTTGTCTATATTAAGCTTATTTGCCTCTTAGATTTTATTTATTGCAATAAAAATGTGTTTATTAGAAATCATTTAAGATGCAGAAAATAACATATCGCAAACTTTCTAACACACCCAATGGTGATTGTATTTTTTTCAAGACGTAATAGTTTAATGCCACTATCACATAATAAGCAGATTGTGCTTTTGTTTATGTCCAGCCAACCTTTGGGAGCTAAACTGAATGTGCGAAGTTTGTAAAAACTTTATCAGAATTGTTAATTTGGGGTATATGTATGTACTTTTAAATGGACAGTTTGCCTAAAATTATTTCCCTTGCTGTATGTAGACTGCTGAATGACAGAATAATTGCATTTATTTCCTTTTGGGAAGACAACAATCATTTAGGATCTCATTTCTAAAGAAAACTTAGGAAAGAAGTTGCAAAATTGTCCATTACTATACCTAGCAGGAGACCAATATGCATATGAAGTGATGTACCTGTTTAGCAGAAGCCCAAGTGGAAATTAACATTAAACCCTTATAATGATTTTTAAAATTGTATCTTTCAATTTTCCGCTCATTCCCATCAAATGCAATTATCTCTCTCTTTGGGTATATGTATATGATTTTCTTTTTAAAGTTGAAACTCTTATAACTCTTATAGATGTGTATATATAAAATTATTATCCTATAAACTTTGAAAATTGCAAATTTCTCTTTTGTTATCATGAAAACTCTGAACCCACAGTCTGTATAGATGCAAGTCTGCTATTAAAAATAACTTCTCTACAATATTGCCCAAATTCTTCAATATCTTTTGTAACAAATGTTCACTTCAGAGTATTCATTTCTCTTCAACTTCACTGTTGCAACATTTGTTGCAAATTGTAAAACTTCTCAAAAGTTGTGTACATAATTTCACCTCAACTTTGCTATACATAAAATATTGATACAAATTGCTCAAGTTAATGCCACTTTTTTTCAAAACTGTAGAGTTTTCTACAACATTTGTTGTATAATTTTTTTTTTAATTGAATTATTCTTTGCTCTTTTTCTGAAAAATGTTTTCTTCAAACTTTGCTGTACAGAAATTCTAAGCAAAATTGTCCAAACTTTGCTGTACAAAACTATTTATAGATTGCTCTCTACACATTTACTGTACAAATTTTCTTCATAATGGATAATGCTACAAGTTCTGTACATCTTCAATAAAGTTATCTGGAAAAGTGTTAAATTCTCCATGAATTTTTCTAAATTTATCTGAAATTGTCCAAGTTCTCTATAAATTTACTAAAGTTTTCTAAAATAGTGTCCAAGTTAAATATAAATTTGCTAAAGTTGTCTACAAAAGTGTCCACTTTCTATATAAATTTGCTAAAGTTGTCTACAAAAGTGTCCAAGTTCTATATAAATTTGATAAAGTTATCTGCAAAAGTGTCCAAGTTCTATATAAATTTGATAAAGTTATCTGCAAAAGTGTCCAATTTCTCTATAAATTTGCTAAAGTTGTCTACAAAAGTGTCCAAGTTCTATATAAATTTGCTAAAGTTGTCTACAAAAGTGTCCAAGTTCTATACATTTGCTAAAGTTGTCTACAAAAGTGTCCAAGTTCTATATAAATTTGCTGTACAGAAATACTCAACAAAACTGTTGTTTTTTTCTATATACATTTGTTTTACAAAAGTTATCTACACATTTGCTGTGCAAAGATTCTTTAATTAATGCCTAAGTTCTCAATAAAGTTGTGTAAAGAAAATTATCTGCATACATGCCATAGCACTATAGCTTTGCAGGACTCTTGGATTGCATAAGTTTAGATGTAGTGTAAGGAACATTAATCATAACTTAATGTCAAAGTGATTTTAATTCTTTCATACTCAGACTCTTACAATAAAATTTCCAGAGAAAGCTTTAGGATTTTCATTCTGGGATACTTGGTACTGAACACCTAAATAAGTGACAGATTAGGAATTATTGAATAACATTATTTAAAGCAAATTTGTAAATGATATCGGCCCTTCAATAAGACCACCATTTCCTGTCTTAATTTTGATAAATGTAAATTTTCTTTTCATTGTAGCCCCTATAGATTTAAAACACACCAGATTTTATGCTCATGAATAAATTAATTATTTGTTAGAATACTGATAATTATTTTTCTTGGAGTGTGAAAATTAATTCCACTGCGTGATTTTTAATAGTACCAAAGCAACTCCCACTTCATACAAAATGTGTTTTGATAAGTCATCTCATTATCATTAACTCTTCTCTTATGTGACTATTGTTATATGTACTTAGATGATTGAAACTTAGTCTCTGAGACCAACCAGGATTCTAGGAATTCAATGTTTTAAGGAGGGTGCATATTTGTTTTGCAATAGGACAAAAGTCTATGGTTTCTTGGCCACTAATTAAATAACCTTCCAGTTCACAATACTATCATTACTTATTTAAATAATTATTAATATTGTTATTTTAATTTCCTCATATTAAACAAAATATTTTTTCACATAGGAATCCCCATATGTGCAACGAAGCTCAACTGACCCCAACAAATTTGAAGGTATATTTATAGACATTTTGAACCAGCTGACCACTCGCTTGAATCTTACTTTCATAATCTCTCTACAAGATGACCTGATGTATGGATATGAGGAAAAACCTGGAGAATGGACTGGTCTCGTTGGGAGTTTGCAAGATAATGTAGGTTTTTATTTTAATTGTAAATTGTGTGTGCGTGCACACACATACACACACATATATATATAATGTTTTGTCATCTTAATTAAGGTCCTTTTATAATATTTTTAATGAACTGCAAGGCAAATACAGTGCAAAAAAACCTACTGCAAGAACTGAATTGCATATTGTTTGTTTACAGAATACAATTTAGTACAGTTTAGTGTAGCTCTTTCAAATTCTAGCTACAATTCATATAGTTTAGAAACATGTGAATCCAATGATGGTTCCAATGGTTATAAATAAGTAGTGTTTTCAGTCAAATCAATGTGCCACATAGATATGATTTGTGTGGTAAATGGATAGATGAATGGAGAGTCTGATGTCATACAGACACATGCATGAATACACACACAGAATGGAAGGAAGGAATAACTTGGCATTACTAAATAACTTCATAAACAAATAAGAGCTATATTTACTTAAATCAATACTAGCTGATATAAGCATAACAAACATCAAGATTCATTGGTTCAAACTTTGCTGCAGCTCTAAATTTTTATATATGCACAATGCAGCAATTGAAAGAACTTGAAGTAGATGCTTTTTCTGTTAACCAATGAAAATGCTTGGTGCAAAACTGCAGCTAAAGCTATATGGAGTTTTAAATAACAGTTTCATAGACAAATGAATGCTCTTGTCTGCACAACTTTCAGTGAGAAAATATTCAAATGAAGTTATGGTAACAGTTTGAAAATGAGCAAAGTTTTAAATTGATTCCTAGAAGCTTGAGTTTTAAAGTTCTGGTAATAAAAGTGCAATCAGGGAAAAGATTATAGTTACACCTTTCTTTATTACTAATATAAGAAAAAATCATATGTGGTCATGCACCAAAATAAATCTTAACCAAAGCAATTTTTTCTATCACAGTTACATATGGCTGTGTGGCCTCATTTTAGCAAAAGCATGTCCAACACTTAGTAAGTGTAATTATTTTTCTGCCAAACATGGTTTAAAGCACATTAAATATATTAATACATCAGTTTGCGTTAGATAAAGAAATTATCTTTAAGTTTATCCATGTTTCATCCGCAAATAACTGTTTTAAACGCTAGTTATTCCTGCGAAAAGTGATGTTGGGACTACCTAATGTTATATATTTATTTTTATTATTCATTTATTATACATTTGCTATAATTAGAAAACAAATCATGAACATTTGCAATTCTGTACATTGAACTTAAGAGTTTGATTAAGTATACCGAGTTACATCTACCAGTAGATTTATTACTGAATGTTTTCATTATGTATACTGAATAATGAGTTACATCTACCAGTAGTTTGGCGAACTATCTTTATTTATTACTGAATGTTTTCATTATGTATTCTGAGTTACATCTACCAGTAGATTGGCGAACTATCTTTATTTGTTACTGATCATTTTTTTTTATATATACTGAGGGCTACCAGTAGGTTGGTGACCTATCTTTATTTATTATTGATTGTTTTTATTATGTATACTGAGTTACATCTACCAGTAGTTTGGTGAATTATATTTATTTGTTATTGATTGTTTTTATTATGTATACCAAGTTACATCTACCAGTTGGTTGGTGAAGTATATTTATCAATGATTGTTTTTATTATGTATACTGAGTTACAGCTACCAGTTGGTTGGCAAACTATATTTATTTCTGATTGTTTTCATAATGTATACCAAGTTATGGTTTAGATTGTAGTTTGGCAATCTGTCTTTATTTGCTGTTGATTTATTTTTATTTCATTGTTCTCTGTGTACTGAGTTAATCTACTAGGAGGTTGGTGAACTGTTTTTATTCATTACTTATTGTTTTCATCAGGATTTCTTAATTGCATTTTCGTTGTTTGTTCTTGTTTTATGTTAAAAATTATTTTCTGTTGTTCTGTTTGTTCTTATTTTAGATTAGTGACCTTGCTGTTGCTCCATTGACAGTGAGATCTAACCGCCAATACGTTGTGGATTACTCATTACCTGTCATGTCATCAGGCCTTCGCATTCTTTACAAGGTTTTATAATGAGTGGCTGGATTGATTTTGTTATTTCATTTTAATTTATTATTTGTTTTTATTGCTTATATACTTGACTACAGTTTGGCATTGTATTAGTTTAGTTTACATTTCTTATATATTTTCAAAAAAAACTTCAATTTTCATTTGCCAAGTAATCTTTTCTATCATAAATTCAGCAGAGTCTAATTTTAAATCAAATTATTTTTGTTTACATACCATCCTTCACAAGGAATAAATAATGATCAACTTTAAAAATGTATTTTACTAGTGTTCAAATGTTTTCTTTCTATATATCATCTTTCACAACTGATAAACACTCTCTTCACTTAAATTCAGTTTCTCAACATCTTTTATTTGCTGAGTTTTTACAAATATTGTTAAATATCAGATCAAACTTTGCATTTATGGTAATTCATTCTGTTGTTGTACAGGTTCCTGATGGACAATCAGAGAATGAGCCAATAGCAATGTTACTCATGCCATTTACTGTGGGTCTGTGGGTCGTAATCCTGCTCATGTTCATAGCTGTGAGCGTCCTTTTCTATATTATTGGTCGCTTTAGCCCATATGAGGATGCTCAATTTGTGGGGAAAGCTGCAACATATGAAGGATTAACTCTTGTCAACAGTTTTCTCTATGTGTTTAGTTCCCTTACATTTCAGGGTGAGTGTTGGTGTGTTAACATGCATTTCTGACTGATGGTGTAAGAGAAGAAAATTGTATATTTCATAAGAAAAGATTATGCCGAGGATTTCTTTATTGCTTAGTTTTTGAAAGTGTGATATACTGTGAATTTTAAGTGCATTTAACATAGAACTGCTCTGCATCCTTAAGCTACTTGGTTAAGAGTATATTAATGACAGTCTTTGATGGCCGAGTATATGGTGGGTTGTCACTTACACTTTCAGTAGGCTCAGTACTAGTGCACTCTTAGCAGTATTTTTGACAATTAATTTACAGCTCTGGATATTGTAGGTTTTCAAAAACCTACTCTCTTTTCATATTTTCATAGCACAAAGCTTTTTTTAATAACATTTTACCTTTTTCTTTGTCTCATCTGAGTTTGCATTTATTTATTTTTATCAAAATGTATTGTGTGTATTACCATAACAGAAGTACTGTTGGATTTACAGCATCACTCTTTGTTGTTGCTATTGTGATGGTAACACAACATAATATGAAAAATAAAGTGACATTCACTGTCATTGCATATAGACCATATGGAACTTGCAGATCAATTTTGGGGCTAAAAAGAACGTAAACATGTAAAGGAAATTCTGTACAGTGTGAAAGAAGCAGATTCTTGAAAGCATGAGCAGGTCTGTAATTTAATTGTCATGGTCACTGATAATGATAGCTCTAAAGGGGAACCTAAATCCATTCAGTGGCTGTTTGCTTAACACCTTGAAGAAACTGCAAAAATTCCAGTCCTCTAGAATTCTTATACACTGAGAAAAGTCAGTTCTGTCATTCAGCTATTTGATACTTAAAGGAATGTTTTATAACCATCAGATGCAACAGATCTAATTGTCCAAAATGGGTTATATAATTGTTGGACAGATAAAAATTATGGCTAACCTATTTGATAGGATAAACAAAACTGTGGCCATGGTTGTATTATAGGATAATTTTAATAGATTTACTATGGATTTAGCAAAATATGTTATTAGTACCATTATGCAGTCAAATAATCATCTTGTGGTTGAATAGATTGGGGAAGACACATTTAGTAGGTGAAAACTTTTCCTATAAATTTTAATTTGTCAAGAAGAGCTTTGAGGTGAATCTCAGAGCAACTGTCTAAATCGTCTAAATTTTTTAACAAACAGCATATGTCAGAAGGTAATTTCTCTGTTCTACGAGTCTGATGGACAGAGTTGCAAAAAAAAAGATTTTTTTGTACTTTGTTGCTAAATTAAAAAGTCTGAACCTGACAACACATTATGTTGCACTCAAACTGTTGTCCTACTTCGTATTTACAGAAATGTTTTATCATACCTAAAAATAAAATTATAGTCTCTCATATATTCTCTCCATTACTTTAGTACTAATCTCACAATTTAGGCATCAGACATTTTCAAAACTTAGACATACCCTCCAAACATCAACACCCTCTCTCAGAAATCAGGCAACGGCATCAAAATCTGTCCGCAACCCATAAGGAGCAAAACAAAATGTTGCCATGTTTTGAGCAGTGACAGAAATTTGTATTTTAACCCCACGAGTCTCCTGCTGCCTTGGAGGTTAGGTTTTGGACAACCAAAGACTAGGGTGCTGACACAGTACCTGATTGGGCGTATGAACTTCC
This sequence comes from Sinotaia quadrata, assembly GCA_028829895.1. NCBI lineage: Eukaryota > Metazoa > Mollusca > Gastropoda > Architaenioglossa > Viviparidae > Sinotaia > Sinotaia quadrata. Next base: position 112,818,624 of record CM054177.1, on the reverse strand, counting down.
TCACTGAGGTCACCACCCAGGGTGGAGGAGCTCCCAAAAGGACTCAACGGCCATGTGTCCAGGATCAAGACGAGCCACTAGTAATGTGGAGTTTCGGCTGTGGTCAACAGCCTGGAGAGAGATGGACTCTATCACAAGTATCAGGTTGATTTGCCCAAGACACACCACATGTAATGACAACTTTGCCTGTCGTCGCCCTGAACAAGGATAGTGCCTTCTGTTAAATGTGCTACTGGTGCACCATCACCATCAAAACTCCGTGCCAGAAACTACATCAACATTGGTACGTGGAACACCAGAACATTAAAAACGCCTGGAAAGGTAGAGGAACTGACGCACAAAATGAACAGATACCACTGGACCATCCTGGAACTGTGCGAGGTACGATGGAAGAACCTTGGGGAAACATCAATGCTGGATGGCATAAACTATACTACTCTGGCAGAGATTATATATATGAACATGGTATCGGATTTCTCGTCCACAAAGACATCGTGAACACTGCCATGAGTTGTCTTCCAGTCTTCAGCAGGCTTATCACCATACGCTTGAGGGCAACCCCACTCAATATCAACATTGTGCAAGCTTATGCTCCATCTACAAACCATGAAGAAATAGAGGACTTCTACGACCAACTGCAAGAAGTCCTGGACCAGACCACAAAGAAAGACATTCTTGTGGTGCAAGGAGACTGGAATGCCAAAATAGGAGAAGATTCCATTGAGAAATGGCAAGGCACATCTGGACGCTACTGCAATACAGAGACAAACAACAGAGGCTTAAAGCTCCTGGAATTCGCCAGCTCTAATGATCTGAAAGTGATGAACACATTTGATCCACACAAAACATCCAGAAGATGGACTTGACATAGTCCGAATGGAGAACACCATAACCAGATTGATTATATCATGGTGAAGAGGAGTTTCCATACCAGTATAAACATTGCCAAGACAAGAGGCTTCCCAGGAGTAGACACTGGAAGTGACCATGACCTAGTAATGATGACCATCCGACTACATCTAAAGAAAGTCAACAAACAGGGCTACCCAAGAATCAAGTTCAACTTTGACAAGCTAAAAGACCCAGAGGTACCGGAAGCCTTCCAAGCAAAGATAGAAAAAAAATTTGCACCACTCTTACTTCTTAGTGCAGAAAACCAATTGCAGCAAACACGTTGATTGGCATTAACACTGCAGTTACCCAAGCAACCAATGAGATCCTTGGCAAACATAGATGAGCAAAAAAACCTTGGGTTACATCTGACATCCTTGATCTGTGTGACAAGCATCGAGAGCTAAAGAAGAAGTCAGAATAGAAAGAGCAAAACAGTACAGGGAAATCAACCAGGTTATCAAGAAAAGCATGAAAAAGGCAAAGGAGACATTGATTGAAGACCTTTGTAAAGATATAGAAAGTAATCTAAAGAAGAAAAATAGCAAAAAAGCATATCAGCTGGTGAAAGACTTGACCAGTGTAAAACAAGGACGCTCCACCATCATTCAAGATAGTGGAGGGAAATGTCTTACAGAAGATCAAGACATTCTTAAGAGATTGCTAGAATACTGTTCAGACCTACAGGGGACCCAGACATACTCAACACCCCACCAGTGACCAACACTGACAATTACCCCTTAAGCAGAAGTAGAGGCTGCAGTGAAATCATTGAAAAAAGGGAAGGCAGCAGGAGTAGACAACATCCCTACAGAACTAGTCCAAGAAGAGGGAGAAGCCATGATAAGTGCCCTACTAACAATCTGCAATAAGATCTGGCAGCCAGGGGAATGGCCAACACCATGGACTCAGTCACTCGTAATAACTCTTCTGAAAAAAAATGCAATTTGCAGCAATGTCAGAACTATCATATGTTCAGTCATATGCCACCCAAGCAAAGTCATGCTAAAGATTATTTTAAACAGACTGAGGCCGCAGGCAGAGGAAATTGTAGCTGAAGAACAGGCAGGCTTCAGACCAGGATGAAGCACATCTGAACAGATCTTTAACCTGAGATTACTATGTGAGAAGTACCTCCAGCACCAAAGAAAACTCTATCATGTCTTTGTAGATTTTAAGAAGGCATTTGACAGGGTGTGGCACATAGCCCTTTGGTTCACCATGAAGCTGTACAATATCAATGCCAACTTGATCAAAATCATCAAAAGCCTTTTCAGAAAAGCCACCAGTGCAGTCTGCTTCAAAATAGGAGATTGGTTCAGGACAACACTGGAAGTCAGACAAGGCTGCTTGCTTTCACCTACTCTCTTCAACATCTTCCTTGAAAGAATCATGACATGTTCTGGAAGACCAGGATGCAGATCAATAACGAACTTGTGCTTTGCTGATTAAATCGATGGCCTTGCATGAAATGAGGAGGAGCCAGCTCATTGGTGGAAAAACTGGACAGGACAGCTACTGCTTTTGGTATGGAAATCAGTGCAGAGAAGACCAAATTGATGACCAACAACACCAGTGGTATTGGCACATACATCATGATTGGTGATCAGAAACTGGAAACAATAAATTCAAGTACTTAGGAGCAGTCGTGACAGACAAGGGATCAAAACCAGAAATACTGTCCAGGATTGTGCTAACAATAATAACAATGGCAAGGCTGAAGACAGTTTGAAGACAGGAACACCTCAGTCATTTCAAAGATCAGACTGATGTGCTCCTTGGTTGTATCTGTGTTGTTATATGCATGTGAGTCATGGGCCCTCACAGCAGATCTCGAAAGGCGTATACAAGCTACTGAAATGAGATGCTTTCGAAGTTTGCTTGGCATTTCATATAGAGATCATGTCATGAATGACGAAGTAAGAAACAGAATTAGACGAGCTATTGGCCAATATGAAAAAAACGCAAAATGAAATGGTATGCACATGTCACACGATCAATAGGGCTTGCCAAGACAATCATGCAAGGAGGGCGAAGGAGAGGAAGACAGCTGAAGCTGAGTGATACAGTAAGATTATATAATTATCAGAGAACAGAATGGAATGGAGGAAACTGGTTGTCACATCATCAATGGTGCCCCAACGGTCGGCAAGACTAAGGGATAGATAGATAGATTTTTTTAACCTCTGACTTTGAATTATGTAATGAATTTGTATATAGATTCTAATCTGATTTTTCAATTTAAACTTTGTGCTTATGGTAGGATACTTTTAATGAATTTTTAAATACATATAATTTTCTTAGAAAATTATGGTTTTATGAAATTTGTTAATTTCTTCAATTGTCATGCACTTAAAAACTATAAATCTTTTTACAGTAGAATATTTTTAATTTTTATTTCTACAATTTTCAAACTTTATAAACCAAAAGATTAATTCTCAGAAGTAAAAACAACAGAAGAGGCCCACTGCCAATGCAAAATTTTACTGCTATTTCATATGTAAAATATACTTGTCATTTAAAGGGTGAATGGGTTAATTATTTTTTATTATTTTCTAAATAATAGGTTACACTGCAGCACCCCGTTCTATCTCAGGAAGATTCCTGGCAGGATTTTGGTGGGTGTTTACCTTGCTGGTTATAGCAGCTTACACAGCAAGCCTGGCAGCCATATTTCTAAATTTGAAGCCAAGTATACAGACAATTCCTTTTGACACATTTGATGAACTATCCAGACAAACAAAGGTGGGTAGCTGTCTATACATACTTGGAACATTTGGTGAATTGAAATGCTGCCTTATATTTAGTCTAGAGCATAAGTAAATCAATGCCAAGAATGTGATAAAAAAAACTATGTGGTTAGTATTCATGGATATATGTTCAAATAATTAGAATATAATCCTTGAAAGTTAAAATCTTAAGTAGATGTGTATTATCTTATGGATGCAAATTAATTTACAAATTTAGTTTGGACGGAGTTGTTTTATCCAATGGGTGTAGATTAATTTATAAATTAAGGTTAGGTTGGAGTTAATAAAATGGTATATTTACAAAATAAAATTTGTGAAAAAAGTAAGGTCAATACTTTACAATATAAAATGAGGTTAAAACTTACAGTTGTTTTGCATAGAAGTGTTCCTTTTTAGTTTTCAGTATACAATTTAAACACACTCGCTTGTTCTTCAAATATATTCACAATAAATATTATAGTCATTATTTAAAAAAGATTACTATAATATTTATTTGCCACTTAAGAGTGCAAATACTATATTTTTTAACACATACAACTGAAACATCATAAGCCTGAACTCAAGATCTTCTTGTAGAAAAGTATTTTTTTTTCCTTTACATGCATGATACGTACCCTGAGGATTTCAATTGACCATTTTTCTTATTTTAACTTGTGCATTAGATGGTATTTCAAGCAAATTCTATTATACATGATTTTTTCCATACAGAATGTTTTACAAAAGTAAAATATTGTTCACAACAGGTTACAAATAGACTGGCTTTAGAAGTATATACTATTGTTCATGGCAGATTTCATGTCGAAAATTTCTGCATGCATACAGTGTTGTTTGGGCAGGTTTCATTTGGCATGGTTGCAAACGGATCTTCAATGCAATACTTAAAGAACTCCAACCGCCCTTTGCAAAAGCGCCTTTGGAGCATCATCAACTCTCATGGTAATCAGCTTCTGGTAAAGAATGTTAATGAAGGTGCCATGCGGGTCCAGAGTAGTGATGGCACGTACGCATTAATTGTGGAAGGTATTAATTATTTAATTAATTAATATGCTTATTGATTTCTGCTGATAACCATTTATGATGTTTGTTGATATTTTAGTGAAAAGTATTGTCTCTTTTTTCCTTGCTTAGCGCCTCCATTGAATTTCTCTATAGTTGCTTGTTTTAAATTTATTTTCTGTTATTATATATGTTTTATATTAGGTAAGTAAGCATAACTTTTGGCACAGATACTTTCTGTGATTAATTCAGGTGTTTGTTTGGGTGTTAACTTGTTGATAAAGTGTAGTACACTTTGAAGTCTTTGAGACGGCAAGTTGCTGATGCTGGTACTTCTGAAATATAAAGATGAATTCTGATGAAACTACAGTGAATCTGGTTTACTTAAAATTATCATTATCTACTGTTCTTGAACTTTGTCAATAAATTATTTGGCACACTTCTATTGTTCTAATATGAATTTACACAAGAACTACAAAATCCATTTGTCATTTAATAGCTTTTGATAGTTTGATTTGATAGTTGATAGTTTGTTTGTTTTTATTTGATAGTTGTTTCTGCACCATGTCTTAAATACATGTACTCATAAATCTACTTGCAGGAATCAGAACAATCTTTACAATGTTTAGGTGTTTGAAATCAGATCATTGCTCCATCAGCTGTCTAGTTATAATTTGTTCCTACATATTAATAATATTGTATAATAAGAGTGCTGCAATTTTTACAAGAGGTTACCATACAAACACAGTCCTCATTTACATATATTAATGCATAGCACATAGCTTAAGCCTAGTTCCATGGTGTAACCGCTTGTAAGGTCATGTGCACAGAGCTGCAATACAAAAAAAGACTTGCACTTTATTCAGATCTATAGGTTAGAGGTAGCAATTATGGCCACCCTCTACAGCAATTGTTATTTTTCTTAATTTAATGTTTTTAATGCTTATTTAATTAATCTTGTACTATACAATTACTTATTCCGAAATTTTAAATTTTGTTTTGGATACAGTTAAAAAATAACTGTTTGATAAAAAATGAACTTTAATTAAAACTTCTGAACTAAATCACCCAATGACGCTGATGATGAATATACATTGAGCTAGAAAATGTAAATGAATAAAATTTAGAAAATGAACACCCTCTAATTGCCATGGACACAATCTGCAATTTTTCTTCCACTTGTTTTGAACAGGTCCTATTGCAGAATACCTTTCAGAACAGCCTCCCTGCAACCTGATGACAATTGGAGAACCACTCAGTGAGCATTCCTATGCTTTTGCCTGCAGGAAAAACACAGACCTCTGCAGCAAACTGAATGCAAAAATATTAGAACTACAAGAACAGGATGTGGTTTATGAGTGAGCATTGCACTTTTTTTGGGTAGTCACATCACTGATACTTTAGTCCAGGGGCGGGCAAACTTTTGAGACCGCGGGCCAGATAAAACTGTTGGAACAGTTCACGGGCCAGATAGACGACCAAATATCACAAGTCCAGCAAGTTCAGAATATAAAATGAGAACAAAAGTCATTTTAAAAAACTAACTCTGTTTCAATGAAAGATTAATGAGATGGATGGTGTTGCTTACAATAAATAAGTGATTCAATATCTGGCTGAACTGATGAGGTTGACAAGCGAAGAATGTCATTTAGATGACGGTCAGAGTTGAGAGCGAAGGCGACTCTTTGTATATTTCATCTTTGAGAACAGTTGTTCACAGCAAAATGTGCTTCCGAACATAGCTACAATGCGCTGAGCATGTTTAATAAAATGTGGAAACTTGCCTGATGGTAGGATGACATCACGAAAAAAAGAAAGAGGAGAAGAAGTGCGGAACTTTGCTTTTAACTCATTCTTTGAGCAAGGAGTAGTGAAACTTCGTAACTGGCACGCGTCACTTTTTCATGCACAGATGTTTGTATGAAACATCAAACTGCTTTTCTCTATATTGCCTGTGAGTTTAGCAATAGTAGTTTTTTTCTCAGAGGCAGACATTAAACCAAATTTCGAAGTGTACTGTTTCCCAGTGACAGCGCACATTAAACTCTTTGAAGACAGCAACAGTTTTCAAACAGATCAGACACTGAGCTTGTCCAAATCGTTCTATGAAAAAGTACTTCTCGTCCACTCAGAGTTAAATGTCCGACTTACCATATCCACTTTAAATTTTTTAGGATGCTGGGGTTGCAGACATGATTGTGGGGATGGGGGAATAATGGCAAAGAAATAGCAGAAATGCAACAACCAGTTCGGTTGTGATGGCAGAAGACTGCGAGTTTCAAATTCGCACACCTCTGTTCACCTCCAGCCCTCCTTCCTCTCACCAATTGTAGCGGTGAAGGTCAGGTCACAAATGAGGCAGAGTACAGATGCTGACATACATTATTATTGTAGATCTATCCTAGGCCTAGGAGAGTTCAAAAGTCAACGAACTATAAAGAGATGCTAGTGTAATATATATAACCGCAGGCATAAATTGTACATGTGCACACGATTCTGTGTGAGTAATTCAAACTGTTAAAATTACATGTAGTCTTTAGACTAGTTTAGTCTTGGCTGTTTGACAGCGTATAACAATGCCCAATTGTTTTAGTGACTTTTGTTTTGCGGGCCAAAAGCAATAAGTGTGAATGGCTTGGCGGGCCAAAAGCAATAACTGTGAATAGCTTGGCGGGCCAAAAGCAATGTTAACTGTGAATAGCTTGGCGGGCCAACAAAAAATGCTTCGCGTGCCAGGATTGGCCCGCAGGCCAGAGTTTGCCCGCCCCTGCTTTAGTCTAATGACAAAGGGATGGGTACTGGACAGAATGAAAGGATGGGTGCTGGACAGCAAGTGATGGGATGTTAGACAGAATGGATGGATATTGGGCAGAGTGATGGCTTGGATATTGGGCAGCAAGAGATAAATATTGGACAGAATGAAGTAATGGATATTGGGCAGCAAGAGATGGATGCTTTACAGAATAAAGGGACAGGGATATTTGGCAGCAAGAGATGAATATTGGACAGTATGAAGGGATGGATATTGTGCAGCAAGAAATGGATGCTGGACAGAATGAAGGGATGAATATTGGATAGAATTAAAGGATGAACATTGGACAACCCAGAAAGAAAGGATGGGTACTGACAAAAAGCAAGGATGGATGCTGGACAGAAAGAAGCGATGGATGCTAGACAAAAAGAAGAGATGAATAGGACTGAAAATAATGGATTCTTGATAGAAAGAAGGGATGCAGTTGGAGAGACTGAAGAAATGGATGGGTGTTGGATAAAAAGAAGGAATTGATTATAGATAGAAAGTATGATGGATACTGGAAAGAAAAATAAATTAATGTTGGGTTGTAAAAAGGATGGATGGTTGGAAGGACGGGTGGATGGACAATATATGGAAATAGAGTGGAACAGCAGCATGTAGAATAAAAGCTACACGGATAGTAGTAATTTGATTGACTGAATGTGTGAATGGGTAGAAAGACTGGTGGAATAATGACTGTTAGAAAGACAAAATGGATGTCAGGTATAGAAAAGGAAGAATGATAGATGGAAATAAGGAATAGGATAAAAGCATGTGGTGAATATATATCATGGGTGATATTAAAGTGATTGGTTGACTGTGAAGAGACATATATTAGAATGATTCACTGTTTTGTTCACACTTGGGGCTTTAGATTTTGGTCTTTTATGCATGCACTTTTTTTTATAACAAACAACAGTAAGTCAGTCAGGATGCTGTTTAAGTAACATTTAAACCATATATATGCACTCATCTATCTAAGTTTAAATATTATCTTTATTTTTTCAGCATTAAAAACAAATGGATGCATAGAGGATGCTTGAAAAAGGATGGTGGTGAATATATTTTCCAAGGCTTGCCATTCTTTGACACCTTTGGAGGTGTGCCAGATTTTTTTGCAGACCGCACTGTTACACTCCGTCGTTTTGGAATGGGCTTCATACTTCTTTTTGTTGGCATGGTCACCAGTGCTTGTATACTTGTTGCTGAAATCTTCATTGCCAAGCGACGTGGAATTGCTGTAAGTTTTACATTGAATGTATGGTTGAAATATTTGTTTTTACTTGCATTTTAAATTGCCTCACTGAAACTAAATGAGAGGAGGCTTGGACAGTGATTGAACTCTTAAAAACCAGAGTAACTCTTCCTGTAAGCTACTGTAGGTCTTGTAACTCTTCCTGTAAACTACTATAGGTCTTGTAACTCTTCCTGTAAACCACTATAGGTCTTGTAATACTCTTCCTGTAAACTACTGTAAGTCTTGTAACTCTTCACGTAAACTACTGTAGGTTTTGTAACTCTTCTTGTAAACTATGGCAGTCTAGTATCTCTCCAAGTGAGGTGTGTTGTAGATCACATAGCTCTTAATGCAAAATGTGTAGGTCTAATAACTCTTAATGTAAGCTATGATAAATCTGATAACTCTTAATTTAATCTATCATAGGTCTAGTTTCTCTTCATATAAAGTGTTGTAGACCAGGTAGCCAACTGTGTTAGGTCTGGTAACTCTTTGTGTAAACTAAGGAAGTTTTAGTATCTCCTTATGTAAAGTGTTTTAGGTCTGTTAGCTATTAATGCAGACTGTGTTAGGTAACTCTTCCTGCAAACTGGGTTCATGAGCTCTGCATGTAAATTATTGTAGATTTGATAACTCTTAAATATAAACTATGGTAGATCTAGTATCTCTTCATTTAAATAAAGTGTTGTAGGTTTAGTAAATTTTCATATAAACTATTGTAGGTCTGCTAACTCTTCATGTATACTATTGTAGGTCTGGTAATTCTTCATGTCATCTGGTAGATTTGATAACTCTTAATGTAATTTTGGTAGGTGTAGTATCTCTTCATGTAAACTACGGTAGGTCTAATACCTTTTCATGAAAAGTAATATAGGTCTGGATTACTACTTATCAACTGGTAGATTTGGTAACGCCCCATGTAAACTTTGGTAGATCACGTATCTCTTCATGTAAAGTGTTGTAGTTATGTGATTCTTGTGACTGTTTACCAACTGAAGGGAGAACTATAAAGCCACCAATAAAGCACAATGACCATTAAAGTTCCAGTTTGGGGGCTCATACCCCTTCTTGTTTGTCAAGGCAGGCAAGATAACATGCTCACTTCTTACCCAGGCACAGACATGTTTCCACAGAATGCTGGACTGTTCTACTGTCACAAATGTAATATTTTCTTGCTTTTGGTGAACTCAGGAAGTTTTCATCATACTAAGCCCTGTTAAATTGTATTACCTCTTCTCACCTATCAGTTGGCCTACTTCTTATGAATGCAAGCACATTTTAAGAATATTGGGCCCCATTAAATTGTATTACCTATTTTAGTCTATTAGTCTTGACAGACTTTGGCTACTTCTGATAAATGCAAGCACATTTTAAGAATTTTGTGCCCCATTAAATAGTCCTACCTATTCTAGTCTATTAATCTTAGATATTGCATACTTCTGATAAATGCAAGCACATTTTAATAATGGGCCCCATTAAATTGTTTGACCTGTTCTAGTCTATCAATCTTGACAGATTTTGCCTGCTTTTGACAAGATGCAGGCATGTTTTCAAAGACTGCTGGATTCCATCACTTCCTAAAGTCTGTCATATCTCAGTCTGTCAGATTTGCCTATGCCTGTCAGATCTGCCTGTGTCTGTCAGATGCAGTCACATTTTTTTGTAGACTGCTAGATTCCCTACCTCTTCCAATCTATTAAAGTTTTTTTTTCATATCAGGTAGATTTGCCATTTTTAAAATATAAAATGTAGGCCAATATTCACAGATTTCTCTTGTTTTATTACCCTTGTCTACCATTCCTGGTAATTTGCCTACTTCTCTAAGATGCAGGCACATTTATCTATTTTAGTCTATCATACCTAGTAGCTTTACCAATTTACTTCTGTTGGATATAGGCAAACTTTTGCGAGGGTACCAGGATCCATTTTAACCTTTGTGCATTGACAGTGGAAAATTGTCTCATGTCTATTTTTATGCAAATTCTAACTTGATAATCAGCCTCCACTTTTCTACCAAGCTTGGTTTTCTTTGGTCTAATAGCAGATATATTTTCACAGATGCTATATTATTATAACAAGAGGCACATTACTGATAATAACAAAGATGCATCATTATGATAAATGGGATATTAATCCTGGACTAAAAAACTCTAGGTGGAGACAATGAGATGATTATGGGCATATATAGAAATATGCCAGATATTCTTAATATCACTTTGTTTAGTTATTTATGTTTGCTCTGTTTATGTTTATTCAAGGTTTGAGAGATAGTATTCTGTTGTAAAGAAAACAAACTGATTTTTTTAAATTCTGGGAATATAAGTATATTTTAAAAAATCTTGACATTTAAGGGATTAAATAATATTATAGAAAGTATGTATAACACTAAGATGTGATTTGTTTCTTCAGGTACCACAACGCATCCCTACCAATAGTACTAAGAGTGACCGTGAACCAATAGACCGAGAATTCAGAGATGAAATATAGGCAAATGCTTGTGTATGCAAGACAAGATGACAATGCCTGTGCCTCTCTTTAAATTGCTGAAATTATTTTTTTCAACTGTTGAATAGTAATTTTTAACAGAACAACATATGTGTATTTATTAGCTTAAAATATTAATAGTGTTGATTGCTTGTTTTATAATATTTGTATGAATTGGTATTGTGAATTTTATATTGATAATAATATTTTTTTAATTTAAAAATTACACGAAAATATTACTGTTTATTCTTGAATTTAATTCAGAATATTCTGAAGACACAATTGGCATTTACATTCAGGTAATTGCAACAACATACGTATATAGACAGACAAAATTATAGTTAACCCTTGCCCTATGACCTCACTGATTTCCAAAGAGCAATAGGGCCATCATAAGTTGAACCCTTTTTTCTAGAATTAATTCATACCAGACAATATCCACCCTGACAATGGACATACAATAAAGTTAAAAGCAACACTAATATGTACCCCCACTAACATTTTTTAATGAATATAAAACATGAAATTAAATATAAAACTATAAAAAGAAAATGTTTGAAGCTTATCATCTGTGTTATTATAAAATGCAAATTGTGGAGACAATAGGGAGTGTGTAGAGGCATTTCACTTGAATGGTGCCTGGCATAAATCTGAGTTACCTGTACATAAAATTCAGTGGTGTCAAAGAGGAAAATTGCCAGCCTCCAAGTATGAAAAAAGTTTGATTCCATTTTGTTTGGTGCCACATCAGACATCTCTTTGAATCTATGTTAATTATTGTTACTGGATAATTGTATTGCAATTAGCATGCTAACATGAAATGAAGATTTTAATATATGGTAAATGTAGAGTTTTAGAGATTGTATGTTTAATGTAGCGCGGGGTGGGGGGGGGGGAATAATTGTGTTTATGTGATGTGCTTGAGTGTGTGTGTGGATTTTTTTCTTTTTAGGGCATGCAGAGTAGGGGAAATATATATCAAGATAAAAAAAAATGCATTTGTATACACTGTCCATTCATTATTATTAATCATTTTTTGAATAAAGAAATTACTGCTATGAAGAGTGAAACTTTAATTTTCAATAATTGTTCACACTGGCATTAGTTTTACACTTTTATTATTTCTTTGTAGAAAAATACTTAATTTCCATTAGTAATTGCCTGTCATGTCTTCAAATGCTGTGTAGAGATTAATATGTTTTGTTTACTATAATTATTAATAATAATAATACATATTAAAACTTGTAATAGATCACTATTTATTTATCAGTCAGTGAAATATTTTTTTAAAATTTTTAGTATGCTTCACTCATTCAGAATTTTGTTTTGAACTATTCTTTTCAATTACTGCATGCCCTATGTATTTTTAAAAAATCTGAATTGATTTTTTTATTTGTGCTTTATACCCATTTCAAATGCTCACTAATTTTCATTGTATTTCTGGCTTTAAATTTTTATTACAGAATCATCATTCTGTATTTAATATACACAGCACAAAAATGCATACTCATAGGTAATTAAATGCATTTTCTTTTAAACAGTTATTTAGTTTTGTCTGTAATAAGTGCATTTTAAAATTTATTATTCATTATGGCATGTTCCGTTTATTTTTTCTTTTTAATATTTTTTCTATTCATATAACTGCTTTTCTAGTTACCAATCAGTACAGATTTCTCACATTTTACAGGAACTACTATTTTCAACTTCAGGATAGTTGGAAGAAAAAAATCTGTGCCATTTGTTCATGTCAATATGATTGCATCCCACCAGGAGATAATATGTGCATTTTAATTGAAAAAGAATTGACCTGTAATTTTTATTCAGTGATGAGATCTGTATGCAATCTTTACTAAGCACTCTTAAGTCTGCTTCCAGCATTCCATGATTTTGCAGATGAGCTCAGGAAATGACTGAATTAACTATCCAATAGAGATAAAGATTAGTAACAAGAGAGATGTGAGTGACTATAAAAACACTATTTGGTAGAGATAAGACTAGTAACAAGAGAAACAGGAGATTACTGAGTTAACAGAACTGGTAGAGAAAACTAGTGACAAGAGAAACAGGAGATTACTGAGTTAATAAAACTATTTGGTAGAGATAGAACTAGTAACAATAGAGATGGGAGATCACCAAGTTAACAAAATTAACTTCTAGAGATAAGATGTAACAAGAGAGATTTCTAGGGTATGACTAAATTAAAAACTAGTTGCAATATTTAGAGATAGGATTGATTCAGGGAGATGACTGAGGTAGCAGAAATAGAGACCAAACTATTAGTAATTGAAAGATAAGACAGGTATGGTCGATTTGTATTAATCAGAGAAATGTGTGAGTGTTTCTTGGAGATAACAGTGACCCAGCAACTATGTGCATTAACCAGACTGATGTGAGAGTGTTTCTTGAGATGTCAGTGACCCAGCAACTATTCACATTAACCAGAGAGATATATGATTTTTACAAATGACATTGACTTCATTTTTTGTTGTTGTTTACATTATCCAGAGAGAGATACAGGTGTTCTCTGAAGATTATTTTGACTTAGTAACAAGACTGTCTGCAGAAGAATGAGATTGTTGCTTCAGAGAAAATTCTCAATGTGACTTGTGTGCAGTGCAGTGATTTGAGGACACAATACTGATTGCATTTCTTTGAGTCATTGTTGAAATGAACCTCACAGACAAGATGAAAGCTGATTTAATTGGGACCAAAGTACTCGTAAATTAAATGATCTGAAAGTTGTTATATTTCTTTATTTAAGGATACAAATATAACACTAAACATCGGTAAATAATTTTCTTCTTTCCAATCATTGTTAAATTGACCTCTAAATGTGACAAGCATCTTATTGATCAGTGTGTTTGTAAACCAGTCAATCATTTTAAAGAATGGTGTATTTTTTAGTCTTCACACTCTGGGTGGAAGCTCTACATTGTTAATCATTTTAAGAAAAGGTTTAATGTACTATTTTAGAATGTACTCAATGTTTAATCATTTTAAGAAATGGATTACAGTAATGTTTTACAGTGTGTACTTAATATCATCATTTTAAGAAATGGATTACAGCAATGTTTTAGAGTGTTTACTCAATATCATTTTAAGAAATGGTTTACAGTATTATTTTAGAGTTGTACTCAATGTTTAATAAATTTAAGAAATGATTCATTGGTTTCTTATTTTAATGTCTCCTAAATTTATCATTCAATTAAAGAATTGTTCCATGGCTTACAGTACTGATTTAGTGACTTCTAAATGTGTTAATCATAAAGAATATTTCATAGTATTATTTTAGAGTGTCTTCTGGTTTGTTAGTCAATTTAAGGAATATCTTGTTGTGTGTTTATGTGTAATTGGCTATTAAATTACAAGATATTTTTTAAAGGAATTGTCAATTATTTTGCAATGTTTGCATCTAATTAACTAATAAATTTGTCAAGAATTTTAGACATTGGTGTTCTCTGCTCAACTTGCTCATGTCTTTTTGTAAATTGATGTTTGTGCTAGTAGTATTTGTAAAAGACTGTTTCTGCATGTAGTATTTGTATTGACACTGATTTCCAAAACCACAGATTACATTACTTTTTGTTGAAGACTGTTTGTGCATGTAGTATTTGTATTGATACTGATTTCCAAAATCACAGATTACATTACTTTTTGTTGAAGACTGATAAGCACAGGTTAATGTAGCAAATCACTGCATTTCTTGCCAATAACAAAAATGAGCTGTTATGATGCAATGTCTTCTTCCATCTATGTAGTCAGGATTTGAACACTATGCTAGTATCATTAAAAATCTGGGTGTCTCTACAGTGGGTATTAGTCCTTTTGTTAATAATACCTTTGTAGTCCTGATGTTTGCGGTTACCTTAAAAACAATACCACACAGCAGATTTACTTCCCTTTGATAAAACAAAGGAGCATTATTTGACAAGGAGGAACAGATTGACCTCTTTATAGATCAATATATGGCAATGCATTTAAGGAGAGAATAACTCCTCATAAAAACATGGAAAATATACAATATACTTATGTAGTCATGGGTTGTATACTGGTTATACTAGAAACAATGTGTAACTGAAATATAATATTTACATTTATGTGATTTAATAATTTCACTTATAGAAACCAAAACAACAGACAAAAGAAAATGCGTACAAACATGCACTGCCTTGCAATCTGTCACAAATTATAATATTAATATTGATCTTCAGTGAGCTAGAGCAGTAAAAATCCAAAGCATTAAAGGAAATGTGTAATATAAATATAATTATATATTTAATTCTGACATACTCCCTACGTTTTATTCAATGATAAATGAAAGGTTATAACAAGTAATTAGACAAAAATCATGAGAGAAGTATAATACATTTTAGAAGGATTTGTTTTTAACTGTAACCAGGAAATGGCTTGGACAAAATTAGTAAAGATAGAGGTCCCTCATTCTTTGTTAATCTCTATAGAAACAATAGTAAATTCTAAAAACTAAATTAAAAACATATTATTATTATTATGTTTATAGTCAATACATGTAGTTGCTTTATTATTTTCACATTTCTCAACTGCTCTTCCCCCCCCCCCTCCCACACATTATTCATTTAACACTATTTTTATTATCCTGATTTATAAACAGAGTTGTAACACTCTGCAGATGCTTAGTCTGGCTGAATTCATGTGGTATTTACCAAGGAATGTACAAACATCATAATTGGTCCTGAAAATATATAACATCTCTGCTTTTGCATAATGGATTGTGCACATACACATATACATTAGATAACACATAACCTACTAATAAAATGTATGTAAACCAAGTATTACTTAAGTGGCTTATTTTGCTGAAACTAATCAGTCTTTCAGTAAACCAAACTACATGTATTCAACTTATATCTATGTGCATGGTCAGTGTTAAAATTTATAAAATGGACAACACCCAACCAATGTAAATTAGTTTAGATTTACAAATGAGATACGTTTACTCCTTCAGGTACAATGACATGTGCAGATATCCTTGAGAAATCTTGTTAAATTTTCTAGGTAATTTCCTTGGTGACCGTATATCAACGACAAGCCATGTCAAATTTTCTTATTTATAAGACAGCAGCTTAATGTGAAAAGAGATATTGTAAACTATAAGCATAACTACATTTCAACAAACAAACAAAACATGTAATTAAATACATTCTCGTGGAACTTCCCCCCAGTTTTAACTTCACTCCCAGTGTTATAAGCCAACTGCTCTAACCATAAAAGAAACGAGAACCGTCTTCGCTGGGTAAAAGGTTTGCCAGAGTTATCTTCCTCTGTATCCTTGCCTACCAAAATTGATCGTCGTACGGAAAGTATGCCCTGAGCAAGAAAGGGGTTGCAAAGCCTCAGTGAATGTTTGTACAAATGTACGTTTATATTTCTGTTTGTTGAAAGTCTAGTACATCGCTGTGTGAGTTTAACCAATAATGCATATGCATAATAACGAACTCTTTCTACTTAAGTAAGTCGTAATTGTCTGCCTCGGCCACACTTTACTCCAATAAGATCTTTTACATATATGTACTCAGATGAATGTTAAGTAAGTCGTTATCTTTGTACTTAAGGTTGTTGGGAAGTGGAGGGTGGGGTGGTGGTGATCTTTTCTCCCCATACACAGATCACTCTTTTTCTGTCAAATGTCACACATGCTGCAGAGTCCGCCATTGCTGAGCGCGACTGATCTGTACAGAGGGTCCGACTAGTTCAAACTTGTTCAACGGTCGACTGACCACGGGATCTGGTTCAGCTGCGCCAAACGGTAGCGTCCAATGTTTGGGTCCGGCGCTGGTTCGTACATGTCGCTTGCCCTCGCATTGATGTCGCTGAGTCTTTTGCTCATGTCATCGATGGCGTACTGTTTACGTCGGACCTTCTGTTGGTCACGTGCGTTCTGTTCCATTAGCTGTTTGATGGCCATTTCCTCCTGGCGTAGGATGACCAATGCCTGTTCGTTGTCTTTCTGCTGGTTCTTGAACACCTAAAGAAGTGAAATGATACACTGTATTGTGTCAGCCAAAGATTTAACACATGATGTCATCGATACATGGACAAAGATGTAATACGACAATGATGTCACTGTTTGCGTGAACAAAGTTATGTTGCAAGATGTGTCATTGATTGCGTGAACAAAGATATTTCGCCATACTGTCATTAATAGTGTGAACAAAAATATATTGTAAAATGTCATGGAGTGCTTGAACAAAGATAATTTAATAATAAAAGTGACGTCACTGATTGCATGAACAAAGATAATATAAGATGTTATCACATATTTGAACAAAGATATAATGAAAGATGTGTCACTGCCTGATAAATAAAAACAAAAATAAATTTGTTATTCTCTGAAAGAGAAAAAAGAAAAGAAAAAATTCTCTGAAAGAGAAAAAAAGAAAGAAAAGATTAAAAACACGTTGCTTATTGAGACTTAGTGAACAAAAGTGCAAGGGTATTGTCAGTGACAGAATAAACAAAGTAAGGTATTGAAAATAAGGGATTCGTCATTCAGAGAGTGGAAAGGAAAGAATAAGGGATTGTCACTAAGAGACTGATTGACTGAATTTACGGAAGCGCTTGTGTGGGATGGGGAGGAGGAGGGGATGGGGTGGTGGAGTCTAATGGTTACGTCAAATTTTGTCGTTATAGTAGGCATCGTTGCTGTGTGTATTTGTTGTCTCCTCGGAGAGCTACAGTTGTATTCCTTTCTTGGCAATATTCATTGACCCTGGCAAGCGGCAGAAGTAAAGATTAAAATTTAATGAGAAGTGTCATCAATATTCATTGACCCTGGCAAGCGGCAGAAGTAAAGATTGAAATTTAATTAGGAGTGTCATTAATATTCATTGATTTGGCAAGCGGCAAAAGTAAAGATTGAAATTTAATAGGGAGTGTCACAAATAGTCATTGACCCTGGCAAGCGACTGAAGTAAAGATTGAAATTTAAATTTAATGGGGAGTGTCACCAACATTTATTGACCCTGGCAAGCGGTAGAGGTAAAGATTTAGAAACTGTTTTAGGAGTCATAAGCAGGAGCCAGGACTCCAGCTTTATCATCAGTTACTTGTATCTTATCACTCAGTCCGAGATTATTCATTCTTATATTTTATCATTCCTAGACTACAAAGATTTATCATTCCAAAATTATACATAGATTTTCATACTATCCTGATATTATACAACATTTACCTTATCGTTCTAGATTAAAATGGTTTTATCATATTTTTCGAGACTGTGCAGTCAGTTATTATCTTCCCATGTCGAGACTTTACAACGTGTAACATACCATTCCGAGATTTACAATGTTTATCTTACCATTCCGAGATTTACAATGTTTATCTTACCATTCCGAGATTTACAATGTTTATCTTACCATTCCGAGATTTACAATGTTTATCTTACCATTCCGAGATTTACAATGTTTATCTTACCATTCCGAGATTTACAATGTTTATCTTACCATTGCGAGATTGTACAGCGCTAATTGTACCATTCTGAGATTATACATCTATCTTACAATACCGAGATTGTACAACATTAATCTTATTATTTCGAGATTGCACATTTATTTTAGCATTCCGAGATTGTACGTTTATCGTACCATTCTGAGTGTACAGCATTAATCTTATTATTCCGAGATTATACGTTTATCTTACTATTCTAATACTGTGCATTTATCATACCATTCCGAGACTGTACAACGTTAATCTTATTATTGTACATTATTCCGAGATTGTACATTAAGCTTACCATTCCAAGATTGTACAACGTTCATCTTGCCATTCCGAGATTGTACAAAGTGTATCACACTATTCTGAGACTTACAAAGTTTATCTTACCATTCCGAGATTGTACAGAGTACCAGGCACATCTTCTTTACTCCTTGCTGCATATTGTGGAGCTGTCACAGCACCTCCCTTCCAGCCGAAGTCCATTTCTCCTGCTGGTCCTTGGTACCCGACCGTAACAGGGTCTGTGAGTAGTGTCCTTGGTATTACTGCTCCACGTGGAGCCGTTTCTCTGTCTTCACGCCTACGGAGCAGATGGCCCAGCGATACCACTGAACCGTGACCACGAACTGGCGAGTGGCTCGTGTGTGTCGAATGAAGATGGAGAGAATCTGCAAATCTGTTAGACTGCAACGGATTAGCATATGACGTGCTACCAGGGCGGACGTCTGCGACGGGTATCGCTTCCGTGTCGAGGATGAGGTCAGCGAGATATCGGTGCCCTGTTTCCCTTAAGACTTCCAGAAACTTTCGCAGAGATGCCAGTCCACAATTGTTCAGACTTTCTAACAGGAGGGGCACTTGCTTGTGTGCTGGGTACATCTGGAACGACCGTGACAGTATTCAAATTAAGTTAATGCCAGCACGCAACAGACACCGTACACACATGAGTTGAAACCTTAAAAATGCCGTAAAGCTAGCTTGAGATTAAGACATAATAGAGGGAGATATTCTTAATTTAAAATGTTTCACTTACTATTGTTTGTAGTCGTGATATAACGGCCTTAATTACATTTTATACTGAAAAAAAAAGTAAAATATATCAACGCACTACCCTGCAACACATATATAGGTATACATACTCACTAACACACACACACACACACACACACACACACACACACACACACACACACACACATAAACAGACTCACAACACTAAGTTTCATTCCATCATAAGCATATATGTATTTCTTTTTCATTACAGTAATTAGTAGGCCTACTCAACTGTAATTGAATTGCCAGCCTAGTTTATGATTTTGCTCTCAGCAACAGATAAATTAACTTTTATCGAGGGTACTATAAAGATAGCTTTTAAATTTATCTTTCTTACGATCGTATTCAATGACTAATAAATTCCGATTTTCACTCAGGCTTGTCATCAGTTAAGCTGCAAAGGGAGACAAGTCAGTAATTGCTTCAGCAACATAATCAAGAACTGGATTCGAACAGCGTTGCTAGCAGATCATTCAGAATAATAACAGTAGATAACAAATTTTATTTGTACATAGTTTCTAACGAGGGTGAACCCCCCAAAAAAAACACAACACACACGCACGCGCGCACACACACACACACACTCGCATGCAATGCATGGGATTATCAGACGGCGCCGCCTACCAGAATTTTTCGTCGTGCTATGTCTGTAATGATGTTCTGGCTGTGCAGTTTATCCAGCACCGTCTTGGACAATACCAGGTGGCGCCGCAGGTACTCCTCGTTCTTGTGTAGGATCTCGCGCACAACTCGCGCTTCCATTGAACCAAGGTGAAGGTCTTGACTGGTGACCTTTATTGAGTTACCGTCTGGTGGCTCGAGTGTAGGTTTATTCTCTAAACCCTGCTTTTTATTTCAGCCATGTTGAGTAATAATAACACTGACGTGAATTGTTCATTTACTGATCATTACAAGTTGTTTGAAGTTCAGTCTTTGTGTGAGTACGTGTTTTGGAAGGATATATTATCTGTTGGTACAAGTGTTTCACAATCACAATTGACTGCCACAAAGCACTTGAGATGATTAGTTGCATCACTTCAGAACGACTTACTGCCAAGCCGTGCCTCGATAACTGGGCATTTAGTTCGTTCGCCTGAAAAGAAAGGATTGACAGATTTATAAGGAAACAAATTACTTCTGTGTAGTTAGTCTCAAAATTCTAAAGGTCGTGTGAGGGTATCGTATAACTGTTCAGAAATGTATTTATATTCTAATACTGGAGAAAGAAAGAAAGAAAGAAAGACAAACAAACAAACAAACTTGATAGACATTTTCAAGTAAATAATAAAAAAGTTCAGTTTAAACGCCAGATAAAAATACAATGGCATGAAAACAAATTTTATACTTTAACAAAACAATTGTGAAATTGATTTTTTTTAAAAATAATAAAATAAAATCACGCATTTTATCCTGGAACGTACATTTTTATTCATAAAATACAGAATTTATACTCGACAGCTTGGCTCTTTTAATAGATCTTGCCAAAGCATTGATTTTTAATAATAAAAATCACACAAACACACACACACACACTCGAATACACATATACATTCACACTATATACAGTCACTTGCTCTCACACATACAGCTTCGAATCTTATCTCTCCTTAGCGTGATCTATACGTCACAAAAGTAAATAAATGTGAAGTTGTATTGCTACTTTGCGACAGATCAAACAAAGAAAACTAGCTGAATACATTCAAAATTTGGGCGCATTTATGGTCCCGCGCTTATGAATGTCTAGGATGCGTGCTTTGAATTCAGTAGTAGAAAATATACAGTTCTTCTTGATTAGTACACTTTAAGTAATATATTTTTTTTAATAAAGTAGATGATCGAAGTAGAGCATAGAAAAATAAAATTAAAAACCTGTATATAGTCTATTTTATGAGAAGTGCTGTAAAGTTAAAATAAAACTTGCTTTAACAAATTTGCTACTCTGAAATTTAGCCTCATTTACAATTTACATTTATTGGGGTGACATGCAGCCCTTTGTTACTGGTTATGATTATTATTATTAACACACACTACACTCCAACTGCTGTTGCCCCATTTCTCTTTAAGAAACCAGTATGTTCTTGACCGACCCGATAACCCACATGTTCTTGGCCGACTGGCAAACCAAGAACTTGCTTTTGACCACCCGGTAAACCAACAACGTGAGCTTGACCCACCAGTAAACCAAGTTGCTTTTGACAACCCGATAAACCACAACTTGTTCTTGACCTACCGGAAACTAACAACTTATTTTTGACTGACCCGGTAATGTAGGCTTTGAAAAGACTATCCATACTGACTCTATTGTATTCGTATGGCAGTATTTGCATACTGGGAAGGACTGGTATGTTAATTTCCTTATGCAAATTATACTGAAATTATCATTTAAGAGCAGTACAGTGAAAAACTGTAATCAGTGACACTGCCAATATTATCAACCGAAAACTCGCGGCAACACCCTATGGTGAAAAATCAATTCAGCCTACAAAAGCAAATATGTTGAGACTAAAACAAACAAACAAAAAATACTGAGAACAATGTAAATGTCCTTTTAAAGTAATTTATTTTTGTTACAAAATTATTGCAAAATGTACAATTAAGATTTGTTTTAGAGCCTCAAATGTTCAAGATCAACTTGAAGCACAGTTTTATTGCTGCCAGAGTTTTATTTATAGGATGGGACTGAACAAATGTTGCAGTGCAATGTATAAACATATATAAATAATAATTCACATTCTAATTAAATGATCACTTCATACACCCATTTGATATACACGAGCATATTCAGGTACACACACACATATATAACACAAGAAAAAAGTTATAGTTTATTATATTTTGTGACATGCTTGCAAATAAATAAATTAGATATTACGTTTGCTGTAAAGCTGTGTAAATCGTTAACACTTGACGGACAAGTTTAGACTAGAAGCCAAAAATTTTCTCTTCCCATTGTCTCCTTGTTTAACCTCAAAATTAATATATTAATACTAAGAAGTATGTAAGTATATTAGCAGTAATAATATTGTTAATTAAAATAAAGAAGAAAAATGTAAGATGTTTACAAAACTTACTTAGATAACACTCAATCCGCAAACTAGCCCGCTGAAACGAGAGCCTTGAGTTCGTGACGTCGCGTAGAGTCGATCCCAATTGGCTAACGCAAAGCAATTGATCGAGAGGTCGATGACAACAAATCCACATAGTGCTTAAGTGACTTGTTTGTGCAGTAAACAAATTTCACTTACGCTTCAAAAAGAGGACGCCGCGTGTCTTCCGAACAAATATATGTTGTGTCGAATGGGGAGTGTTTTAGCAACTTTATTCTTTGCTCAAAACTTCTCTATCAGCTATTAAGCTGCTATAGGACTCTAGATCTAAAGTTTGAAATTATTATTTGATATGCTGCTTGAAATTATACAGATATTTCAGTGTTAATAACAAGACATATAATTTCATGTGTTTGGGGTGGAGGACGGGGAGGAGTTTGGGTAACATTTTCTGGTAATGTTAGCATTTGAAAATTAGTTATTCATAAACCATTTCTTTTCCGTAACTACTGCTCCTGCAGTGCTTTGGGGCTTTTCAATAGAAGGAGCCCAATATTTGTTCCTTCAAAAAAAAGAAACCTGCAGGGCCTACTTAAAATGTAAAAATATACACATTATTAGGTTTTCGCAGGAACCTGATTCTCTGTGGAGCAGAGAGAGAGAGAGAGAGAGAGGAAAATGGAGAACTTTAGATTTTTCCATGGGGAAGGGGGGCAGCATTCAAAGTTACGCTACTGTGTCTTTAAAATGTCTGTACTCTTGATACAGGTGGAGTCAAAACTATCACTGACCCTTAGACCAATTTTAGTACACTTACTTTTTTTTTCCTCCCCCCAAGAAATGTGAAATAGAGACCCTGGAATTGCATGTACACTTCATAGATATATACACTAAGAAGATTATGTATGAAATTACGTTTGAGATTCAAAATGTTCTACTTCATAGCTATGTACACTAAGAGGATTATGGCTGAAATCACGCTGATATTCAAAATGTTCTACTTCGTAGCTATGTACACTAAGAGGATTATGGCTGAAATCACGCTGATATTCAAAATGTTCTGCTTAAGAGAGAGCACTAATTAGGGAAGTCGCTGCACTAGCCTGCACAGTCGCCATTGTTTCTTCAGATCAGAATATATCTAAAACATCTCTTCATATATCCCATCCAATTTCATTGAATAATGTTTTATCACATTGACCAAAAGGTGTTTGGCTCAAAATGTGATATTGCGCGAAAATACAATCCTCTCCGGGCGTTTTGCATTATGACTGTAGTGTCTCAACGCTAAAATACTCCAGTTCGGACGGGAACACACTGAAAGCACCAAGACGACGGAACGACTCCGCCTTCAGCGGTGAAAGGCAAGTTAGGGGTTTCGCTTGTTGAACTCTAAGCACCTTTCCATTGTGAGCCACTGGTAGTTCTAATCAGGTGTGTATTGAATCTCGCTGAGCGCATACCAGTTTAGTGATAGCACTACGAAATGGAAAATCCTCTGCCTATTCAGTAAAGCCATGGGTTACGCTTGGCTGGATTGGTAAATAAGACTTTAAAAAGTCCAGGAATATCAGATAGACAGAGATAATAAGCAAGGACACCTTAGGCAGGTAGATAGACAGACACCACCAGACGGTAGACTATAAGGATATAGACGTGTGTGATAAATAGGCACACATATAGGTTGATGTTAAGTTAGTGGTTAATGACTAACAGGTAAAATAAAATATGTCTGTGGTAAATGACGAGACAGGTAAAATACAGATGTCTCTGTAGTAAATGACTGGATACACCTTACTGTGGTGAATGATGAGACAGGTAAAATACAGATCTCTCTGTAGTAAATGACTGGATACACGTCACTGTGGTGAATGATTAGACAGGTAAAGTACTTATCTGTCAATAGGTGATAGATGCAGTATCTAAACTGCAAATTCTTCTGTGCTTAGTGACTAAGGTAAAATTCATCTCTCTCTGTGGTGAATGGAGGACTAATTAGATAATTGAAATACAAATCTGTGAGTGGTAAATGACTAGATTAGTAATATTCAACTCTCTCTGTGGTGAATGACTAGAAAAGGAGAATACAGATCTTTTTATGGTGAATGATGATAAATAAAATACAAATTTCTAAATGGTTGAATTACTAGAAAAGTAAGAGCAGATATTAATACTCCTTGATGTGTATATTCCAGTAAAATACAGTTTTATAATTATCTTTGCTGTGTATATTCAAATAAAATACAGTTTTATAATTATCTTTGCTGTGTATATTCAGATAAAATACAGTTTTATAATTATCTTTGCTGTGTATATTCAAATAAAATACAGTTTTATAATTATCTTTGTTGTGTATATGCAAATAAAATACAGTTTTATAATTATCTTTGCTGTGTATATTCAAATAAAATACAATTTTATAATTCTCTTTGCTGTGTATACTCAAATAAAATACAGTTTTATAATGCTCCAAGTAATGTATATTCAAATGAAATACAATCTTATAATGCTCCAAGTAATGTATATTCAAATAAAATAGTTTAATTCTCTTTGCTTGAGTACATGCAAGTAAAATGCAGTTAATATCTCAAATATGAGAATTAAAATGTTGTTCACAAGGAACAGTTTCTTGCAGGTGAAAATACTTTGTCCAGGATCAGTTATGTACATTATATTGTTTCTTATACTGCTTTTTATAAATAAATCCTAATGTATGGGTACTAGGGGTTTAAAAAAAGTTATAAATATGATTTACTACATCAAGTTCCCAATTTTAATTAACAGTTTAAGAGGTGATAAGGTGATTATTAGCCTGAATATAAATTATAATGGCTACTGACAGATTTAATTGTACAGACTTAGCCTGAATATAAATTATAATGGGTACTGACAGATTTGTTTGTACAATCAAACTTAGCATTCATTTAATGGCTACCGACATATTTGTTTGCATAGTCGGACTAGTTCTGCATGTAATGGCTAGACATGTTTATAAATTCAAACTAGACTTCTCTTGTAATAGATTCAATATATTTAATATTGATATATTTGTAAAATCAAATTAGGCCTGCTGCGATGATTGGACCTTGGGGCAAATTATGCTCCTTGTTTCTATGAATTTTATTTCTTCTTCATAGACAATAGTTAAAGAGTACTGGTTGTTGTGACCTTCAAGTGGCTGATTGTGTAATCTGCTGTGCTCACCTATTCTACACATAGTGGGAGGATTAGGTCAAGGCCAGTGTCCAATGCCGATCTTTGGCAGTAATATATACAGAGAATGATTTCACTCTGTGTTGATAACTGTGATAAGGTTAGTAGTATGGTATACTTTGTTAACACTGGGAGCCAAAATATGTGTTGCCTCAATGGTCAGCTGCATTTGACTAATGATTTACAGGTGAGTTTCTGGTACATTCATTCATGTAGCTAAGCTCTGCTTTGATTAGTTAGATTAGTGAGTTGTCTGAAATATTCAGGTATGTTTCCAGCCTGGGGATAAGGGTCAGTCTATCTGGATTCTAGAAGGCAGGTTTATGTGTAGTCTAATTTTAGAGGAGGGATAGGGGCTACATAAGCCATTATGTGACAACTGTATTCTCAATTACTTTACTAATTTATCCCCATTTGTTCACTAATGTATCCCTAAGCTCCAGTTTATTCCTGCATACTTACAAATGTTCTGCTTAATAAAACATCTATGTTATTTTACTACTAATTATTATATACTAAAAGATAATCTGGAAAATATTGGGCATGTACATTATTTCACAGCAAACATCAAGAATTGCAGTAATGAAAGAAGAAGTAAAGAGCAACCCCCCAAAAAAAATGTATTTCTTTCTTTTGCTCTGGTATTCAGTCAGTATCATTTTAACATATGCCAGAGTGTCATCATTAAACAAAAACAAAACATTTGTAATAGTGATTTATTTGCTATTGTCATTTTAAAAGGTGAGGTAAATCTGTTGGTAGTGAGACAATATTTTGGGCAATTAACCACCACCCACTCCAAGATGCACAAAATACATACACACAGAGCCATATTTACTTCTATGTATTATCAAATGTTTGTGTGGTGGACAACCTGAAAGTAGCCATATATGCCTAATTTAAAAGACTCATACATTGAAAATCTTTCTATTTTTATTACTTATTTGCTTGTTTTTGATCAGGTGAAAAAGTATCATTCATCATTCGTCCATTCATTCTTTCTTTCTTTCTTCTCTCTCTCGTTCTTTCTTTCTTTCTTTCTGTATGAAATAAAATTATTTTTAAAAAGTCTTTGTTTTGCTGTTGAATAGAATGTCTATATGGAATTGAAAAGTTTTTTTCCCCCTATGCTTTTTAGATCACATTAGGAGTATTATAAGGATGACACTGACCACTCCCCTTCCTGTAACCCCATGCTATTTGGTAATGATGTATGTGTTGTGTATACATGTTCATTTATTTTTTAAATAATGTACATGTACATACATCATGCTTTTTCATTTAACTAACAGTTGAGAGAAACAAGAAGATAGAATTTGTTACATGCATTTATGAAATCACCATTTCATCTTTATTCACCTACACACACACACAGATGCACACATACATACATGCACATTTAACACATTATCTTGTACTTAAATACTAATAGTAGTACTAACAATAAGACTATAAAACTGTTCTTTCATTATGTTTCAAGCTGCCATTTCTATACCTGTTAGTGCTACCATCCTACTATTTTTTTTAGGTGTTAACTGATCAAACCTCTTACTTATCTACCAAGTATACTATTTTATTTATGTATTAACTGCTCTAACGTTACTTGCTACCATAATTATATATAAAACATGCTCCTTGAATCTGTGCCTAGTACTTATTATTTTTAATGTTTGTGTGAACACTGAAATAAAATGCAAAAGCAAATATGCATGAGTTTCAGTAATGCTGTACAGGATGATACAGAAGACATTTAATGTGGAGGATTAGACAGAAGACAAACTCATTGTATAAAAAGACCATGAATCAGTTTTAGGAAATAATTTTACAAAAGTAAATCTGTACATAAAATAATCTACTTTTTTTTTTAAAGAACACATTATGTATTAATTTTAATACTATAAATAATGTACCATCATCTTTAGTCTTTAGGGTTTTGACTTGTTTCACTTACCATCTAAAGTCTAATATGTAGGATTTCTTGGTTTATTTCTTAAATAGGATACTTTGTCAAACCATTCATGCTGTAATTTAAAACATAATTATAAATGTACATCACCAAGTGATTGAGATTTTACTAACTTATTTATATCTTTTAATTATTGTTTAATTATCTTAGGAGATTTGTTGTTAAATTAAATTTTGTTTTTGAAACCTCTAATATTAACTGTGCAATGAGTTCTATTATTTTCACTTCCTTGTAAATTTCTACCAGCAAAATAATCTTGTCTACTGTTAGCATTTCCATATCATGTTTTGTATTACATATTGCTCCTCCCATCCACCCTATGTACATTGAGTTTTCAGATTTTATCTCCTCTAATCTCCTCTAATCTATGTGATCTTCCCTAGTGTGACATCTTTTCTTTTCAATGTATTTAATTACCTCTTTTATCTCCCCTTATACATCCTTCTCCAGCTTAAAGTAAACCATACACTGCTGGCTAATTAAATAAATCTATGATCCAGCATTAAAGAGCCATGTAATTCAACTCTGGGTTTTTTTTTTTATTTTTACCTAGCTGTAATAAAGAAGTGTGTAGGTTCTGTACCTAAATATCTTTTCTAGTTAATGCACTTGACTGTAAATACTGAATTAAAAAAATGTTTACAAAAAATACACCTGTATATAACAAGATCTATTTTTGCCTACAAGACCTAATATCAAGTTTTACTAGTCTTGCACTTTAGATGAATTAAACTGTCATGTCACCTATATGCTGTGTAAGTGAAAGAAGTAATTTAGTATTTCATCTAATTTGGTGACAATTTGATATAAAATTCACAGCCTGTCACTGGAAATAATTATCTATAAAAATTAATGTTCAAGACACCCTCATTTAATAAATTAATAACATATTGGGGATCTAAGAGAAAGCATATTTATCTACTGAATTTATTACAGTTGTTCTTTGCAATATGCTGAAATACAGTCAATTGTATTATGCTGGAAATACATTTTATTTTCAATACCAGTTACTCCTAACTACAATCATTTGTATTATGCTAGAAATACATTTTATTTGTAGTACAGGTGACTACCAACTCCCAACCAGTTAACTTATTTTCCCCATGCAAAAATTTGTGACTGCATACAGTGCAGTTGTTAGTTCTATTTCCTGTACTTTTAATTTCATACCAAATGTTTGTTTTAGATAATAACTGTTTATAAAGACACACATTGTTGATGTATTTGTTTGTCTTCATTTCTTAGACTATTTGGGGATGTTTTAAGATAATGATACAGGCTTCCAAAAATGGAACTACCATTTCCAATGCACACACACGCACGCACGCACGCACGCACGCATGCACACACACACACACACACACACACACACACACATATATATATTTAAATATACATTCATACACACACACACATATATATATATATATATGAAAGCACATAATGTATGATGGTGCTTTAGGAAGTAATTATGACAAAAGCAGTTGTCACATGTAAGTTTCTGATATGTTCAAGAGAACCAAAACCCACCTTAAGTCAAAACAAGATATGGGAATGATAAATAATGAGAAGAGTTATCACTTATAAGTGCTAAGTGAGACCAATATGTCTATGAAACTTAAAGATACAAATGATATCAGCAACAAAGAAAGAAACAGAATTTATAAGAAATGTTGGATTAGTGTATTTTCTTGTAATTTGAGTCAAATTATAGTTCATTTCACAGCACAAGACTTTGCAAGTATCTGTTGAAAGTCCAGAGTAATTCCTAGTAGCAGTGTGGTTATATTTAAAACACAACAGATTCCATCAGGGACACTTTACTTTCAATGATGTCCTTTAACCATTTTGGTCGAAAGCGAGATTTTCCAGGCCTATACAAAAATTATTAAAAATTAATAATAATATAAATAACAGATACATTAATAACAATAATATAATAATGAAATACATGTAAGAGCATTGATATCACAATCTTGAATGTAGTGACTAATTTGATCTAATCAAATTTATATTAAATTCAAAAGCATGAATTATCTTCATGTGATGGATAGAGGAGGGATTTATTTTAAAATTTATTGATTTGAGTGAAATATTTAGTTTAGCAAATAGATTTCTTTTGTCTTTTGTTTATATCTCTTGTTTTACATAGCTGGTTGATATTATACTTTACTGGAACTTCTAAACTTCATATTTGCATCAAAATTAAAACTATATTTAACTCAAGATCCTTTATAGAAACAAACCATCAGCTATCAAACTTTATTTCATCATGAAACATTTTCTGAGATTTTAATTATTTCAGAAACTTACTTTAAATTAAGGGACACACAATAAAAAACACAAATTAAAATCCCTCTGCAACTAACATTTTGTTGCTATAAAGTTTGGTGCAAGAAAAAAATATTATAATAATGATGCCTGCTTCCCTGTCACTTGTTTTCAGCATAATTACCAGTAAATAATAGAACTTGCTTGTTAGTCCAAACAAACTCTTCATGTAAAAGAAAATGAAAATAGAGAAATATAATTATTTATCACTTGCCTGTGAACAAGCGTGTTTGTCTCGAATACATAGAGAACCTCAACTGGGTAGTTCTGTTGTAAAAAACAAAATTAAGAATAACAATAAAGCTGGCAGTAATTATGTCAGTAGTATAGAACTATTCAATAACATACAAAAATAATTAACAAATGAGAAAAATTAAAAACAATAATTGCTAATTTTGGAAACATCTGTCTTAAAAAGCATTACATTTATGTTATTAAAAAACCAAATCTAGCTCAAAAGATATAAGTTCTGTGGAAAAACTACACTAACTCTGCCCATTGTACTAAAATTATTCAGATATGATCAGGTGCTAAAATATATAAAAATAGAAGATACTTATATGCATTAATTTTGATAAGGTGCTAAAATACTTTAAATATTTTATATTCTAAATACATCACACATGATAATAAAATAACTCCAATATATGGCCAGGTGGTTAAAACAATCAAATTTGACTAAGTGCTAAAATATATCAAATATTACATGTTGCTACAATATATCAATATGACCAGGTGCAGGCATAGTACAAAATAATCAATTCTGAGGAATACTGGGAACCAGCATCAGAAAAGTTCTCAGAGATAGAGCCTGTTAACTTCATTCAGTTCATCAGTTAAGCAAAAACTTACCATGAGAATTCTTTTGATTCTAGTTTCTTAAGCATCTGGAGCACAATGAAATTTGAAATTAACAGATTTTATTATTATTATTATTATTATTATTATGCCTTTTAACATGACTTATGTTTGACTGTTGGTAGTGAAACAAGGACTCAGAATCTTACCAAGATTATTATTCAGCCTCTTTCCACGACTTCTGTTTGACTGTCGGTTGTGATCCAAGGTCTCAGAATCTTACCAAGATTCTGGGAGATCCAAGGTTTTACGGAGGATGTGGGCACTTCCGAGGAGCGCTGCTTTGAGTAGTGGAGCGATTCTGTGGTTTCCAGGGAGTTTATTCAGGTAGCCTTCCAATTCAGATGTTATGTTCCCCAAGGCTCCTATCACTATAGGTATCACTTCTGCTTTTACATTCCACAGTCTCTGGATTTTTAATCTGAGGTCTTGGTATTTTTCTATTTTTTCTCTTTCTTTTGTTTTTATGTTTTTATCACTTGGAACAGCGACATCAATGATTGTTACTGTTCTGTTGGACTTATTGAGAACTACAATGTCTGGTCTTCGTGCAGGAATCACCCGTCCATTGATCTCAAAGTCCCACAGTATTATGACTTCTTCTGTTTCGGTGACTGCTTCTGGTTGATGCATCCATGCTCTTTCTGGGATTTGTATGCCATAATTCTCACAGATTTCTATCTATGTGTTTTGCCACTTCATTGTGGTGTATTCTGTTCCAGCCAGAACCTGACATCCAGATAGTATGTGCTCTGTTGTCTCATCCATGGATTTGCAGAGTCTACATTTGGAATCATTTGAAATTTTCATGATTTTCGTTTTGTGTGATTTGGTGTTGAGTGCTTGATCTTGTGCAGCTGTTATGAGTGCTTCTGTTTCTGCTTTCAATCCTGCCTCTTTCAACCATTTGTACGTTGATTGCTTTGTTGATATTTCGTCAGCTTGTTGTACATATTGGCCATGCAGAGGTTTCTGGCTCCAGGTACGTGCTAGTTCTTGCTTTGTTGTTTTCTTCCATGTTTCTTTGTCTGTTTCTGGGGGTTGGAATAGTCCACTCATCTTTACTGCTTCTATCAGTGGATCATCTTTGTTGTTATTCCAGATGTAGTCAACAAGGCCGATGACATGTTTGATTTTCTTGAGACCTCGGCCTCACATTTTTCAAGATACATAGAGCCTGTCTACATCTGTTTGGGGTGTAAGGCTTTATGTATTGTGAGTAGTTTTCTTGTTTTCCTGTCCAGTTCATTTATTTCATTTGCTGTCCAATCTATGATACCTCCAGTGTAGCTTACTACAGGTAATGCATATGCATTAAGGGCTTGTATTTTGTTCGCCCCATTTAGCTTGGACTTCAGGACTTGTCTAACACGTTTTTCATATTCTCTCTTAACTTTGGACTTCACTTCTCTCTGCATATTTTCTTGATGCTGTAGTATCCCAAGATACTTATATCCATTTTCCATTGAAACATCATTGATTTTTCTGATGTCGAATTGCAGGCCCTCTGTTATTTTGACCTTGCCTTTCTGGATGACAATTCGTCCACATTTCTCAAGGCCGAATTTCATGTTGATGTCCTCACTGCAGATCTTGACAGTATTGATCAGGGATATGATGTCATAGGATTATTATTATTATTATTATTATGCCTTTTTTTCATTTCTGTTGACTGTCAGTTGAGAACCAAGGTCTTAGAATCTTACCAAGATTCAAGATTCTGGATCTAAGGTTTTATGGAAGATGAGGACACTTCCAAGGAGTGCTCTTTCAGTAGTAGGGTGAGTCTGTGGTTTTCAAATATGCATATAGCCTTCCAACTCTCCCAAAGCTCCTATCACTACAGGTATCACTTGTGCTTTTACATTCCACAATCTCTGGATTTCTAATCTGAGGTCCTGATATTTTGCTATTTTTTCTCTTTCTTTTGTTTTTGTTTATATTTATATGGAAAGCAGCATCAATGATTGTTGCTGAACTTTTAGATTTATTGAGAACTTCAACATCTGGCCTTTTTGCAGGTATCTATTGTCATCTCAAAAGTTCCACAGTATTCTGTCTCAGTGACTGCTTTAGATTGGTGCATCCATGCTCTTATTCTTTTTCTTCTTCTTATTATTATTCATCAGAAGGAAAAAAATAATGATATTTTGTTTAATTATTAATTTTAATCATGACAATTTTATATTTATTAATTTATCTTTCTCATTTCTTATAAAAAGGCAAAATGAAAGGTCAAACAATTGAAAAGGCATGAAGGCTATGTTTGATGATAAACACACAAATGCTGTAAACAGCTGAAGAAACAAACCTTAGGTTTGATGGTGGACACAACAAATGTAAAATAAACACTTGCTGTGGCACGTGGTATTGGCTTGCGACGAGTTGGGATGCTCCAGCAGACTCGGAAACGAAATCTCTCATCATATGGATGGACATCTTTACCAAGAAAATCTATACAATACAGCCAACTGTTGTCATATTCCCAAGTCTGAAATTAAAATATTTGTATTGTCAATAAGCAGTACATGTTCATTTAAACTTTTACTTAATAGAAAATTTTATCCTGATTTAATAGCTGATCCACTGATATTTTATTTTAATTAATGCTCATTATAGTTGTTTGCAAAGAAATTAATTTGCGACATTAAAGCAATATGTAATTATATATCACAGTAATGCTATAATTAATCTTTATATATATATTTCCTGTCAGACCATTCTAGTCACTGACATCATCTATATTGTTCTGATATTAGCATTTGTCTAAGTGTTCAGTTTCATTTCTTTATATTATATTAGTGCTTTTATTTTTGGATGAATTATTTACAGTTAGTTTTTAGTGTAAATGAACATATTGAATTTAAATATTAGTTATTACATTTAAAACTGAATTTCCTCAGAGCTGATCCACTGATATTTTATTTTAATTAATGCTCATTATAGTTGTTTGCAAAGAAATTAATTTGCGACATTAAAGCAATATGTAATTATATATCACAGTAATGCTATAATTAATCTTTATATATATATTTCCTGTCAGACCATTCTAGTCACTGACATCATCTATATTGTTCTGATATTAGCATTTGTCTAAGTGTTCAGTTTCATTTCTTTATATTATATTAGTGCTTTTATTTTTGGATGAATTATTTACAGTTAGTTTTTAGTGTAAATGAACATATTGAATTTAAATATTAGTTATTACATTTAAAACTGAATTTCCTCAGGTCACACTTTTAAACATTTCATCTAATATAAATAACCTTTTCCTCATTTTTTCATTTTGCAAATTCATTTGGAAATGTCAGTGCCATTATGCAGTCATAGCACATTTTAATTTTAAATCTTAATTATTTTATTCATTTCAGATAGATTTATTAATTATAATTTTGAAATAACTCTATGGCATTTACTTTGTACACAAAATACATTACTCATTTTTCAGTAAATATTTTTATTTTTATTGATATAGATATTTTCTAAAAAATAATGTAAGTGATGTATTTGGAAAAAATCGTCAAACTGATAAATACCAAATATATGCCTAAGGGCAATAAAAATTCAAGGAAATTCTAATCATAAATTATACTATCCCAAGCTAACATTTTATAAACCTTAAGATGTAAACACAGCTGAACACCACCACCACCCCACACACACACATCTATATATGTGTATTTATGTATGTACATATATTGTAAGTTAGGTAAATTTTACCTTGATAAACTCATGCAGTTTGACTTCCGCATTTTCTATTGAAAACTCTTGTATGGACAACCACCCAATGTCTTTCATTTCAAAGTTCTCATCTCGAGCAATGGTGTACTCTTGTGAAGTCTGACTCCCTGTTTTTAATGACTCGCATGTTTTTTCTCTCTCAGACATTCGTGTTTCCAGTCGGCGGAAAGCACATTCAATGACATTTTCCACCATTTTTTGGGCTTCAGAAATGACCCTGTCAACCAAAGCTTTGGCTTTTTCTGCTTGTTCATCTGCCATTTTGGTCCTGAAAAATAAGTAATACATGTAAAATATAAAGCCTGCCAAAATTAAAAATAAATAACACATTGAAAGGCAAAAGTCTGCCAAAATTAAAAATAGATAATATTTGCAAAAACAAAAGCCTGCCAAAATTAAAAATAAATAACACATTGAAAGGCAAAAGTCTGCCAAAATTAAAAATAGATAATATTTGCAAAAACAAAAGCCTGCCAAAATTAAAAATAAATAATACTTGTAAATCAAAAGTTTGCCAAAATTAAAAATAAAAAAGTATTTATAAAGGCAAAATTTTGCCAAAATTAAGTATTTGATAATTAATACAGATTGTAATTTGAAGTAAACAAAGGCTACTAGTACAATATACTCAGGAGTGGACCAGACTTTAAATTCCTACCAGGAAAATTGAATTGAAATGGACATATACTACACTGATATAATTTTAGAATACACCGGCCAGAACTCTGGTAGTACTACTACTGCAGGTAAAATTGTAAATGCTATTTTTGATACAATGACTAAAACAAATATTTTAGTTCACATTTTATTTGTATTTTTAACTTTTGTGAATATTGCAGGTAACCTTGAATGGATTTTCGAATCCATTCTTTGCACATATTGGACCAAGAAAGCAACTTAGAATTAAATTTTAGCTTTATACATAGTTTACTGATGAAGTAAAGATTTTTTTTTTTAATGAGTGTATGTTTAATATATAAATGTCCCTATATAATTGAAGCTTAGAAAGGCAATTCATCTATAAATACTCTGTAGAGTGATTGTATGCATACGTGTTTCATAAATGTGTGTTTGAAGCGTTTGTTTGTATATCTTTGTGTTGAAAGAACATTTGTTTACGTTAACTGCATGTTGACTGAAATATATGAGATTAACTTAGAAAAATCAAGAGTGAATCAGTAATTGAATAAGAGAACATAAATATGAAATGCACTTATAAATACTTTTAAACTAGACTACATACTTTATGTGCAGCTGCAAACTGATGATTTCCCGCCGACTTATTAATTCGATAGCACTAACTTGTGTAGTTTTCACAATCAACCTCCGCCATATTGTAAACCGAGTCGTTGCTACGAAGTAATTTATCCAATCAAAGTGCTTTTAACTAGAAAGTTCTTGGCTCTGAATATTGATTGGATATCATAATTTTTCGAAGCAAGATGGCGGGCCAAAGTGAGTGTCATGGGCCCGAGTGTCAGACGAAAGAAAATTTGAGTCTCGATCGTCTGCGAGAGAGGGTGAAAAACTATATTGACAAAGTAAGCTTTATAGTTCAAATGAAATGACGTAAATATTAATTCAGAAATTTATTTAAATATATTGATAATCCAACATGTGAACAGATTGATGATTGTTTTAAATGTAGATTGCATTTAAAATTGTTCAAAAAGTAGGCCTAATACTTCGTAAAGTTTCACTTACAATTCAGTTAATTTTAATAATTAATATTCAGCTATTGATACTGATAGAGATAATTCACAGAAATTTGTTTAAAAACTATTGAATGTTTTCAGTTATGTGTTAGTAATGATTGTTAATTATTTTTTCATGTAATTGTTACTGTTAGTGTTAGCATTGAGTAATTCATGAGCAAAACAAAAATAAAAATATTCGCACATGATAAAAGAACACGTGGTTATGTTTTTATTTTAGTAATCGAAGGCACTTGACGAGTTCAAGAAAACTCAGACAAGATTATTGTTTTTAGTTATAAGTGTTAAAGTATACATAAGTTTTTGATTCAAAGAATAGTATTATTTTATGTGTCCAGTAATGTGAAAAACTGAAATTGAACCGAACATCGTTGAATTTGAAGCTGCATTGATAAATGTAATTTCAGCGATTTTTACTGTATGAAATTTAAATAAAACTTAGTAGTTAATGTATAGCGTTACAAAGTGTCAGATGTGTACAAAACATTTGTATATTACAATTTACATTTGTAATATAAATACACAGTACAAACGACTCACCTACAGTAATGCATTGGCACCACCAATAAATACAGTACAAACGGCTTATCTGCATTAGGCCTAATTAATTAATTGGTTTCATTTTACTTCTGCACTATGCTAATTGCAATATGTAAAAAATGCACTAAAATGTCATCATGTACATGAACATGTATAACAATGCATAAAGTCATAAGTGATTTAATCAGTTTACTATTACAGTATTAGGCCTAATGTATTATTTATATATATTTTTTTTTCTTCTCAAAATATACTGTATATAGATTTTATTTTTTAGTGCCAAACTTAAGAAAACATCAGTTTATTTATAAATTACTTTATAGATCTTTATTATTTAAATAAGTTGAAATTTAATGATCATGAAAAAGTTATAAAATCATAAGAGCAACATAGAAAGTTATTCAGTTTTGGGTGGTAGTTTTTATGATGAAGCTCTGGCACTGATTCTGTTTTTGAGGATATTATGGCAGGCTTTGCAATGTTTAGTTCCATTTGTCTTCAGTTGTTTTAGATGGCAGCAATATACGTAGTTCTATAGCTTCTTCATTTTGTATTTAGTTTCCTCATTAGAATCTGACAGCACAGATTTAATTATCTTAATCTAGTGCCTGTTCTCATTTCACAGCTTGTTCAGTTATAAATCTAAAGCTTTATTTGACAGTTGTACCCAAACAATGTGTATAATGTATATTGAATAGAACATGGTCTGTAAAATCAATAAAATGTGTTGCAGACAACCAAATAGTATAGTTAAACACTTATGCAAAGTCAAATATTACAACCATTCAGGCTTTTGCACATAAAATGATTTTTGCAGTTCATTGAAATATACTGATTTTGTCATACATTGAAAATAATTTTGCATTTATATTTTACTAAACTACAAGCTTAGAAAACAATGTGCCCCTTGCAAAGCTGCATGATGCTTAATTTTATAAGTAAATAAAAATGTGACTATGATTTGAAAGTAAATTATCTTTACAGTTACTAAATCAGTCAACCCATTTATTAATGCTTTACATTTGCAATAATTAATGGCTTAAAAATAATATTAATATTTAATAATAATAATATTTTTAATATACATTTGTCATGACTGCAATCACCTATATTTGATTGATGCTTTATAATATATTTTTTAACTCAGACAAAAATACATTCGGAAGTACTTTTAGCTTTAAGAAACTATATTACTCTTGATATTTAGCTTTTGTTTTCACTATATTATTTTAATAAATAATAATATATGTAGATTAAACACTCTAGAGCTGAATACTAGAAATTATTTCCACAGTCACCTATGTGATTATACTTTTATAGTTGCTTTTAACATTAAAATGCAACAAGAGTAAATATTATAACTAATGTAAGTATTGTGGACTTGCTTATCCAATCTGTTGGTTGGAATGTAAATTTAGTCATTAAAGCATTCATCCACATATGTCATTAACTGATTAAGTTGGTCACTACCAGACATAACCATGTATTGAACACTTGGGGTCTGCTAATAGGGGAAGCTTGTCCTTTAAGCAGTAGACATTATTTGGTAGATCTATACATGTCATTGATTCTCCTGCATAGATTTTTGTTTGTTTATACTATAGGAAAGAGTTATACATATTGTCATTTTCATGGTATCACCAGAAGTAAATACAGTGTTGTTAACATGAGCTTTTATTATTAATGTAAGTTTATAAATGTATAGGTCAACATTTATCATATGAAATTACAGATTGACACTAAGTGTAGATCTAGAACTAGTGGAAAGCTTTAGTTATTTAGTTTTCTTTTTATGAACTTTTATGTGTATTCATTTTTGCTACTGTCCATGAAAATTCATTATTTGCTATGGTTTCAGCACCACTATGACTCTGCATTATTTTGGGCTGACAAGCTTGTTTCTCTTTCAGGAGGTTAGCATTTAGCTTTATCATATTTATTTAAATTATTTGTCGTAATATTGTGTGTACTTGCTTAGTTTGACTTATATACTTATATACTTATGTTTATAATAAATAGATTGATTGATAGAAATAATAACATTAAAAGATTATTTTATTAATTGAATGCTTTTTACATTCCTTTTCCTTGTACAATAACAGACAACACATAATTTATTCCA
Source organism: Sinotaia quadrata (assembly GCA_028829895.1). NCBI lineage: Eukaryota > Metazoa > Mollusca > Gastropoda > Architaenioglossa > Viviparidae > Sinotaia > Sinotaia quadrata. Next base: position 112,779,413 of record CM054177.1, on the reverse strand, counting down.
TACTCCTTTTTCCACATTTACAACCTTTTCCCCAAGCAAAATATCTATAAATTTTTCAAATGTGTCTACAAATTACATTACATTTTTTATGATGGCATGCATCACAAGTTTCAACAGTATTTTTTCTTTCTGTTTTCACATAATAATAATATATTTGTAAAAACATTTTTATGTTTATTTAATTTTCCTTATTTTATAGTGAAAGCTTTTCAAATTTTTGTAAATGTTTGGTTAGGTCATAATATAGAGGTCAGCTGAGAACTTAGAGCTGATATTTAAAAGTGATTTAAAATTGATATTTAAAAGTCATTTAAAATTAATTAAATAATATATTTTATATATAATATTAGCAGTAATAATATAAATTCAATTTTTATGCAAATTATAGCATAAGCTTTGAGAAGATGAGAATGATTTCATTTAAAAAGAAAATACAGAAGTGTAAACAAGAATGCTAGTGGCCAAAATCACTTCTCAGTTAAGAAAACATACCATGCAGTATTGGTTTATTATTTTGTTATCTTTAACTAAGTGCATTAATTTAATAATTTAGTGCAGGCATAATATGTTACTTTAATGCAGACCTTAATGTCTAATGAGCGAATGCAGTATTGATATTTAAAATTGTATCAAATGATTGCAAACAGTGAATTCAGTGCCCTTATTAATATATATAGCTATAGCTGGTATGGGACTAAAACTGAGGTTTAAAGTGAGCAGGCATTATTAAAGAAACAAAATCAGTATTTGTATATTAAGAAATAATAATTGCTGTGCTGGTTGAAAAATGGATAAAGATGTGAGCAAGGCTACATCGTGAAAATCATCTGCCATTTGGAATTGACTAGACTGCTCAGCTGTCATAATTATGATAATAGAAGAATAAACTATCTGTTGTCTTTTTCCACTTCTAGAATAAAGACATTGATTTAACTGAATGTATTCCTAAACAACTGACTAGGAAATGAGTTGATTAATAACTGAATGTATTTCTAAATATCTGACCAGGAACTGAGTTGATTAATAAAATTACAGTTACCGAACTGTAGAAACACCCCATGGCAAGCATTGACAGAAATTAAAACCTCTTATGTCCAGCTTATATGTTTTTGTGAATGGATGGAAATTCACTACAAGAAAGAAAAATGTTCAGTAATGAAAAGTTTATTTAGTTTTCTGAAATTTGATTTTTGTTGTAGTGATGCAAAACTGGAGTAATAATGTTCTAAACCTTTTGCTCCATCACATAAATTAGGCACTGATTTTTTAAACTATTGCCTTTATTACATTTGGGTTTAGCAGTTATTGCATCTTCCTTTTGTAAAGCAGGAACTAAATTATTTACAGTTACCTCTTATTTACACTAACTATATTGTACTGATAAACGATTCATGTTTACAATGAATAAGCTACCAGAATAAAAAAAAGTGAATTAGACATAAATTTCGGGTAAGAAAATGCATTTAATGCATTGATTTTGAATATCAGTTGCATATTTTGCAACTTCTAACAATTTTATTATTATTCATGTTTGACATAGTTTATCTACTATCCTTGAAATTGACCACCATATATTATCTTTAGTTTTAATTTTATTGTGTGTGTATTTTATATTCAATGTTACGAAGGAGTTATTATTTGTTTGTAAATTTCAAATCATAATGTGCTGTCAGTTATTTTGGGTATGAAAATTATGTTTTTGTGTTTATTATGGCTAGGAGCAGTGGAGGATATCTACTGGTATGCACAGACTTTATACTTGACAGGCCAGCACCATAGAGCTGCAACCTTGCTGTGCAGCAGGAAATTAGACAAGGTAGATAATTTGATTACTTTGATAGCATGAAATTAGACAAAATATATAATAATATCATTACTTTGGCATCAGGAAATTAGACAAGGTAGATTATTTTACTTTGCATTCACACAAGTATCTTTTGCAAGTTTGCATTACTTTGATGGCTGAAAATTAGACAAGTGGATCACTTGATTACTTTGATATAAGAAAACAACCTTGTTTATGTTGTATTGCTATTGATGGCAAGAAATTAGTTAAGTTGACCACTTTGTCTTTCGTTTGGTAGTAGGAAATTAGATAAGTAGATAATTTGATAGTGGGAAATTAGACAAATAAATCACTTTGTCTTTCTTTAGTAGTTGAAAATTAACAAATAGATCAACTTTTGTATATCTTTGATTGAAGGAAATTAGTACTAAGCCACATTATTATGAGCATACTACAAATGGAATAACCACACAGAAACGGGGAGATGGAATATTTCAATGTAAAGGAATTTATAATCCAAACTTAATGGCATTTATTTTTTTGTATGAATTACAAACCAAGTAAGGCTATCATTTCCCTCCCCTAAAAAAAAAAAATTAACTTCTCTACCCTGATTAACCCCTTTTTGTTATGTAATATTTTGAACATTTGTTTGCTAAAGACTAATTTACAAAAGCAAATTATTAAAATAAAACAAGTTCTACTGCCTTCAAATGTTTGGTATCATTAAGTAAACAGGGTTCTACTGCCTTCAAATGATTGGTATCATTAATAAGTGAACAAAAGTTCTACTGCCATCAAATGGTTGGTATCATTAAGAAAACAAAAGTTCTACTTTCTACTTGGTATCATTAAGTAAATAATGTTCTGCTGTTTTCAAATGGTTGGTATCATTAAGTAAATAATGTTCTGCTGCCTTCAAATGGTTGGTTTCATTAAGTATACAAAAGTTCTATTGCCTTCAAATGGTTGGTTTCATTAACTTGATTTAAGCAAACAAAAGCTCTGCTGCCTTCAGTTTCAAAAGGCACATTAAATTAACAAAAGTTCTAGTGCCTTCAGTTTCAAATGGCACATTAAATTAACAAAAGTTCTACTGCCTTCAAATGTTTGGTATCATTAAAGTAACAAAAGTTCAGGTGCCTTCAAATGTTTGATATCATTAAGTAAACAAAGTTCTACTGCCTTAAAATTTTTGCTTTCAAATAAGCAAAAATTCAGCTGCCTACAAATGGTTGGTTTCATTAAGTAGTGTTCTACTGCCTTCACATAGTTATTATCATTAAAGAAACAAAGTTCTACTGCCTTTTTATAATCAATATTATTAACTGATTAAGCAAAGTTCTTAGCAGTCATTGGTCTGCATAACAATTTCAGCTATTTCTTGGTTGCCTAGCTTAGTATTTAGTTAGCATTAGAAAGGTAAATTACTCTTAGATTGTATAGATTAGGTAAATATAGTGCTATATCACAAGTTTCTTTGTACAGTAAAATATGTTTTTTTAGATTTATTAATATATTCTTTCACTTGATTATTTTTTTAGAGTGGAATTAGAAATAAACATCAGAAATAAATATATATTAAACAAATAAAATGGCACTTATTTCAGTATATATAGATTTTCTTTCTAAAGGCATCTCGGAAAATTCTGATCTATTTCACTTTTAGTTTTAATGGCTTGTTAAATAAAATATTTTGAAGACTGTTACAATTTCATAAATATATGTCACTATGTCCAATTGTTATATTTTTATCTGTATTTATTTTTAAATTACAGCAATATGCTGCTTGCAGATATCTGGCAGCAAAGTGTCATGTAAGTATATTTCTTCATTTTAAAAGTGGAAAACATCAAAGTGGTGGTAAATGTTGAGATGAAATAATAAGCCAACATATTACACAAAGCATAATTATAATGATTGCTTGTAGGAAAGAACAGATTACACTTTATTTTCCAACAGTGAAAGTTAAGAAAGATACTGTTAGATCTATCTACAAATTTGCTGTTGCTAAAATAGACATATGGTTAACAAGAGTAACAATAATAATAATTGGTGATAGACAAACCTCGTAGAATTTTAAGGAGCCAGCCTATTTTTAAAAAAAATAAGAATCAGAAGGAAATAACTCAGGTGTCATGGCAACTGAGTACCTTGGATTTGTCCATGATGATGATGAGAGCAGTAATCATAATAAAGATAGCAGTAATAATAGTAATAAGAAAGACAGACTGTCAAAAGGGTTTTAAGGAATTATAATTAGATAAAGATTGAAGACATTATTCCTAAGTAAGATTTGTAAATGTACACGTAAATAATCACAGTAACTAAAGCAATTCATTAATACATTTCATGGCAAAATGCTCATTTTTTACGCATATTTTAAACATAACAAAAGACAATGGACAGAGTAGATCACCTCAGATTTTTTTTAATAACTACTTTACAAAAATTTAATGTTATGAAGAGAGAATTCCTCTAAGTTCAAACTTGCTTTCACAATATCTAAATAGGTATTCCAAACATCGCTGAATGGCTGATTGGGACGTTGTTTTGTCAATTTTTCTACATTTTCAACACTCATGTTTCCTCTGTATTATTGAAGCTTTGTAAAATAAAAGCACATGAAACAAAAGTTTGTTCTCTGTTCTGTCTTTCTGTGTTTTTTGTTTTAATAAATAATTGTGAAAAAGTTATAAAAAGTTATTCAGAAGTTGCCAACCGAACGACTTTTTTACCAAGCCGCCATAACTTGTCCGGCGGTAGCGCTTAACACATGCACTCTTTCTCGGTCCGTGGGGTCGTGTAGGGTACAGTAATCTAAAAATAATAACGGTTTTCATGTAGGGGAGAGAACAAGGTTCATTTCCATACTAAATAGTGCGCGGGGATTTCAAGATAAAGCGAAATACGGTTAAACTTAAATTTTCTTAAATTACGTTTTTGGTGATTCCGGTGACATAGCAACCGTAAAAGCTACCAGAAAATAGGAAAATTCTTCCTCTATAAGTCTATATAGTTTGTTTGAGACAAAAATCACTCTACAAGACTCCAATTGCGTTGAAAGAACTGTACTCAGTGACCGAAATCACCGAAGACCGAAAACAACAATGGCGGACTTCATATCGAGTACCGTAGTGTTCAACTCTGCGACATTGAACCGGTTTCCACTTTGCATCACTCTGTTTGAGGATGTTAGTTGATAAGTTAAATCACTTATTTTCAGTTTATAGCGTATATTTGTTCGTTTAAAGGACTATAATAGCCGATAAATAAGAATTGTCAGTGTCTATAGGCCTACGGTAGCGTTCGTCTTTTAAGGCGTTGAGGGTGAACACAGAAAATAACTTTCTGAATTTATTCCTGCGTTATCCAAAGCTTAAGTTTTGTATCATTCAATAGGGGAAAGATTTATTTGCAATATAATGTATTTCGTTTATTCGGATCGCGTGTTATTTGTTTTTAATTCTTTTTATTTTGTGGTCACGTGACCATATTTTCGTCCATTACTGCATTAGCTGGGCACAGTGTAAACAAAGCGTATATCACTGATTCACTAGATTAAAAATAAATAGTTATTATTTTTACCAGATTTTCTTTTCTTTTTTAAAATTTTGATAGACACGAGTGAGTTATATATTTATTACCTGTATTTTACAAGCTTATTTTTCCATAATAAATATATGAGTGAGTTGATAATGCACATACTATTAGTAGTATTACTATAAGTATTACATTTAATGATTTATAAGATCATAACTTTGGTGGTGGTGGGTGAACTCTGAAAATGACTTTAGAATTTATATTCCTTATCCAAAGCTTATGGTAGCACACATAACTGAAATCCAGTAAATGTCAACAACAAAAATTGTATCAAATAAATGAAGGAAATTTTTATTCAAGTTTTCAGAAACTGGTGAAAAATGGTTGATTCAAAATATATAGGCCTACTCACTTTTCTTATGAATTTAATAGGTTTTGCATCAAAATTATTTATTTAATATAAACATTTTCTTAAACTTAAAATTTGTTAATTCTTTTTGACAAGATTATAAGAAAACCTTAAAATATATAGACAAAATATTCAATTAATATACTGTAATTTCTGGTTAGCGTGTAGCAATCATTCAGCTGATGGAGCACATATTTTATTTAAATAATAATTTTTTTAATTTAAAAAAAAATTAATTATAATTATATATCCACAGTATAGTAAAATATATAAAAAAGTTAGAGGTTCAGAAGCCAGCTTATGTTATCCTTAAACTGTGTTCAAAATTCTTTGCAGATATCTTTAATTATTTTTAAGATATCCTGCAGAAACCGAAATTAATGACTGATTTTCAGTTAACTTTTTAACCATAAATGTCTCCTATGGTATACTCCCATCTTTGATTGAAAATATCTTCAAAACTATTGTGATTTGTCCAAAAATAAAAGCAATTTCATAAAATTTATATCAGAAAAGACCAATAAAATTTTTGTTATTGAATTTTTTCAATTTTTCATGCTTTTTGAGCTAGGTGTGCCACCTTAAGAGATTGTACCATTCAATAAGGGAAAGATTTGAGGTACAAATATTTTTTAAAGCATGTCATTGGAAAGACTGGCTGAGAAAAGATGATGTAGAGATAATAAATATTAAATGGCTGTCTTTTACTGCAACTATGAAATTCTGTCTATGTCCAGTGAAGGTAGATTGTGGAATAACGGTCTACCAGCAGATTGAATTGCTTATTTAGGTTAAGCACCACAACATGAAACATGCTGTTGTGGAAAGAATGTAATTGTGTGCATTCAATGTATAAGAACATTCCTTGTGGTTCCATGCTAGACAGCACTAGAATCATTGAACTGAAAAAGCATTAAATTAGATGAACGATTGGCAAATGTCTGAGTGTGTGTGTATAAAATATGAAGATTTCCTTACTGTGGTGAGTGCATTCTTAACATAGATCTTTCCAAACTGAATCCAATGATACCAAAAGCATCTCTGTAGCTCAATTACAAGCAGAGTTATTACAGTTTTAACGTTTATAGCAATTTCGCCCATTTTGTGTTAACTGCGTTAGAGCTTTTTCCAACCTGAAAATGAATAAATTACTAATTTTGACTGACTGTATATTTAAAAATAACATTGCAAAGCCTCTCAAAAAAATTCAGCCATATCTGTGTGTTGGATACTACTTATGTGGAGAGTCTGAAGTATATTGTTCATCATTTCTTCATTTTGTGGACCTTCAAAATAAGCTATTTGTACAACTTCGTTTTTGAGCGTAAAACTTTGCGAAAAATTAAATATTGAAAAATTTGTAACTTTGGTTGTAATTGAGGTACAAACTTCATTTTAGTATCATTGAAATCAGCAAAAAAAGTTCTATCTGTCTATTTGTTTTTAAAGTATGAATAATGATTTTGAAAAATATGTTTGGAATACCTAATCTAAATTAAATCTTGGTCATCTCTAAGTGCTTTATGATCTAAGCACTTTTTTGAAAGTAATAATAGATATTTAAAAACAAAATAATACTTTAATATATTATACACTTAGCTTATTACAATAGACGTATCATAACAAAATTAATACAAATCTGAAACTAAAATTTCTAGTGCAGTGAGCTCATTAAAAAAAAAAACTTAAATGTAATAAGTAATTGGTATCAGCACTTTAATTCTTGGAGAAACTGTGAGCTTTAATTTACAGTTGAATGATGCAGAAAATTTTAAGTGTTGGATTATACATCAGGAGTAGATTACAGACTTTTGTGTCCTGTGAAATCCTTGTGCTTTTATTTTGAAGGAAGATGTTTTCAAGAGACAGATGTCTGGGGGTGAAATTGAAAGGAATTGCAGAATAAAGTGTGAGCATTAATGGTTTCAAATAGATAGTGTAATGTATGCCCATTGATGTTATGATTATTATTATATTCTAATTAATAATTCATAACTAAATACAAGTGGCTGGAATCTTAATCCATATATTAATAATAAATCCCAATAAATGCCCAACTTGTCTCCCACTTGGTAGATCACCTGTCGTTGCAGAACTCTACCCTTTACAACATATAGATAGATGTTCTACTGACACATAATTACTCCTTTACGTGGTGTATGCCTGCTGCTTGTTATGATTATTATTATTATTAATTTATAATTCATAACTAAATACAATTGGCTAAAAATGTATTAATAATAAATCCCAATAAGATGCTCAACTTGTCTTCCACTTGGTGGATCACCTGGCGCTGCAGAACTCTACCCTTTACTCACAGCACTTGGATAGATGTTCTACTGATGCATAATTTCTTCCGTAGGTGGAACTTCTTACTAAAGGAGTAATTAGATCTGTCTTTTAAGTTATTTTAATTAGCACCCATCCACCCACTATTACACCAAACATATAAGTTAAATAGTATGCGTAAGAAGAAGAAATAAGAAACAACAATAAATTTATTAAATCAACAATCAAAACATACAAACGAATACAGTTGAAAAAGAACCCAGACACTTATAGTGATTAACTTATACTACTTCGAAGGGTAAATGTTCAGATAATGTCCACCACTTATTTAGTCTCTATCCTAACATAGTAACAATAAAATAGTCAGGTTAGTAATTATATTTTGAGTCTATTTCTTGTCACAGAATCAAAATAGGAATGAAAGGAAATAGATAGTTATTTTATATGACCTTATGGCATAAGCTGTCGCTGGTGTGGGTTTCGCAACAGTCACAGGCTCACTTTGCCTGCATTGGATAATGGGTATAACATATGCCTCTAGGCATGCTACCTGAACTGTTCCAAGAATTCTGTGTGCAATCTCTCCAGACCAAAGCCGGACCCAACTTCAGCCATATGGTTCTGGAGATTCACGTAACCAATTAAGCATGGCAAGTGTAACAAATAGTGTCTGACACTTGTACTGACAAGTGTAACAAATAGTGTCTGACACATGTACTGACAAGTGTAACAAATAGTGTCTGACACATGTACTGACAAGTGTAACAAATAGTGTCTGACACATGTACTGACAGCTCAAGTTGAGTACTTGGTTTGCTCACTTGAAAGAAACTTCGACCATGAAAAATTCCTCAAAGGGTGACGTGGTAACCTTGCTTCATGCTATCGTTTTGCTATGGTTCTGGAGAATTTTGACTCCCTTACATATTTCTTAAGGTGCAGTGCATGAAGTCTGCTTTCAATTCTTGCTACATTAAATATTAACAGCATAAATACAATATTTATTTCATAAATATGTGCAGGTACAACTGTTACAGTTTAGATACAAGAAAAAGCAATGCAAGAATAAACATTTTCTTACTAGTAGTAACTGATTTGCAATTTCATTTGTATAGTAAATAAACCTATTGATGTGAAATGTATGAGTGGCACATAATGTTTAATAAGTTCTGTGAGCAGAATACAATCCAGTACACTCAACATTTGAATTTTGACATATATGATATGGCTGGATATTTTAAGCGTTATTTTATTTAATAAGTTCTGTGAGCAGAATACAATCCAGTACACTCAACATCTGAATTTTGACATATATGATATGGCTGGATTTTTTAAGCTTTATTTTATATTGAATCTTTTCTTTTTTATAAAGAATTGTAAACTTTTTCCAAATGTTGCATTTATTTCAACATGTTTGGATTGCATTTTATCTACCCTAGTTGCAAGTTTGACTGTTGATGATTTTGAGTGTGACACTATTAAATAGGAATTAAAGACTTATATTCTGTTTTGACTGTGTGCATGTTTGAATATTTTTGAAGATTAACTAAATATTGCTTCAACAAACATTGCTTTTGAAGATAATCTAAACTTTGCTTCAAAGTATAAGATAGAATTTGTTGATAGTTCTGTTTTACATAAGTAGGGATTTAATGTTTGATGTGTTTTTTTAAAAACAGTTTGTAGATTTCTTTTTTAAAATATCTTATTGTTTCCTTTTAATATTTTTTAGTTTGAATGTAAAGATTGGCAAGAAGCCTTGAACATTCTGGACATGACAGACACATCACTGACACGAACATCCATCTTCAATGTCAGCATCAACCAGAGTGTCGTCGATGTTGATAATAATCTTCCTGTAAAAGGAGTAAGATATTTTTGTTGTTTAGGCATTCTCTCCCTAAACCTTCAGTCTTGTTTTTGTTCTTTTATTTGCTCATTCTTTCTCTCTCATGTTCTAAACATATCTAGTTATATGTAAAGATTGAACAAATATTTAACAATATTTGTAGAATGTAACTGCTATTAACATTATCTGAATGCATATAACCTTTACAAATAGCAGTTACATTCTACAAATATTGTTAAATTAGTTTTCTTAATATTAATAATACATTTATCAAGATATATCAGTATTCATTGATCAGTAATGAATACAGAAATCCCCTACTTAGTACTCTTAATTTGTTCTTGAAAACTCAACCACTAACTGAAAAAGCACTAAATAAAAATTTACCATAAGAGTTGATAGATATCAAATTAATTCATTCCCAAGGTCCAGGGAGCTGTATCAAAATAGTTAACAACATTTTAACAACATATAATTGTCAAACATATTGAATACAAATAAGATATTATGTATGCACATATACTCATTGTTGTGTTGCATAGTATTCATTCTTTAAATCACACACTCAATAAGCGTTCCTTAAGTGTTGATCTGGTTCTAGAAATTTTGTTGCACTGGGGGGAGTTGTCTTAGAAAACTCACTAATTTTTTCTCTATTCTTGATAATTGTTTGCACAGTTAATCAAGCTGAACCTAATGTGTGGTCGCTTCATGCTAATGCTCTTTCAGAGTCAAGATTGGTCAGAAATTCTCATTTAATTTCGACTAACAAACTCTTTCTTTGGGGTTGTTTTTTTTTTATTACTGTCTTTGCCTGGTCTGATTTATATGTTTTTGTGCCACTCACAACCGACTGGCAAAAGCTGTTTATCTCAACATAAGCACCTTGAGTCTATGCATGCTCAGTCTGAGGTGAAGTGATGTAAATGTCAAAGCTCTTTGATTATATTCATATGTTGTATATTTGATTGTTGATTTAATAAATTTATTGACCTTACATATATTAATAACCGTATGTTGGAGAGATAGGGGGTGGATGGGGGCCCACTAAATATAGATTAAAGACAGATTTAGTTCTCCTTTGGCATGAAGTTTTCCACATACCGATATATTGTGTGATAGTAAATGTTTGTCTTTAATGTTGTGGAAGAGAGAAAAGGTTTATGGCACCCCCACATCACCAAGTAAGAGAGACAATGTCTTTTGGAGAATTAATAACATAAATTAAGATTCTCATCACTTGTAATTATGGATGATTAAATAATATATAATAATCATAACCAATAACTAGGGTGGTATTGTGTCACAGTTTGGGGTTTTCTTTTTGGTTTTTCATATTTATACATATATATGTGTGCAAGTCAGTGTGCAAGTAAAATGCTAGATAAGGTAACATGGTTGTGTTGCTAACATATATTGACAGAAATAATCATTCAGCAAATAATATTATTGTTTGAAGCTAAATCTAATAAGCATTTTCTTGCTTTGTCACTATTCATCTTTTCTGGTCTTATGCTTTAGATAGAAAATTCAATAAGCCTTTTACGGGGGCGTATCTATGAAGCCATGGACAACCGTAGTCTAGCCGCAGATAGCTTCAGGCGGGCCTTGCAGCAAGACGTTTACTGTTTTGAGGCCTTTGACCAACTTGTCAATCACCACATGCTGACTGCTCAGGAAGGTGAGAAGTGATTAATTTCTCTTCATGAATGAGATTTAAAAATGCTTGAGACTAAGTAGCAAAAGAAAACCTGAGGAAAATTACCCATCACTGATACAGTGTTATCAGTACGGGTGCATTTGAGTGATGAAAAACACAAAGAGACTTTCTGCAGAATAAGTTTTCATTCATAATTAATGAGTGTTTATTCAAAGTTAAAAACAGTTTTTAAAATTTATAACCATATTTAAACTAAAACTCAAATTGATTGCCAGTAATTAATTATTTTTTTAAAAAGTAGATTGAAAATCACTTTTTTTTTGTGTGTGTAAACAAATGTCAGCCTACTTGTTATTTTTTTAGCTCGCAAATATTTTTTAATCACAAATGGCAAGAGTGAGACATTTCAGTGTTATTTTACAATATAAGTTTAAATTGAATTCCATCTTTCCATTTGCAGAACAAGATCTCTTGAATTCACTTCCTTTGACAATTCAGTGTTCCCCAGAAGAAGTAAAACTATTGAAATTTTTATATGAAAATAGATTAAAAAAGGTAAGCATTACTTTGTAGCAGATACATTATAAAATTTATTTCAGTATTGACTTTAAAAGATTAATTTTCTGTTACTACATTGTAGTTTAAAATGTGCTCTAGTTAAAATAATAAGCAGATTTTAGATTTTATCATAACTTTAAAAATTAAGAAAATTAATTAAGAAAAATAGACAGAAAATAAGTTGTTAATGAACATTAAATCGTAAGTTTAGCTTCATATTTTCTTTTTTAAATTACCGTATTATAAAAGAAAATTGACTTTGTTAGTTCTGTCTTAATTTACAGATGTTTGAAGAAGAAATAATCATCCTTTATTGCTCGTGTGTAGCTCTTTCTGCATTGCTTGGGTGTTACTTAATATTTGTACTCTCACGAACTTTGCCTAATATATTTTTATCATAATCTCAGTTTACTATCATTCATTTTATTAGTTGTTTGTGTTTCGCATAATTGATTTGTTTGATTCTTTCTTATGAGGGAATTATTTGATTAGGGTTGTGATCCTCTGTTAAGAATTTGCCTCTTTCTCTCTCTCTCTCTCTTTGATTTTAGTATGATAAACCAGGCAATCTTGAAGTGCCACCTAGCCTGAGCTGTTTAAAAGACAACATTGATGTGGTGGTGAACTTAGCAGAACGACATTATTACAACTGTGATTTCAGAGAGTGCTACAGAATTACTAGCGGGTAATTATTAATTGGTATAACTAATCTATGTGGATTTTATTTTAATTTTGGATTTTATCCTGCCTTTATTTTGTTTTATAGCAAGATAGGGCACAAGATTACTTTTAGTCTTATTTAATTTAAAAATTTTGATATTTATGCTTTTGCATATTCTGTTATCTTTGGCCAAAATTACATGTTTTCTTTTTACAAATTGTGGGGATTTTATGCCAGTTAAATTGTTTTCCAAACCTGTTTAAAAATTTATTTCCCAAGACTAAATTGTTGAAAACATTCTTGTTTGGTTCATAATTATTGCCATTTTTAAGTGTACACAGGAACACAGCATAGAGGAACAAAAGCATTATCTCCCCTATATTATTAATGGTTAAAACAACGGCCACATTACTACACACCAAGAAGGAAACAATTTTATCAGCCTACAGTCTTCAAATTTGGAATAAGTTGATTTTGATATAAAAAAAAGCAAATTTAGTTGTTAGTTTTAAAATATCTTATTTAGTTTTAATTTTATTAATTTTTGAATGAACAAAAATATGTATTATTTCAAACTTTGTTAAAAATTCATAAAATATTTACTGTATAAGTAAAAATTTTGAAATAAAGTTTTTTCTTATCAATCTTATAAAGAAAATTATGTATCACTGATTAAAAAAAAATGTAATTAAAAAAAAAAGTTATGAATTGTTTGCTAACATAAAAACCTTGGCAAGGTCTTTTTAATTTTTCTTCAGGATTGACAGAATTGTGCATGCTTCATCTTGGACTCAAAATGTGTTATTTTATATTCCACAAATATGAGGACAAGAAGCAGGGATGTGAGAAGATGTTTAGAAACAGGGGTGTGGGCTGACAGAATATCTAGAAGCAATGGTTTGAGCAGGCAGAAAATGACTTGAAACAGGGTGTGGGCAGACAGAAAATGACCAGAGGCAGGGATTTGGGTAGACAGAAAATGACCAGAAGCAGAGATGTGGCTAGACAGAATGACTAGAGGCAGGGGTGTGGGCAGATAGAATATCCAGAAACAAGGGTGACCAATCTGCTGGATTCAATTTTTGTTTTGTGCACGTGAATCATGAATGGTGCACATGGAAGCCAGAGATGGGGTGGGTTGATTCTGCTTCCAGATATTCTGGTCTCAGTCTGAGAAAGATTTTCACATCTCCTAGAAATGTTGGTATCCTCCATAGTCAGAGCATAGGAACATAGGACTTTAGGTATGGTACTTTCTCAGATCGCCATGGTGATGGTTTACATCTAACACCAAGAGAAGAACAGACTGACAGATCTTTACCAAAAAATAGTTCAGAAATGTTTGTTTCTACTCCCAAACCTTGATCATCTATGGGTGCAATAGAAGTTGCAGTTTATTTCAGTCTTCTTTTATGCGGAAGAGAGTATTCTAGCAATTTTCTTTTTTTGTGCTGTTTATATGTGTAATTATTTTTATAATCAAGAAATTCCTACTTTCTATTCATTATTCTCCTTCTGTATGCATACTTCTTTTGGTTGTATGATTAAAAATATTTTTTCTACAGAAAATAAGTTTTTTCTGATTACTTAGATGAACTTATGCTCAGTCTATCAATGCATGCATGCATTTCATCCCATACGTCACTCTAGAGGTTTAGGAGAGGGAACTACTCTTGAGACCTGCTGCTGATGTTGCTTATCTTCCCCAGGGGACAGTGGATTGTGACATATATGCAAAAGTAACCTGTTCATATTCCTATTGTATGCACTTCTGGTAAATATCAAGGAAAATCTTAGTTTACGTGGAAAAATTCCTATTAAACTTGTTGAGATAAACATTTCAGTATAGATACATTGTACATATTGGTATTTCTAATGATCGCTTATTTTATGTGCTTTTTGCAGAGTTCTTAGTAAAGATCCATACAATAGCCATTGTCTTCCACTTCACATTGCTGTTCTTGTAGAGCTAAAAAGACCTAATGGTAAGCTGACACTTTGTAGAATCATGGTAAAGAGGTAGCATTGCAGAATCTATTAGTAAACAGTAACACAGAATGTAATAGTAAACAAAGAATATGGCAGAACCTAATGGTTAATAGTAAGTAGCATAGACCTTCATATTAGGCAGATAGTAATACAGAACCTAAGGGTAAGTGGAGATAGAGAATCTAAGGGTCATTCAAATAATACAGAACCTAAGAGTAATACATAACTAAATAATAATGAGTGACAATGAACCTATAGCACACTGAGAGGAATGCAGAATGTAATTGTAAACAGTGGGTAATGCAGAATGTAATTGTAAACAGTTGGTAATGCAGAATGTAATTGTAAAACAGTGGGTAATGCAGAATGTAATTGTAAACAGTGGGTAATGCAGAATGTAATTGTAAACAGTTGGTAATGCAGAATGTAATTGTAAAACAGTGGGTAATGCAGAATGTCATTGTAAACAGTGGGTAATGCAGAATGTCATTGTAAACAGTGGGTAATGCAGAATGTCATTGTAAACAGTGAGTAATGCAGAATGTAATTGTAAACAGTGAGTAATGCAGAATGTAATTGTAAACAGTGGGTTATTATGCTGTCTGGAAAAATAAAAATGTTTTCAGAATAAATATTGGCTCTTTGACTTGGTATCAGTTTCAGTTCATTTGCTTGTAGTTTTTCAATTCATTTTCACCATCTGTCAGCTATCTTACCATTAATCTAATTATATAGATTCCCTGTAGTCTGTCAGCACTTATTATTGTTATCTCTTAAATTCAAACTATTTTTCTTCCAGCATTGTTTTACCTAGCTCACAAATTGGTGGATTTTTATCCTCAAAAACCTGTAAGTATTTTTTCTTTTGAATTTTCTTCTTATGTTTATAATTCAATTCATCAAAAACAGTCCGGACTAGTAGGAAATTCTGCTTGCAAAACTTGAAATTCTATTTCTTTTGGAAGTTGCTTTAGATGAAAAAAAATAATGTATGTATATGCAGTTTTGTTGGAAGAGTGCATTTAGACAACATAATTTTATACAGGTAACTCTTGCATTTGCTCTGTAGTTATAATTTTATACAGGTAACTCTTGCATTTGCTGTCTGGTTTTTTATAATTGTAAACAGGTATTTTTGTATTTGCTGTTTAGTGATAACATACTGTTATAATTTTATACAGGTATGTTTACTGATAGCATTTTGTTTTAATTTTATACAGATACTTTTGCTTTTGTATTTTGTGATAGTAGTTCATACTCATACTTCATACAGTATCAACTGAAAATGTATCAAACTAAAACTATGCCATCTTGCTGAGGTTCTATCAGGAGGTAACATCTATAGAGAACATTGGATACTTAACCAAAGGGCCAGTTCTAGAACTCTCCTATTTCTTTACATAATTTTTTACAGCAGTTGTTTACGAGTCCTGTGTACATTAATCAACCTCATTTACAGCAGTTGTTTATGAGTCCTGTGTACATTAATTAATTGACTTCATTTACAGCAATTGATTATGAGTCTGTATAGTATTTGACCTCATTTACAGCAATTGTTTATGAGTCACTGTACAATAATTGCATTACATTTCTTATCTTAGTCAGCTACATTATGTTGAAAATCAGAATTGAAGGTTAGAAAAGTATTAACAGATCAGTGATACGTAGCAGCAGAGTTAATTCCCTTCTGAAAATAGGTGTCACATTTTTTCTCCCTAATAGTGTTTATGAATGTATATGTTATGTTCATAACATTGAAGATATTAAAACAATTTGATCTGATTCATTGTCATTTATGAAATATATAATGAGGTAGGAGTCTTCATAATTTTTCAGTTCTAATTGTATTGTTTGTTTATGATATATATAATACGTATATTTATGATGTAGCATTTTAATATGGTGTCTTTTCATTTACAGGTTTCTTGGTTTGCTGTTGGATGTTACTATCTTCTAACCAGAAATTATGAACCAGCTAGACGCTATCTTAGGTTATTTTTTTTTAATTTTATATAATTATATGTTCCTAGCATGCTGAAAAAGCATTCTCTTACATAATTGATACCTAGTTTGTTTTCACCTAGGCTTTTGTCAACCAACATTACATTATGCCCAGCAAACATATGCAGCATTTATTTGGTTTACTTTTACTTTCTGAGATATAATGCAAAATCAATTTTTAAAACATACAGCAAATAACTTAGAGTGTGCTGCTTTTGTCTCAGTTTGAATATTTTGCTCTCAATATTGTTTACTTTCAGCTGTTTTTATTTTCTTTGCTTCCTCATTACCTAATCTGCCAGTTATGTTTGCACAGAGTAATGAAATATGTTTCATTTTATATACAAAACCACTTATTTTCAGTTTTAGTACACTCTGCCATTCATGCAGATTATTGTTGAAGTTATTAAGCCAGTGCATCAGAAAAGTTTCTTGTTTTATCAAAATCTGAAAATGTATTTTATATGCTGTTTATGATGTTTAAAACCAATTTGACAGACTTTTCATTTGTCTCTAAATGTTTGATCAATGATTTTCTTAGCATAAACCACAATTAATGTTTGTTTCTTTAAAAAATAATAAAAGAGCCATTCTGTTTAAAAAATAAAAAAAAGTTAGACATTTATTATATTTCTACTTAATTATAGTGGCAGCAACCAGTTTCATTTGTTATAGACATTGACATAAAAGTAATTACTCTGCTTGAGTTGTTTTCCACTTCATTTAGAGTAATTCCACTCTCTACATAACACATGCTTTAAAAAGAAAGCCATGTATAATGTAAAATTGAGGATAATAAATTTGATAATTTATTCTTCACATTGTGGAAATGATGTATCTGTCTTGCAAAATAAAAATGTTGTTTTCCTTTAATTTAAAATTTGGAACTTTCACCCCTAATAAGCATTTATTTTTATACTGAAACACACAACTAGAGATTGAGAAAAGCCATAAATACAGCTCATTTCATGTCAAAGCCACATTTGGAAAAAATAATTATTTAGACACAGTCTTAGTAAATACTATACAGTATTAGTGATGCTTAGTGTTACTTTTCACAACAAAGTAAGAATGTTAAGGGAAAAGAAAATGAAAGTTGTCCAGTACCAACACATTTTATTCAAAAGAATACTATATCAACATATTTTATACAAAAGAATGCACTATGCCAACACAGAATACAAAAGAATACACTAACCAACATATTTGTATGAAAGAATGCATCATGCCCATAATTTTGTTCAAAAGAATGCATCATGCCAATAATTTTGTTCAAAAGAATGCACTAACATATTTGGACAAAGAATGCATCATGCCCATAATTTTGTTCTAAAGAATGCACTAACGTATTTGGACAAAGAATGCATCATGCCTATAATTTTGTTCAAAAGAATGAATTGTCACTTTATTAATAGTATATGCAGGTTCACAGTGAAGCCTTTACAAATCATTTAAACACATTCCAAATAAATACAGTGCTTGTTTCCTAAGAATGTCTTCACATCAGTACTACTTTCACATCAATACTACTTGCTTTGCATTAGTAAGTGTGTTATTGGTTGTTTTGCAAAAAATATTTGTTTCACAGCACAATATTTCTTTCACATTTTGATGACATTATTTCTTGTTTCTAAGTACTATTTTTTCACAGGAATATTTTCACATCACTACTAGCTAGCTTGCAGTACTGCACTACTTCTTGTTTGAGAGTACTACTTTTTTCACAGAAATGTTGTTTCACAGTATTTCTGATCTTACAGCAGTACTTTTAGTTTCACTGCATTGCTAATTTTCTCAGAAATACTGCTTTTTCACAGAAAAACTACTTATTTCACAGTATTACTATTTATTTCACAGCAATGCTACTTTTCTCAAAAATACTACTTTTTCACAGTAATACTACTTGTTTCACAGCAAAGCCACGACATTAGAAAAAACATTTGGACCAGCTTGGCTAGCCTATGGGCACTCCTTTGCCGTTGACAATGAACATGACCAAGCTATGGCTGCCTATTTTACTGCTTCTCAAATCATGAAAGGGTAAGTTGTAATTGTTTGTGTTACAATGCTGCTTTTGTTTGGATTGAAAGTGATTTTGAGAACTGTGTTTTCAAGGACCCATTATTAAAACATTATAGGGCTCCATACATAACTCATTTTAATAATAGTTAGAAACATGTCAATGAGTTTAATGATGACTACAAATGTAAGGCATATAGTACAGCTACTTTATATTATCAGAAAAATAACTTACCAGACATGGTCATCATCAGTCATTGTTTCCTTGGTATCTCCAACATCATTAGAAATAGTATGTGAACTACTTTCAGATGAACTTTCGCTGTTCTCAGCACAAGTTGGATCAAAGTCATACTGTTTACCAGAGAAAATTACATTGGCAGCCATTTGACCCTCTGCCTGACGTCACTTCTGCTTGCTTTTACCCCAAGGGCTTATGTATCTTAGTATCGGGGCAAATCTCGTTCACAAACTATGTTAGACTTAAATTCATTTTCACTTAGTCATTAATTGTAAATGAAATTACAAATATATCACAAATCCAAGGTGTTTACAGAAACTAAAATGTAGTAATAATAGTAAATAAAGGAGTGATAAAGCTGTTCTTGCAAAATTTGTCTTAGTGAATCTTTAACACAGTTTTGTTCTTTTGACTTTGTTTCATGTGGCAATTTGTTCTAGAAGTTAAATATGAATTACAAATATATGCCAAACTGCTGGTCCACAGAAATTTCTTGCTGTTCTGTGAATAAGTTATTGCCGCTTAACACATATATAAAACTAGAGGTTGTACCTCTTTCAGGCAACAACATTCAGAGGAGAATTGTTGACATGGCCACCAATAATGAAGAGCAAGTTGTTGAGGGGAAAAGAAATCGAGATGTTTTGTGATTCATTTTGATTAATCAACTGACATGAGTAAGCATGCTATTCTACTTTGTTTCATGAGGTATAGTGAAGATGAATACTTTAGGGAAGAACTTCTTTGTTGCCTTGACCTACCTGGACGGACCACTAGTTCAGAGATATTTAGTGCTCTTGAGTATTTTCAAGCTCAGGGCTTAGACAGGGACAAATTCATTGGAGTGTGTATGGACAGTGCTGCAAGCATGGCTGGACATTGCTCAAGTGTAGTTGCAGAAGTAAAGGACGTTGCTTATCCAGAAATTTTGTCCACTCACTGTATGATCTACCAGGAGCACCTATTTGCAAAGAAGCTTTCTACTGAACTAAACACTGTGATGATTAATGCAGTGAAGATCATAAATGAAATTCACAATCTTGCTATGACCTCCAGCCTGTACTTGACACTGTGAGAGAGTATGGATTCGCATCACCAACAATTCCTTATCTATGCAGAAGTGAGGTGGCTATCGAGAGAAAGGTTTTTTTCACGTCTTGTCAGACTGAGAAAAATAAATCAGTTTGCGCAAGAGTGAAACTCTGCCCTATTAGAGCATTTGTTGAATGAGGAATGGATGGCTATACTTGCATGTGGACATATTTAGCGTTCTCATTGAACTTAATGTTACTCTTCAGGGGTTTTGCACAAATATTTTTACACTGAGAAATAAGACAGATGCATTCAAAAGGAAGCTAGCTCTTTGGGACACTCGCATACAAGAGGAAGATTAGAAATGTTTCCACCTTTTAAAGAATTTTTTATTGCCGCTGACGTCAATTTGAATGTCGTATTCAATATAATATGTCAGCATTTAAGGGTGTTAGCTCAAAACTTTAATCATCATTACCCTGAAAATTATGATCCTCGTAAATGTAATCTCTGGATTAATATCCCTTCATGGAAGATGTCAACTCGTGTGCACTTACCGTATATACTTGAGTATAATCGAGATTTTTTTTCTAAATTTCGAGGCCAAAATCAGGGGGTCTTCTTATACTCGCATAACTGATTTTTAAATTTTCAGTAACACGATAAATGTCATATTTTTGCTCAAAATACCGGTAGGTTTCTGTAGTATGGATGAACATTTCAAAGCAAACACCTACCTTTCGGTTACAGTACTGATCGATAGTTGAACAATAATTACCGTAATAAAAGTTGCGCTACCTACCGGTATATCTACCATTACTTTACAGCTTTTGATAAAATATTTTTTTACTGAATTCAAAATGTCCGCGATTTCCTCTATATTTTGGGCTAAGCATACAATCGCTTTGCATTTTCACCAATATTATTGTCGGATCATAAAAATCTTCCCGGAAATCTCTTGAGCACAATTTTTTTCGGATTATCAATTTACCGGTAATTAATGTACCGTAATAATGTCCATATTTTATTATAACCGGTACCGGAAACGTTCATTAGTAACAATTGCCCCTTGCTAAGTAAATCATATTATATATTGTCGCAAAACCATAGTGTCGGTGGCGAATGCATTTACCTACACACGGCTGACAGGGCATGAGTTTACCGTAGCGATCGTCAAAGAAATACGGTATTAAAATTCCACTTTTTAAGGCTTATATTCGAGATCGACTTATACTCGAGTATATACGGTAATCATTATGATAAAAAAAATTTATTGAGTTGTCTTCTAATGTCACTCTCGTGTCTAAACATAAAATGAAATGCAATTGTCTCAAGTTTGGGTATCATTGGAAAAAGAATATCCATCTCTCAGTTAAGAGCTATTAAATTGTTGGTCATATTTTTGACTTCCTATTTCTGCGAGAAGACATTTTCAGCCTTGTCAGTCTTAAAAACCAAATGGGGAAACCAAATGGATATCAACACAGCATTTCATCTCTCAGAAACACTGCTGCAGTCACAGTTATTAAATATTGGTTTCTCAAAAGTTTAAATCGTTTTATTATTAGCTTTTTGTTTTCTGCTCAGTTTCTGGTTATTTTAAATAAGTATAGAATTTCATTTCATAATATTAGATTTTAAAACTAATACACAAAATGCTATATAAACAATGGTTTTTATTTCTGCTCAGCAGTCCGGGAATTATTTCTCCTATTTTCACTGGTCTTCAGGTGTAGAAAGGTTGAAAACCACTGATAAATACTGTTCATAAGACTTATTATTTTACCTTGGGAATATTCAAAAAGCAAATATCATATTTTTTGTGATTGGGGTATTTTTTTGTTTGGGTTTCTTGCATTTTTTTTTCATTAACATTTGGAAATAAAGATTATTTTAAGGATATTCAGGCATAGGGCTGTCAATTTTTTCTGAAATGCTGCCCGGTTACCATCCAAATAACGTATTTAAAAATAGGGCATCAAGTTCAATCACCCTTTGCCGATAGAATTTCATCGCACAGATTGCATTTTGCCGTGTCACTATCCAGTTGCTTGGCATGACAGCACACAGACGATGTCTTCCCCATATTAAAAATATTACGTTATTACTTAATTTATTGACAAGTTTGTTTACTGAAGTCTTATTAACATCAATAACATGCTGCACTTGTTAACGAGCACAACAACCACAAGCAAAAAGAAAGGACGCAAGCTATGGTGATTGGTGATCTATGTCATAAATAATTAGATCTAGGTACAGCAAAAGCCAACCCAAGGCTTGATTTAGCAGGCCGCCATCTACGGGCAGGTTGCGAGTGTGACTGGAGGGGGAGTGTGCTAAATCGTGTATAGACATAACCGCATTACCACGGGTACCAGTTCTCAATTTTGCTACCCAGGTATTAGCACGACAACGGGTACCCGTTGGCACCACTATTCAGGTATTCTTCAGTTTTGAGTTGATTTTGATAGGACATGTTAAGTGTGCACTATCTTCTAACTGATACATGCTGTTTGGATTTTTTTTTCCAGGTGCCACCTGCCAGTCTTGTACATTGGTCTGGAATATGGACTTACTAGCAATCCCAAGCTGGCAGAACGTTTTTTTGGTCTTGCTCAGAGCATTGCTCCTGATGACCCCTTTGTTCTTCATGAGACGGGAGTTATCGCCTTTCAGAACCAGGAGTATATTTCCTTTCACTTTAAAAAAATGTATTCCTCACCCAACCCCCCCCATTATAAAATGCTCACTTCAGCTTATGTATTATTGAGTACCTCCACCCTTCTGGTTAATTAATTGCATTTTTGTTGTAAAATAGAATGTGTTGCTTAGTTGAAAACTTATTTCCTTTAATATAGAATGGATATTCCTAGTATCTTATTAATAATATATGTTTGAATTGTTATTGTATTTATACAATTTTTATTGCTGTTAGATACTATCTTGACATTCCTCATCTACAACAAGTCTTTTTAAATGGGAATTTTCAGCTGGCTGGAAGCTGAACGATATTTCAAGGGGGCACTGAGTCGAGTGCAAAGTGTGGCATACCAAAATATGCCCGAGAAATGGGAGCCGATTCTTAACAATCTTGGTCATGTGGCTCGCAAGTTAAAGTAAGGTTCTCCGTTATGTTTTTAGTGTGAATGTCAGTGGAGTCATCATTAAATTTGTTTATTTATATGGTCCATTTTTTAATTTGAATTATGCTTTTAGCCTTTCATGTTTAGGCAATTCAGAAATCTCAAAAACTCTTGTCTGAACAGCTATAAGAATGTATGTAAGATTTGCACTGAAGTGACCCCGGCATGGGTCAAATCATGGTCCGTGATAGTTGTATGAATGCCCTTGAAAATAATTAAATCACATGAATTGAATGTGTAAAGAATAAAGCCAGTACACTCTACCCTTATTTAGCCAAGGAGATTTAATCTGTGATTTGTGAACAGTTTTAAACCTTGTATTTGCTATTTTATTTTCATTTATTTGAAGGTGTGAAATGGTTAGTTTCTCTGTATGGTTTCAGGAAATATGAGGAAGCTTTAGAATATCACAGACAAGCTGAGCTTTTATCTCCACAGAATCCTTCTACATATGCAGCCATTGCTTATGTTTATACGCTGACTGGCAACAATGCTTTAGCTGTAGACTACTTCCATAAGGTACATTGAAGCAGATGATCTTAAATCAGATTTATTTGTGCAGTAAAGTGGTTTAAAAAAATTTTCAGTCACTGACCACCCTGTTTTTTTTTTTTTTTAAATACAAACTTATTTATTTACACTTTTAATTGCTGGTTTTGGTCCTGGTTGTTCAGCATAATTTAAACTTTCCCAGGAAGGAGCTAGTCTTAAAGCAGTGGATGAGCAAATAAGTTTTCATACTTAGTGAAGACAAGCTGTTGAGTTTTTTTTTTTTTTAAATAAATTTGCTTGACAGAAAGTTAAAGAAAGCCAACTTTCAGAGTTTTCTTAGAAGAAAAAGTTGTAGCTTCTGTTTTATTTTATACAATTTTATTATTTTTACTGCTTTTGCATAATTTTATTATATCATGATTCTTTGTTTAAAAAAAAAAAGACATTTCTCAAACATTTTCATTCTTGATTTCTAAAATTTATATATGATATCCTCAATTACTCTATGTTAATAAGATTTTTAATATAGCTAATGGATAGTAAGTCTGTATTAATAAGATTATTAATATAGCTAATGGATAGTAAGTCTCTATTAATAAGATTATTAATATAGCTAATGGATAGTAAGTCTGTATTAATAAGATTATTAATATAGCTAATGGATAATAAGTCTGTATTAATAAGATTATTAATATAGCTAATGGATAGTAAGTCTGTATTAATAAGATTATTAATATAACTAATGGATAGTAAGTCTGTATTAATAAGATTATTAATATAACTAATGGATAGTAAGTCTGTGTCAATAACATTTTTAATTTACTAATAGATATTAAGTCTGTGTCAATAAGATTTTTAATTTAGGTAATGATAAGTCTTTGTTAATAAGATTTTTAAGTTAAATAATGGGATAGTAATAACAAAGTTGGGATGTCTTTGTTTATGAACTTGAATATTTGGAGATATCTCCTATTATTGACAATGCGGAATGCACATTTTTGTGAAAGGCTTTGGGTCTTCGTCGGGATGATGCTTTCTCTACTACAATGCTGGGAAACGTCATTGAAGCTCTCATTGGTGAAGTGCCTCCTTGTGGTGAGTCATAAAAATCTTTTCTATACTTTTTTTTTGTGTGCTTTGATTGATTTTTTTCCCAATTGTTTTGAATTTTTACCAATAACATCTTGCACTGTTTTCAAACAGTCCAGCAAAACCTCCATCTTGATTTCTTTTTTTTCAGATTTGCCTGATGATGACATAGACACTAGCAAAATTCCTATTAAACTGCCACTTACGGTACCTCGGCTACATATGCCAAGCAGTATTGGTGACACTGCCAGGGAGACAAGTTTAATATCACAGAGTGACCGGTCCAGCATGGCTATTGATGAAGTAGAAATGGATGATTGAGTTTTTAAGCCTGACCTGATTTACTTTTAAAAAGATGCAGATTTAGACTGTTAATCTGCTGGTGATTTTAGTGGACTGTTTTGAGTACTAAAATGACTGCAAGTTTTATGAGAGGTTTTACAAGATGCACACAGTGTATGACAGAAAGCATTTATACATGGGTATATGTAAAGTAGTATGTATAGAAGAATAAAGTTTTTACATTTTAAATGCATCTTGTTGGTTTACAATGAACATTCTGCTGCTCAAGGGTGTATTGGTCAGCAAGATTCGGTTATTTTCACTGATAACTCAATCTTAAAATTTGCATTCTGATGCCATATCTTACATTGTTCAAGTGGACAAATCCTACGTAGATACAGGGGGACTTATTATTCAAGTCTTTAATATCAATTTCCTGCACTTTTGAAAATCACAACCATTAGCCACAAATTTTCTTTCAGAAAACTGTTCACACATTATATGTTTGTAGGCCTGCACCACATCTCTCAGCCAAACATGCACATCCAGCTTGTTTGCAACAACCATTGAACAATGCATTTTTGGTGTGTGGTTTTTGTTGGTGATTCAGATTCATTGGAAATGTATAGCTTTTGTTGGAGGCATGACTAATAAGAAAAGAGGTAAGGGCATCATAGATATTGCGTTCTCTTCACGTTCTTGCAACAACTGTTCATACTACTTTGAAAAATGCACGTGAAATTTAAATGGAGGTTCTTTACTTAATAAAGCACTCAGAAGTGAAAATTACTCAACAGAGGAAGTGAAGTGACATTATGGAAAGTATCAGAGATGTGAATTGAGGATTTAAATCAACAAAATCAGTCTGTTCAGTCATACTCAGCACCTCTTTTATTAAAGACAATGGAAATTACTGACATATACAGTTAATTACTAAACAGTTATTTTTCATGAATAATTATTGTTTCTTGACAAGTACTGTATGCACCCACAAATACAAACTTCTGCACCCACAAACAAACTACTGCACCCATAAACAAAACTTCTATGCCCGCAAACAAAAACTACTGCACCCGCAAACAAACTTCTGCACCCATAAACAAATTACTACACCCACAAACATAAATTACTACACCCACAAATAAAAATGACACACCCACAAACATAAATTACTACACCCACAAACTATAGTGCAAACTGATAAGTTCCAGTCTATGTTAACCATCCTTACATTATGTCTCATCATTCACCTGCTCCACTGTCATGCTCCATTTTGAAAATGTCAGACATAAGTATCTCTTGCTAAACTAGCTTTGATTTCTGTTGAATCCCCTTCTAGAATGGTAATACTGACGTGACCAATCTAATCAAGTGGCTAATAATTTTAATGTTATTAAAAATGATAAAAAATATATCACGAAATTTTATGCAAATCCAGAAGCCTGCTTTCATCTAGACTTAAAGAGTCAATTTCTTTCGCATGATTTTTGCTCATCTTTGTATAATAACAGTATACGTGCAATCAGTTATTTTTTTAGATAACCGTTGTCAACATGAGGGATGAGTAGAATGGCTAAAAATAAATAATAATCCTATGTGCAATCCACTTGTGTGTGTGTATATATAAATTAGTGATATTCATTCTTATTGTAGTTCATGCTCTACTCATCCTAAAAGAAAGATCATTCTGTCTAAAGTTTATTAACTCTCTATTCCTTTGTGTTCTTTATTGGTGAAACTTGCTATTTGCATGAAAGATTACGGCTTTGTTTCTAGTTTTGTCATACCCTGTATAAACTAATCATGTATTCAAACAGGAGTATGTTTGCTCAAAAGATGTAAGTTTCTAAGATACCGTATTTTGAAGAATGTAGCTTTCTGATTATTCTTGGCAGTTTTTTCATCATCCCTCAGTTTTAAAATGCCCGTTAATTTTTCTTGACACTTTTAAATGCTTCTATTTATTTTTCAGGCCTTTTGAAGATGCCCTCCCCCCCCCCCCATTTCCCCTCCCCAAATGCTCGTTTGTTTAGAAAAGTTTGGTTTATAGTCTTTTTACATTTGTATTTAATCTCGTCAGGGTTAAACAGGCTGCCTTTACCAGACACATGTATTTCTGATATTTTACATCAACAGTATTTTATTCTTGTAAAATTAAACTCTTTGTTGACATCATTATTGTCATTTTGCTCCTGCATAGAAAAGAATTCAACTTCATGTGCTTTTTTATTTTCTATTTTCACACCCCTTTTCCATATGTGAGGTACTAGCCACTGGGGTGGTATTTCCAGCTTCCTGCTTTTTTTTTTTAAATGTTCATTACCCTGCAGACATCATAAAATCAGAAATTTGTATGAAAGAGAAAAGTGGATTAGATTGTTTGAAAGGGAATGATATAGATATTTTATTTTGTTTTGTATCTTTATATATTCTTTGCATGTGAAGATATAGGTTGTATGTTTGGCAGTTAAAAAGTAATCAAGCATATGCACAGAGCTTGCAGTGTATGATAAGCAGTTTGTGTTTGAAATACATTGTTGTATTGTGATCAATAATAACTAAACAGGACTTATATCAAAATCAAAATAAATCCTAAGAAAGAATGATTTATTAAAACTGCAACAGTTGAACAACTAATTGTATCTATTAACATACAGTGCAGTCATCATTTTAGAATTGTGTGCAGTGTCACCTAGTTAGAATTAAAATGTAATTTGTTCCATACAAATAAAAATGTTGATTTGATTCCAGTATATTTCCTGTCCCAGTACAAAATAAATTGTAATGTTTTCAAGTCCTGCTTGAAAATGAGTGATAAAACAGTAACAAGGTTTTATTTTTGTATTAAAAAAAAAAATGTGTCCCTTGTGAGTAGAATTGTTTGTTTTTTCTTGTTGTTTTTTTTATTAATAACAATTGTTATTTAGTGTTCAGATTGCAATTAAGTCTCTGCTTATATGGATGCAGTTTGAATGAAGGAATCAATATAATTAAAGAATGTGTTCAAGTGTGCTTGTTAACTTTTTAAGAAATGAATTTGTTTTGTATGTGATTGTGGTGTCTATTTGTATATTGGACAACCAGTAAAAAATATCATAAAATATTTTGTAGCAAGTGACTGTTCCTGTTAAAGATAAATAAATCAGTGACCATTTCTGTTTGTGAGATTTAAACTGTTAACTATTTTTGTTTGTGGGATTTAAACCACTTTTTCTGTTCAAGTTCAAAACTTTGTTCTGTTTATGGGTTTTAAGATATATATATATAACTATTTCTGTTGAATAAAAATGAATAAGATTTATAATAAATTAGTACTTCATGTCTTTAATATATTAATTGATTCATGTCTTTCATTTAACTTCTAAGCGCTTTACAGTTGAAATTATCACATAATCTAGGGCTAGGGAGAGGACTGTGGCTTTGATTATGACTTCTAGTATGTAAGTTCAGCATCAAGTCATCATGGCCATCAATCTCAAACTTGCTACCTGCCTTTACCAATATTGTTTAGGGAGAGAGAAGGGAGCAGTGCACATACATTAATTTAACTTGCACCTCTCTCTGTGTTTGTAAGTACACGACAAGGTCCTTTGCATAATTAAAGCTATCTTGTTCTGTGCTAGCATGGCAGCCAAAGACTTAATAACTGGAAGGCAGAAGGGGAGTACTCAAAGCCCAGACTAGTACCACACCAAATCTACACCTGACAGGTACTCTAATAAGTGGTGGGTGTCAATAGCAGGCAATTTCTTGTTTTCTACACTTGTGTAGACAGCCTCTTTTAGTTGATGATGGTATTGCTTGTTTTGTCTCCTGTCATTTGTGTAGGACCTATTGCTCTTGGAATTCCTTCTGGATAGAGGAACAGGAGGCAGGTAGAGATGGTCATGAATTCAGAATAGCATATCAGCTAAGGGGTAATTCTTTTCTTTGTGTAAATGTTAATGCATATTATACTGTTACTTTCATGTAATTTAATCATCGTTTCTTGTAGTTTTAAACCAGAAGTGTCCAATCTTTTCTGGGCAAAGGGCCATAACTATCATTGTGAAAATAATGGTTCTCAGGCCACATGTCGAACCAAGTGGTAAGAGACTTGATACATCTTCTCACAAACAAGACTCTCAATATCAGCCATGATGGATGAAGTAGCAGCATATGATTGTGATTCATGATCTTGTCATTCACTTCGCATGCTTCATCCTGGAGAATACTGGTCACATAAATATGTGCTGCCAAATAGTGACGTCATGATCATTGCCTGTCTGCGAATGCTGGAATACTTTCCCTGCAATACATAATTTTTGTAAAAATCCAATAAAAGGAAATCATTAAACTTTTCCTTCAAATCGGACACACACTGAAAATCAATATACTCCATTTGCAAATGTTCCGAAGCCTATTTTAAATTAATGGATAATGAGGACGAAAAGAGATTGAAACACATTCTATTCCTCTTGAAGTCTTGAAACCGTGTGTCAAATTCTTCACTAAGTTCTGATATAAATCTGAGGTACTTTTGAGAGTCTTGAACATCACACTTCATCACATTTGACAAATGCACAAAGTTCTTGTTTCTAACTTGTGTTTCCCAAAGACGTAACTGCATTCCAAAAGCCTTGACCTGATCAGTATTAATTAAGTGACCTTGTCCTTGCAAACGAGTTTGGTTTGTTCAAGTGGGTGGTTATATCCACTAGAATGTCGATTTCACACACTTATTCATCGTCATTGAATTAAAAACTGGTTTTCCTTTTCCTTCCATGAGTGCTGTCCATCCATTTTCAGGCTGTGGGCCACTTGAAAAATGTCATGGGGCCAGGGGCAGCATTGGTTGCCAGGCGGACGAACGAGGGTGCCGAAAGCACCCGGGTGCGAAACCCCTTAAGACTAAAGGGCTGGGGGGGTGGGCCCTAGAGGTCTAAGCTTTTGGGAGCATTTGCCATAAAGTGTAGTCTGTTTTTAGCTGTTAGATACAGTTGCTAATTATAATTATAAAACACCTGAAATTGCTACTTTTCCCTCTCTGTTTAAGCCTTCTATGACATGCGGAGTACATTATTTAAAATGTTTTTCAAATTCCATTCACAAATGGGTCAAGTGATTAACAGAGAATACAGTTGTATGCTATGTATACAGAAGATTAAAATAAAATATTCATTTTTTTTTTAAATGATGGAAGAAAAATGTTTTGTTAAGTGATACCAAAGAGAAACCAACCGAAAAAAACCCAAAACGGTTTAAGTGATTTAAGGACAAACATTAAGCTATATGGGTGATGTTTCTGGTAAACTGCAAAGCAAGATTAATTATTTGTTATAGCCCTTGAAATTTTACAAATTTAATAACAATCACATTCATGTGTCATTAATAAATTAGCACATATTTAACAGTACAAAATTTGTTTTTAATATTATTAACTCAAGTAAGTATGTGTCATTAATAAATTAGCACATTTTTAATAGTACAAAATTTATTTTTAATATTATTAACTCAAGTAAGTATGTGTCATTAATAAATTAGCACATTTTTAATAGTACAAAATTTATTTTTAATATTATTAACTCAAGTAATTATGTTTTGTTTTTTTTTAAAGACGTGCAAGTGAATTAAAATAAACTGATGCAGGTATCAGTTGTTTCGTTTTTCTAAATAACAGAGAGAGGAATTTAAATGATGTTAAGTCAAAAAGAAGGCAGTTTATATTAATAAAATTTTTATTTATCAATTGAATAAGCAAGCTTATAACAAACATGATACACCTTTCTGTGCTTGCCAGTGTGAGGAAGAGGTATAAATCCAACAGAAGGACAACACACACATGAAGAACCTTCAGCACTGATAGTACTAATGCTAAATGAAATATAGCATGACAAATATTTATTTAAATACACACATAATATTTAACAGATTAAAGTTCTGGTGTGAGTGTGCGTGCGCGCATGCCTAATAATTATTCATTGTTATTATATGTTAACAGTAAAGAAATTAAGCTACATAGACATTAAAATTACATTTTCAATTCAATCAGTTGAATGCTGCATAGATTTATTTTTTAAAACACAAAATCCAAAATATATCATACATATCTTAAACTTTTATTTGTAACATCTTTGCAGCCAAATTTTGCGTGACTTCGAAAATGTCCAGTGAAATTAGTCACTCCAAGCTTGGCTTAATCCTCGTGTATGTTACTGAAATTGGCTATTTTATATCTGGCTACGTAATGTAGTCAAGTATCAGCAATGCACTAAGCTTGTCAAAAATGTCTAAATCTCCATGTTACCAGAATCGTGTTAAATATGTTAATTTGTGCATTACAAGATACATTGTATAGTGAGATACATGTATGTTTGTTGTTTTAAGTGCGATCTTATATTTTAATGTTAATGCTTGTTAGTGTTTTAAGTGGACCTTGTATTTGAAGTCAATAGCAATGGTTTGTTAAAAGAATAATGCACCATGTTTTAAATGTGACCTTGTGTTTAAATTAAATTTGACATCGCGTATTGAGGAATGTTACATGTTTTGTTTTTTTAAATGTTCTCAATGATTACTATACACATTTAGGAAGTCACACACCCTTTTTATCATTCAGTTATGCCACGAGTAAATAAACGTTTTATAAACTTACATTTTTAATGTTACTAAAGATATGGTACAGGTTTTTAAAAAGTGTTTACTGTAAATTTCGGTATAATGTTACTAGAGATGTATTACAGGTTTTAAAAAAGTGTTTATTGTAAATTTCGGTATAATGTTACTAAAGATGTATTACAGGTTTTAAAAAGTGTTTATTGTAAATTTCGGTTTAATGTTACTAAAGATGTATTACAGGTTTTAAAAAAGTGTTTATAGTAAATTTCGGTATATTACAGGATGTGTTTAAGGATTGCTACATGGTGTTTCGAAGGTATGTTACATGGTGTGCTACAAGTATGTTGCATTGTATGTGACTGTGACGATAGGATTACGAGCAAATTATGCTCTTGCATTCTTCTGTTTCCTTTTTTCTAATTTTACGATCCCGTAGTCGATAGCTATTTATAGTGGGAGGTCACGTGGCCGGTTATGCAATTCTGCCTTGTCGATTTGTTTTTAGACCACAGTTCCTCAGAATGTGAAGACTCACGAACACTTATTTGTAGTCCTCAAAGACTCACACGAGCACTTATTCGTAGTCCTCAAAGACACACACGAACACTTATTCGTAATCTTCAAAGACTCACACGAACACTTATTCGTAGTCCTCAAAGACTTATATACACACTCATTTCTAGTCCTCAAAGACTCACATATCAGTAGCGTGAGACTTCTGTACTTTTCTGTACACAAAAACACAGGTCATGAATGTTATGTTCTTGTGTACACATATTTCTCATGTTATCACTAATTCCCCTATGCACTGAGTGATGACGTAGGCTTAGCGTATTTTTTAATCTACTTTGTATGTAATAGTAATTGTTCGTAATTGAATTTTCTACTATTTTCATAAATGCATACTTCTTTTGTACGCCCGTTCATAGCGGCAACGCTTACAGTTGTATTTTTTCTTCATTTTTCTATTTTGTCTGACTCGTAGTCATTAGCTTTTTTGATTTAACACCGCGCTTTTCATCATTATTAATCCCATAATTTTATCTGATAATATAAATATTATATCGATCCAAAGATGAACTCACCTCTCGTCCGTCATTTTACTTAATTATCCCACTGCGCGATCAATTTTAGCAGGGGAATGTCACGGTAGGAGACCCGGCCGCCTAACGTGCATTCATCTTAGTGACTCTAGCGGTTAGAGTCTACTGCCGAACTCACAGGGTTTCTAGTGAACCTGTTCATAAACTATTATGCTTTATGCTTGTATCAGGCTAATAAATATTGTTGCAGGAAACTGTAAGTTGAGGCTTGACTGTAAGAGAGAATGGAGTTAAAGATGAATAAACTGGAAACTTAGCATTTGTTCCCTGATTATATTTTACAGGGAATAAGTTTTACCGGAATCTCCTGGTTTACTGATTATAAACCGCTATGACCATGATAGATGCAAGGAGTATCTAACGCAATCTGTAAGTGTAAGGAATACACTGCACTCCGTTGGTGTATGGTGGCAAAGTATGCTGATTACATAGTGGAATTTCTGGTACTAGGATGTTACCGGAAATTGCTACCAATGTTGTTCTGCTTCTGGGAGCTAATAGGGCAAAGGAACACCCAGTTAGCCTCAAGAGAATAACAGCTAATCAGTGTTCTACAACGTGAGAGGGAAACGTGTGAAATTGACAGTAATAGCGTGAATAATAAACTTGTGACTTTGTTATGAAAAGCACGTGAAAGATCTATTGCAGTTTCGCCTAGACAAGGTTACGTAGGAACTATTATCATTTATCTCAGATAACTCCATTTCTGTTCCCTGATAAGAAGTATCATGTTATTTGTATTGACACTAATCTGTTGAATTGTGTTTTAGGATATAAAACTGTATAGGTATTAACATTATTCGAACATGGTTTCATGGAAATATTGATTTCAAGAAACTATTTCATGGCGTGATGTGCCCGAAGATCTACCAATTCAAGGCATTTAGGCAGTAGATGCAAATTTAAATATTTAGTTTTTTAAAGATGCATGTTAAAATTTCAATTTTATTTTATTTTGCAAAGGAATACGTCACGTCTTAGTTATGCATGAGAAGTAGAGTATATGTAGTGGCTGGTGTTGAAAACAAGGCCCCGAATCACTAATTGAGTTTATAGATTCGACTAAACTTGAATTGTGATGCAAACCGCCAAGCATATAAAATCCACTGCCCTGCTCTTTTTCTCAAGAAGCCATGTGCCAAGCGCTGCATGCACATGCGCTAAGTCTCTAGGGGACATAATTGGCAACGTGAGCAAGATCAACAGCTAAAATGGTGAGATTTTAACAGGAAAAAACAAAACATTAATCTCGGACCATCTGAAGATTAAAAATAAACAAATAAAATACTAAATAAAACTTAATGCTCAGTTACTAATAAATTAGCTTAATGAATAACAGTTATTTCTGTAAAATACGTTTAACATACAAACGACCAGTAAAGGCAGCGTACTGAAACTGACAAACTTTATAAAACATCCAGTAAGAAATGATTGACAGCTGGAATTCGGGATCTTGGTGAGTCAAGAGAACGAGGTGCCAGCGCGTTTGCACACGACGCATCGCAACTGTACACCAAACCGGAAATTAAATTTACGACAATTCGGAAATAACACTGGTCACATGTCTTCCGGTTCCATAAGTAAATGGCGATCCGGTTTCGAATCCTTGTTGCTCGATTTTCGTCGTTTATCGGTCACTGTGTGGCCAAGCTGTTTGGCTGGTTGTGTTTTTTTGGAGAACTGCTTTCTGTCCTGTGACTTTTTCTGGGATTCGTCGACAGGCGGGTGGGCCCACCATTCCATGTGCGGCTTCTGCCGTTCTCCTGGTCTTCGAATCTCATTGTTGGATCCTACAAATAATAATAGTAATAATTCACTAGAGAAAAGATGTAAGTATTTTAGGTATTTATAGTATTTCTACACCTTGACAGTATGAAAACCAATGTGAAGGTCATGACTAACAAATGTACAAAGTTACTATGTCATAAGTGGTGGTGTCGTAGACTTCGTCGCAAGCGAGGTCAATGACCTGGATAGGACAACACTTTTGAAAACTTGTTCATATTGCCACAAGGCCCTCCATCTACTAGAAACAAAATCAGACTATAAATAAATCTCATGAAATAGAGAAAAGGAACTCGGAGAAACAGTGAAAGAACTACTGAGATAACAGGCCTTGCAAAATAGACCTGGATTAACAACAACAATGAAAGGTCTTGCAAAATAGAGCTGGATTAACAACAACAATGATAGGCCTTGCAAAATAGACCTGGATTAACAACAACAATGAAAGGTCTTGCAAAATAGAGCTGGATTAACAACAACAATGATAGGCCTTGCAAAATAGAGCTGGATTAACAACAACAATGATAGGCCTTGCAAAATAGACCTGGATTAACAACAACAATGATAGGCCTTGCAAAATAGACCTGGATTAACAACAACAATGAAAGGTCTTGCAAAATAGACCTGGATTAACAACAAAGACGAGTTAATGTTATGCTTTGCAAAATAGACCTGGATTAACAACAGCAATGATAGGCCTTGCAAAATACATCTGGATTAAGAGCACAAATGAGTCAGGATACACCTAAATGCACCTAGCATTCATACAGGGAGCTGGGAGAGGGATCAAAAGCCCAAACAGAATTATCATCATGAATGACTCTCATCAAGAATCGATCACCAGAGCTGCGCGTGGTCAAGCACTTAAAAGAAAATCCCACTTGTAAGGAAATAATCAAAAGTTTGAAAGATTCCAGTTGCCCATTCTACAAGAGAATGAATGAAATAACAAAATATACACTATGTGGATGTCAAGTTTTAGCTGGAACAGAACACTCCATAAGACGCAATCAGATGGAAAAACTCCAACGTAGAAATTTATGTGATGACTACGATGTCGAGGCACTAGAAAGAACACGAAAAATGTAAGACAGAAACATAGTCAGTGATAAAAATTAAGTCACTGGAAAAAATATTTAAATAATTCTAAAGAATGATAAAAATGAAGACAATTAATTGTGGAACTTTGACATAAGAACAGATAACATAATCATAAAGAACATACAATTTTCTGTTTGTTGAACTAGACTAATGGGATGGGAACAATCAGTTCACGAAGATCATATATTTTTCCGTTTGGTAAACTAGACTAACGGGATAGGAATAATCACTGACGCAGAACCACATGAAAAGAAATTCCACACACAGATCTGCCCCACTGCTAAAAAACAACACTCCCAGGAAGTGCTACGATCTACGTAAATTCTGGACCTCCAGAAATCCTGGTAGGATTCTGAAACTAAGGTTCACAAACAATTAAGTGTCAGTAATCGTGAGAAGAGTCAGTAATAATAATAAGAAGCTAAACAAGAACAAGAAGAACGAGAAGAAGAACCAGAAGAAAGAGAAGTAGAACAAGAACACCGAGAAGTAGAACAAGAATAACGAGAAGTAGAACTAGAGTAGAACAAGAAGAGCGAGAAGTAGAACAAGAAGAACGAGAATTAGAATTAGAAGTAGAAGAATAAGAACGAGTAGTAGAACAAGAAGAACGAGAAGAAAAAGAATAACGAGAAGTAGAACAAGAACATCGAAAAGTAGAACAAGAACGAGAAGTAGAACAAGAGAAACGAGAAGTAGAACAAGAAGAACGAAAAATAGAACAAGAAGGGTGAAAACAAGAACAGAAACAAGGAGATCGAGAAATAAAACAAGAAGAACGAGAAGTTAAACAAGAAGAACAAGAATATATTGAACAAGAAGAACAAGAATATATTGAACAAGAAGAACAAGAATATATTGAACAAGAAGAACAAGAATATATTGAACAAGAAGAACAAGAAGTAAAACAAAACGAAGAACGAGAACAAATAGAGCACGAAGAGGCTTGCACGTTTTTTAAAAACAAAATTCTGCTAGTAAATGTTTAGGAGTATTTTGATAGGAATGATTTACGACACTGGTATCCAAGCTTGGCAAAGAGTTACACACAAATGTTCATACACAAAATAAGCAGACATACATTAAAAAAACAAAAACAAACATCATATCTTACTTAGACTTTCCGAATGCGTTTTAAAAAGTGATTCTGGCAAAATGCTTTGAAACCGATTGGTTCATTTACTGGTTATAAATTTTCGTCCATTTTCGAACGTGTGCTGAAGTAAAATCCAATAAAAAATTAATGACAATGCATACTCGGATTGGAACCCTTCTTCAAGATTTTTATGGAATGGTATTAGTGAAATTTTAAATCACAGACCATCGTCTGTTGTTGATTGTCTCATGGTCCCATTGTTTAACTGTATAAACTATGCAGAAATGTGATTCACATTAGCCAGTAGATTGTAAGTTTTTCAAAGCTGATGCTCATCAATAATTATACTACCTCTTCACATGGTTTTGTCAAGGCGTAAATACCGAACAAATCATGTGATCTTGTCATATATTAATTGATTATGACAAAGGACTCGTCATTATTAAATTAATTAAAAATTCTTGACACCATTATAATTAAAATAAAGTAGATTAAGCCCTTTATTTTAACATTCTTCACACCTTTATTGCATTAAACCTGCACGTTTTGTGCCAACTCTGATTTCTATAATAAGCCAGCAAATACATTGCCAAAATGTGTTACCCAGGGAGGGATTAAACAAGGGAGGGAAGACGAGTTGAAAACGAGAGAAGATTCGCCTACCCCCCCCCTCCCTAGTCCCCAACACACACACAGCCAAGCGAACAGCTAACGGAAATGAGGAATGGTTGATGGGGAGAAGAAACACGATTTACAGACGACGTTCTAATTAAGACAAAGGATAAACAAATAAACTTGTCAATAATTGATGAATGAGGGAATGAACAAAGAAGAGACGGAAAGCCATTAAAACTCGTACATCACCTTTTTCTTTTGAAGAAAACAATAAAAAAATAAATAAAGATGAATGAAATAGTTGAGAAATTTGAAAAAGAAAGAAAAGATAACTCACTTTCATTCTCTTGTCCTTCCGGTGCAGTCCGTAAGTGTTCCACACTGCTCACACTTGTATCCGGTTCACTCTTCTCCTGGTAATGCATCTTTGTCTCTGAACTCCTACTGCTGCCACAACCCATTGTCATTGAAACAATTTAGAATTCAGAGGATAGATAACAGTCAATAAGTGTCCTACCAACAGTTTATGCTGCAGCCATAACCCAATGTCATTTGAACAATTTAGAAGTTGCCGGAAGTAAAATCGAGATTAAAGACATGTCCTAACAACAGTCTATGTTGCAGACTACAATGTTTTAGAAACTAAGGCCAACTGCTGGGGACACGATACGTCATTTTTTCAATCAAGTCGCTATAGACTGGTCATGATCAGTAAAGGTTTTCACTAATATCCCCATTATCACTGGTTTCTTTTTTCGGGCATAATATGGCTAGTAGTCTTCAGTTGAGAACGATGTAGAGATGATGATTTTTTCAAATTTGTGTGTGTGTGTGTGTGTGTGTGTGTGTGTGTGTGTGTGTGTGTGTGTGTTAATAATATTTAGAAATATAAATATTTAAATATATTTTAACATTTTATGTCTTCGAATATACTGTCGACATTTGAATAGGATTTAGGTCTTTAAATAAGCGTCATTTTAGGTTTACCTATATATGTGAGATTAATACAAATTAGATAGCCCTATTTCATTCCATTATAAATTTCTCAATGCATATTAAGTAATCGGATACACTTTTTTCAATATGCTTTATATTTTGTGCTTTTTATTCGATTTAAAATATTTGAGCGATTTTTAAATATTAGAGGACATCTTAGTTTTCAAGTACATTTGAGATTATTATGTCAATTTCCATCTTTTTACTTCTCTTATTATTATAAAAAATTGAATCTTTGAATATATTTTAACTCCTGTAAATTCATTGAAGTTTTTCGAACAGATTTTAGAATTTCAATATAAATTACGTCATCGAATACATCTAAAAATCAATAAACACCTTTCTGGTCTTTAAAATACATTTTAATCATTTGAACGAATACAAACAAATCATTTTAGGGTTTTGATTGCATTTCAGAATAATTATTTTTTAAACTATAGCTTTGCAAATATTATCTGATGTCCAGTTTTAACACTGTTATATTACTTTGTTTCTGTTCTTTTTGTACGTCATTTTTGTTGTTCAAATCCTCTTTCAATTTTTATGGACATTACTGTAATTAATTTGATAAAAACTATAGATTATGCTGAATTTTGTTTTCAGACGCTATCTGAATTTAATCCGACATTACCAGTTTCAGTCTCTCATGACACTCCTTGACAGATCTCACGAGCTTTCCAAGTCACTTAAAGGTCCCTCTTACGAGCTTTCCAAGTCAATTAAAGGTCCCTCTTACGAGCTTTCCAAGTCACTTAAAGGTCCCTCTCACGAGCTTTCCAAGTCACTTAAAGGTCCCTCTTACGAGCTTTCCAAGTCACTTAAAGGTCCCTCTTACGAGCTTTCCAAGTCACTTAAAGGTCCCTCTCACGAGCTTTCCAAGTCACTTAAAGGTCCCTCTTACGAGCTTTCCATGTCACTTAAAGGTCCCTCTCACGAGCTTTCCAAGTCTTTAAAAGGTCCCTCTTACGATCTTTCTAGGACTCTTAAATGTCCCTCTCACGAGCTCTCAAAGTTCCTAATAGGCCCTCCTCTCGAACTTTGTCTCTAACAGGTCTTTCTCACGAGCTCTCAAAGTTCCTAATAGGCCCTCCTCTCGAACTTTGTCTCTAACAGGTCTTTCTCGCGAGCTTGCGAAAACCATTAAGAGTTCCTCTCTCAAACTTTCCAAAGTCCCTGAAAGACCCATCTCGCGAGCTTTCTTCGAGATCCCGGAGAGGCCGGCCGTGTAACCTTTCTGCGAGGTGTTTGCAAAAGCGTGCTTTCGATCCGTCCCATTTCCTGACAACAGTTAGAATCCGGAACAATATCTTGTTTTCCGATTGACATTCTTCTGAGCTTAAAAATCTGCAATTTGTCGATTGTTATTATAACCAAGAGAGGGATACGTGATTACTCGTTTGTTTTCACTTAACTCCCTCCTAATGTGACTAGTCTGAACTGTACTTTTGTCCTGCAGACTGATACAGAGGAGTAGTAATACAGTACACACAAACGCTAAGCCTGCTTCTAAAATTAAACGTAGAATTTGCTCTTTGTTATCCGCGTCTTCATTCTGTTGTACAACCATTCTGTTACAGCCGAAAGTAGGTCTGCTACTAATTTCCCCGGCTGAATGTTTTTTGTCGTTGTTTTGTTTTAATCTCCCTGCAAGACACGATTATTTTCCATCCGTTTCTCTTACCTTCAACCAAAAACTGTATCGATTTATCATTGCATCAGGTTTTTGCTTTTATGGCTTGTAAGCTTTTTACTCTAATGCAGTCACGTGGTTTGCAAGATTTGGATAATGATTGGCCATCTTTTTTTTTTCAAAAGTTTTTCTTCTAAATATTATTTTTTAATTTGTAGCCGCAAAGCGGTTGATCTTAAGGTGACAGCGACTTAAAATGTGGCCGGAATTATTGTTGAAATTATCTGCTAGTCCCGTTCTTTCGTTGCTTTGTAATTTACTATATCCTTCATATTTATTTCTCTCTTCTGTCGTTTTTTGTAATTCTTTTCTGTCGGTTATCTCCCTTCTCTTTCCATTATATATATTTCTCCTTTCTCTCTCTTCTTTCTCCCTTCTCTCTGTTCCATCCCTCTTTTCTCTCTACATTTTCACTGTTCTGGCTCCACCTTTCTCCCCCTCCCCTCTCTCTTTCTCCCTTTCTTCTTTGTTATCTCCCCCCTTCCAATCTTTCTCTTTCCTCTTCCATTTCCCTCGTCCCTTTCCTTTCTCTCTCCTTCTCTTTCCTTTCTCCCCATTATCTCTTTACCCCCATTCTTGTATTTCTCTTTTCTCTCTCTTTCCTTTCTCCTTCCTCTTTCTCTTTCCTTTCTCCTTCTCTCTCTCTCTCTCCTTTCTCCTTCCTCTCTCTCTCTCCTTTCTCCTTCCTCTCTCTCTCTCTTTCCTTTCTCTCGTTTTTCCTCTCCCCTTCCCCCTCTCTCCCTTTCTTTTGACCCATTCCTTCGATCTCTTCTTCTCTCTTTTCTTTTTCTCTTTATTCTTCTCTCTTTCCGTTTTTCCCCTCTTTCCTATCTCTCCCTTTCCCCCTCTCTATCCCCCTCTCTTCTTTCCTTTCTCTCACATATATTAATATTTCTCTCTTTTTCACACACTCATTATTATTATTATTATTATTAATAGTTTCAGTGGGTCAAATTTTCATCAGTGACTTAATCTTCCTCAATCTGTAAAACGTCTTCAAGCTCTGACCGAAATCGCCATTTTTCTCCCAAGAATATTTTAATTTGTTGTCTTGACTGTTAAAACTAGGGTTTCTGGATGTTTTTGCCTTTATATTTTCTTGCACTTTTCTTTTCTTCTTTTCCTGATTGTTTTGTAAACCAGACCACTCCCGCCTGCATTGTCTCATCGATTACTGCAAATTTTCTTCTGCCAACTATACCCAGCTTGCTCAGGGCGGACCCTTCTAGGAAATATTAGCAAACTAAATGACAAATTGTGAATGAAAGTCTCCATCTATGTATCTTGAAAACTGACTGTTATTACCAGGAAAACTATGGCGGGGCCAATCGATGTAGTCCCAACTAAAGGCCATAGATCCTCTATGTCTGAAAGCATACGCTTGATTATAGAATCAATATTTCAGTGGTTTGAAGGAAAAGAAAATGTAACTCATAAACATGAAGCAGACTAACCAACTAACTAAATACCAGAACAACAAAAAATATTCTTCATTATATGAATTCGCTGTGGTTCTGATGTGATAGACAACCTCGCTTCTGCTTGTGTATTTTCAGTTGACTGGTCGGATGTGATAAACAATCTTCTTTCAGCTTGATTATTTCAATTTCGGGGCATCGTCTGCCAAATTGAGTCGCTGTTGTGAGATTTTCAAACACGATTTGGTTATTTGAGCTTTTATTCTTCAT
Source organism: Sinotaia quadrata (assembly GCA_028829895.1). Lineage (NCBI taxonomy): Eukaryota > Metazoa > Mollusca > Gastropoda > Architaenioglossa > Viviparidae > Sinotaia > Sinotaia quadrata. The sequence continues at coordinate 112,737,699 of CM054177.1, read as the reverse complement.
AGTATATACATAAAAACATAAATATTTTAAGTTACTTTTACGCATTATCTGATAAACATTAATAAAATAATAAACAAATTGCTAAATTAATGAAGAAAATTTATAAACATAAAATGAACTACTAGGGTAAAGTGCATTTCCTAGTGTCCATTTTGTTTACTATCTTTTCTTCCTTTCTTTATTATTGTTTTCAATCAACCTCTATAGAGACTAAGACTATAGTGCTATGTATCTTCCTCTCTAATGTGCTGTGTATTTCCTTTTGTTAGTCTGTATAATGCTATGTATCTTCCTCTCTTTGTCTCTAATGTGCTGTGTATCTTCCTTTGTTAGTCTCACTAGTGCTATGTATCTTCCTCTCTTAGACTGTGTATAGTGGAATGTATCTTCCTCTCTTAATCTCTGTAGTGCTAAGTATCTTCCTCTCTTAGTTTGTATAGTGCTATGTATCTTCTTCTTAGTGGAGAGGAAGATATTTCATAGTGCTATGTGTGGCAGAGTAAATTTGCCTATCCCTATTTTTAAACTTAGTTATTATATCAATTGTTAAATGTCAAAGTGATCCAACCTTGTTCACTGCTTATGATGATAGTTTTGGAAGTGCCAAGTGTTGGATTAAACAACTCATTGGAGAATGTGCTAGACTTGCTGATGTAATCTAAACCATTTTTAGGTGGATGAGTAGTTTTTATTATCCAATGGTTAAGATTTACAAGAATAAGGCCGCCAATGCACTGAGGTCAAAGGTTACCAGTTGAAAGGAATTGTATTTTTTTTTAATCACTTTGAATCTGGAGTGGTAAAAGTCTAGTCATGACAGGCGGCCATTAGCATAATGGTGAGTTAACTGATTGATTGAGAGAGAATGGACTTAGAAATGTTTTGTGCATTTTGCTAAAGATATATTATACTTGTGTTTTACGTAGAGATGTATTATGTGAGTAGAGTATTATTTCTACAAATTATGAACTACGATGCTTATATACAGTATGCTAAACACTTGACATTATCTCTAATGAACAAGTTCATATAAAGTAGGTTGTATACATTATGCTGTATGCATGTATTGGGCTAATAAAGACTGTTGCAGAAAACTGTAAGTTGAGACCTGAATGTAAGAAAGAATGGAGTTAGACATGGATAACAGGAGCATTAGCATTATATGCTACAGGAGAGAACAAGCATTTCTGTGTTTTTACTAGATTCTTCTTGTTTACTGATTTATAAACCACTACGACCATGGTAGTTTCGAGAAGTCTCTACCCCCATTGTGTAAGTGTAAGGATACACTGCACTCTGTTAATGTATGGTGGCAAAGTATGCTCAACCAAATCGTGGAATTTCTGGTATAAGAGAGTTACTGGAAATTGCTAAACTGTTGTTCTGCTTGAGGGAACTAATATGGCGAAGGAGTGCCCAGATTAGTCCTGAGAGAAGGTGGATCACGAAATATTCTACTGCATGCTAGAGGAACATGTGAGAACAGACAATTCTGTGGTAAACAATAAACTTGTGACTTTGTTACAAAAGTCAATGAAACTATTGAAAGACTATTGCGGCAATTGTCTTGACAAGTTTATGTACAAACTATTATTACTTATTTCTCTATAAATCCATTTCTGTTCTATGAAAAGAATTACCCTGTGATTTACATTGATACTACTCTAATCTTCTGAATTGTGTGTTAGGAATTAAGACTATATAGGCATTGAAATAATTCTAATATGGTTTCGTGGAAATATTGATGTCAAATAATCTTTTAATTGTATTTGTTATATGAATATTTGATTTTTTATTTAATAATTTTTATTGTTAAATTTATTGATCTTCTGACATATATCGATATTGGTGAGATAAGGGGTGAATGGAGGCTCGCTAAATATAGATTAAAGACGGATTTATCTTCTCCTTTGTTAAGAAGTTTTCCACCTGTAGAAATATTGTGTGACAGTGAAAGTTTGTCTTTAATTTTGTAGAAGAGAGAAAAAGTTTACAATACCCACATATTCGCCAAGCAAGAGAGAGACGAGTGGTGTCTTCTGAAGAATTATTAATAACATAAATTAAGATTCTCACCAGTTGAAATTAGTTATGGATGAATAATAATAATAATAATCATAACCAGTAACTAGAGTGACATTGTGTCACACTATGTATCTTCCTTTGTTAGACTTATAGTGCTTATAGTTCTATGTTTTTTCCTCTGTTATTCTATTTAGTGCTGTGTATCTTCCTCTCTTAGTCTCTAATATTATTTGATATCTTCTTCTCCTCGTTTCTTTTAATGTTTTAAATCTTGACTGCCTCTCTTTGTGTTTATGTTGCCTCTCTTGACCTTCTCTCTTAATCTGTGTAATTGTAAAGAAGCACTTTAGTCGCAAGGCTTTCTACGGACTTATTGAACCTATCAGCATGCACCTGAAGAAAGCCTTTGATTTCCCTGCAAAGACCTTCGGAGGTGGGGGTGGGGAAGGAGGCACTTATTTATAATGAGGGAAAACTAATTAGCGACTGTTGTTAAACGACAAAAATTCTCTGTGAGTGGTTTTTTTGTGCCTGTGTATGTATGTATCTGCGTGTGCGTGTGAGTGCGTATGTATGTGCGTTCATTTGTAAATATGTGTGCGAACATTTTTATTTCTGCCGGTGTACCTGTACTGCGTTACAAGCGTTGTTTGTTGACCCATATTTGATGTTGTCGACGCCACACCGACGACGGCTTTTCTGGGTCGGCTGCAGAGATTTTTCAGGTTCAATTCCAGTGATAACATCACCTGCATCCTGTAAAGTAGTCAGTATGTTCTGTGTCTAGTTTCTTGTTGCAGGCTAACCTCGTGACGTATGTAATTTTACTCGTTTTCTTTTTCTACTACGTTTACTGCACTCGGCTTATAAAATATGTATATTTGACTTAGCCTGTATATTCTTTGACCTAGCCTGTATATTCTTTCACCTAGACTTGTATATTCTCTGACCTGGGCCTGTATATTCTTTCAGCTTGACCTGTGTATACTTTAACCTATGCCTGTGTATTCTTTCACCTGGGCCTGTATATTCGTTCACCTAGGCCTGTGTATTCTTTCACCTAGGCCTTTGTATTCTACACAAATACATATCTGAGGTCAGACAGAGCCTTAGAGATCAATATTTTAAGTCTACTCGTTGTGCTCTGTCGTTTGTACCTGAGACTTTTATAAGACAGTCTGCTGTTTTCGTTTGTACCTGGGACTTTTATAAGACAGTCTGCTGTTTTCGTTTCAACTTTTGTATTTTTTCTGCTATTCAGTGCTTGTCATTTTAAAGTGCAACGGTTTAACTTCTACTACTACTACTACTACTACTACCACTACTACTACTACTACTACTACTATTACTACTATTATTTACTACTACTACTACTATTATTTACTACTACTACTACTACGCATATTCTTATAAAAGTTAAAAGCTTTTCAATCACGCGCACATTAACATTAACTACTTAAACACAGAAAACTAAAGATATTATAACAAAACACAATGTATTCACTTATAAAATGATAACATAATAACTGTTTTTACATAAGAGACACATAAATAAAATGAATATATAACTGTTCACTTTGAATAAAGACAAAGGAGATAATGTTAGTCTTGCAGATGATGTATTTTACGTCTATTTACAGTCATTTTATTGTTTTAAGTTCAGTGTATATACGTATGTGTATAATAATTTAGTTCCAAAACAGCCTATCTCAGTTAAATGAAGTTCGTGTTCCTTCAAACAAAGAATAAATATATACAAATTTAATATAAAGCAACATAGCTAAGTTACATTATGTCTGTCTCGTTTCATATTCAGTAAATATAAATAATAGTTTATTATAAAGATGCATTGCTCAACCACCTGCAATCTCTATATTAAGCCTTAATAATGTATATTAGTACTAGATAAACAGCTGGCCCATACAAAGTAAACCTTAGTAATAGATAACCAGCTGACCCATGCATAGTAAACCTTAATAATGTATGTCTATTAGTACTAGATAACCAGCTGGCCCATACATAGTAAACCTTAATAATGTATGTCTATTAGTACTAGATAACCATCTGACCCATACATAGTAAACCTTAATAATGTATGTCTATTAGTACTAGATAACCAGCTGGCCCATACATAGTAAACCTTAATAATGTATGTCTATTAGTACTAGATAACCAGCTGGCCCATACCTAGTAAACCTTAATAATGTATGTCTATTAGTACTAGATAACCAGCTGACCCATACATAGTAAACCTTAATAATGTATGTCTATTAGTACTAGATAACCAGTTGGCCCATACATAGTAAACCTTAATAAAGTATGTCTATTAGTACTAGATAACTATCTGGCCCATACATAGTAAACCTTAATAATGTATGTCTATTAGTACTAGATAACCAGCTGGCCCATACCTAGTAAACCTTAATAATGTATGTCTATTAGTACTAGATAACCAGCTGACCCATACATAATAAACCGTAATAATATCTATTATTACTAGATAACCAGCTGATCCATACATAATAAACCTTAATAATATCTATTATTACTAGATAACCAGCCGGCCCAAACATAGTTAACCTCCGGTGTATTGTAAAGTTTTAAATAGATCTGTATATTTTCTCTTTGGACATCCCTGTATTTCAGGCTGTGATTGCAATCGGTTATTTCATGCTCTAAACAAAATCCTATTTCAGTAAACCTATTACTGTCTCCTAGCTGTTCTTCACCTAGTTCGTGAATTGTCTCCTGTTTATTCATTGTGCATATATGCTTTCCGTGCAAATATGTAGTCCGTACTGTCCATCCGATCAACATCGTCTAAAGTTGTAGGTTCAGGGGACATTTTAAGTTCTTCTGTATATTCATTGTTTATGTAAATGCTTTCCGTCGAGAAATGAGGTTTGAAATCGCACCCGATCATCGACTCTCTATTGTTGTAGTCTTGGTAGATATTACTACTCTTCTGTCTATTCATTGCCTGTGTCAATGTTTCTCTTCCAGATGTGAAATTGGAATTAGTACCCGACCAACCACTGTGCACTGTTCCTTGGCTCATCTCAATGAAAATATGCAGCTGTCCTGTAGATATTGACTGTCTCTTCTCAAGGTCGCTCCAAATTAAAGCAAATATGCGTGATGCATTTAATCTTTCTCCATATCTCAGCCATGTCATCTATATCTAGCATCTAACTACTGACATCTAACTACTGACTTCTTGACTTCTAACTACTGACATCTAACTACTGACTTCTTGACTTCTAACTACTAACATCTAACTACTGACATCTTGACTTCTAACTACTGACATCTAACTACTGACTTTTTGACTTCTAACTACTAACATCTAACTACTGACTTCTTGACTTCTAACTACTGACATCTTGACTTCTAACTACTGACATCTAACTACTGACTTCTTGACTTCTAACTACTAACATCTAACTACTGACATCTTGACTTCTAACTACTGACATCTTGACTTCTAACTACTGACATCTAACTACTGACTTCTTGACTTCTAACTACTGACATCTAACTACTGACATCTTGACTTCTAGCTACTGTCATCTAACTACTGTCATCTAACTACTGACATCTAACTACTGACATCTAACTACTGACTTTTTTACTTCTAGCTACTGACATCTAACTACTGACTTTTTTACTTCTAGCTACTGACATCTAACTACTGACTTTTCTTACGCTTGCTAGTTAATTATACAGTCTAGGAACAGAACCTAAAAGCACCTGAGTCAGAATAGAGCGACTAAGCACTGTCTTGTGTTTATACCCAACCGTATAGTCTGTATCAGTATTCAATTATTATATAGTATGTGTGAAACCCAGCCCATAAAATGTTATATTAGCATCCAGTGACTAAACACTCTCTACCATTAGAATTTGAATTATAATCCAATAGATATTAATGTTCTATCATACAGTTTAAAATATATCCAGTGACTAAACACTCTACATTACAGTTTGAATTAGCATCCAGTGACTAAGCACTTTACAATATAGTTTGAAATATATCTAGTGACTAAACATTCTACCATATATTTCGTATTATTATCCAGTGACTAAACATTCTACTTTATATTTCGTATTATTATCCAGTGACTAAACGCTCTCTACCATACAGTTCATATTAGCATCCAGTGACTAATCCCTCTACCACAAAGTTTGAATTAGCATCCAGTGACTAATCCCTATACCACAAAGTTTGAATTAGCATAGTGACTAAGCACTCTACCACAAAGTTTGAATTAGCATCCAGTGACTAATCCCTCTACCATAAAGTTAAAATTAGCATCCAGTGACTAATTCCTCTACCACTAAGTTTGAATTATCATACAGTGACTAATTCCTCTACCACTAAGTTTAAATTAGCATCCAGTGACTAATCCCTCTACCACAAAGTTTGAATAGAATCCAGTGACTAAGCAATCTACATACACTTTGAATTAGCAAGCAGTGACTAAGCAAGCTACATACACTTTGAATTAGCAACCAGTGACTAAACACTCTACAGTGGGATACATTGCATACAGTGGGATCGCTGTCATTTTATATAGAACAATGCATACAGTTAGAGTGTTTTCTGTATATATAACACTGCATACAAAGGGATTGCTATCAGTACAAAGAACAGCAATAAGTGGGATTGCTGTCATATTATATAGAACATAAACTAGTGCATACAGTCATATGGCATAGTGAATATAAGGTATACATCAAAATGGTGAAGCATTTCTACAGATATCTCCTAAATGTCTCAAAATATTTTAAAATGATAATTTATCTAGTATTAAAATATGTTTTAACATTTTAAAAACTAGTTCTTACCGAAAACCAGTCTATATCTTTCTGGATTATTTGGCAAAACTTTTGATTATTTAACTGGGTTTTTTTTTTTGCTATTCCCGATGTATTACTTTTCCACTTTTGGCTACCTCTACACGAACGGGTCATTAGGGTTCTTTTTTTTTTTTTAAATTGACTATTTTTAATTTTTCATGGGACCAGATCATTCATATCTTTCCCAGACTTTATTTATAGACACTTCTAAGAAAGGCCATTCGTATCTGTCAGCCTGTTGAGTTCGCCAACATTAACAGCAACCGATCCAAAGATGCGCTGCGGCCTAAGAGAAACAGGTTTCGTCCCTTTTCTTAAAGGCGCAGTGGACCCTTAGTTCGCAAATAAACACGCGTACTCGTTCTAAATAATTCGCAGAGCAAATCATCTTTTCATCAGACTGAATATTAAAACTCGAATATTAAAATCACGTATTCATTCACAAGATTGAGAGTTACATCTACTATGATCCAGAGTTGCGTTCCTTGATTCGCCTCCATCCTAAAAGTAGTACATTCAAGATGGATACAAATGTCGCTAAGATAGTTCACTGGATATATCGACGTGGATAGCAAACAATCGATAGCGATAGTTTAGATAAGAGTTCGGTTAATTTTTATAAAACATGAAATAAAGCAAGAATGTAATAATTACAGGAAATTCACACACTTTTCATAATAACAGCTGCATTTACAAGTTCGTTTTGTAGCCTGTAATATTCTCGTGTGTCTTTCTGCTGTGATTTCTTCTTATCTAATCAAAACAGCGACATTGCTTTAGAATCGTTTTCTTTAGGAAAACAGACTTGATTTTTTAAAGTGCTAATATTGTTAATGATGGATGATGTTAACATTAATTGTGTTGTATGAATACTATAATTCATTAGAGCTGATTATCGGCACTGTTGCTACTATGTTACTATTTATACAGTTCCTACAGTTGTAACTGTTGTATAAATCTGAACACTCTTTTCTGCTACAGCATCTCTTTTTTTTTAAGGTGTCCCAGCTTGAATGTGATATCAAAATCAGCAGACAGCCATTATTAACTCAAAAGTAACAGACTGGATAATACTTACTTATTCTGCTCAATATATCTTTCAAACAGTGCATCTTGATGGGTACAACTTAAATCGATCTGCTCTAATCAGTGCTGCTTATAGTATCAATATCGATCTATTTCAATAAGTGCAATGTACACTATCAATATTAATCTTACAGTGTTAATAATTAATCTCCTTAAATCAATGCAACTTACGTTGTCAAAATTAATCACTTTATATCATCGCAACTTACTGTGCCGAATATTGATCACTTTCAATCATTGCAACTTACAGTGTCAGTATTAACCAATTTCATTCAGTGCAAATTATAAAAATTTTCAATTAGTGCATATTATTTTATATTATAACTGTCAATCTTTCTCACTCAATTAATATTATATTATATTATAAATATCGGCCTTTTTTAATCAGTGCATATTATATTATCAGAGTAACGACGGGTATATTTTATAATAAATTTATTGCTAGGAGCACAAATGAATTTCTTTATTGGAAAGCTTGATTATAAGTCAATTGCGAGTGAAAATTCGATCATCATTTAGCAAATGACCTTGACCATACCTAAGCTGCATTACGTATTCCAGGCAGGCACTCAGCAAAAAAGTGTATCACCGGGTCAATCGATGGAATGAAATTAAACTCAGTGCCCGTGGCTGTACTGATGACATTATAGTCTACTTGATCTTGTGGAGTTAAAACTGTATCTTTCAATCCATTATTCCCTTTCTGAACGCCCACTAACAGTTCTTATAACTTTTCTTCCTTACCTGCTCACTTATTATTTATACATTGTAAGTCATATTGCGAGTGAAAATTCGAGTATCATTTAGCAAATGACCTTGACCATCATTTTCTTTTGATGAGTACTATGATGTTGTCTCTATTTAGTGAACATGACAATGCAACATAAATCTGGCCATGTTATAAAATTTCCATGTGCTCAAAGGTCAAGGATGCTTTAGCATTACTAAAATAACTCCCATGTGCTTGAGCATCATTTAACAAAGACCTTGACCGTCAGTTTTTTTAAAAATGAATTCTTTGATATTGTCTTTCGTGAACGTGACATGTGAAAAAAATTCCCACGTGCTCGAAGGTCGAGGACGTTTTAGCATCGCTCTAAATTCTTTAGCATTTCACACAGATAGATAGAGCTGGAAAACTATATATATGACAAATATCGACAATTTTCAATCCGTACATCTTACGGTGTCATTGATCTTTCTCAATCAGTACAATTTACAACATTGATCTTTTCCAATCAGTGCCACTTATGGTATCGATATCGAAATATAGTATCAATAAGTGAAACCTACATATGACTACTACTGACCCTTTAAGACTCAATGTTCACTAATATACACCACACAATGGAGTATATGTACACATAAGGAAGCTCAATGTTCACTAATATACACCACACAATGGAGTATATGTACACATAAGAAAGCTCAATAAGCAACCTAAAATTCAGGTGAAAGTAATCGTGTCGTCAGACTGAATATAGAAGTCGATAACACCTTGCAGGATAACATGATCGAGTGTTGCCTGCCCTTATCCACATCAATCACAACAAATCACATTAGCGTTCAAGCTGGAAATCTGTCTCATCAGATCTCCACTGGGCATATCGGCGTTGAGAACAAACTATTGAAAAGATTTCATTAACGACATTTTAATGTCTACATAATTTTTTTTAAACTGACAAAGTAATGACGCAATCATCAATTAGTACTGTGTTCGTAATCAAACCTACCTTTACGTCTCCGGTTTATTTGTGACAGTGTCTTTAAGATTGTCTATATTTTCTTTTACTACAATCAAAACTCTTATTTTCATTACTAAGGCTTTGTCTTCTATCTTCTCTATTATCATTATCATCATCCTCGTCTTGATTGCTGCATCGTAATTAAAACCATCATTAATAGCATAATGGCATCACACTTTCTTCAGCAGCAGAATTATTTCTGTGAACAGCAGTCTTATCAATTACATTTCTTCGAATACCTAATACTTTATCTCAACCAAACGCATTTTTCTTTAAATTTAATTTCAAAGTTGATTCTAATGTATAGTAAGTTAGAATAGTTAAATAGAAATCGGAGAAAGAAACAAACAACCAAAAACTGTACAATATTGAAAAGCATAAATTATTAAAATAAATAAAAATGCACACACGCGCACACAAAACCCCACCACCACCAAGCCTTACTTACCTTTGTTGACGTGCGCAGTCCAAAAGAAAGCGTTCTCCGTCTGTAGGAAACTCGCCACTGACAAGTGCCATCTAATTTTGTGCTGTATCTGCCTGCCGCGTGCGGCTAGCAAAGTGCTGCTTCAACGTTACTATGGAAACGGCGGATCGCTAACAGCAGTTTCATTACCAAGCAGTCAAAACGTATTCTTTCCCCCCAAAAGTTAGACAGACTAATAAGAACGGTTAAAACTAGTATAGGTAGACATACTAATAAGAACAGTTAAAACAAGTATAGGTAGACTACTAAGAACAGTTAAAACAAGTATAGGTAGACAGACTACTAAAAACAGTTAAAACAAGTATAGGTAGACATACTAATAAGAACAGTTAAAACAAGTATAGGTAGACAGACTACTAAGAACAGTTAAAACAAGTATAGGTAGACAGACTATAAGAACAATTAAAACAAGTATAGGTAGACAGACTACTAAAAACAGTTAAAACAAGTATAGTAGACAGACTACTAAGAACAGTTAAAACAAGTATAGGTAGACAGACTACTAAGAACAGTTAAAACAAGTATAGCCACACAGACGTACATGCACGACATGAAGCATTATTATAGACGAAAAATGTACGGTCATTACAGATCTTCTCATGCACCGCATAAAACTCGTGAGATTTTCTTCAAAAGATGCACGCTCCAATGATGTAATAAGTCAGTAAGATAATGATATTAGAAATGAACGTACACACATACACGCACACAGGCGACTAATAACGACCATGTAAACACAAACACAGTGTGGGAAATGTTAAAGACCACTTCAAGAATCACGCGCAAGCATACTACTACTACTACCACCACCACTACCATCACTACTACTACACAACGCACACATACACGCACACACACACACACACCTGCTAAGAGACGAACATACAACTACACGGAAAACATCGATATGACCATGTGATGACTGACATTTATAGCTTACCAACTGAACTTACGGGAGTGATTTAAAGTTGAATTAAAAGTTTATATTGCGCTGTAGGCGTGTCTTCAGTGAGAAATTGTGGAGATTTTTTTAAAGAAAAAAACATCTGTATTTATTACCTCACTGTTCTCAAGGGGAAAAACACATCTGTATTTATTATCTCACTGTTCTCAAGGGGAAAAAACATATCTGTACTTATTATCTCACTGTTCTCAAGGGAAAAAACAACAAATTCATGTTTTACTATGTTGAAAACTGAATCTGTTGTCTGCAAGCACAACTTAGAAGCCATTTGTGAACAGAACACAACCCACGATTATCTATATAAATGATAGATAGATAGATAGACAGATAGATAGTTAGATAGATGGATAGACATACAGACAGATAGATAGATAGATAGATAGACAAAGAGACAGACAGATATATAGATAGATAGATAGATAGAAGTGACTTGTGTCGGATTTATTTTTCCTCTCGAGTAAATTTTGCTCTCAGCATTACGCAATAGATGAAGTTTGACTGTAGTGTGTATATAATGTGTGGTAGAGGTGAATTCATTAATTCGCTATTCCATTAATTAAAATCTAGGGTAACGATTAGAGTAGATTACAGTTATCTCTGGATTTCAGAACTGTATGCGAATTTGAAAGTGTTGGCGTAATATAATATTACAATTAGTTCTACTTCAGGTTTTGGTAATTTGCATATGGGATGGATAGAAAGAAGACTGTGTTTGAAATGAATACACAAACGGAACAACATTAGTACAATTATTCAAAATACATACATGCATGTATACACACACACAAACGCACAATCACCCACAGCTTTGTAATCGACATCAGTTGGCTGATGCTATTTACCATTAGATCGTGATAAAGAATTGAATAGGCAAGAAGTATTTGTTCTCAGAACATTTGTTTCCTATAACTAGAAGACTGCTAAAAGCATTGTATCTTTAAAAAGTCAATAATTCCTTTTACAGATATGACAAATAGTCACGCGCCACCGTCATTTCTTACAATGATGCACTTCAGTTTATATCCCCCCACCACCTCAACCCTTTCCTTGTCAAGCCAAGCTATTTACAGAAATCATCAACCTGTGTCTGTCGATTCCTCTGTGCAGTTATATATTCACGCCTTTTGATTATGTACTTCAAACAAGAGGAAACATTTTGCGAATTTCTGTATTTACGCAAAAATCTCCTGTTTTACCGTAAACACAATTCACTGGTATAGTTATAGGTCACGTCAGCGTTTGACTTTTTGTAGTTTTTATCTATTGTATTTGTTTATTATTTTTTAAAGATGAGTGTGTGATTACTGTGTAAGTCTGTATGTCTGCATGCAGGTCGTGTGATAATCATGACCATTGAGTGCGTGTTCTTATCAGCAATCATGAATCACGAATAAGGTGAAATGAGATCTCTTAGTCTCTTTGTGAATCTCTGTCCCACTCTTCTCTGTGTCTAACTTAATTTGTACCTTATCAGCTTCTAGTTGTCTGCGTATTTCTGTCTGTCTGTCTGTCTTAATTTGTACCTTATCAGCTTCTAGTTGTCTGCGTATTTCTGTTTGTCTGTCTTAATTTGTACCTTATCAGCTTCTAGTTGTCTGCGTATTTCTGTATGTCTGTCTTAATTTGTACCTTATCAGCTTCTAGTTGTCTGCGTATTTCTGTATGTCTGTCTGTCTTAATTTGTACCTTATCAGCTTCTAGTTGTCTGCGTATTTCTGTCTGTCTGTCTTAATTTGTACCTTATCAGCTTCTAGTTGTCTGCTTTTTTTCTGTCTGTCTATCTTTACAAATCCATCTCTCTCTCTGTCTAACTCTGTATCCCTCTTTATATGTCTGTCTTAATCTGTATATCTGTATCAGTCTCTCTCATATAAGAGTTCTCTCTCTTATGTTCTTTCTCTGTCTCTCACATGATGTTGGTTTTTCTTTCTTTCTTTCTTTCTTTCTTTCTTTCTTTCTTTCTTTCTTTCTTTCTTTCTTTCTTTCTTTCTTTCTTTCTTTCTTTCTTTCTTTCTTTCTTTCTTTCTTTCTTTCTTTCTGTCTGTCTGTCTGTCGTTCTTTCTTTCTTCTCTAATTTGATCTATCCCTGGTTTTCTCATTTGTCTCCCTTTCTCTTTCTTTCAAGAGAAAAACAAAATCAGTGTTAATTCTATTTGGATGACATGCTTAAGAGAGTGGTTATTTTCCACCAATAGTTGGTTTGGGTTACCCCAGTCAGATATATGTCTTCTGTAAATTGTAAGGGTCACTAAACTGTGCGAGTTCAACATTATTGCTGATTTTTTTAAAATATCACTACATTTTATTATCTGTCTTCTCTTCTGTCTTAGTTATACTTCTGCATGTCTTTCCAGTATAATTACGACTTGCATACCTTGTACCTTTTTATTGTTTCATTTCCTCTCAATTTCTTCTGTTTCAGTTTTTATTCTTAATGTATTGAAGTGAAAGAGTGGCTTTCAGATTCACAACAAGATTAGAGGCTGCTAGAGAAGGTGTGGCTTCAAGATTCACAACAAGATTAGAGGCTGCTAGAGAAGGTGTGGCTCCAAGATCCATAGCGAGATTTTGAGATTACCAGTTAGCATACCCTTCACAACTCCAATTCTACGTAAAAGTGGCTGTAATCTGATTCTAGAGAATCTTAAGTGAAGAAGTCAATCTCAGTTTTGCAGACACACACACACAGAGAACTGTTAACTAGTACAGAAGTTTTAGCACCACTTTTAATGTTTTGCTGTGGCACTAGCATGAAGGGCTGCAGCATGACTCGCTCATAACCTAAGCAGATCAATATTACGTTACACAACCCACATGGCTACGTACGCCAAGGTAACAAACGATTTAGCCTTCAGCATCAAAACAGTTAAATGGATTATCTATGCACTGGTGTCTAATATATATATATTGAGTAGTAAACTGAGACAGAAAGAAAATGCAATATTTTATATTAAAAGTTGGCTTTAGAGATTACGAGATTACTAGTAGAAGTGGCTAATCGGACAGGAGTTTACGCGTCACTTTAAAGTAAGGGAAACCCATTCAAATAAAGCATTAATTTATCATTCTAATTGTATTTGTAATGTAATTAATATCTTACTTTTGATCGAAGCAATTTGTTTTCATGAGGCTGCTAGCTTATGGAAATACTATTAATTTATTTAATTTTAGCCAATGTGTTTAGTCCTTTGTGTTAATTGTAATTGTATTGCACTGTAAGTTTCCCATGAGTAATAGTTAATTGTTTTGTCCTTAATGAGAATTGACCCTTGAGTATACCAAATGTTAGGGACCTGGACGGCGAAGGCTGCCAATAATGAAAGTAGTTTGAGAACGGCTGTAAAGTTGTGATTTGAAAATGTCGATAATGTTATCATGAAGTTGTGATTTGAAAAAGTCGATAATGTTTTCATGAAGTTGTGATTTGAAAAAGGTTGATAACGTTTTCACGAGGATAGTAGATTCTCTATTTACCAAGAAGTAATGGGTGACTGACAGCAAGAGAAACTTTGTAAAGACCAGTGATACATATCTGTGAATTTACTATTGTTTGAAGAGACCCAGTCATCTGACTAAGAACAGATTTACAAGAGAATCATTTTCTAAAACCAGACTGCTGAACAAGTGGAGAGGTCCTCGTCTTTCAATGTCATCAAGAGGACGGAGAAAAGATGTCTTTCCACAGTGAGAAGTAAGGAGACTGGTCTACATTTTCACTGTCACATGATGTAGAGGGTAGTATGACTTCAACACGCATGCGCAAAGGTGGGCAGTAATTAAAAGTAATGTAAAGCTATAGACTATAGGTTAGAGTTTAATAAATGAATATGCAACTCTGTAGCTATTGTTTTCATCTCATCTAGATGGCTTCGAATTAGTACTAGAAGTAGTTGAAATTAAATAAATTTTAAACTGCGAAGGGATTATTCTATGATAAATAAACAAACAACATAAAATAAGATGAAAATCCTGATAAATAAGAATCGTTTATAGAAAAGGGATTACGTTTTGTAATTTGTCAATAATGTTGGCAGAGTGATCATTAAATGTATAAGTTGTAATGAACACGTGATTAGTAGCATGCGATTAGTAAAACGTGATTCGTGACACGTGACTTGGGAAATGCAGTGATAGCTTTCCGTTTCTGTCCTAAGGAAAGAAACGTAGACGGCTTGTGTCAGGGTATATTATACACTTTCTTGTCTGTCTACCAAAATAAAGATGCCATTCTTTTTCGGCTTGTCTCGATCTCTAATTGCATCTGAAATGGTCTGGGTCAGCCAGATGGCTTTCATTTTCGACTTGATCTTTCTTTGTAATAGGTGCGTGCTTGTTGAGTATAGATCTCGGTGCAAACGCCGCGTCTCGTCCATGGCTCCACAGAGACTGTCCGTCCTGTCACGTCTATGTTTCACGTTCGCTTAAGATTAGGATACACAACCCCAAAACTGATGGGTTTCTTACTTTTGCTCAAGTTTATTTCAAACCGTACGATTCAACCTCCCAATAATTATTTATTAAATAGATGTTTTTCTTAATCCTTTACCAATATTGTTTTGTAAGATCGACTGAACATTTGCTTGGGAGAAGGGGTCGTCTGTCTGAAGTACAAGGAAAAGTGTTAGAACCAAAAACACTTAGCACTTACCTCTGTACGAACTCTAGACATTGGGTCTCTAATAGAATGTCATTTCTACTTGTTAAATACGTTTGTTGGCAGTTGAGGAAGCGAGGACTGTTACAAAAATACATCTCTGCACTTACTGGGTTGTCTCACCATAGTGAATATTCCTTACAGGAAAACCAGAAAATTATTAATTTCGTTGTATTCTTGTAAGGGGATACAGCTCTCGATACCCGATACTCAGCAACAAGGGCCGGCCATCTCGTAGTTCCAGTTCTGAAATGAAATTGTCTCCATTGTCTTACTAGTTGTTACAGGTATTTCTTGCAATAAAATATCTCTCAAGAGAATAGCGGAATTTCTCATTCTCATTTGCACTGTGCGTATTGATCGTAAGAAATTCTAGAGAAACGCGTGAAATGAGACTACAGTCATTTTACTTTTATTCTAAATATTGCCAAGGGGAGATTAAAATGAAGGCAGTCTTTGGCTACAACGAAGAAAAACACTAAAACCACGGGCATTGAGTGGTGTGGATATTTAACTACTTATGCTTCTAATAATGGCAGTCACATTTTCATGCACGTGCAAACCTTCAAATTTCAAGCATAATAACATTTTTGTTTTTTTAAGCACTGAAATAAAGGGTTTACAGGCAAACGTGTGAAATAAAGGGTTTACAGGCAGACGAGTGAAATAATGGGTTTACAAGCAGACGAGTGAAATAACGTATTTGCAGGCAGGCGAGTGAAATAATGGGCTTGCATGGAACTAAAAATACAACCACTCTAGACGACGAAATTGGTGGTTGTTGAAATGGACGTTAAATAAAATCAAACAAACAATAGAAAATATATAACAGGAGCAATATCAACCACCTCTACAACAACAACAAAAATTAACTTGGATCTTACTCTCTGAACGGGACTCATTCATCAATCAGTCAACAATCGCCGTCAATTAAAACTATCTTACTGGATGAGACACATTTACTTTTTTATCAGCTTGCTAAAGAAGGAGAAAGTTAATTGATGGGCGAGGATCGTGTGACATCCAGTATGCAGTGATTGTAATCACACTATACTACCTCATTTTTCAGGACAATGAATGTAATCACACTATACTACCTCATTTTTCAGGACAATGAATGTAATCACACTATAATACCTCATTTTTCAGGACAATGAATGTAATCACACTATAATACCTCATTTTTCATGACAATGAATGTAATCACACTATACTACCTCATTTTTCAGGACAATGAATGTAATCACACTATAATACCTCATTTGCCAGGGAAACGAAAGTTTTCACAATGTATGTGACATGACATTTCTAGAGCAAAGCTTTTCTTTTATAGTTACTCATAGCTTTGGAAAGATGTTGGTGTACTAGTGACAGTGAGATAAACACACAAATGGGTTATCTATCCGAGAATACGCCTGAAAACAGACAACGAAACATCTAGAGAAGCCTATTTAACGGACAAAAAAGCTCTCCAGTACGTAATATAAAATCGTTTCAACAAGAAAGTACTTCTGCTAAAATTAATACTGTTCGCAGCACAAGGTACTTCAAAGGATTAATTTTCATTCCAGGACCATCCAATTTTGTTCGCGCATTGATCAGAAAGACGATATTCTCCAGACGTAAATGAAAAAAATCACTGCTTTAAGGTGAGGACAATGAAAGCATGATTTTGCCTACACCATCAATTGGTTCCAAATCACTGAAAGCATGGAGTGATGGAGTCTGAATGGCACCTTGGACTCTCTCCAAAGCAGTATATATATAAATGTATGGCTAACATAAGAAAAGAAATATCAATTTTAGAACTGTAACAGACACACTAAAAAGATTGCACTCTGTCGCTTTGCATAAAATTATACACTTAATTGATAATAAATTCAATATGCAGAATCATTGATAAATTCATTACTCAGATTTATTCATAAATTTCTTAAATCTCCTGGGCCCTAAGGCCTTGTTTACAGGGCAAGGTTCACATTACAAGTATGAGCGGCAACACTCGGGAAGTGATTAAAAAATAATCTCTCTTGTAAGAATAATAATCATGGTTACGGTATAATTTATTTTGTGGCCTGTTAATTATATTCCACTTGTCAAATTCATTATTAATTTCAAGTAGGGTAAGTAGTGTCAAGGTCAAACGATTTTGACGAGGGAGAATTGTTGGAGCGTGACAGTGTATGCTGGAGACCTATAGTTGGAAGAGTGTTCTGCATGAATGAAAGCATCGGCGGGGTGGGGATGGTGCCAGGGAAGAGAGCCGGGTGATCAGGGCCATTATTAAGCGGAAGGGCTAAATTCCGAGCTGGTGCCGGTTAATCCCTAGCCAGATTTTAGAGCCATTTATAAACCCTGATCATCCGGGACAATCTTTGAATAGACCAGTACCCCCACAAGAGGGTACACTTCCCTTGAGTTCTCTGTACACAAACGTCAGTGACAAACTCTGACAGGTGTTGAATGAGATTTGACTTTTTTTTTTTTTAATAAGTTTATTTTAGTCTAGTTAGTTCGTATTCATTGTAACGTGAAATATGAATATTTTATGATTGTTCTTGAAATGTTTCAAATAAGAAATTTAGTGCTGTCTCTTTCTGAATGATATCGATGGTTTGGGATCACTCTGGTTCTGTTTGGTTTCACTGTTAAGATATTCAGTTGCTTTTCTACGATTCGTGTTATAAGTTCTTTGTCTCGTGGTTTACACTCGTTTTGAGATTCACTGGTTTTGCTACAATACTTACGATACATGTTTAAGATCTTTGTCTCGTGGTTTACACTGGTTTTGACATTCACTGGTTTTGCTACAATACTTACGATACATGTTTAAGATCTTTGTCTCGTGGTTTACACTGGTTTTGAGATTCACTGGTATGGTTACTATGACGGTACGAGAGGTGACCGTCGAACTTTCATTCTTTTAGTCAAAATATACCAAAATTACATCACTTGAAGAAAACAGTCAAAATATACCAAAATTACATCACTTGAAGAAAACAGTCAAAATATACCAAAATTACATAACTTGAAGAAAACAGAAAACAGGAAACTAGACAGGCCGCCTTCACCTTTTTGAATACCAGTGATGGTTGTCGCTTGACTGATTTTTGCCTGCTGTGGAGCTACCTGAGCATGGGAAGAAAAGGCACTGTCACGGAAGATGAACATTTCAATTTGTAGCGTCAACCACGCCCAGTTAACTGTGAGCTGGGATACACACCCTTTTACCGCCGCGAAACAGACTTCTGGATGATGCACTGAGACCTTTCATAGTCATTATTGTCACGTGGCGTTAGAAATACAATCTATGACTGTACAGACACACTGACTGGTAGACCTTTCACAATCCTTACTGTCAGGCGTAATTAACAACACAGTCTGTCACTGTACAGACTGTTAAACCTTCCACTGTGCTTTTTATCAAGCGCAGTTAACAACACGATCTGTCACTGTACAGACCGGTAACCTTTCACTGTGCTTATTTTTAGGTATAGTTTGAAACAAAGTTTATCATTGTACAGAATTACTCAACCAGACTCCATGTTGTTGGATACCACCTCACAACAGGGTTTTGACAGGAAACTCTAAGCATAAGGATCATCACTCTTCATGAACAACGACGGGGTGAGGTAATTTTGGTCGTTTCATGCACTCAACATACAAGATAATCGCACATTGAAGGCTTTGAAGAAGCTGTCTACCTGGCCTCCAGGAGAATAAAGTCAGCCAATGTTTCAAAATGTGTTGTCGACTTGACTCCATCGCCGAGATGTGTACATTGAACTAAACTCAACAAATAGAACACTCGACATAGAATAAAAAGAGTACACGATAAATGTCACTCTTGCCAACTTTCCTTTTAAAGTGTAAATTGGTCGCAACAAAATCTACAATTAATGAAGAAGAGAGAAAAAGAATATTAATTAAATGTATATAAAATAGTTCTAAATTTAAATTAAAACTGTAACACACAAATCCAAACGCTGTTAGTCCCCTGTCCGTCTAACTGGTACAAGAGTGATGTCCCTTTACTAATCAAGGATATAGGAAAGATCCTGTTTTAAAAGTCTAGTTCACGCCAGAAATACATACTTGATCATTTAAAGATTTACAACAGGAATTCCTGAAATGGCGTCTTACACTGACAGGCGCCGATGGTTTTGAATTTGAGCCAGTGTCCTTTTAGATATCGTAGTAAAAGTCATCACTGCTTAAGACTTAATCTTCTAATCTATAGCATGCATCACTGATTAAGACCTAGTCTTGTATATCATGTATCATTGATTAAGACTAGTTTCATATAGTTCTGTTGAGGTGCAGTAAAGTTGCGCATTTGTGGGTTCATTCATGTTTAAAAATACAGGCACCATTAGTGAAGATCATTAAGGGCCGAGGTCCCTTTTAACACAGGAACCGGTTGTCCAGCTGGCTTGTTGTTTTATGCACAAAGGGATAAAATAGGGAATTAATACTTCAGGAATATATTTAATGGTATAAATGGTTAATATAATATTAGTTTTCTAGCGTGAGTGTTACACACACACACACACACACACACACACACACACACACACACACACACATAATTATCGGATCCGGAATATTACCTCTTGTTCCCAACATTTTCTAGTCTTATTATGCAATTATGCCTTTCAAAATAAGTTAAAAAATAGTGCATATGTGCAGATCAGTCGAAACAGTGGTCAGCTGGCCTTGTTTGCTTTTTGAAGATCTTTCGAGAAATAGAGAGGATTTCAATGAAGCCTTTGACAGCCTTCTTTTCTATTTAGCGCATAGGCACGCTCACACACACACAGATCACACAAAAACATCATACATACCACACATTACACCACACACAAACACACACACACATACACCACATCACCAACACGTCGTTCAGAGTTGTTTCGATAAACTAAGATTAGAACGGAGAGTCGTTGTGTCGTACTGGTTCACAAATTTTCAAGATGAGTTGCTTAGGGAGGAAACACAGAGAGAGAGAGAGAGAGAGAGAGAGAGAGAGAGAGAGAGAGAGAGAGAGAGAGAGAGAGAGAGAGAGAGAGAGAGAGAGAGAGAGAGAGAGAGAGAGAGAGAGAGAGAGAAAGAAAGTGCGTCTACATTTCTAAGAGTTTGATGAACTATATTTTAGTAATCTTCATTGGTTCTGAGAAAAGATAAGTATTAAGAAACTCTTTTAGAAGCAACAAGCATGCATAATTATGTATAAGTAAAGAGAAGTGTCTGTAAGGCAAACATAATTATGTATAAAGAGTGCTTATTTTTTTTTATCAGTTTGTCCTGTGCTCTATCTAGCTATCTACCCATTAATACATCCACATATCTATCTACCCACTCATCTATCTATCTATCTATCTATCTATCTGTCTGTCTGTCTGAATGGGTGCGCGTGCATGTCTCCGAAAGTAGCGACAGAGGCAATTATTCGCTTTACTGAAGACAGTTTTTTGAGGAAATATAGAATCAGTATACGATGTGTTAGTGTGCATTGTGCACTCGGTCACATGTCTGGTCTATGTTTAATGACCCTGTCCTATTTTAGATTCCAGTTATCAATATTGGTTTATTGAATAATTTCTAACAATAACGACAGCCGGACGGCCTAACTTATCCCCTACGAAATGCCACAATATTCAGGCAATTATTTTCGACACCTCGCCAGATAAATCAGTTGACTTGCCTTAGCTAACAATGCTTATCTCCCCTTTATTTATAAATGAAGATTTATAATTCTTTATCTCTTTATTAGGGCTCGTCCCCAGTTAGCTAATCCCCAGTCGGCTACAAACAATTATGTTAAAAAGAGATGAGATAACAATAAATTTAATAACAATTCAATTAAAATAGAAAAGAAAAATGAACAGATATGAATCGCGACTAACAGAGCATATTATCGTGCTGCCCCAAAAGTTATAAACACACTTCTTAGTTCTGTCCGTCGATAGGGTATAACGACTTATCTTAAATGTTCGAGTAATAGTTGAATATGTTGTCTTCAATTGTTAGGTGTGGTTCTGACATCATGCAGCGAATCTTCTAACGGCCTTTCACGGTCCGTTTACGACTTCTGGTGTAGACTGCGGACAAATGCCTCCACTTTAGAAGATCTCAAGTTTGGTCAGTTCTCCTCTGGATTCCCATCTTGTAAGACTGTATATTCCCCGAGCTCCAACTCTGACCTCAGCTTAAGATCAGCTGTAATGAATAACATCATGCTACAGCATCATGTTGCAATAACAATTATATGGGCTTTGTGGCAACAATAACAGATTACTCTTTACAATTCCACTAATTAGATTTAGCTAATTCACAGTTTTGAATTAATGAAAGTCTTCAAATGAATAAATGATTTCTTTACAATATATATTTTCTCCATTATAATACAATCATTCTTATAATACAATATAGCTAGTGATTCACGCAACACGTGTTAACTATCATTAGCTCTTTCCGTGATAACAATTAATCAATGGAGACATATTCTACACAATATTTATAGTATAAAAGTACATCAATTTTACGAGTAAGAAATACACCATCTAGAGAAGCCAATTATATTTACCACTATGTGAAGTTAGGCATGGTCAAATGGACGTGATTTGCCTTTACCCCTGGACAATGTGCACTCTGTATAAATGTCTGCACGTCTGATGAATTCAATTCATTTAAGCGTATATATATATATATATATATGAATGAATCGAGGTCATCTGGCAGATCAGCTGTATGTCATGGCACAGAAATATGGGTATCCCGTATCCGGCTATCAACCTGTCCTTCACCTCTGGCTTGCTCTACATTTCTCTAACGCGTAAACAAGTTTGTTGCATCAGCTAAGCTTAATCGATTAACGGAAGTTTCCTCATAAATTATATTGACAGTAGAACAGCTAATAAAACGAACGATTAAAAATTAAGAAAATTACGTTTCATAACTTAGCATAATTTGCCCAACAGTTTCTCAAACACTCCAATGCTTGAAGTACAATTAAAAATTAAGAAAATTACGTTTCATAACTTGGCATAATTTGCCCGATTAAAAATTAAGAAAATTACGTTTCATAACTTGGCATAATTTGCCCTACAGTTTCTCAAACACTCCAGTGCTTGAAGTACTTGGCTGTTGTATATACTGTATAAAAGAGTGTCATTTCTAGCAATGATGCATTGTACGTGCTTATTTGTCTATTTCAAAGTCCATCTGTCTTGTAGAAACTCATCCGTCCATTAATTTTTCATCTGTCCAATAGATGACTGACCTGACTATTAATGATTCGCTGCTCTCTTGAATGATCCATTAAAACATTCATCTATTAACAGACCACAAGTCTATTAAGAGTCCATCTGTCGTTTCATGGTTTATCTGTCATTTCAGGGTTTATCTGTCGTTTCATGGCTTATTTGACATTTCATAGTCCGTCAGTCGTTTCTGAGTCATCGACCTATTGTAGTATGTTGTCCTATCTGTTTACTACATTAACAGTTTCATTGCTCATTTATAATCCTCGTTCCTATTATATAAGCCATCTGTCTTTACTCCATTTATACAACAAGGTCCTTCTGTTAACATGTATAGACTCAATATATGTTTTATGACGTTTTGCTGGGAGATGGACACGATGTTAATTCTCCACCACCCTGGGCCACTCTTAACCTTAGGCTAATCCCCCAAACACACACTCTGGCTGGCCACGTGTTATGACTGATAGATTGAGAAACTGTTGGGCAAATTATGCCAACACGTGATGAAAAACTGAATGATAGATAATGTAGAATAGAAGAGTGATAGTTTTAGAAGACAGCTTGAGACCCTGATACAAACAGCTTGGATAGTAAGTAAAAACAGGTGACAGAATACAACATTTAACATGTAAGTGAGTCACGCTAACACAAATGGTCTAAATATCAACAATAAATGTATTCAACATGAAATAACACAAGACAGCTTGGTTACATATAACAAATAACTGAACAGTTACAATTAGAGTTTATATATATAAATATTTTAAGTTCATATTCCCGACCATATGGTATCATAAGAGAATGTTCAGTTGAGTCCTGTGGCACTCTAATAGTTATTTGATTCATATGTATGAGCGAACTATAAATGAGTTTATAAGAAAACACTGAATATTTCTGAGTGACTATAAAAGTACTTTGATTAAAGTTCAAGTGGATTCGTTCATATCTTGACTGAGGCTGTGCAATTATTGACTTCATAAGTACATAACTCAGATTCGCCTGACGCGACATCTAGGGTTCCACTGAATGTCATTAGCAGACATGCACGTGGTCTGTTGAACTGGTTCTTGGTACATGGGTCATTCTGCTCTGGTGTTGCTTCACATTGCAATACTCATCAAAGTCAACAGCCAAGATAAAGTGGTTCTGTTCTGGTGTTGTTTCATGGCTCAGCACTCATCGAATCACATCTCAGACAAAGTGCCAATCTGCCAGTAAAATACACATGGGCTATGAATTCATCTTCATGTACTCTTATTTACATGGGCATCATATATTTTAATATAAGTAAAATATAACAATATAAAACATAGTCAAGTGATAAACATGAATATACTATTAATTAGGCAAGCAAAACCACATACCTTCAGCAGTAATATATACAGATGATGATTTCCTGCTGCATTGATAACTGGCATTAAGGGTTATTAATACAATTAACTTCTAAGGCTGAGAATCTCGAACATTCAACTAACGATTTACAGGTGAGTTTCTAGAACTTTCATTCATGTGGCTGAGCTGCCTTTGGTTAGTTTAGAATGAGTGTCTGGAACATTCAGGTATGTTTCCAGCCCAAGGATAAGGGTCAGCCTTTCTAGAAGGTAGATTTACATGTAGTATATTTTTAGAGGAGGGGTGGGTGTAGGCTACATAAACAATTATGCGATAATATTATATCATTCATCTATTTATTTGTGTAGTTTTTCTGTCCCTTATTCAGTCTTCCTATTTGTAATATTGTATAATAACAAAATAAACATGTCCATGAATACGTTCAGCACACTTGACGCCATCTATAGTGTCACTAAGCACAAAACGTAAAGAGCTGGATATAAAACCTACAAGAAATCGTGTGTTCTGGAAATAAATAATTAATGATTTGGCAATCTGATGTTAACTTTTACCAGATTACGGACGGCTCTATGACTGCTACTAACACCAGCTTGCCCAACAGAACTTACAGCTGATTGTATGACTAGCTCTAAAAATAGTTCTATTTGCAATTTTTTATAATGTTTATTACTCTCGGAACGTACTCAGTCACGTTAAGAGATGACACAATCCACAAACGTAATTGTTAAAAACGTTGTAACAATAAAATTCGTTCAAGGCGATCATCTGGGCCATAATGACAATTTGATAATTATCATCTCGATAACAGTGATGTTCCAGTCATTGTAACAATAGAAAGGCTTGGCAAATTGTGAGACTGAGTAGACCTTACAGAATTGCGTACTTCTCATCAGTATTTCATAAAGTTACAATTTTTAAAATAAATATTTTTTTTATGTTTGGGGTATCCATCCTGCTGGCGATTTTATCACTGATATGTTGCCCGCAGATGTTGCAGTAACGTATTTCAGAGAATCATCATTAAACATTTTTTGTCTGCTTCCTTCGCTTCCAACACCGCTGATTTTCTCCTTCCGCCGAGAAAGTTTGTCTCGAATCCACCTCTTGTATTGATTATTACTCTTGATCAGGATTAAAGGGTTAAACACAGTGTTGAAACCTGCCATGAAGGACCCGAAGGCATACAGAACGAATGGTGCCCGCCATTCTTCGATTATATAAATCGTGAAAAACTGATAGTCCAAGCAGAGAGCAACCCCGCCAGGCAGATAGGACAGAACGTAGAACTGACAGGCAAACAGGACAGCATTGTTCCGCGACTTTTGTCTCCGGTAGTTTAAAATCTGAAAAGTCAAAAGTTAAAGCTTCGGTATGAGATTTGCTTCCTCAGATTTCTCTGCAAATTAATATCAATCTATTTTTGAATATTCAATATTGATGTACTATTTATCTATAATTATAATGACTCATAAGCGAAATAACTGTTCAAGGTTTCAGTCTAGATAGGCGCACATATCAATTGTTCGTGTTTAACATCATTATCCCTCAATCAATTGTTCGTGTTTAACATCATTATCCCTCAATCAATTGTTCGTGTTTAACATCATTATCCCTCAATCAATTGTTCGTGTTTAACATCATTATCCCTCAATCAATTGTTCGTGTTTAACATCATTATCCCTCAACCAATTGTTCGTGTTTAACATCATTATCGCTCAACCAATTGTTCGTGTTTAACGTTATTATCCCTCAATCAATTGTTCATGTTTAACATCATTATCCCTCAACCAATTGTTCGTGTTTAACATCATTATCCCTCAACCAATTGTTCGTGTTTAACATCATTATCGCTCAACCAATTGTTCGTGTTTAACATCATTATCGCTCAACCAATTGTTCGTGTTTAACATTATTATCCCTCAATCAATTGTTCATGTTTAACATCATTATCCCTCAATCAATTGTTCATGTTTAACATTATTATCCCTCAATCAATTGTTCGTGTTTAACGTTATTATCGCTCAACCAATTGTTCGTGTTTAACGTTATTATCCCTCAATCAATCGAGTTCCACGAGTCCGTAGATTAGAAACGATCTTAGAAAGAATGGCGCCTGTTTGTATAGACTAAAAATACAATGAATAAATGACGTAATAACAATATCAGATTCGAAGATTTATGTACATTGTATGATAAATGCATTACTTATTTGTTAAGTGCTCTATATTTGAAAGAAAAATCAATTTCCTGTTTGTTAAATACTTTTTATTTGAAAGTGTGGCAGAGAAAAATCGCCTATCCCTATTTATAAACTTAATAATTATATATTATTTACCCAATGTTAATGTGACCCGACCTTGGGCACTGCTTATGATGATATTTTTGTAGGTGCCAGAGTTGGAGTAAACAACTCAGGTGGAGAATATGCTAGAACTTGCTGATTCAATTTAAACCAGTTCCAAATGGGTGAGTATTTTTTCTGACTAATAGTCTCACACTTGTTCATAACAACTTCATCCAATGGGAATGGACCAAAAGTTGTTTTGTTGAAGAAAGTTCTATATTCAAATCACTTTGATTTTGACATAACTCAAGTCCGGTCATAGATGTGATCATTAGCTTATGGTAAATTAAGTACACACGACACAACAATTCAATAATGGACAAATAGAAGTAACGACATATGCAATGAAGACTTACAAGAATACACAAACAAATATAATACAGTTGATTGTCCAAAATAGCTACAGGTCTGAGAGGCTATCTTACTGTTATAATGGTGTTCTTGGAACTTCTCTAGCTCTCTCCTTAGACACCTACAGGGAAAAGTATCTATTAACAAAGTTAGTTCAATCACTTTATGTTCAGAGAACATGAACACTGCACATCACAGGATAGAGGAAGTCAAATAGTTTCATGAGAGTCAATGTGACCTGAATGAAGGTTTGCCTGTTTTTCATGAATTTGCAAAACAATGGCATGCTGTGTCTAGTTTAAAAGTGTAAAATGTGTCAAAGGTAGATGTAAAGGTTGCCAAAGAGGAAGATGTAAATGGCTCTACAAAAAACAACAATAATTCTTCTGTAGAAATTTACCTGGGCAGATATTGACTGTCTGTTTCCTTAGTAACTCCTCAGACTATATATTTACAATTATTGAATGCGAGTATCTAGTTGACCACAAGGGGACGATAACTTAAGTTACTTGACTTCTCACCAGTTACATACTTTTCCAGATACAGTTATACAGTATTAATGAAATAAAGGTACAAACTAAACAATTGAAATAGAAATATCCTTAAGATAATAAACAACATTTTACAGCTCGAGGTCATGATAAAAGACCTCTGAATCATAATGTTATTCTACAGAGATCTTACTTTCTTGCATCAGAATTGCTACAAAGTTCCAAAATGAGTGTGTAATACTAGTTACAAATAAATTAAACAGGATTAATTGTATAGCATTTCACTGAGTAACATAACTGAAGTTATCTTAATATTAAAATAGCACACAAGGTATACATAAAATTAAAATACATGCTGCTCAGCTGAAAGAAAGACATGAAAATACATTTCTAATTAGCTGAAAAGGAAACATGGAATTACAATTTTAGAATGTGTAACTCTGTGCTTTACTCATGGTGAGGCTTTTTTGCTTGACTCCTGGACAGAGAGAGAAAACACATCTTATTTTGTGTGGAATTTCCTGGCAAGTGATTGCAAGAAAGATAATTTCCCCATGACATGGGTTTCCCCACTGTATTCTCTCATCACCCATTTGTCAGTTCCAACTGGCCAGTACATGGCCATTGGTTAGCTATAGTTAGTCAGTATGCAGCCTTCGGCCAACTGGCTAGCTCCTCAGAAATGTGATAAGCCATTTATTTATCCATAATAAGATTTAAGGTGGACTCACGCATTCAGTGGAACTTACACTGTTGAATTTCACCAGGATTGCCACCAGTGTTATTTAATTATGATACTACTCCAGGATTGCCACCAGTGTTATTTAATTATGATACTACTCCAGGATTGCCACCAGTGTTATTTAATTATGATACTACTCCAGGATTGCCACCAGTGTTATTTAATTATGATACTACTCCAGGATTGCCACCAGTGTTATTTAATTATGATACTACTCCAGGATTGCCACCAGTGTTATTTAATTATGATACTACTCCAGGATTGCCACCAGTGTTATTTAATTATGATACTACTCCAGGATTGCCACCAGTGTTATTTAATTATGATACTACTCCAGGATTGCCACCAGTGTTATTTAATTATGATACTACTCCAGGATTGCCACCAGTGTTATTTAATTATGATACTACTCCAGGATTGCCACCAGTGTTATTTAATTATGATACTACTCCAGGATTGCCACCAGTGTTATTTAATTATGATACTACTCCAGGATTGCCACCAGTGTTATTTAATTATGATACTACTCCAGGATTGCCACCAGTGTTATTTAATTATGATACTACTCCAGGATTGCCACCAGTGTTATTTAATTATGATACTACTCCAGGATTGCCACCAGTGTTATTTAATTATGATACTACTCCAGGATTGCCACCAGTGTTATTTAATTATGATACTACTCCAGGATTGCCACCAGTGTTATTTAATTATGATACTACTCCAGGATTGCCACCAGTGTTATTTAATTATGATACTACTCCAGGATTGCCACCAGTGTTATTTAATTATGATACTACTCCAGGATTGCCACCAGTGTTATTTAATTATGATACTACTCCAGGATTGCCACCAGTGTTATTTAATTATGATACTACTCCAGGATTGCCACCAGTGTTATTTAATTATGATACTACTCCAGGATTGCCACCAGTGTTATTTAATTATGATACTACTCCAGGATTGCCACCAGTGTTATTTAATTATGATACTACTCCAGGATTGCCACCAGTGTTATTTAATTATGATACTACTCCAGGATTGCCACCAGTGTTATTTAATTATGATACTACTCCAGGATTGCCACCAGTGTTATTTAATTATGATACTACTCCAGGATTGCCACCAGTGTTATTTAATTATGATACTACTCCAGGATTGCCACCAGTGTTATTTAATTATGATACTACTCCAGGATTGCCACCAGTGTTATTTAATTATGATACTACTCCAGGATTGCCACCAGTGTTATTTAATTATGATACTACTCCAGGATTGCCACCAGTGTTATTTAATTATGATACTACTCCAGGATTGCCACCAGTGTTATTTAATTATGATACTACTCCAGGATTGCCACCAGTGTTATTTAATTATGATACTACTCCAGGCAATGTCGAGTAATCCATTTGGAGGACTGTTGTTATTTTCACATTGCGTGTTTATTTCACATGTATACCTTAAAATCATACTGTATAAATATCAGTTATATGAATGTGCTCCACAATTTATTACAAACATTATATCATAAATAAAAGCAGAGCAATGAATAGTAAAGATAAAAGAAACAAGTGACAAATATGTGTCACACTATCTATCTATCTATCTATCTATCTATCTATCTATCTATCTATCTATCTATCTATCTATCTATCTATCTCACTGTCTTTCTGACTGGTTGAATGTTTGCCTAATCGTCCATCCATCTATCACTCCATCTGATTTAAATGTTTGGTGACTCTATGGCACAGCTCTAAGTATAGCTCATGTGAGTCAGTTCCTCTAAAATCTAAATCTTACCTCATGACGTCGCTCTCGGTTTGAATGAGTCATCTCTTCCGCAGACACTTGTTTGAGAGTTTTCCGAGCAACACAAAAGATGGCTGCATTCAATAGAAGAAGAACGAGCATGCCGGGAAATAAATTGCCTAGCAGCATGAACGCCACCAAGGGTCCTATTGCAACTGCTGCGAAATTACAGTCTGTAGTGTTGTAGCCTAGCTGCAACACAGGAAAACATCTTGAGCTACAGGCCGTTGTTGTGTCTTCAAGGTGTTTTTATGACACATCTGCTATATTCATTCATATGTATAATCAGGCGTACTCACAATTTAACGGACAGGCAGTCACGCGAGCACATGGCTGGCCATTATCAGAGAGTCATGACGTAAACAAGTGTGGTTTGTTTTCCCTTCACTTTATGCTTTCTAAAGGAAATACTGCGATTTCTTGATATAGGCTACTCTCTGTGTAACGGTTCAATATGAAAACGGGTGAAAGAAAGTTTTTAACTTAAAACACGACTGACAATACAGCAAAACGATAGCACCACTAAGGTAATGTACAAGCTCTCACGTCGCATGTTGACATTGTTAGTGTTATGATATGTCGAATACTATATTTTGTCAAGGGCCTATACTATATTTTGTCAAAGGCCTATACTATACTTTGTCAAGGGCCTCCTTGTAATGTTACACTGAGCAGGTCTGATTTAATTCTGTCTTGAAATAGAAGAGACACGTTAAACATTCTTAAGGACCATTTTGAAAGATATCCTACAAGCTAACCTAGAAAATGTAAAGGACATTAAACGCCCATTTCAAAGCACAGCACGCGATAATAAATATGCACAAAGACATAAATGTTCATACATATACTTTACAATAAAAACTCAATAAATAACACATAGTTTAATAGTTTAATAATACATAGTACAAAAGTGAGTAATTACAGATGTAACAATAGAAAATAAAACTGAAATTGAGACGACTGGATTGACAAAATCATGACCTCAAAGACTGGTGTTGTAGATCAATCAGATATGTTTAAACATTCATATAGCAGATTGTGGTTATGGTGTGGTTATGTTCAAGATCTAAAAAACGATTTCAGGAGACAAGATCCTGTCGTCACAACCATCGCTGTTGTTTGGGTTTCCTGATAGCTACGCTAAGAATACGACAGTCGGAACCTGGAAGAAAAGCTCGGTTGTCTCGATTTTCTGCCCCCCCCCCAATCTCAACGCGAAATCGGTCCCGGCCGGAAGCATTACCCCCCCCCCCCCCTTACTTTCAGCCAGTCAGTTGTCTAAGTGGAATGTATGCATGGGTCCGGTTGGGCACACATTTTGGCTGAAGTGAAACACAGCACATTGAGGGGACCTTTACAACCATGTTATGTAGCTTAGTCAAGTGACAGGAATAGTAAATCACATGATCACAAATTGATTCCGCGTGTAACTCACATGCTGTCTGGTCTCCACAGCGTTACATCCTACAGGCAGCAACAGCGTCAGTATTATTCCGTAGATCCAGACGACAGCGATAACGACGACAACCCTCTTTCTCGTGACAAAGTTCTGAGCACGTAGTGGAGCGAAGATGTTAACACATCTAAAACAATAGGGACACACACACACACACACACACACACACACACACACACACACACACACACACGCACACACACACAATGTGAATATTTTAAAATAAAAATCCTGATTATTTTATTGATTGAATCATGCTTATTACTATTGCTGGCGAACAGACAGCAATGTTACTAAAGTGATTCCTTTTTTTTAAAATTAGAAATTGATATTGCTAGCCGGGCGCCAAACGACAAAATTAACCTGTTTGTGACGCTAGAACGAAAGTGTGTAATATCTCTCTCTATGTGTGTCTCTCACTCTCTTTCTCTCTCACACACACACACACACACACGCGCGCGCACACAAAGATGGTTATGGCGCTTTATAATATTATTCATATTGCACCAGTAAGAGTGCAGATAATCGAGTAAAAATAACCGTTTCAGCAATTCTGATTTTAATTTCTTTGCTAGTCGTTCACCTGAAAGTTCAAAATCACGTTTCAGGTTACTCAAATTAATAACCAGGTCTCTTTTCGACATGATTATCATGTCCATCATGTCCTGCGCGTCGAGTGGCGATTGAAAATGTTTATATGCCCTGTCTGCGAGTATTATTAAGATGTTGGCCTACTTGTGAGAAGTACTCAAACGTGTGTATGTCTCATCACGCCGCGCAGCAGTTTCAAAATTCCGCACACAAGTTTTGGTAGCAAGCTCAAACAACCGCCAGTTCCGCGCAAACAACAGAAAGTTCTGCCCACAGAAAAAAGTTCATCGCGCACAGGAAAAATATTAGAGGGAACGTTGCTTTTGAACAGTACTAAAACGTGTGTAGCCCTGTATGCTAGCAAATGTCAAGGCTTCATTCTGGGGCTGGTTGCAATGTCCAACTTTCATTTTTAATAATAACTGCACTGTTACCTAGGCAACAAGAGACCATAGACAATTGCAGCGTGGCGTTCAGCCACAGATTTACGGAGTGGCGCGTTCGTCAGTGCGGGAAGAGACAGTTACTGAACACAGCCACAGATTTACGGAGTGGCGCGTTCGTCAGTGCGGGAAGAGACAGTTACTGAACACAGCCACAGATTTACGGAGTGGCGCGTTCGTCAGTGCGGGAAGAGACAGTTACTGAACACAGCCACAGATTTACGGAGTGGTGCGTTCGTCAGTGCGGGAAGAGACAAGTTATGAACACAGCCACAGATTACGGAGTGGTGCGTTCGTCAGTGCGGGAAGAGACAGTTACTGAACACAGCCACAGATTTACGGAGTGGCGCGTTCGTCAGTGCGGGAAGAGACAGTTACTGAACAAGCCCAAGTACCATAGTGCAATAAATTGTTAAATTTCTTTTCCTACTTACAGTGCTCTCATGGTTTGGTCCAATGAACACACGATTGGTTCATTGTAACACTAACACGAAAGTACTTG
The DNA here is from genome assembly GCA_028829895.1 of Sinotaia quadrata. NCBI lineage: Eukaryota > Metazoa > Mollusca > Gastropoda > Architaenioglossa > Viviparidae > Sinotaia > Sinotaia quadrata. The sequence continues at coordinate 112,704,531 of CM054177.1, read as the reverse complement.
AGGACAACTGAAATAGAACTGGAAAACGTTCACGGCCAGAAAAGGTGTAAAAGTCTGTGATAGTTGTACACTATGAAATCAAGCACACTGAGCTATTAATGTATGCCTTTAGTCTTGTTCTTTACCTGAATTATAAAAATGTTACTTCTTTATGAAGTGCAAGAAGAAAAAAAAAAAGGGGGGGGGGGTTATACCTAACACTTATAGAACTACAAGTAACAAAAGCGGGTTGTGGCGGTAGGTGGTATGCGACTGTCAAAATACGAAAATGATGGGGGGGAGGGGATTTGTGTGTAACTGTGCTCTTAGATTTTATTGTTACTGCTGTTGATGTTTGCTGTGAAGAATTTTTATTCTGCCATTAATTAACCTTCACAGCAGGCGTCGGTTACCTGTAAAGAGCGTAAAAAGCAAAGTATCCAATTACTAACAAATTAGCTGTGGACACTAAAAGCAATGGCTAAATCTAATTAACTGCCAGCTTATGTTTCCACAAGCCTGGTGACTAGTGGCTTAGACCAGGGGAACTTGAAAGCACTAAATGTCAAAGTTAATAATCGATATGATAACTCATTGTCACGAAAAGTGTAGTGCAGACAAATCTACAGAAAAGAGAAAGACGTTAATAATGCCATTCGGTTCATTAGATCATTCCCAAGTGCCATGGCTGTCTGCAGAAACTGGAAATCCTTCAAGATTTTTAGGAATACTATTCTTGGGGAGTCCTTGAAACAGCGACACCGAAGGTTGTACATAGTGTTGCAAGGAAAACTACACGAAATACATAGCAATAAATCCTGCTATAACAAACGTTTAGAAATACATTGCAATAAATCCTGCTATAACAATCGTTTAGAAATATTTTTTAATAAATATATATATTTGGGGAAGGGGTAGGGTAGGGACGCGTGGAAGATAAGTAGTTCATACCTTTCTGCTGTCATGGCAACGAGCATATACAGGGCTACACACGGTAGCGACAACGTCAGACTGTTGGCGAGTATGCACGAAAAGGTGTTTCCGTCTCCAAATATCTGCAAATATATTTTTCATCGATGGTACAACTGTCAGCTTTGGAAAATAAAGCCTTAATTATTAACAATTTCAAAATGTTACATTTCAGATTTCTTTTTTAATTCTTCTTAAAACATTGCGCTTGCTGTTCTTGCACATAATTTTCTTTCGAATTTTCTTTACTACATTTATCCATTTATTATATTTATCATTGATTAATTTTATCGTTTATTGCATATATCATTTACTAATATTATCATTTGTTAGATGTATCATTATTACATTATCATTTACTTCATTTATCGATTATTACATTTATCGAGATACAAATTAAAAGCAAAGCAATATTTATACAGGCACTTATTAAATGGATCATGATACAAAGCTAAAAACACAATATTGTCTTTGCAATACTAAATCGCCAACAGTATGGTGGTGGCTTGTTTTTATTTGTTTTATTACTTTCTTCTTTATTTATTGCTCAATTTTAGTAATATCTTCTCCACACCCAGTGCGGCATCTTTTATCACAATCAGTTGGTTATCTTTTCACAATACTTCGTCAACGATCTCTTCCCACATTCTATCAGTCATCTCTTTCCCTACGCTCATTCATTCATCGCGTACCCATCAGTCATCTCTTCTTACATCCTATATGTCATTCTTTCACATATTCAAATAATCATCTTCCCCCCCCCCCAACACACACATGCACACACACACACACACACACACACACACACACACACACACAAACACAAACACACACACACACACACACCCTCGCTCATTTCTTCCTCCCACACTCAGGCACGTCTTACACACACTCACCATTCCTGCCCCTGTCCGTCTCCAAGACATGGTCTAAATACCCAGAACAGAGAAGGAACTATAGAAACGGAGTCGTTACACGAGAAATGGGAGAATAGAAATTACTTTAGTTCTTAGGGCTGACAGTCTAGAATTCTAGATTATGGCTCTAATAGACTTAGGTTTAGCTAGAAACTAGTGTTTGTAGAAAAGTAAGTTATCAAAGTGTCAATCATAGGAGATAGAGAAAAAATGTTTAAAGTAGTTGAGACCACATAGATTAGTTTTAAGTAAATGTATGAAATATTATTCTGTTGTTTTTTTAAAACAGAATCATGGACATTGATTTTGTGTTGTGTTCTATGTACTCCGGTTACCACGTGGCTGGACTTTCCTTTGCATTTAACTGATGCCCTGATTCCGTCTGTACTTTGTTGTGTTGTTGTTTGTGTTACATGTTTACTTTATTGTGTGTTGTTGTGTTACATGTTTACTTTATTGTGTGTTGTTGTTTGTGTTACATGTTTACTTTATTGTGTGTTGCTGTTTGTGTTACATGTTTACTTTATTGTATGTTATTGTTTGTGTTACATGTTTACTTTATTGTGTGTTGTTGTTTGTGTTACATGTTTACTTTATTGTTTGTTGTTGTTTGTGTTACATGTTTACTTTATTGTGTGTTGTTGTTTGTGTTACATGTTTACTTTATTGTTTGTTGTTGTTTGTGTTACATGTTTACTTTATTGTGTGTTGTTGTTTGTGTTACATGTTTACTTTATTGTGTGCTGTTGTTTGTGTTACATGTTTACTTTATTGTTTGTTGTTGTTTGTGTTACATGTTTACTTTATTGTGTGTTGTAGTTTGTGTTACATGTTTAATTTATTGCGTGTTGTTGTGTGTGTTACACGTTTAATTTATTGCGTACTGTTTTATGTGTTTATTATTGTTTGCTGCTTTATATTTTTATTAAATATCCTTATTTTATGTTACTATATGTTCGTTCAGTATTTGTAAGTGTTTTTAATTAAGGATTCCCTGTTCTAGTAAATCAACATTGGTACCACTATCACTGTCGTAGTCCTTCTCCTCTCGAGTAATTATTATTATCATTATTGTTATTATTTTCATCATCATCGTCGACATCATCATCATTATTTTTATCACCATCTTCATTATCATCATCATTACTATCATCATTGTCGTTATCATTATAATTACTATTATTATTATTATATTATTAAAAATGGTTCACCAGTATTATAACGACCTGAACTTCTAAGAGAATATACTTTCAATTGTGTATAATTTAATATTAATTTTAATAGAAATGAAACGAATTGATGGCATTTGAATTAATTTTTTGATTAAATTTAATTTAATTTGAAATAGCCAAGAAAAACCAACTTTGCACATGTTTTTAATTTTTCAAATTTTCCGTAACTGCAGCGACAAGTACTATTTTCATTCTTTTCCTATGTTTATTATGCGAAATTTTAAAACCAAATTCTGTAAGACACCAATATTAAATCTCTTATGAATCGACATCCAAGCTGTCAGAAGAAAAAAAGAAGTGAAAGTGAAGTTGCATGGACTTAAACGAAACTCTTCAGAAAAGTATAAAAAATAAATGTGAAGAAGTTCAAAATGTAATTATTAGCAAAGGAAGAAGTATTGATTGTGAGAATTTTATTTAACATATACTCCAGATTTTTAATTAACTGTCAGCTTTCACGATGGTGGCTTCGTGTGTGGCTTCAATCTAAAAAATCAAGGGAGTGAATTCTCATCATGACAGTTTTATAGTACAGTAAAGAGTTACACATGGAATCAAATAAAACTATTTAAATAATGAATAAAAAAAAACAGATTTAGATTTTCACATTTCATTATGGATTCAAGATTTTTTAATGTCATGGCCTTGACCTAAAACTCTTAAGAACTCCACTCCAAAAAGTGAATTGCAGCCGTTTTATTTGCAGAGTAAGATTTTCATGCACAGAGAGTGTAATTCCTTAGCGCAGATAGACAGATTATGGGAAATTATTTACACAGTAATTGCACCGTATCTGGCTGACGTAATTCAATCCTATCAACATCAATGGATCTTCAGTGTTACGAAGGACACGGGCATAGTTTTATGACAAGTAAACTTCTTTATAGTAAACAATAATAAGTAATGAACGTAAAAAAAAAAGTATGCTGATTGGAGGGAAATTAATTTGACTCTCAGTGAAAGAGTTGTAGATTTCATGGTCTTGACGTCAGACTGTACAAGATCGCACCGGCTTAACAGTTGATGGACATAGCAATGTTCACGCTCCAGAAGAGTGAGAGGAATTAATTAACAATGAGCGTGATAATTGACACTAACTTTTATCATTCTGAAGTGAGCGCTAGTAATCTGACGGAAATGGTGAAAGACATGTCGTGCTAGTGTTAACTGAAATCGATAATCCTTGCTCCTTTCTAAACCCATGACTAATTAAATATTTGAAATTATAGGGTTTATTTTGTTTGATTTACAGATTTGATTTACAACCTTAATAACAAAATGTATAGCATTTTATGACGTATCCTACGTATTTTTACAACACATCTCATGTCTATTCGGGGCAGACTGCAGGTACATTTGCTTTTAGAATTTATAAACTCTATTCGTACTACAATCTGTTAGCACGTAAACTAAAGGAAAACAGAATTAAAGTTTTATTCATTTGTACTTTAGCGTATATTAATTAGCACGTAAACTAAACGAAAACAGAATGTTCATTTGTACTTTACTGTATATTAGTACGTAAATTAAGGAAAACAGAATTTACAGTTTTATTCATTTGTACTTTAGCGTATATTAGTACGTAAACAAGAGGAGAATGTGCAGTTATGTTCATTTGTACTTTAGTCTCTTAGTATATAAACAAAAGAAGAATTTTTATATGCTCATTAGTACTTTAGTTTGTGATTACACAAACAAATGGAGAATTTACAGTTATGCTTATTCGTACTTTAGTCTGTTAGTACGCAAACAAAAGAAGAATTTACAGTTTATTATTCTTACGTTACACTGGTAAATAAAGGAGCTATACTCATTCGTGCTTTATTTTAGTAAGCAAAGAGAGGAGAATTTATAGGTATAGTAACTCGTGCTTTATTTCATTAGTAAGTTAATTTTTTTTAAAGTGTGCTAACTATATATCGATAACAACATACAACAGAACAGAAACGATGTACGTATATATATGTGTGCACTGTGTTTTCAAACCTCAAAGAACAGGTTTCCCTTTTCACCATTGTATCGCAAAAGAACACATTTCTATTGTCCTATTGTCCTAACTATACCTCAAAATCGGCCATGAGGTTGATTGGCAACATGACACCAACTGCAAGGTCTGCAACCGCCATAGCTGCCATTAGGTAGTCGCCAGACGTAGCCTCGGGTTGCCGACAAAGGCTCGCTCCCAGGAGCAATAAGTTTGATATCAGTGACATCACAGTAACGAAGGAGTAGGTGCCAATTTGAAGAGAATCCAGGAGAATGCCACGCCCCATTTCACGACAGAGAACATCTGCAGACCTGAGGAAAAAATGCAGATTGTAAAAATCGAACTTCAGATCACATAAATAATGATTAATTATTTATGTTTTGATTAATTTTTAAAAATTAATAAAATTTCCTGTGAAAATTCAGTTTTAGATATTTTTTCCTGACCCGTGGTTTTGTTGTTGCTGAGATAGCGGGACAGAAAACCTGCTAACATTTTAGTTGTTTAGAGAAGAGTTTTGCACAGTCCTGCCTGGCCATGATTGAAATGGCTATGCAATCAATTCTACAACTGTATCACACACTTCAAGTCCTACAAAATAATGGTACAGTACCGTCTCTGAAAAAAAACAAACAGGCATTTTCCTCGATCGCAAGGTACACATAGTCGACATTCCAGAGGCAAGGGTCATTCATGCAGCTCACAAAGGGGAAGAACTCAAGCCAGCCACCATTGTGTCATTACACCAGATGACAGAGTTCCAATTTTATATCCTTCTCAAAATGTGTCTGTGATTGGACTCTACTTTCTTACTCTTTGTAGTACTTGTGCAAATTAGCATTTTTTTCATTAAAGAAATCCAGATTGAATTCTAAAACCTGAATGTTATAAGGAAGGAAAATACTTTTAGAGTTAGACGAATTAATGAACAATCGAACTATAAACATTCCTTTAAAAGTCAAATGAACAATTAATATTTTAGAAGGCAGAAATAATGAACCGTAACCTCCACATTCTCTAATTGCTCTTACCATACTTTGTGTTATAATAAGAAATGTCCATTACTAATCTGCCTAGCACAATGTTCATTATTGATGTATTTAGCAAGATTCTGTTGTTTGAACACCATATATTAGTAATTTAAACATTGCCCTTGTGACTACTTCATGACTATGATTGTAGCTCTTTAATTAGTCAATCTTGTAGTCAGAAATATGTATCTCATGTCAGTTTACTTTATTGTTTATTGTTAAATAAATTTTCATTGTATTGTTACATTTCCGTTTCCATTAAAATGAGTATGATATGTCGAGGATTTTTTTTGGAGGAGAGCCTAATTTTGTTTATTTGACAAAACAATGAATACGTAGGGTGTCAAATGTTATATTTTATGAGTCTAATCTTCAAGTCCAATGGTAAAACATAATTGTCAAGTACAATGGTCAAGTCTAATGATCAAGTCCATTAGTAAAGCATAATGGTCAAGTCCAATGGTCAAGCAAAATGGTCAAGTCCAATAGTAAAGCATAATGGTCAAGTCCAATGGTAAAGCATAATGTTCAGGTCCAATGGTCAAGCATAATGGTCAAGTCTAATGGTTATTGTGGGCCACACTATGTGTGACGTTTTGCTGGGAGATGGGCAAGATGTCAATTCTCAACCACCCTGGGCCACCCCACCCATAAAATTAGTCTAATTAGTATGATGAGTGATAGATAATCTAGATTAGAAGAGTGATAGTTATAGAAGATAGCTCAAGCCCCCTGATACATAGAGCCAGGATAGTAAGTAAATACAGGCTAAACATATTAGATGTAAGTGACTCACACTAACACAAATGGTCTTGCAATAATTGTATTGAACAGCATGGTTATATATAGCAAATAGTTCAACAGTTACAATTAGAGTTTATAAATATATACTCATTGTGCCTAATCACAAGCATGTGGTGTTGTAAGAGAATGTTTGTTTTGAGTCCTATGGTACTGTAGTAGTTATTTGGTTTATTTTTATAAGCAAACTATAAATGAGATTGTAAAAGAACACTGATTGTTTCTGAGTGAACTCTAAAAGTACTGTTTTTAGAGTTTGTCTACAACTTGACTGAAACTGTGCAGTTGTGAGTTTATATATACATAGCTTTAGATCACCTGGCAAGTGGCCTAAGGTCTCAGTGAATGTCATTAGCAGGCACACACCTGGTCCTTTGAACTGGTCTTTGGCCCATTGGTCATTCTGATCTGGTGTTGCTTTAGCTCAGTGCTCATCAATCCAACATCCAAGATAAAGTCTCAGATAGTCTCAGACAAAGTGATGATCTGCCAATAAAATACACATGGGCTAAGAAATCATCTTCATGTGTTCCCCAAGAGAATACTCTTACTTACAAGATCATCAAACATTTAAATAACATAAGAAAAATATAACAATATAAAAAAGGTTAATGTCAAAATATAAACATGAATAAAATATTAGTTAGGCAAAACCACACACCTTCAGCCATCTATATATAGATGGTGATGTCCTGTGTTGATAACCAGCAATATGGTTAAAAATATGATTATACTTTGTTAACACAGGGGTGAAATTATGAGTTGCTTCAATGGTCAGCTGCATTCGACTAACAATTTACAGGTGAGTTTCTGGTACAGTCATTTACATTGCTAAAGTGTGTTTTGATTGATTAGTTTAGTGAGTTGTCTGGAACATTCAGGTATGTTTTTAACCTGGGGATAAGAGTCAGCCTTTCTAGAAGAGAGGTATAAGTGTACTTTATTTTTAGAGAGATGGGTGTGGGTTGCATAAGCCATTATGTGACACTATGTAAATAACAATTTGAACACGTCAAGATTACCTTTATTCCCCAAATGAAAATTACGGATCAGTGACATCAATCAATGCATTTTCTTCAGATAAACTTAGCTAATATTTCACTTTTACTACTATACACTCACCGAAAAGGTCTCCATATATTAATGAAACCTTTTTTACCATTACACACACACCAACATATAGGTCTCCATATAATTTATTAAGGAAACATTTTTACCATTATACATGCACCACATCAGTCTCATATATTAATGTAACCTTTTTTATCATTATAAAAGCACCAAATAGGTCTCCAGATATTAATGAAACCTTTTTAACCATTATACAAGCACTACAAAGGCTGCCATGTATTCCCCTCACAGGCCACCCCCCTCCCAGTATTGTCTTGCTTGTTTCTGAAGAAGTGAGTTCAAACGACTCGCATTTGTAGTTCTCAGTGTTTACCTAATCTTCACCTTCATCTGGTCAAGACTTTAATTTGCCCCTAGGGGGTGGGTGGTGAGGGGGGGGGGCTGAAGTGCATGCATAGTGTCTGCATATTTCAAACGTCTGACTAGCTGTTAAATGTTGTTTGTTGCTGACTAAGTGTTAATCTTTTGCTTGTTTCTGACTAGATTGGAGTGTTGCTTCTTAATAACTAACTATAAATTTGCTTGTTTATGAGCAACTCTTAAGCTTTGCTTATTGCTGACTAGCAGTTAATTATTTGCGCGTTTCTCTAGCTGTGAAGTGTTGCTTGACCTAGTCTTTGTATTGCTTAAGAGGATTTGTTTTCTATTGAGAAGATTTTGAATGAAGTTAAATCAGTAGATGCTGTCTGTCTGTACTCCGTGTACAAGAGGTCGTGTCCTGCATTTGTAGATGCATTGAAGGGTTTGACAAGTTTGGGTTGTGTCGCCTAAATGACGTAGTTCTGTTTCAACTTGCTTTCGCTGTACTACAAGCTGGATGATTGCATTTTGTTGTCTATGTTGTGCTGTGGGTTGCTTGCAGTCATCTCGGTCTTAAGATTTGATACCAGTGAGTCTGGTCTGTGTGGCTTTCACTTCTAGTAGGGTGGTAAATATGAATGGTGTCCAGGAGGTGTGTGGAGTGCCCCTCATTCCCGATTTAAGAAAATATTTTTCTTGGGTATTTTTCTTTTGAGGAGGGGGTGGGGTACGTTTACAGTCAGAAACTCTTAACGAGATACATATGTTACGAATGTTGTGCCTTAACAGCTAGTCTGCTATGTCTTAACAGCATGTCTGCTATGCCTTAACATCTGATCTGCTATGTCTTAACAGCATGTCTGCTATGCCTTAACATCTGATCTGCTATGCCTTAACAGCTAGTCTGCTATGTCTTAACAGCTGGTCTGCTGTGCCTTAACAGCCGGTCTGCTGTTTTAACAGCTAGTCTGTTATGAACTGTAGGACGATATTCTCAGGCGATGTTCAGTGTCCTTAGAAACCTCTCGTAACGTGAGCAAAGTAGCAAAGTGAACGCAACCCCAATAGGAATGTTACATTCGAAGAGCTAAATGACCGGAGAGTAACTCTTTCCGTGCCAGTAAAATAAATGCATTCGACATTGTCAATTCTTAAAATCTGTCTAAACTGCTGTTTCAAGGGTTTCACTTTTCTTTTAAATTATGCAAAAGAAAACACATGCTATTTTTAAAAAAAATTAAATCATCAGTTACTCGGAGATCGATGATCCAGATTTCAAAAATTATCCGGCAGGCAGGCCCAATCCGGCGGACGTTTAATTAATTCAATCGTCTCAGATGGAGAGAGCATTAAATGTATATCTGTCCGACGGTCACGCTCTGCAGGGAGTAGAGCGCTTCAGAGTGTACAGGACGGCCGAGAGTAAACAGTGGTGTTGTGCTGGCAATCAAGCACTATCTAATAGCTTGAACCAGTCTTAATATTATTGTGCTCACAATCAGCGTGTAGATCTCTCTCTCCATGTCATATCTTGAATCAGTTTTACTCGGAGAATACAGTAGTACTGACAAACATTGCTTAGATATAATTAATGATTTGAACGAGACCTACTCAGACATTTGTGTCTCTGCTTATCCCTGAGTGCTAGGAGATGTAAGTGCTGGACGACGGGAAAGCATTTTTGTTTTATTTCTCTCCATAATTCTGAAACGCCAATGAGCGAAGAAGCAGAAAATACAGTTGATATGGTGAGCTTAGCACTAGGAGCTTATTTATGATTTGAAATTCTAATGCCTGATTCACATGAGTTTGCTAGAGTTAACAAATTCAAAGCACTGTTAGTGGCTCTAAACAATCTTTACTTCAAATCTTTAGTGTTTCCCTAGACTCTTTAGTCCAAAGCATTAGTGTCTCCCAAAACGTTAGTGTCTTCCCAGACACTTTACTCCAAAATGTTAGTGTCTTATCAGTCTGTTTAGTCCAAATCATTAGTGTCTCCAAGACCTTTTACTCCAAAACGTTAGTGTCTCCCCAGATATTTTAATCCGGAACGTTAGTGTCTCCCCAGATTCTTTATCCTAAACGTTAGTGTCAGCCCAGACTGTTTAGTCCAATTACTTTGTCTCCCAGACTGTTTGGTTTAAACGTTAGTGTCTCCAGAATCTATTCTCCTTATCGTTAGTGTTACTCTAGATTCTTTAGCCCAAAATGTTAGTGTCTACCCAGACTCTTTAGTTCTAATCGTTAGTGTCTCCCCAGACTCTTTAGTTGAAAACATTAGTGTCTCCCTGGACTCTTTAAGTCCAAAATACTTGTGTCTTCCCAAACTAAAGTGTTGGTCACTGAAATAAAACAAAATGGAAGCAAGCCATAAACATAAACTTGGGAAAAATTTGAAGCTTATTTAGAATCTGGCTAAAGTATTATATTCAATATAGTGATATAGCAATACAGAGCAGGAAACAAACAAAACAGCGTTAGAAAACAAGATGCCGTATTCGACATGAATTGCCAATTTTTAAAATTTAGTAAGAAAATATATTTTAATGATAGAGCTAGATTTGGTAGCATATGCATTATTTTTCTTTTTTCGGCACCACATAGAAATATATCAGCCTTTATTCTTCTTTTCTTCTTTACGATCACTTCTTTGCCCCACAGAAATTGCGTGGAAACTTTTCATCTTCTTGATGTTCTCAGTTTCTGTAGATTTCCTGTGGGGCCTTCCTCCTTACTCTGTTCTAGGAGGGTAATAATGTTAAAAAAACATTTTTAAAAAAATGGAAGATATATGGAAGTTATGGAATTAGTTTTCCACATGCCTGTTATTGTTTAAAGTTTTTTCCCAAGTTTATGTTTATGGCTTGCTTCCATTTTGTTTTATCAACCTCTAGATACAACACTGCCAAGAGTATTTCTATAAATAGAATTTCAGAAACACAGCTATTCATATTCTGCTAATAATTCTCTTTTACAATTATTTTTCAGTATTCTATTGCACGTCCTCGATTTTGGTCACTTAAACATAGGCATGCATTCCAAGGAAGCTTTCTTTGCATTTAGCATCTTTAGCATCTACTACACACTTATTATCATATACCTTCTCCACCAGTGTTCTAAGGTTTCAGAGCGCGTTCAGTAGCACGCCTGTTTTTTTTTTTGTTTTTTTTTCTTACGGATCTTCAGTCATCGTATTAAGGTTTCAAAGCGCGTTCAGTAAACCAATCTTGTGTTTCTCTTACGGATCTTCAACCTTCGTTCTCAGGTTTCAAAGCGCTTTAAGTAATTGACACTCGTCTTTTCTCTTATGGATTTTACACAATAAGGTCTTTCTTCAGACACAAGAGAAATAGCAACATTTGCTAAATGTATAAACTAAAATACGGGCCCATTCTTAAAATGGCGCGCGTGAAACATTCTAGCTTTGAGAACGATAGAGTATGATATTTTTATGTTCAGATTTTGTGATACCACTATTACTATTACTTCCACCTCTATTACTAATATTACTACCACTATTACTACTACTATTATTACTCTTACTACTACTACAAGTATTACGACTACTACTACTACCAGTATTACTACTACTTTTACTACTACTACCACATTTTACTAGTGAGAGAGAGACAATGGTGGTGCTGAAGGTAATCAAATGCATCTGATAAAGTCGAAGATGATAATTTTGATGGTGATAATGGACTTAAGGACTATAATGATGAGTAGGACTACATGATAAATGATGAGTAGTTATTTATAATTTGTTATTGATGTTGATGATAATGGTGATGATAGTCATGACGGTGGGTGGTAATCGTGACGTAAATGTTCTGTAAATAGGTTTGATTGTGTTTTGAAAATTCAAGCAGTTAATTTTTTTGAGGAACTTTTTTTTTCATTAAAAGTAATGTTAACTAGTTCAAATTATTTCCGAGAACTGCATTTGAAATAACTCTCATTATTACTCAATAACTCTACATTAGAATTTGGGGTGAGGAGTAATTGCCCTTGATGTTCACGACAATTAACAAGAATGTCGATGAACTTGCAATGGAGAATATATGTATTTAAATCTTAAATCAAACAACAGAGTCGGGTACAATAATACTGGAGTCTGAATATAAAGAATCAAACCTTGATATGGGACCGAAATCTGGCATGGTATGCCGAAGAACCTGCAAATATGTTATCTTAACCCAAATAACCCATTACGGAATGTGATGCTAGCATTTAGCTAGTTCACAAAGTGGCTGACAGCCATAGGCAAACATATTCCAGAGAACAGTGTTTGATTTGGGCAGTTTGTATTTACAATCTGGAAAAGAAAGAGAGGAAGAAAGAATGAGAAATGGTTAAGGAGGGAGGGGGGAGTAGCGAGTGAAAAAGAGGGAGAGAAAGAAGAGGGAGGGAGGAGGAAGGAAGAAAGCGAAAGTTAACCGAGGGAGGGAAAGAAAATTAATGAGAAAGAAGAGGGAAAAGATGAGGGTGGGGGAGGAGAGAGAGAAAAATGAATAAGGAGGAGTGGAGAAAGTGAGAGTGAGTGATTGAAAGCTAAATGAGGAGAAGAGAGACGTGGACAAAGCGAGAGATAGAACGAAAAAGTTATGGATAGAAAGATAAATATATTGTTACAGAACAATAAAAATAAGCATTGAACGACAGAGATAGGGGTAGAATAATAAAGATAGAGCAATAGAGATAGGGGTAGTACAATAAAGATTGAGCAATAGAGATAGGGATAGAACGGAGATGAGGGGAAGGGAAAGAAGATGGAAAGAGAGAAGGGGAGAGGGGACAAGAAAAGAAAGGAAGAAGAGGGAGAAAGAATAATGAAAAGGAAATTCGTGGAAAAATAATTGTAGAGTGATTAATAAGTGGAAAAGTAGAGATGGTAGGGATGAAACAGATTGGGAAAGAAGGGAGATAAGGGAAGGAAAGAAAGAGGGGAAGGAATAAGAGAGAGGTGAACAGAGAGGGGGATGAAAGAGAGAGGAAGAAAACAAGGAAGAAATAAAAAAAGAGAAACGATTTGTGAAGAATGTTAATATATAAAAATGATTCAAATGGTGATTGTTAATGTGGAACTGTGGACGATATAAGAATCAGATATTCTGTATTATATTTCTTTTTTCCAGGAGGCGCGTGAATGCCGCTACGATAGCATACTAGGATGTCACATGCACAACATGCTATATGTCACATGCACAACTTGCTATATGTCACATGCACAACATGCTATATGTCACATGCACAACTTGCTATATGTCACATGCACAACTTGCTATATGTCACATGCACAACATGCTATATGTCACATGCACAACATGCTAATTGTCAAATGCACAACTTGCTATATGTCACATGCACAACATGCTACGCCCCATGCGTGACACAAATCTTAGCATGCCATTCCTATATACATGTATTTAATTTCTCCAAAACAGTTTGTTTTAAATTGTTTCAATTGTACTACTTCACCTGTTCTAACCAGTGATAAACTGCTAATTTTATATCCAGACCATAATAGTTCAAATGCGTCTGTTTTCAAGAATGTTAACATTGTAAACATATTTGAATACGGGCAGATATCATAACTGGACATTTGACCACAGAATAAAAGTAATTTTTAAAATAATTAAAATTAATATGAAGATACAATACATGTAGATGAATTATAAAACGTTTATGCTATCCTTAATGCAAAACCTAATAACAAAATATCTGTCCTGACTGTAAACAAACAACATGGCATTAGAAGCATCAAATAATATTTTTTTGGCAGTGACTCTGTCAGTGACTGAAAACAATTCATTGGTGACGTCTCATTACGAAATATATATGAAAAGTGGTGACTAAAGAAATTGCAATTACTCAAGAAAAAGATAATGCCTCGCGTGATGTTACGTATTATTCAAAAGAGAAATTATATTAAAGTAAAGCAGGAAAAGATAACGACTCGTGATGTTACGTATTATTCAAAAGAGAAATTATATTAAAGTAAAGCAGGAAAAGATAACGACTCATGTGATGTTACGTATTATTCAAAAGAGAAATTATATTAAAGTAAAGCAGGAAAAGATAACGACCCATGTGATGTTACGTATTATTCAAAAGAGAAATTATATTAAAGTAAAGCAGGAAAAGATAACGACTCATGTGATGTTACGTATTATTCAAAAGAGAAATTATATTAAAGCAGGGAAAATACATTTGTCGTGTTCGAGCAAGCAAGCACAGAGACCATAGGTTTGCCTTCCAAATTTAAAGAGCGTACCTGATTTGTTAAAATTTAAAGATAAGGCAAATTTAAATGTCATAAACATACCATTTACAGAAACATGCTTTCACTTTCTTTGACAAAACGTTCCTTTGCAATCCAAGGAGCAAGCATCTGGCAGAAATCCACTTGCTGTCATGTGTAAAGCACCACTGTAAATGACAGCAAGATCACCAGTATCACGAATGGCTTGTCCCCAGAGTCCCAGTTCAGCTAAGCCATTCATGTTGTGGCACACGCGAAGCTAATTCCAGTCATAATAATGGTATACCAGTCTTCCGGTACAGGTGAGAGAGAGAGAGAGATTAAAAGAGGGTGTGTGGGAGTGGGGGGGATGACTGTTAGACAAAATTTTAATGGATAGTGTGAATACATTTACTTTTATCAGTTTTTATTTTTTATTTCTCGAATAAAATTATCTACCGAGTGTACGTAAATAAAAGAATAAAATATCATACAGGTTAGCTGTAAATACTGGAACATTTCTTGGTATGAAATTTTAATGTGATAAACATAAATTATTAAGCTTTCAGAATTTAAACCATACTTGGTTGACAAATGGTAGTACTATTAAAGTCAATTCCACATAATGTAGTAGATGCAGTTCTATAAATGGTTTGTCGTCATACTATTCAAGATAATATGGAATAACTATTAGATTATAATAACTAGATAACTAAGTAGATTTACCTTTAAAGTGGCAATAGATTAACTATAACTAATTTACCGTTAAAGTGGCAATAGATTAACTATAACTAATTTACCGTTAAAGTGGCAATAGATTAAATGATGTACATGGTTGTCACATGTCGTGTTATTTTAACGACTCTGTCGCACCATTACTAACTAAATTGTTGAATACGAATACGATTTTTAAAATGATAACAGCCCCACGGCCTAATCTACTCTTACAGTCACAATATTACATCCTACCATTTATGTGTGTGGGACAGATAATCATTCATTATATATAAATAGCGACGAGTAAGTTACTTGACCTGCTTTCTGGAATTGGCAACAATATGTCTCCCTCTTAATTCAATTAACAAACATTCATTCATATACGCCTCCCTCTCACATACATTCCAAATAATTAATTAATCCCAGATTTGGGATAAGATAACAAAAAAGTAGGGGTGTAGCATTCTCCATTATGCTTACACACTCTGCAACACACTTTGCAAGTTTCCCAGTCACTCAAGTCATGACTAGTGAACAAACAAAGGGTAGCTAGGAACTTGAAAGTTGAACTCACACTCATAGAGTGAGACACAACCACAACCAAAAGAAGAAGAAATCAGAAGGCTGCTTGATGACTGCAACATACAATCAAGGAGCAAGCCTAAGTTCCTTATTCATTACAATATACTCCATTCTATCTCACACTCCATTCTCAAACTTTCTACAATTTCTGCAACGGTATTCATTATCCCCATGCACATGTGGTAAAGAAGTACAATGTATCAAACAATGTCACATATTAATACACCACATGGCAGCAGCTTAGTTCAAACATTTGTAGTAAATAAATCAACTCGCATAATATATTTCTACATAACACAAGCATAACATATCAATAGAAAAATGTATGAAATGTTTCCAAGTCCTCTCTCTCTCAATCAGTCAGTCTAAATTCACCACTCAAGTCAATGACTGCCTTCAGAGCTTGACTTCTCTCTTTATCTTCAAATTGAAAAGTGAATAGACAGCAAAATTCTCTACTGCAAGTAAACTCCTTAAACTCAGCCCATTGGCTAGTCGTTCTCATAAATCGTAATCATTGGATAATAGAAAACTGCTCACTCAGTTTCCACTGGGTCAGCAAATGTAGAATGTTCTAGCCTCGGGCTGTTTAATTCAACTCAAACACTTTTAAAATAGCATCATAAGGAATGCACAAGATCGGGTCACTTTGACAATTAGCAGCTTATATAACAATTTAAATTAAAAATAGGGAGGGGCAAAGTCACAATATGTAACAAACTAAAACAAAGAAAGAAAGAAAGAAAGAAAGAAAGAAAGAAAGAAAGAAAGTGTTCAAGCATGTAAAACTGTATAATTAAAGGTAGAACTTTATCATTGAGAAAGTGCACAGATTTTTGTGACAGACTTCTAACCAGAATTCTTGTCATGAACTCCTGACCCACATCCGAAACTCGAATATCATATTCGAATTGAATTCCTTTGTTTGAACCCTACCGTCATGCACTGCATGAGGGAGAAACAATAGTGAGTTCATCCCTTGTTATGTAACTTTAGACGACAGTCGAGAAAGTTCTACTCATGTGATACATTCATGCACTACAATAAATACTCCTGACGTGGTAATATTCTTTACTCGCCACCCCAGACCGGCCGATATACACACGAGCACCTCGCTAGTCGCTGAAATCTTGCTGAGTCGGAAGGAACATAGAACGAAAGGAACCCGAGTCTTGTACAGTAAAGTCTACTTTAAGAAGGTAACATGTCTACTTCTTACAATGATATTGCATTTTACTATTTGTATTTTTGTATATGAATTTATGTATGTATTTATGCGAATTATTATAATTCCCTCCAAGCATATGTGATTCGATAGAATGACTAAAGCCTAAAGATTTCATTGTATATAAATTAATTGTAACCTTTTAACTTTAATTTGTATAAACCTTAATTCTCTTGTGCCGCAGAAAACGTCTGTGCACGTTGCGAATTTCTATGTAATTCAAATGATTCTCTTGCGTGTAATTTCATTGTTAATTGTAAAGCATTCATACTTAATTTGAATTATATTTTGTTCTCCTTGTATGAATTCCATTTTGATGAAGTAAATGTTTGGAAATTCATACGTTCATGTAATGTTAAAAATAACACACATGTGAATTATATTGTATCTTTTATGAATATAAATATATTGTAAAAGACACATAGTCGAAGATTTAAAACTAAGCGCATTGTATCAGTCACACATGCTTGGCTGGTTTGCGAATGTAACCGCAAATCACTTATAGAACCACGCTATCTTTCAGATCGGGTTTTGGTTTCTTCTTCTCCTCTGCCTTATAATACGTTTACATATTGTTTGGATGCCTGATTGGTGAACGACGTACAATTCCGTGTCGCCATCGTTGTTGACGCTATGCTATGACGGTTTGTCAGTGTGACAAGTCGGGAGATGACCAGGTTGCTGGAAACTACGACCGTACTACACAAGCATCGCTTGATACGTGGAAGGATCGAACTATCTTTAGACCATGTGTGCATCAAGACTACTGAGAAAGATGAGTAACTAAACCGAATTCTGAATCAATCGAAAGTGCTGGCAAAAATAAACTCTAAAACAGTAATAGTCAAGCGAACTGAAACTTTGCCTTAGTTTAGATCTGAAGCTGTGTCTTCGTAATTGATTGTTATTGTTAAATATTAACTATTAAATTCTTTATTGTTAATACCTCTTTCGTAGTGAATTTTTATGCATATAGACCTAATTCGTGGTTTGGATGGGGGATCGACTGAGCTAAATGAACCTTTGAATGCATAAGGATTTAAGAGAGTGTTAACGGTTTCCAAACCGGCTATTGTACACAAGTTGTCTGTTCGTGAATCTGTTTGTCTGTACTACAAAGGCGCATTTTCATGAGACGAAAGATAATTTGAGCAACCAGTCTGTTTAGGGAAAAGGGAGAAATTAATTTATCTATTTAAATTAAAGTTTCTGTAAAATTCCTAAGCAGGGTCTTTAAATAAATACTGGACATGTAACAATTTTATTTCACTACAATTTTTGCTTTACTTTTAATTAATTTTGCAAATAGTTTTAAATAGTTTTACTCTGCAAATGCACATTAAGGAACACATTATACCTCACTTTCCACATCGCAAGCATGATTACAACCATAACCCAAAACCTACATCAAATATCTTCACTCTCTTCTTAGTGACTCCAATGAACATCAAAGCGATTATCATCAAAACGCAATTGTCTCCGTGAACGTTATACATATTTGTTGGAGTGGCGTTATTTCCTGCCAGGCAAGTACTCACAGCCGAAGCATTGAAGAAGGAACGGTGGATTATTTAAAGCGTTTTTGGCCGCACGGTTTGTTTGAAAAATAAAATCACGTCCATCTCTTATAAGCACGAAGTACAAATAAAACAAAGTGCCCAACGGTGGCATGCATTTCCTCTCAAAGTCAACAGCACGTCTTCTAATGTGTTTAAATTTATTTCAGTCTTCACGCCACCGAATCGATGGCAAATAGTAAATTAATAAATAATTCTGTCTGATATGTGGGTATGAAGAGGAGGGAGTATTAACTCTACTACCACAAACTAATAAAATCAACAAAGTACCGGTGCGCATCGAGGGCTTCCTGATTAACAGAGAAGACAACAACATCAGCAGCCCATTTCGTTTTAAGATGATTTCATCAAAAGGAAGACACATCAAACAGCCACGTACACGTTGCGCTGAAATTTAAGGCCCAATTAACTTCATTCGAGCGTCCATTCTCGGAGATTTGTCTTTTCCTGCAAACTAAAAAGCATGCTAAGAAATTCGGCAATTGACTATATTATTGAAACGTGGCATTTGACCTTTTCTATACTGATACAAAAATTACGTGCTCAATATTAAACTTTGAAGTCATTTGAAAATGTATTCAGAAAAATATATTCTCTATCAGTTATTTATTTTTCTGGCAAAATCTTTCTAAAAGAAGGTTCCAAGAGATGGTCTTTAACAGTAAATTAATAGATATCTCGATTCTCACTTATAGACTTGATGTGTTCAACTGGAGTCTAGCTACAGTCTAGAGCAGTTTACTTATTGTCTAGCAAAAGACTAAGATGTGTTTACTTGGTGTCTAGTTACAGTCTACAGTGGTTGACTTAGTGTTTTGTAATAATAACATACTAAATTATTTTACCTAGTGTCTGGTTTGTCTAGAGTAATTTATTTACTATCCTGAGACAGACTAGAAATGTTTACCTAGTGTCTGGTTACAATCTAAGGTTATTTACCCACTGCCAAGCTACAGACGATGTGTTTACCTAGTGTATGGTTACAGTCTAGAGTAGACGGGATGCGTTGGTTGAGTGGTTACTGAATGGTGGGCTGGCTGATTTTACGCGCGCTACCAACACGGAGTGATTTCGCAAACGAACGAGCACCAAGGGGGAGCCGAGGAAATGGAGACAGTCATGGTGGAAAGAAGACTGGACAAAACAAGATGTAAAGGTTCCAATCCTTAGTTTGTTTCCAGATCAACCATTGTCACCTATGCAAATGTAGTTCAGACTTGCCATGCGACAAGAACTTTTTTGTTCCGCTCTCTCTGGTCGGTTATGTTATGGGTGAACGCAGAGTGGCTGTATACTAGAGAGGTCTGTTTGTTGAATAAACGCATGATACTGTTTTCTTTGTTTCATAGACTTTTAACGCTTCTCGTTCAGTGCCTAACTCCTTCTTACATATACGTAATAATTAAATATATAGATATGTGAGAAAAAGAGAGAGAGATCGTGTATTTATATGTGTATGTATTGTCTATGTAGGAAAGTAAGCCCATAGATAGATAGATGGATAGATAGATAGATAGATAGATAGATAGATAGATAGATAGATAGATAGATAGATAGACAGATGGATG
This sequence comes from Sinotaia quadrata, assembly GCA_028829895.1. Taxonomy (NCBI): domain Eukaryota; kingdom Metazoa; phylum Mollusca; class Gastropoda; order Architaenioglossa; family Viviparidae; genus Sinotaia; species Sinotaia quadrata. Next base: position 112,684,274 of record CM054177.1, on the reverse strand, counting down.
GATGGATGGATGGATAGATAGATAGATAGATAGATAGATAGATAGATAGATAGATAGATAGATAGATAGATAGATAGATAGATAGATAGATAGGTAGATAGATGTGTTTATATAATATATATGTATGTGTGTAAGTATATATGCATATGTGTAGGTATAATATGTGTATGTATATGTGTTTGTATGTGTATATATATATGTGTAGATACAATGTATATAGGTGTTACACATATATCAAAGTCACTACATTAAAATTAAAGATCGGCGTCTCAATCTTTTGTCGCCATTTATCGTCCTCATAAACTATCGAAACAAGTCAAGCAGGTAACTTCCCTCACGGATTTTTTCCCGTTCACTAATCACTCATTTCCAAACTAACATCCGGGTCCTAAATGTAGTCTATTAAATCTATTTCCAACAATAGCGCCCAATTTACAAATCAGTCTCAGATGATTCACCCGCAAACACCCAACATCACATAACACATTACAAGGCAAATAATGTTGTCTTCCCTGCTCTCTGCATGCACACAACCACAAAATAAATGTTTTCCGCACGGAACACATCGAAACGTACAGAACATGCACACTTATCATTTAAACGTGGCAAAAAGTATAGAGTGTGCATATTTAATATTAAACGTAGCAAAAAGTATAGAAAATGCTATATTTAATATTAAATGTGTCAAAAAGTATAGAGAATGCATACGTAACATTAAATGTGGCAGAGTGTATAAAGAATGCATACTTAACATTAAATGTGGCAAAATGTATAGGGCATTCATACTTAACATTAAACATGGCAAAAAGTATACAGCACGCATACCTAACATTAAAATGTGGTGGTGGTGGGATATAAAGTATGAACGCTTAACACTCAACTTGGCAAACATATTTCAAATAGATTGGAAAGTTTAAATCTGTAACTAATCATGTTTTACCTCCCCAAGAGTGTGTGTGTGTGTGTGTGTGTGTGTGTGTGTGTGTGTGTGTATGTGTGTAATAGTCGTAGACAAAAAGTTCTAATCGTTAAGTAATGCTCCTGCCATCAACTGTATTTAGTTTCTTGAACAGGGAAAAATGAATAATTCAAGCACTGGTCTTTTTGTAACTTGACATCGTTAATTACACGTATATCTTTACAAATAACGCCAACTTTGTTTAGTCTGCATACACTATATTAAGATTTGTTGGATATCTAATTTGTTGCTATAAAGATACAAATTATTTCTTATTTTTAAAATTGTTTTTATTTTGTACGTTCTGTGTAATATTTTTAGTTGCTTTGTTACCTTTTAATATTATCACTTATCTCTAATAACTCCATTTCTGTTCTCTGATAAGAACTATCCTGTGATTTGCATTGACACTATTGTTGAATTGTATTTTAGGCATACGATTGAAATATAGAAATTATCCAAATATGGTTTGGGGGAAATATCGATGTCAAGTAATCCTTTTCATTGTATTTTTCGTATGTATGTTTGATTATTGTTTTAATAAATTTGCTGACCTTCTTACAGATATTGATAACCTTATGTCGGAGAAGAAAGTGGGTGGATAGGGGCTCGCTAAATATATATTAAAGACGGATTTGTATTCTACTATAGTAAGAAGTTCTCCACGTACGGAATATTGTGAAACGGTAAATGTTGTCTTTGCTCTTGTGGAAGAGAGAAAACAACACCCGCATATCTGCCTAGTGAGAGAGAAAAGTGATGTCTGCTGAAGGATTATTATAATAGAAATTAAGATTCTCATCACTTATAATTAGTTATGGATGATTAAGTAATTAATAATAATCATAATCATTAACTAAGTGGTGGTGGCATGACACATACATTCTATCTCTCTCTCTCTCACACACACACACAGACACACAGACACACACGCACACACACACACACACACACACACACACACTTTACAAATTAGCATGTTTGCATTAGAGGTGCTGCTTTGCTTTCATCTGAAAACTCTGATTTTGAAAGTCCGCCCGCCCGGCACATATTATTTGTTGACAATGATTTTTAAGATAAATCTTTACATACTTTTAATTATAGTGATTAAATAAACATTGGAATGTAAACTCTTTGCTAAAGCCAACGTAACCGGAAGTTCGCAATTCAATCTCTGTCTAGCGGTTAACAATGAACTATGTTGTAGGACAAAGCATAAGACGCCAGAAGACAACCGCGTAGTCATTCAAATCCAAGATGCTATTTTTTTTAAATCAAGCAGAGTTACATCCTTTGTCTACAGTGGTCTCCCTGGACTGTCTTTCAATATTAGTCTAATTTCACCCAAGCGAGTGACTACACTCAAATATTTAAAAAATTCCAATTCTAACGAGATTATACCTTTAAAACTGTAAATTTAAGTGAATCCTTCCGGAAATCAACGAACGCTGGAAGAGGACATTAGGCATAGTGAAATTAAGTTGACAGTCTTAACTGGTATTTCGTTTATTTAAATCAACTCCATGCGCATTAAAACCCCTGCAATATTAAAATAAAAGTGCATATTTTATGTGAACCGGTTTTAAAACATGGTGTACTGGTATAAAGTGAATTCTGAACTTTTTATTTAAAAAAAAAAGTACAAATTCTGACTCTGTCGCATTTATCAATTTCTCTTCTAGACGAGGAGACGATTAACTCCATGAAATCTTGGAGCGTACACGAGTCAACTCGCCTCATTCTATGCTTGACAGAATGATCTGCCCCTGGTTATTCACGCAACTCATCAAATCACAGGTAATAAATTAGGAAAATAGCTAACAGCAAATCGCTATGTGAGAACAAAGACAACAGAAGTCTTTGATGCCACGCTCCTCATAACCATGACGATAATTTATTAATGGTTAAATGCTAAAAGGCAGACAAGCTCGTTCATACAACAGTTCAGACAGAACACAGAATGTTGAATTAGCAAATAAATAATGGATGTTAGTGTAGAATTATAGTAAGGAGATATATACTGCGTTGTTGTCTGCAAAGGAGTCTGAATTGTGGAATGGTATAACTGGGTGTACAAATGAGACTGTAATCAGGAAGACGGACTGATGAATTCGCGGACACAATCCCGACTGTCTGTCCTGTCTGTCAGAAAAAAACAGAGAAACCGGATGGATGTCAATACAGTGCTTCTTCTCTCAGAAACAATAATAAAAATATTCTAGCAAGGAAGCAACAGCAGATTTCGCACTAATTTTATTGGAATTAAATATTCCTTTCTCAAAAGGTCAAGACGTTCTGTTATTAGAACTTTGTTACTGCTCGGGATTTCTAGTTATTTTAACTAACTATAGAATTTTCATTTTATAATATTAAATTTAAAATCTAATACACAAAATCCTATAAATAATGGTTTTTATTTCTGCCTTAGTGGTCCGCGAAATACTTCTATTTTCACCGGTCCGCTGGTGTAAAAAGGTTGAAAACCACTGATATAAACAAATAAATCCACCCGACCGCGAGTGATTAACTAAAAAACATCTGATAATGACTGACAAACAAATAAAACACACCTTGCAATGACCGACAAAGAATGTATATTTCAATGAGCAATAAACATTAACAAAACACGTGGTGATAACTGATAAACAAATAAAACGCATTAAGTGAAAGTGATTGATAAACAAACAAAATATTAGTGATTGTGATCAATAAGCAAATAAAATATGTGATTGTGACTAATTAACTTTTCACAAAAAAATATTCGTGAAAATGGAGAATAAACAAATAAAACATATATGACGATAACAGATATATAAAGAAAATAATCCTAACAATGATCAATAATCATAACATGATACTAAATGAAAAATAAATTTAAAAATTACATGATAGTGACTAATAAACAATTTAAAAAACTTCGGTCGGTGGCATATAGACAAACAATTAATAAAATACTGGTTATTTTATTAAATGATATGTGAAAATTTGTGTGACATGACTGACACAACAAAACATTTATGAGAGTGATCAATAAACAAACATTCGTGACATTTATTAATAAAGAAAATATTCGTTACAGTGGCTAACAAATAAAACATTCAAGACATTTATTAATATACGTGATATTTATTAATAAAGAAAAGATTCGTTACAGTGGCTAATAAATAAAACATTCCTGACATTTATTAATAGACGTGACATTTATTAATAAAGAAAATATTCGTTACAGTGGCTAACAAATAAAACATTCGTGAGATTTATTAATAAAGAAAAGATTCGTTACAGTGGCTAATAAATAAAACATTCCTGACATTTATTAATAGACGTGACATTTATTAATAAAGAAAAGATTCGTTACAGTGGCTAACAAATAAAACATTCAAGACATTTATTAATAAAGAAAATATTCGTTACAGTGGCTAACAAATAAAACATTCAAGACAGAGACTAAAAAAAAACAAAACAACAGTTATCTCATTTGATTCTAAAAAGTAGTAGACCAATGTTTAATTTCGACAAAAAAAAAATAAAAACGTTCTTAATTTTATCAGTGCTGCTCATGATCGATATATAATAATTGAAAAGAAAATTAAATGTATATAAGCTCTTTGTTGACGCTATATTCATCGGAGTCCGGATTATATAAAGAAAATTTCAAGATACGCTCAATTTCAACCAGCTTATTGTAGATTAATTTCGATTACTTCCATACATGCAGGCATGAACAACTGTAAATTCATTATGGTCCCTCTGACGATGTTATTTTGTTTAAAGAAAAGTAATATATATATATAATGACTTTTCTTTAAACACCATTATATACAACATGAAATCGTTATATATAACTGTTCCTATATAGATGTGAAGTCATGACATGAAACTGTATAGATACAGCTGTGAAGTCATTACATAGGACTACTATGCATAGTTGTTAAGTCATCACATACAACTATATATGAACATTCTGAAGCCATTACATGGCTGTGAAGTCATCACATATAACTATGTATGTACAGTCTGAAGCCTTTATGTAGTTGTGGAGATTGGGTGAGTTTGGCGTTAACGATCTTTTACACCAGGAAGAACACTCAACATTTCAAACATTAAGTTAGCGGCAGTTAGAGAGGTAACTCCACCAGCATCATAAGGAGGCGCCACCTGCAACATATGTATTGTCATTAATTATGAAATATTTTGGTACATTTAAAAGAAAACACTTTTTGTAAAATGAAGAATATATATTTCTGTCAAATATCTTCGCGCATAAACACATACGCACCCCACCCCCCCAAACAGTAATTCTCCTTAAGTTTATTTCATTTATTAAGCATCCTAAATTTGATACGCTATTTGACACGACTCTAATCATAAATTTATCATTATTTCAAACAGCACGCCCCATGACAGTTAGTTCGTTACACTGTTCGTGCAGACGTCATCTTGTGCTCATTGACACGTATGTTCAAATCACTGCTTTTAATCACGGCGCCGTGTTACTTCAAGCAACACATTTTCTGGTGCGTTACACAAACCGTTACCGAACTCAAAGTGGGTATTCTACAAGACATTTAAAAAAAATTACAAGCAAGCGTCGAATCCAACAGGCTGTGCTTAAACAATAACAAATATTCAGTGCAGTTTCTTTCATTCACACAGTCCACACCATTATTCCATGTCGTTTCTTTAAGCAGGCTAAATTAAAACTATGGGGACAAAGCGTGTATCAGTTTGAGGAATATTCTTCAAGTGCACATGACAAAGATAATTTATGTTTAGTGCGTCTCATAACCAGATGTAATATTACACTTTGTCTCATCACTTTACTCAAAACAGTAAGTAATTCTACATAATTTCTCTAGAGACATATTTACAGCAATCTGTAAATATTAACAACATATAAGCACATGCCTACCACGAGTACGCGCGCGCCCGCACACACACACACACACACACACACACACACACACACACAAATATGGCACAGAGAAAAGGTTTCTGAGCTATTATTAGCACTGAACACGTCTTTATGTGAACATATTTTTATGACTGCCTTTATAAATGCTGTTTTGATGGACAGTCAGAAATATAGCCAGTGAAAACTACTAAAAATTAATAGAAATAGTTAATGACGACACTAAAACGTCAGAGAAATAGGTGGTGAAGACACTAAAGAGTGAAATAGCCAGTGAAGACACTAAAGAGTGAAATAGCCAGTGAAGACACTAAAGAGTGAAATAGCCAGCGAAGACACTAAAGAGTGAAATAGCCAGCGAAGACACTAAAGAGTGAAATAGCCAGCGAAGACACTAAAGAGTGAAATAGCCAGCGAAGACACTAAAGAGTGAAATAGCCAGTGAAGACACTAAAGAGTGAAATAGCCAGTGAAGACACTAAAGAGTGAAATAGCCAGTGAAGACACTAAAGAGTGAAATAGCCAGTGAAGACACTAAAGAGTGAAATAGCCAGTGAAGACACTAAAAGTCAGAGAAACAATGAAAACGCTCACATGAAAAGGGGTGGGTGAAGACCTAAAAACACTCTATTGTAATATGAGAGACCTTAGGACGACTCATTCCGTATCACATGCATTGTCACGTCGTAAGGTAACAAAGTACTGTGCTGAATACTAAACATTTAAACTAACAGCTAGTGTACAGCATAACGGCAAACATTCCAGGCAAGATTATTTAAATTAACGGAACAATGATGTAATGTAGCTTTTATTTAATCAGTTACTGTTGCTTTAGAAATGGAAACTGCGTCACATTCCGAAACTGTGTTGCATTAATGTTGATATATATGTCTGAAAGCTTGCTTATGCATGTGTATTTGGAGTTCATGTGGGTGTAATTGAGTGTGAGTGTGTGTATATGTGTGTGAAAGGAATTAAAATTAATAGAAATAAATACTTACTTCAACAATATCACTTCCTACAATTTTAAGCCCACGACAACCACGAATGATCTCAAGACCTTGATATATTGTAAGACCTGCAATTTCCGGAGTGCCTGCACATACAAACAAATAAAAAAATAAAAACAATGAAATTATAAGCATATGAGTACAAAATATGGCACCAAAGTACCAGGCAACAAGTTGTCAGTATTATATTATTAGTTTTAAAATGTATTCTTAACACACACACACACACACACACACACACACACACACACACACACACAATCACAATTGATATAGTAAACCAGTCAATGAAAGATGATCTTGACGATTGTCAGTCTTGATGCTAGTTGGGGTAAGGGGTAGTGATTTTGCTGATACTGTTGGTGTGAATTGGTGGTAAGGCTTGGTTATTATGGCGGAATTTAGTAGTAATGTTGGTTAAGATTGGTGGTGGTGGTAGGGTTTGTTTGTGCTGGTGGTTAAGACTGGCTATGGTTGTGGTGACCGATGTACGGTGATCTGAGAATTAATTATTGTACTGGGGACTGGTTTTGTCTGGTGGTAGTGTTGATGGAGATAGGTGGTGGTGGTGGTTAGGACTGGTTTTATGATTGATGGTAATGGTGGTTAGGACTGGTGTTTATGATTGATGGTAATGGTAGTTAGTCCTGGTGTTTATGGTTGGTGGTTAGGACTGGTATTTATGAATGATGGTAATGGTGGTTAGGACTGGTGTTTATGATTGATGGTAATGGTGGTAATGGTGGTTAGGACTGGTGTTTATGATTGATGGTAATGATGGTAATGGTGGTTAGGATTGGTGTTTATGATTGATGGTAATGGTGGTTAGGACTGGTGTTTATGATTGGTGGTAATGGTGGTTAGGACTGGTGTTTATGATGGTGGTGGTGAGGGTGGTGATTGGAAGTATTGGTGGTTTAAATTGGCTATGGTAGTGAAGAATGATTGTGATGGTAAAGACTGATAAAAGGGATGATGGAATTGGGGATAGAGGTTTGGAGATTTGTGATAATAGTGCTGGAGTCTGATAGTAGTAGTGTAGGGAACTGGTGATAGTGGTTTGGGAACTGCTGACAGTGGTGTTGGGAACTGGTGGTGATGGAGACCGATGGCAGTGGTTATGACTGGTATTACTAGTAGTGTTGAAGGAAACAGGAAGTAGTGTTGATGTGGAGACTAGTAAGATTGATCAGGATTTAAATATTTAATGTTGTCACAAAAATCTGGCTTCATCCTCGACAATATTATTTTTAATTTATTTTTGTTGCAAGTCATTTTCCACAGTTTTGGTAACTCCCGGACAAGAGAGGTAATCATGTATCTTATATATATGCACATCATGTACATTGTAATTAAGCTTAATTCTTGTATTTAATTTTGTTATGAAAGTTTAACTATGCCTATTATATATTCCTTTGTATTTACTGCTGCTTTGTAGGTTAAGTGGCGGTTTATAATGATAATGCTATTTTATTTAACATGTATAAATCAAATTGTTGAAGACTATCATACCTGTTTCTGTATATTTTTGAAACATGAACCAGTTTTAATTTCTGAAGGGTACTAAGCTCTGTAAGTAGTTTAAAATTCAATTTATTAGAAAACCTTAGTGCTTATAGAATTAGTTATGAGTAGGTAGAAACTATGTAGAATATAGAAAGTTACAGTTAGGATTTGAACTTTCATCTATTCATTATTGAGTTGTGGAGGAGCTAAACAGGTCCAGGACTTTATTTAGACACTTGAATAACTTTGCACTCTTTACTCATAATATAGCTCTAGGACTTTATTTGGACACTTTAATAACTTTGCACTTTTTACTCATAATATAGCTCTAGGACTTTATTTAGACACTTTAATAACTTTGCAAACTCTTTGCTCGTAGTTTTTATAGCAGTAATTTCCACAATTTTGTAATTGGATAATTTGTTGCTTTTATACTTACTTCTTTTAACTTTTCTTATTTCATAATCCCTCAGTTAGAAAACTACCTTTTTTTTTCCCAGGGTGTATGATTTATGACTGAATGGTTTGAGAGAAGAGCAATTAAATTTTCCATTTGCCACTTAAAAGAGAATCCGTAAAGACAATAAAGTTAAATCAAATACATCAAAATGTAATAACATGCCTACTATTGTTTTGAAAGGGTAAGCGTAGTGTCTACGTTGTTGTATTTTGTACCGTTTATAGTTTTTCACTCCACATGCAATCTCGCATACAATCACGTCAGCATACATAACCCTTGCATGCATAATTAATAAAAGAGCCAGACAAACATCCATGACGTATGCATATCGGATACTGTGACGAATAACCAACCAGTCCTAAGTAGTGTTGGCTGAAGGACTGAATAAAGTTGTTACAGCAGAGACGTTAACGTGCACGATACGGTACGCTACAAAGTTTCCCCACTGTTCATTTCTTTGTTCAACCCCACCTCACATGACAGTTGCTTAGCCATTTTAAAATTTACTAATCATGTCTGAAATAATATAATTTTTCTCTTTGAAAATATTTTCATAATAGCTTAGTTAGTTTTTCAACTGTTATTAGTGTAATCCTTATATTATCAAAGTACAGCAAAAATAACATAACAGGGTTATACAATATGGAGGGGGGGGGGGGGCAATCTACTATAAAGTGGTTAATAAGTAACAAAAGGGTTGACTGAGATCATGGCTGACTTCTTATAAGCATTGGATCTATGCAAATAATAAGATAACAAATAGGACAAATGCTAGGATAAAAGTAACAAATGCTACGGTCGAGTAAAATGTTCTCAGGCATTTAAATGAACAGGAGTACAAAGAATAGCCTGCCTACTTCCTGGAGTCCGTACTTTCCAACTACAAATATTATTGTAAATCAACAGTACACTCCAACTACAAACAAATATTTTTATAAACCTACAGTACTTTCCAACTACAAATATTATTATAAATCTACAGTACTTTCCAACTACAAATATTATTATAAATCTACAGTACTTTCCAACTACAAATATTATTGTAAATCTACAGTACTCTCCAACTACAAATATTATTGTAAATCTACAGTACTCTCCAACTACAAATATTATTGTAAATCTACAGTACTTTCCAATTACAAATTTTATTGTAAATCTACAGTACTTTCCAACTACAAATATCATTGTAAATCTACAGTACTTTCCAACTACAAATATTATTGTAAATCTACAGTACTTTCCAACTACAAATATTATTGTAAATCTACAATACTCTCCAACTACAAACAAATATTATTGTAAATCTACAGTACTTTCCAACTACAAATATTATTGTAAATCTACAGTACTTTCCAACTACAAATATTATTGTAAATCTACAGTACTTTCCCACTACAAATATTATTGTATATCTAAAGTACTTTCCCACAGTATAAAATTCCAGAACGGTTGTAATCTTGCAGAAGGTATCTTTTCCGACACAGTTTCTGACTTGAGGATGAACAACCACCGTTTCGTCAGTGAGTAGAATGGTATCTAATTTAGTCAAACATTGAGGAGATTGGTAGCTAGTTTAGTCAAACAGGCCTACAATCGTTTAGACAGTGGTAGGATGTGTTTGAAGTTTTTCAAACAACAGTGATCATTGCTAAGATGTCTTTACAAAGTGGCAAGTACATATACAATGCACTGAACACTTATGCTATATAAAGTCTAGGCATGGTCGGCAAAACATTGGCAAATTGAGCCATTTGATTTGATACAGTGCTGTTAACTCTGTACGTGTCATTTGAAGAGGTTGGACGGTAAAAGAAAAAGAAAGAGGGTCCATAGGCTGTCCGCATATCGAGGCACCAGCGTAATTGAACCTTGAAATAAGCGACTGCGGGAACTTTATATGTATCACTAAATGATTCTTCATTACTAGAAGGAGTATACTATGTACTGAAAATTAATACAATCTTGGCATGTCTGATTTTTAATTAACGCGCCTTCTAGAGTAAATCGATGATTCTAAGAAAGGTGTGCGGCCCTTGACTAGACTTGTCTAGGAAAATCTGGCCCAAGTGATCCTGAAGTTGGACCAGCCTGAGACAGACACACGGGTAGGCAGGCAGGCAGGCAGACAGACAGACAGACAGACAGACAGACAGACAGACAGACAGACAGATAGATAGATAGATAGATAGAATACTTTAAAGCAGTTTATTTTTTTTAAAAGATCTTACCCGTGCCTGGTGCAAAACTTGGGTCAAGAGCATCAATGTCAAAGGAAACGTAGACAGGCCGGTCTCCCATCATGCATCGGACTTCCTCCATTAATGGTTGCAAAGATTTGTTCCAACAGTCTCGTGCCATAACTAACCGAAAACCCTGAGTCATTCAAAAAACATTTCGTTTTTAATTTTAGATAGATACGGAGTAATCTGGAATTAATGCAATGAATGTCCTATTATTATTTGTGTCACCAAATGCAATTATAATAACGAATTTTAACTGCTTCCTGTACCACAGCATAGTAATGTGTGCATGATACTAAAATCTGAAATAGCCACTCAGAAACGTAGACTTATTATTTGTAATTATATAAGTATGTCTAATTAATTGTATCCATTTGTATCAAGAACTCTTTTATAAAATAATTCAGTCTATTTTTTAAAAAAAACGATTCAGTCACTTTTTACCAAATGTACCAACGCAAGAGAACATTTTTCTCCATAAGAACATTTGTATAAAGGAAATCCATTTTCGTCCTAAATCACTGTAATTATGTATAGCGGTGTACCTTGATCGTGTGAAACACCGAGAAAAAAAACACTCTGGCAAAATTGCTTTACTCTTCTACCTGACAAAAACTAAGTTTTTCGCCACAGTATTACAAACGCTTTTAATCTAGAGCTGGAGTCCGTCAACAGTTCAATATGATAATGTTGTTTGTTTAAAATTAAAATTATTAAAATTGTGTTGATGTCGTATTAAAGTGAACAGGTCATATAACAGCTCATGTCACTGAATTCTGTATTTATGAGATCATCAGGTTCAAGATGGTAAATGATGGTGGCTCACTTCAACAAGCATAATAATTTGTTAATGGACTAAATTTATGAAATCAGCAAACAATACTGACAAATGTGAATGATCTTATGACTGCAGTACAAAACGACACAAATAAGTGAAAAGACGAATAAAAAAATCAGATAGAAATATCCAATTGTGCTTTACGTCACATATTGCTGAGCGTCTATAGCAGTGTATGCAGCGAACACTTGAAGTGTGTATAAACCACGTGATTTAAGCAACCAATCAAAGCAAACAGACTGCAGAATAAGAGAAAAAAAGATTGCCTCCTTGCCTTGTAAAGAATGACTAACATTTTACACATCCCGCCCCCACCCCAATTCTCTCAATAATTTTAATTTTCTTAAAGTAAAACATTGTAACACATATTTTAATTTATGTTTGAATGCTAATTTAATTTTAGTAATTTAAACGTCTTTGGATATCTTACATCAATCCGACAAATAACCTCAATACCACATATTAACACTTGTGATACAGTAGCCAACTATGAATAAGTAGATTACATAAACACAATTATACACTTAGAACTGGTATGTTTGTTGAAACTGTCTGCGCAGTAATTGTACAATTTATAAATAAAGAGAATGACACAAGGGTTTCGAGGTTTTAATTTAGAGCCCTAGATTACAATATACGACTTTGCCAGGAATGTGTTGTAATCCAACTGGCCTACTGATTACACAACACATAAAATCTTTTAAAACGTCTCTGCGTTGTTATATTTTAACATCCCCATGTTTTCTTTATTTTTATAGTTCATGTCAATATTGTGAATTCAAATTATGTAATACAAATATACTGTGAGTGATTGCGGAAATAAAATGTCTTGTCTGTATCGAGGTCGTGTTTAGCGATAAAATGACCTGCAAAGTTTAAAATCTTCAAGCCGATCAATCGCCGCCAGAATGCTCACGCAATGATTTAATTATGACTTTACACTTTAGTGATAAACTTACCAGCCAGGCTGGACAGAGGTCAGCCTACTTGGCATTTGCCTGATTTCTTTAAGGATCATGAAATAGTCAAAAGCAGCCGACGGACAATGTTTAACAAGTAGGCTACGTACTGGTTATACTGGACAATTTACAATATCAGGTCAGAATCCAACAAGCATTGTTTGCGCTGTATCTCCTTGTTATTTCATCATTATTTCAAGCCTGTGTCCTTTCACTAAAAAGGTCCGGGCATTATGTCTGACAGCTTGTCTTAATTTTCCGGACATTTCTGGAGATACCGGTTCTTTGCAGGAAAATTTCTGACTAACAGGAACTAAGCTTTCCTATTTCCAATAGGAAAGACACCACAAGAAGTAGTCGCATGGCCACTAGAAAATGGCGTTAACGACAAACCATGACCAAGAGAAACAACTGTGTGTGGTATTGCGGTAAAAAGTTTCCGAAAATATGATGGTTTTAGATTACTTTAATCATGATTCCAAATGGTGAAGTTACGTCTGCAAGATCATGATTTCATTTAGCCGGTCAGGTGTGCCCTGAAATTTGAATCGGATAATACTGTACAAATGTTTGAGCAATAATGTGTACATGAAATTGTTAACCTTAGAATCACTCACAAAGTAGTGACATTCATCTCCAAATTGTTCATGCTTCTACACTAGTAGCAACACTTATTTGCACTTTAAATTAGTTATTAAAATAGGAATCATGGAATAGGTTAGAGAATGTTTGATTTGATCTCTTTATGCAGTATGCTTGAGGTTCTGGGTCAGAAAATTGCTGGCAGATCTTTTTACGTCTCAAGGATGTAGAAGATAATTGCACGCACCGTTTACCTCTCTCATGTTTATGCGGTTTAACTATTATATTTTTGTTTGCTTTTCTGTCTCTCACCTTATTCTGAAAAAACTGCAAAGCTCTATAATATTAAAACTTTATTGCATTCATAGTATTCGCACATCAAGTAACTGTGATGTCCTGAAAAGTATAATAGTATATGAACACATTTGGTCGGGACCCCAGAATAAAGAGAATTGGTTCCTCAAGGCCAAATATGTCCTAAAACGAAAGTCCTCACGCAAGCTCCTGAGATTCGGGAGGCTAACATCAGTACTATCTTTTTCTGTACGTGTCAATTCGTGAAGTGTCTTTAAATTGGCAATAGGGAGAGGTTATTCATTCATATGCTGAGGGTGTTTTTCGAACAAGTATGATCAAATGGGCGAAATAATTTTGCACCACACTACTAGTGCAAATGCATGAGACAAGGTAAAGGCCCTTAAACCACGAATCACATATCACCAGTAAGATAGTTGGTTAGCTAACTGGCTGGTTTCTTAGTAATAGTAAACAAAATATATGTCAAAACTATAATATTTTCATTAGATTCAATTGGATTAGAGTAAAATAAGATAGACTGGAAGCCAGACAGATAGTGTGATTAGCAGCGTTAATATATTAATAAACCAACTAATTAATAAATAAAATAATGTTATAAATAATTCTTTCATGTTTGTCGAAGACAGATAGATAGACAGACAGATAGATAGATCTAATTCAAAGAATTAGCCTCTCGACAACAAACTCATGGCATCACAGCACCATTATAAATAAACCTATGCTGAATCATACTGTACTACTACAGAAACAAAATTATGTCAAGAAAACTTGCATACAGCGCAGAAAAGACAGCACACTACAACACTTTCTGTTACAATGTCCAGCCCCAAACACACACTGAGAAACACTCTAAGAGAGCACAAACAGAAATATCATTCACAAAAGAATCGCTAATAATATGAAATACAGATATACAAAGCATTCATACATTTTACAGCTGACATGAACAATTTAGACAAAATATAACACACACAACACAACACAACACAACACAACACAACACAACACAACACAACACAACACAACACACAAGTAATAACTGGGGATACTTCACCCCGGGTCTCATAATTTCCCTCCACTGAGAACTCCCAAAATGAGAAAATGAGAAGAAAATATGTGAAAGACAGACTGATAACGGGAAAAAATAACTTACTAAATTGCATACAGACATGCATGAATAAATACACAAGTATTACATATTTATATGTATAAATATTTTATGAATGTCTATGTGTGTATGTAGTATGCCCCCCCCCCCCTTATAAACACGACACCTTTTCAATACTCCAATTGTAATCCGTAAGAGAATAGACTGGGCCCCGGAGGCCAATTTGTATCACACGCTGCAAATCTAAACATCCATATTCTACAGCCCGCCGGAATGGAGTCCCATGAGCTATCTTGGCTCCTAACATAGTATCGCTTGTGTCTGAATGCGCGTCCACGTGCACTAATCCAACTGGGCCATACTTGTCCTACAAACGTAAAAAAAAGGAAAGTTAATAAATTAGCATACTGCTTTAAGTTCATATACACTAAGCAAACAGTTACGATACTTGTCCTTGAAAAGAAATACATTATCAAACAGATGTTTGATACTACATGCTATTTGCCATTACAATGAATGAAATGAGTTATCGCACAACTATGTAAGTTTACAGTCACTAATCTCAAACACTATACATATCCTTAAATGTAAAGAAAAGAAATTACAATACCAGTTGTCAGTCATCTAAAAAAAAGGTACACCTGTCCTTAAAATGTTAGGAAAGAAATTATCGTAGAGTTAAGTAATACAAAATTCATATACACAAAAGCAAAACACTACACTTGTCCTTCAATCATTAAAAGAAACTTTACTGAAACACAGTTCTGTACACGTAAGTTGATTCTGTTTAATTAGCATGAAAATGTTTGAGGTCGGGTTAGGGGCGTGGGGGTGGGGTGGGGCATGAAAATTCATATACATTCCGAAATCACCTTCATTGCTTGCAAAATGGGGTACGTAATAGTGTGATCTCCACCCATCGTAAGAGGAATGCACCCGCGAGTTATTATCTTGTCAAAAGCAGCCTTAATCTGAACGACAGCTTCCGGCAAGTTGTATATGTTCATACATATGTCCCCGATGTCCGCGACCTGCAGATCATCGAAGGGACTCACGTCTAGCGCAGACAAGCAAACAAAATGCAATTAAAATTACTCAAGTATGCTAATGTGTTCCGAAAAAATCTATTATATACTTGATTTACAGTATTTGAAGATCATTATATATAAGCGTTACAATGTCAGTATTAAGTAATTTACCAATGTTGTACCCTTCCTAACTTAAAAAAATTAAACAATAAGAACAATAGAATTGATAATTCTATAATATGCAAAATGCTTGCTATTTTCAATTTGTATGATTATTCAAATTTATATTTAGGTATTAGCAGTTAAAATTAAAATCTACAATATTCAAGATAACACATCCAGCAAATGTTTGTTCTTAACTTAAAAAAAAATTCGATACGATCACATATTTATAATATAATAATAAAATAATATAATTTCAAAAGAAAATAAGATATTTATGAATCTCAAATGTATTCACAAAGCTCTATTCTCGTCACAGCTGAAACTGATATTATGCACTGCACATTTATTGAGCTATTAACTAAACCATAATGGTCGTTTAATTAATTACTCATTGATTTAATTATAATAGTTGGATTGATTTTCATTTCCAGCACTAATCATCCTGGTCAACCATACTCAAAGATGATAAACCCTAATTCGAAATGGTGTTTATATAGTAATTAGCATAATAACAAAAATAGAAATACAACAGAAATAAAGCAACGAATGAAAATGAAATTAACAACCAGTAACAGTCAAAGATATTATCAGCCAATGAAAATCAAGTATATCTGAGGTCTCGTCCGTCTCCTCTCTGGATCAGGCAAAGTCTGTTTGCTAAAGTTTAACTTAATTTACTCACATTTTATAATTTACTTATTCTGAATATACAAGCGGTGTTTGACTTAAATGTGAGTTATAACTCTTGACATTAAGGTTTATCAAATATTATGGATTATATTTAAATGACCGTAAAACCCATCAACCATCAACCATCTCATCCATCAATTCATCCTACCATCAACAGATATCCACAAAGCTTACTCAGTGCATAATTGTTGGCCCGAATCATAACAGATTCCTGGCGGATGTGACGAGGTCCCATACGTGTTCCTGACCGGAAAGATGCTCCAGAATCCAATGGCACGCCCACAAAACATACATCCAGCCCTGAAATGAGATATATGCAGATTGAATATTCTGATATTGACTTGAGCGTCATGAAATGATTATCGGTAGACTAATCAAGAGCGTCATTGTCAAGAAATGAAGACACTTTTCAGTTAAAGATAAAGGCTCCGATTTGCTGGCAAAGCAGTTTGTGATGGGAATGGCATTTTCATCTTCTTTCCAGAATAGATGTATTATTTTCATTAACAAATAATAATGATCTCAAAAAACAAAACGAAAAGAACGTACAAAAAAACACACGAAAAGAACGGTCTCATGAATCAAAGACAATGTCCAAAAATATTTTTAAGGGTTTCAGTAACTAAAATGACATAAACAAAATAACCAGAGAGAGAGAAAGAGACATGTCAGAGAGAAAGAGATCTACAGAGGCAGACAAGCAGAGAATGATGGAGAGGGGTGTTTGAGAGAGAGAGAGAGAGAGAGAGAGAGAGAGAGAGAGAGAGAGAGAGAGAGAGTGTGTGTGTGTGTCTGTGTTGAAAAATACTATCGCTAAAAGATACTAGAGGTGTTTATTTAGAATCTGCATGTTCAGATTTGCTCGATGAGTTTTGATGACGGGGTGTTCCGGCGGCGGTTTGTATGGCCGAGATGTTGGACCACTGTGCAAGGGGAGGCTGTGCTGTAGGGGTGGGGTATTTTTGAACTCAGTGCCTAATTGTTTCTGGGAAGTGCTTAGAAATCTAAGGCTGTAAAGCGCTAATAAAAATGCATTAGTAGTAGTAATTCGCTTTCGTCAGGGTCATCCTTAGGATTTATTGTAACTGAGAATAGGAAAACATTTAAAAATAGGAATAGAATATTAATTAATTAAAAACATTAATGCATAGAGTGTTGATGGACTATAAGCGCATAGATAGATAGATAGTTAGATAGATGGATGGATGGATGGATGGATGGATGGATGGACGGACGGACGGACGGACGGACAGGCAGGCAGGCAGGCAGACAGACAGAGAGACAGACAGATAGATAGATAGATAGATAGATAGATAGATAGATAGATAGATAGATAGATAGATAGATAGATAGATAGATAGACAGATAGATAGATAGATCGCATGTAATTATCGTTTTCTTAATCTATAAACCATGAATAGAAGCACTGGAACGTACTGTGAACTGCGTGGATGTATATAAAACTGGAGAAAATTAAAAGCGGAATTAAATTAAATCAATCTTATCTGGAACATTTTCTAATCAAACGTTGTCTGCCCTTCGAATGCCATCAGAGCCAACCTCAAGAGAATGTGGATGTCTGCTTTGTAGCTGAAAAATCCCTCTACAGTGTGTTTATGTATGCTGATACAAATCCTACTTTAGACAACCCTATACAGAGTTATATTTTGGGTTTAAAATCCTACCTTTGACAACCCTATACAGAGTTATATTTTGGGTTTAAAATCACACCTTTGACAACCCTATACAGAGTTATATTTTGGTTTTAAAATCATACCTTTGACAACCATATACAGACTTATATTTTGGTTTTAAAATCCTACATTTGACAATCCTATACAGAATTGTATTTTGGTTTTAAAATCATACCTCTGAAAACCCTATTACAGAGTTATATTTTGGTTTTAAAATCCTACCTTTGAAAACCCTATTACAGTGTTATATTTTGGTTTTAAAAGAGATGTAATTAAAAAGCGTTGAGTGCTGGTGAGTGTCCAGCGACAATGTCGTCTGCTGCAAATATATATGTAAGCATACCGGTCAAACTTGGAAAAGGAAAGTCAATGCGGCAATTCTAATCCATCTCTCTCCTTAACATTTTTTTCTGATGATCCCGTCTTACTTTTATAGTATCCAAGTTTTAAGACTCTACACATGACTAACTTCAAACGAATGGCTCAAAGTGGATATACTTTCTCAGGAACAAATTTACAAAACTGGGAATCAATCACAAAACCGTGAGGAATTAAAAATGTCACCGACCCTGACATATTTTAAGTACCGTTGAGAAAGTTGTTGATATTGCTAATTCGGACAGGGCGCTTATCCAGAGCAAAATAACTTAATAAGTAGTTGGATCTTAAAAGTGGTTCACGTGAAATTAAAAGACAATACAATACAGTTAAGTCTGAATCTGAAGACTATATACCGAAGAAATGGCTGATGTTTTATAGCTGATGGTCCCTATCACCCCCTTCCCTCTTTCTAAACGCTTCTTATCCCACCCACAAATTACAGTTTGAAAAGTGTTTAGTATGCGTTAAAGTTGCACCTAACAGGATATAATAGTTTCGTTTGGAAAGATTACTGCGTTAAAATCTTATCTACAAAGCTGGATAAAGTCATTCACCGATAATTGTTGTGGTTTAATCTGATCTACATATACTATGATATTATGCGAGTAAAACAGGGTTGACCGGCAAACACGTGTGTGTTACTAACAAACCTAAAGATCTGCAATTACACCTTTATCATCAAACTGAACAATAACACTTTTGTATTTTTCGGCTATGTATTACCTTCGGAAGTCTCTTGTACTGGCAACCGCATCATTGAAGCAATTCCTCCGCTTCTAGGCATATCATTTCCATTAATGGGATAATTTCTTTTCCAGCGAGTAGATCCTGTGCTTAGCTGTCGTTTTGTAACAAAATGTATATACACACCCGATCGAATTATTCTTTCACATAAAGACCCCATCGTTCAGTTTACGACTGAAAGTTAACTTGGTAACTAATTAAAAATAATCGTCTAGTGCAAGCTTGGTCAAAGTTGATAAAACTTAAAGGACTACAAACTGACGTCACAAGAGCTCAAGTGGTCCGCAGTTATAAATACGCATGCGCATAGCTAGTGAGCCTGTTTTATTACCCCAAGCATGCCCCAACTAGCTAGCGGACACCCTTTCTTTGACCTAGTTAGTTGTTTGTCGGTGTCGATACAGTATGTATCCCTCTCGATGTGGATTAATTATAATATATTATCTCCTACTAAAGGGGGTGGGGGGTGAGAAAGGCGTATAAAGCTTTATCTTTCGCTAGTCGAAAAAGATGCAATAGGGTCGTATCAGACTATAATTAGCCGAGGTAGGCTGCAAAACTATGTCGATATATAAATCAATAAATCGCTTAGGATTGATGAATCTAGGCTAATTTTGTTTTAATTGTTTTGACAAATAGCAGCTTGGTCAAAGATGTGTTGGTATCTGACATTAAACTTTGCCCTCTAGGTACTGAAATCCAAAGGGTCACGTGGACTATGATGTCGGTTACTTACTCCAGACTTCCGGCATGTAAGTTCGGTTTGAAATGCTCTGAGTATACACAGCACTCCAGTTATCCGCTTTGGAATGTGTCGCTTGCAATACCTGGCGATAAAAGTGCGATAGTTGGATGTGTTGCCTGTAAATTTAGACACAACGGATTATCGCTTATTCAAGTGCGAAGACCTGATAACAGCGCCAATGTCTAGCTGCGCGGCCGTGCAGATCCATTTGAAAATGCCGCGCAGCAGTTTCAAAATTCCGCGCACGTTTAGTAGCAAGCTCAAAAAACCCACCAATTCCGCGCACACAAGAAAAATATTAGAGGGAACGTCGCTGACAGCCACAATTAATGCTTTTAAACTGATTTAATAATACTAATAATAAGTGATAGCAAAAATTAAGATGATGGTTTTTGAAGTTTTATTATAAATGAATAAATTAAAAGACAGTGATTTGATTCTTGATTTGAGACAACGAGTCAGAATAAAAAGTAATTACTCTCAAGACTGAATGTCATGGCTTATTTTTATTGTACAGTCTGTGGCAGACTATATTTGTCTATCTCTATTTCCAGACTTACTTGTTATATAGATTGTTAAATTGTCGAAGTAACCCGAGCTTGGGCACTCCTTATGATGGTATTTTTGTAAGTGTCAGAGTTGGAGTACACACTCCAGTTGATAATATGCTAGAAATTGCTGATGCAATGCAAACCAGTTCCAAGTGGAGGAGTAGTTTTATTATTTAATGGTTAAGTTTTACGAGACGAGGCACTTGAATTTGGTGTGGCAAGAAGTCCGGTCATGATAGGCGGACGTTAGCCTAATGGTGATTTAACTGACTGATTGAGTGAGAATGGACTTAGAAATATTTCATGCATTTTGCTATTGATATATTATACTTGAGTTTTACGTAGAGATGTATGAGTAGACTATTATTTCTACAAATTGTGAACTATGATACTCATATGTGGTATACTAAACACTTCACACTGTTTCTAGTGAACCCATTTATAAAAACTATTACACTGTATTTATTATGCTGTATGCATGTATCAGCTTAATAAATATTGATGCAAGAAAGAATAGAGTTAAAATAAACTGGAAACATCCCTGATTATATTTTTACAGGGAAAAAGCAGCCTTTCCTTGTTTTACCAGAATCCCCTGGTTCACTGATTACAGACTGCTATGACCATGATAGACATGATAGGTGTCTGGCACAGTGTATAAGGAATATGCTGCACTCAGTTGATGTATGGTGGCAAGATAATGCTGACTATATGGAGCAATTTCTGGTACAAAGAGGTTACTGGAAATTGCTACAATTGTTGTTCTGCTTGATGGAGCTATTGCGGCAGAGTGCCAGATTAGCCTCGAGAGAATAGCAGTGAATCAGTGATCTACAATGTAAGGGAATCGTGGAATTGATGTGAACAATAATTTGTAACTTTGTGAAAAGACTATTGAGACAGCACCTAAACCAGGTTAGGTAGAAACTACTATTGCTTATCTCTAATAACTCCATTTCTGTTCTCTAAGAACTATCCTGTGATTTGTATTGACACTAATCTATTGAATTATGAGTTAGGATATAAGACTGTATAGATATTAAAATTATTCAAACATCGTTTCATGGAAATATTGATGTCAAGTAATCTTTTTCATTGTATTTGTTATAAGTTGATTGTTGATTTAATAAATTTGTTGACCTTTCACATATTGATAACCCTATGTTGGAGAAGAAAATGGGTGGATGGGGACTTGCTAAATATAGATTAAAGACGGATTTGTATTCTCATCAATGGAAATATCATGTGAAGGAAAACGTTTACAGCATTTGTATATCCGCCAAGTGAGGGAGACTAAGAGTCTCATCGATTGTAATTAGTTATGGATGATTAAAGTCATATGGCTGATTGATTTCATTAGTGATATTATTAATTAGTAAAGAAGTCGATGGGTGTATGTGATGGTCCACATAGGAACTTGGCGCACAATAAGAGAATGTGTATGTCAAAGGATGTGAAGCTTTACTATGAAGAAATTAGCAAATACATGCATGCACACATTAACAACAGCAGAAGGAAGAAATAAAAATGAAAAACGTAAATACCTTTAATAAACAAACAATGCCCAAACCAACAAATTACTTAAATATACATGTATTTACACACACACATAAGATATTTGCACACACTTAATTGGAAGAAGTAACCCCAGAAAAAATAACTTGTAGAGATATACAAATAATCTTATCAACAGTGTGACTCGACAGCACACCAAAACCGGAAGGCGCGCATGTGCGGGTTTAGCAGACGAAGGCACAAAACTGAACTTGTGTCAGTGAAAACGCACTGCGAGCGATGCAAGTAAGCATTTATACATAATTATTTATACCCGATCCTTGAGAACAGAACAGACTTTACGGTCAACGCTGGTGACGTCAAACAATGTGTATATCCAGGTTATTTTAATTTTTACTAATGAAACACCAAGATTCAAATAGAATAATACAAAAATAGAAAACTATTAATTATTTTAAAATAAAATATAGTTTTTACAAAGAATACGAAGTCACACGTTCCATTTGTTCAGAAAAGGAGACAAATATCAACATTTACTACGTCATTCAGCTAGGCACTGACGCGCTTAGATGGTAGACTGTAAATCTAATTCAAATTAAATTAAACCAAGAATGGAAATGGTCAAAATTAAAGATTGGAGTGTGTTTAGTAGGCGCTTAAGTTGCACCTAACAGGATATAATAGTTTCGTTTGGGAAGATTACTGCGTTAAAATCTTATTACTAAAAAAAAAAAAAAAAAAAACACCCCCCACCCCTCGCTGGTTTTAAGGATCTGCTTTTATACTTTTATCAGCAAAGTGAACAGTAAATACACTATTATAGTTTTCAGCTATATATTAGATTACCTTCGGAAGTCTCTTGTACTGGCAACCGCATCATTGAAGCAATTCCTCCACTTCTAGGCATAACACTTCCAGAAATGGGGTAATTTCTTTTCCAACGAGTAGATCCTGTGCTTAGCTGCCGTTTTGTAAATATATGTATATACACCCCCGATCGAATGATCCTTTCACATGAAAGCCCCATCGTTCAGTTTGTAACTGAATGTTCGACACAAACTTAATGTTAAGATTGATTGTCTGCTAGTGCAAGCTTGGGCAAAGTTGACAAAACTAGAGCTACGAACTGACGTCACATGAACTCTATTGATCCATAGTTATAACACGCTGATTTACTGCGGAGCTATTCCAGAATTCGGTGTGGATTTACAAAACCTGGTGTTCCCACCACCACCACCCCACACACACACAACACATATACACTTACACTTCAGAAGTTGCGTATAAAATCGCAATAATCTGTTGCCAAACGCGTTCTGCAATTACGTGTTGTACCACTTAATCTAATGTCTCTTTATTTTATTTTTTAAAGTAGAAGTCATTTATAAAAGATATGCGGTAAGTAGGCTAAGCTCTCTTCGATGTGAACCTCCAATCGCAATAATAATGAACCTACAAAAGAAGAATCTTTGAAAGTTAAAAAAAAATAAATCATTAAATGCTTATCGCTTAGTAATCAGTTAAGACATACTAAATAGATTAATCATGACGCTGCGGCGTAAATTTGATTTATTGTACTTGATCCATTCGAGTAGCAGACGATAGCTTTGGTGCAAGATATCACAAGATAACAAAATAAATCAAAGTAACTTACATGTATAACTTTTCATGAAAACTGAATACGTTTAAATTAGTAATACTGACTATAGTATTAGCAGTATGTGAGACACTGATTACTTTTCCTGGTATTATTTCGGCGATGAAATTATGCATGCATTTACATAAAACGTTTGCTTGCTTTCTCGTTTTTTAAAAAAAAATCATTATTAATATTTGATAACCCCTTGCTTAATATACGCTTCTTAAGTTTGTTATATAGATTTTTTTCTTAAATTATTAAATAAACCAATCCATAAAACCACTTGTAAAAGCTGGTTCCAAAAAAATCTCCATTAGGCCTATACTCTCCTCACAAGCCCCGATCGTTACACTTTCTTTATTTGTCTCTGGTTTCTTGTTGTTTTATTATATTTTTCCAGTCATAAATACAGAACACCTTCGGTACAAGCTAACGAAAAGCATATTCTATTTACAAGATATATAAGTGCAGATGTGTACATTTATATTTGTATATATGTAATTTAATTATGGATTCAGAAAGCAGTCCGTTGACAATTTAATAAATTTATTCAAGTCTAAATATTTGACCAATTGAAAATAATGTAATTAGGCGACCAATCGCTTTGCGTTTAGAACAGCATATTGTAAGCTTTTTATTGATTAACGCTGGCTGAGAGGCAATGAGTGACCTCTCGCGGTGTGCTCAAGGCTACGAGTTCTGAGAAGCATTGCTTGACAACAGCGTTCAGTATGGTGGCGACTGTAGTAGTAATTATGCTCAAAATGTTACTAGTTCATAATGTTACAGATGATTTATACAATATAAAAGAATATTATTAAGAAATATAAGATGGACCAGGTACTGTTTATTTTTTTCGTAAAACAAAATTATATCTTTGATGATTAGGCCCTGTTGGTAACATTCGGACGATTGACGACAACAACAAATAAATTTAATGTTTTACACACATATTTCTTTAAAATAACTTAACAAAGAGAGAAAAATATGTGTGTGTACTGCAGTCTGTGAAAAAAATCAATAACTACTAAAATGTATAATGTTTTAATGTAGTTAAATGTTATTTGCGTTATTTAAAATAAATCCCATGTAACGAACTAACAGTTTTCTTAGTCTGTCTATGAAAATAAAGCTTCCATTTGCAACCAGCCATTTAAAAGCATTATATACAGCCACATTCTTCTTTGTATACTTAAGGATAACAACCTATCTATGTTACAATTTCAAATGCTCAATAGCTACACAAGACCATAAAAAGAAGAAAAATATTTTTTTTAAATCAATATTTCATACACCTGTTGTACAGTTAATCCAAAAATATGCATCTTTGCTTCAGTCTAAGAACTTTTGCTTAAATAAGGGCTCTAAGATATAATGATATTACTACTAATTTCATATGTTTATAATGACTGATGGACACATAGAATAAAAGAAGAAGATGTGTACTTTATAGAGAGATAAATAGTTTATGGAATAATGTCAGATTGCTATTCAGATAGTTACTTTTCAAAAAAACACCTCAATTTTGTATGGTGTTGATTTTATAACATAACTAGATTTATTAATTGTCTTAAAATAGTATAAATGATTTGAATGTATTATTATGCATGTCTGTTTGAGTTATCTGCTGACACACAAGTAAGATTATTCATTCATTGTGAGGAGTTCTGATGCACAAGTTGTCTTTTTGTTCATATTGGATTACTCTAGACTCTCAGTATTTCATGTTCACATACTTTCTGTTTGGAAAAGCTGTCAAAACCTTGAAAGTCAGACACATAGTACATTGCATTAGAGGCTAAACTGCCACTACTAGTACTACTACTACTACTACTACTACTACTACTACTACTAAATTATTACTACTACTAAAATAATAAGATAATTAAGTGCTTAATGTTATAAAAGTTCTTAGCATTTAATAATAATTACTCATAGAATATACAAGGTCTTTAAACTATTGAAGCTACTAATGAAACAAAATGAATGCATATGCACAATGCAAGTGAATAGATCTATATGGTGCATCTTTACATCTATATGGTGCATCTTTACATCTATATGGTGCATCTTTCCATCTATCTGCAAAAAAGTATAAAATCTGTTGTTTGAAAATTATTGAAAACAAACTCTATATTTTTAATTTAATCAGTAACTGGTTTCTGTTTTAATTATAATATGTAAATTAATAAACAACCAAAAACATCAAAGAACTGTTTATTCATATAGTGCAATTTAAAAGCCTTTAAAAATTAATATTACGTAATAAGTTATGAATTTAAGGATAATTTGATGGCTGAAGACAATTATGCTACTTAACCATATATATATATATATATATATATATGGTCAACAGAACTTGCTAATTAACTTTAGAGTCTCTCTCTCTCTCTCTCTCTCTCTCTCTCTCTCTCTCTCTCTCTCTCTTGCTGTTTACCACATATTTTTATTTATTTTATTGGTAGGTTATTTACTTCTTAGTTATCATTGGGGTACTTTTATAACAACAACAATTTCTTTTATTTTCTCCTCTTTTGTGAGAAAAAAAGCAAAAAATCAAAAAGGAGAAACTTTCTTCCCCTTCCTGAGGATGAATAAGCAAGGTGAAAAATATTTGTTTTCAACTTTGAGTTTGAGCAGGGTTTACAGAGCATTCCTTTCCTACAAAGTTTTCTCTTCAGATAAATACAGAGGTTTTCTAATGCTCAGACTGCCATTGGGAGAGGAGAAACATTTGGTACAAACATTAAATAACCGGATTTTCTTATTGAATTTTCCTCTTTCACTTTAATTCTGAAAATGGGTACATGAACACATTCTTTCACAAGAATATCATTATGAACATACCATTTGACTAGAATGCAATTATTTTTTAAAACTGTTGAGTGAATCCCATAAGATGTACAATGAATACACACATATATACACATGATACATAAAAACAAAAAAAGTCTTTATCAAAGTAGATATTCTCTCTCTTGTATAACCATTTTCAAAGCTGTAGATTCAGGTAAACTTTTGGCTGAATGTCACTCTACCAATAACACATTGAGTGAGTATAAAAAATAATTAACAATTATTAACTTGCCTTCATGTGTGAATAAATAATTTTTGTATTCATTTGCATTTTCTTCTCATTGTTGACAGGTTCTTCTTTCTGTTGGTCTATCTACAAGACATCCCTCAAAGAATTGTTCACGACAGCTTCTACGGCGACCTCGTCCACCTCGTTTATTACCTTCTCTTCCTGAGGACCCAAATAAAGATAAGAAATCATGTAACACAGTGAACAGTATATTTTCTCACACCTTTGATATGTTTGATCTTCAGAATGAGGACAGTTCATTGATGACCCCATTTACAATTGGACCCCCCAGCTTAGCATCACCACCACCATCAGAATCAGCACAAACAATCCCTGCTTATTCATATCGCAGTTATGATAATGTGAACAATTCATTAGCATTTATGTCCAAATTGGATGAGAAATACATCTTGGATCCTGGATTTCGAAGCAGAACTAAACTGGGAAAATATGTTGATGAACAAAAGTTGGTAGCATCAAGCAAACCACGAGGGCCAGACCCTTTTCCACCAAGCACCCTCAAAAAGGTCCCAGAAAATTTTCTGGATACTGAGTTAGATGATGGGCGTTATACAGCACAACCACCATCCTTTACACTAGAACATTTCATTGTAGACATTGCCAAGGTCAGCAAGATGCCTGTGCCCAAACTCAGACAAATTATGTACTCTAAGCACAATTATAAAAAATTAACAAATTTATTGCAAAGTCAGGTCATTTGCCCACAAATGCAAACTAAAGTGAATAATGTTGTCTTTGATCCTAAAGGTAATCACTTCTTCATTTCTTCCTTTTATTTGAAAAGCCAAAGATCATTATTTTATTTGAGTGAACTGTATTTTTTTCCTTCTTTACTTTTATTGTGTCTGTAATTATGTGAATGCATTGTTATTGAATGTGCAGAAGTTAATACTTTGTTTTTTAGCTATCTACAAATGGTGTAAATTTAAATTTTAAATCAAATCCTTTCAAAGATTATTATTACCTTTCAACATATTTCTTTAGAATAACAGAATTATTAAACAAATGAATGAAGAGACAGATGCTTGAACATTTATCTTCAGATATCATACATGCCAAATTCTTGTAAAATTTTGTTTCCCTCAATTTAAATTTAAATTTTATGTTATATAGAATTTAACAGTAAGAATAGGGAGTTTTAAAATGTGATATATTTTAAGTTATGTTTTGTTTTATTTAGAATTATTTCTAAAACTTTAATTTAATTTCTTTTCTTGAGACATGTGTACCTCAGTTAATAAGAGACCATTTAAGTTAATAATAATATGCCAGTAATGGAAAGAGTAAATTTACTGTCTAACAAGGACTACTCGTGTATGCTTACTCAATAGAACTGAAAAAAAAATGGAAATCTGTCCCAACAGTCACATACAAGAGTAAAATTACCAGCTTATGAAGCCAGAATGCATGTCACTAGAACTGAAAGACTTAAAGCTCTCTAATACTAGTAACAGTGACATATACAAGTAAATTTACAATCTTGCAAGCCCTAAAGGTGCATGTTTTCTCAATACAACTGAAAGTTTTCAAGCTACCTCAACACAGTCAGATTTAAAAGTTAACTTACAGACTTGCAAGACTTAACAGGTTTTTGCTTACTCAATACAACTGAAAGACTCCAAAATACAACTGAAAGACTCCAAGCTACTCCAGAGAGTCATATTTAAAAAAATACAGACACTATTTGCTATTTGTCCCAAATCAGATCCAGTACTGAAAGGACAAATGGCACGTTGAACTTTCCCATTCAAACCAAATTTTGAATATTTAATTTAATAATTTGACCATTAAAAACAATATATATTCATTGGTAAACATCATATGAAAAATAAATAAAATACATTCTTACATTAAACATTTTCAGGCTGTTTTAATATTCTTTATTCTTGAAAAATTCTCAGCCTTGGCTTGAATTATAGTATTAACATTAGCATGCATGTGTGAGTACTTGCTTGCTTAACTTCCTGGTTCAGAATCCAGAATTATATAAAGCAGAAACTCTCCTTTTCCACTTAAATCTAAATCTCACATTTATTTAATAAGTCTTGATAACTTTTATTGCTCATTTAAAACTGATTATCTCAGATTAATTTATATTCTTTAATTCCACCTGCAGGAATTCCACCATTAGAAGTTTTGTTTCATTTTATTGTTTATTAATTAATTAAAGGAAACTTTTAAAATACAGAAACCAGTATGAAGCACTATATCCAGTAAACAGTCAAAAGTTCAGTGCTGCATATGCATTGTGCATGAATGAAGGATGGAATTTAGATGAATAATAAATTAATGCGTAGTAAGTGGTTGCTGGTGAAAGATCAGAAAGGCAAACAGTGAAGGGTGATTCATCAAATAGCCTCTCTGTATTTGTGTACCCGTGTCCTGTTAGTGTGTATGTGTTTTGTGTGGTGTAGTTGTGGCTCTACATTTATGAATATGTGGGTGTTTTGAAGTATTGTTTTTAGATAATGAAAGTAGTGATTGATCCTGCAAAATTACAACATTTTGAAGATGCATATTAAATCATTATTTATTATACTAAATATTATCTCTCTGTCTGTTTGTGAGTTGTAAAGAAAAATATTCTCCAGCGGCTATAAAAAAACCAGGAGTCTGGTAGATGAATTATTACTTTTTATGCAGAACAAAATGTACCACTTTTTATTCCACGTATACCACAACGCCAGCTACTGATAGAAATGGCAGCAATAATCAAGCAGCATGTGAGAAGAAATCTACAGACTGAAGTCCGCACTGTTATTAAACCAGCGGCAAAATTCAGTCCATCATATCACAGCTATCATCCAGGATCAGTACCTCACACTGAGATTATCTTGTATGAAGACACCTCAAATTCAAAAGAAAATGAAGACATCTCTGCAATACAGTAAGTCTTTTTTCTTTGAATATGTATAAAAAAATATATATATTTTTTGTTTTTTTGCAATAGGCTTAATTTTAAAACACACTTTTACCTACTTTATAGTTTGAGGAAGTGACCTAACTCATATAACTCATCAGACATTCAAACACACACAAGTTTCAAATTTGAAGCTGAAAGATTCAAGGGGACTGCACCCGGAGATGAGCAGTGATTTGATAGAAGAGAATCACTGCTGAATTAGAAAGTTAACAAGTGCAGTGGCTTAGTAACAAAAAATATAACTTTAAAAATAAAAGACAAAAAATAATACAGCCTTATAAAATACTTAAAGCTGTGCTCATTTCTCTCATTTTCATTCATTAATAATAAACAAATTTCAGTTAAAAGACTTTTTTTATCATACAAATCTGAAATGGCTGATCTAATTAGCTTTATAAACTTACTTGTGTTGTTTTTTAATTATGGAAATATTTTCTTTTCTTTCTATTTTGCTTTTTATTTTAATGACTGTATACAAATATAAAAAAAAATATTTTAAAGACTGTAATGCTATACATTTCAGATTTAGATAATACCTTTCTACTGAAAAAGAACTGGAAGTGGCCAGAAACCTTTATGTACTTAAACCATTTAAAATTAAAATTAAAATACTTGTCAAAAATAAGATATATATTATTGGATTTTGTAAAATTGACTACAAAGAATTTTTCATTAAAAAATTTTAACTAATAGATCTAAATATTTTTCTTGTATTTAAATGTTTCATAGAGAACAATATCTTTTAATCAGACTTTAAATGTAGCCTGTTTCATAAATGGATCACAGTCTGAATTTGTTTGACTGATGATGAAGTGCATTAATTTTTTTATTTGCACCAAACATCAGCTGGTCTGGATTTTTAATATTGATTCACTCTCATCAAATTAATGATGCATAACTTAATACTATTAGAATTTAAATAGTAGCACAATTGTTAGACAACTAAAATCTGTCATGAAATCACTCTTCTTTTTTTTACATTACGTTTCAAATCTACAATTATAATTAATTATAATTATAATTATGTACAAGTAGAGAATTTGAATTTTGTATAAATATATCATTTAAAAATATTTTGATTGCACATTTTATTGTTGTTATTTTCCAAAAGTCATCTTGGTTGTATCATTAACTATACATTGGTGATTATCTTTTCCTCACACTTCATCATTTGCTGTACATTGATAGTTATCTATTTTTGTTGTTAATTTATTCCAGAGAAACTGAAGCCCCAGGAGTAGATGCTGTCATTCACTCTGGACGTTCAAGATTCTTCCAAGACTCCTCACAGGAACGTAGTAGATCTCCTTTTGGTAGGTGAATTGTTTTGATTAATTATAAATTTCTTTTGGTAGATGAATTATTTTGATTATAAATCTCCTTTGGTATATGAATTGTTTTGATTATAAAACGCCTTTGGTATACGAATTGTTTTGATTATAAAACGCCTTTGGTACATGAATTGTTTTGATTATAAAACCCTTTATTATATGAATTATTTTGATTATAAAACGCCTTTGGTATATTAATTGTTTTGATTATAAAACGCCTTTGGTATATGAATTGTTTTGATTATAAAACGCCTTTGGTATATGAATTGTTTTGATTATAAAACGCCTTTGGTATATGAATTGTTTTGATTATAAAACCCTTTATTATATGAATTATTTTGATTATAAAACGCCTTTGGTATATTAATTGTTTTGATTATAAAACGCCTTTGGTATATGAATTGTTTTGATTATAAAATGCCTTTGGTATATGAATTGTTTTGATTATAAAACGCCTTTGGTATATGAATTGTTTTGATTATAAAACGCCTTTGGTATATGAATTGTTTTGATTATAAAGCGCCTTTGGTATATGAATTGTTTTGATTATAAAACCCTTTATTATATGAATTATTTTGATTATAAAACACCTTTGGTATATTAATTGTTTTGATTATAAAACGCCTTTGGTATATGAATTGTTTTGATTATAAAACGCCTTTGGTATATGAATTGTTTTGATTATAAAACGCCTTTGGTATATGAATTGTTTTGATTATAAAACGCCTTTGGTATATGAATTGTTTTAATTATAAAACGCCTTTGGTAGATGAATTGTTTTGATTATAAAACCCTTTATTATATGAATTGTTTTGATTATAAAACCCTTTATTATATGAATTGTTTTGATTATAAAACCCTTTATTATATGAATTGTTTTGATTATAAAACCCTTTATTATATGAATTGTTTTGATTATAAAATGCCTTTGGTATATGAATTGTTTTGATTATAAAACGCCTTTGGTAGGTGAATTGATTGGCATAGTGTGGTAAGACTTCATTTATCAAAGCTCTTCTGTGTGTGTATGGTGTATATTTAAAAGTAAAAGTTAATGTTTTACATTATTAATTTTCATTTTTTCATTTTCTATTTTTTTTTAAATTCCTCACCACTACCATCACCACCACCCCACCCACCCAAAGAAATATGTTTGCTATTTTAGAACAAACATATTGTATTCAAGTTGGTGGTCACATTTATGATGCTAATTAGTTCAAATAATTGTACTCAGTATAAATAATGTCCTTTTCATTTTTATAGACTTAAAATGGTTAGATCATTTAATCTTAGTTTGGCATAGAGAAAATCTATTCATGTACTGTGATGTTATTTTTTATGAAGCTTAAGTAATCAGATATCTTCATTTTTATTTTTTTTTTATATTAAGAAATAAATAAATTACATAAAGCCAGCTTTTTTTGCAGATTGTATATATTTAGATAAGCATTATTTTGAATGATTATGTGAACAGTAGTAAAAAATAAAATTGAAAAGACTATTCTTCTTAAATTTTAAATTTAATTTCATAAATAAACAACTGTATATTGCAGCACCTCCTGAGGATGGGTCCATTTCTCCTGCAGAATTGGCCATTCTTGATTCACTTGTAGCTGGTGGGTCTGCACTGAGTCTCAAGGTCAGTTTTATTTGGACTTCAGTTTACTTAGTGTATTTTTTCATATTTAGGCCTGTCTAAGAATAAAAGCTGAAATGTCTTAGTTTGCTAGTGTCTTTTCATATTTAGGCATGTCTAATTGCTGAAATGTCTCATTTTGATAGTCTCTTTATATTTAGGCATGTTTCATGACTGAAATGTTTCAGTTTGCTAGTCTTTTCATATTAGGTCTGTTTGATTAATGAAATGTCTCATTTTGCTAGTATCTTTTCATATTTAGGCCTGTCTGATTATTGAAATATCTCAGTTTGCTAATGCTAGAGTCTTTTCATATTTAGGTCTATCTAACCACTAAAATGTCTTAGTTTGCTAGTACCTTTCATATTTAGGTTTGATTACTGAAATGTCTCAGTTTGCAAGTCTGTCTAATTACTGAAATTAGACAGTTTTCTAGTGTCTATTCATATTAAAGCCTACCTAATTACTGAAATGTGTAATTTTCAAGTGTTTTTTTCATATTAAGGTATGTCTAATTACTGAAATAATGCAGAGCTTACCTCTGATATTTCTATGAAAATTTATCAGAAATAATTTATTAGAAAGTTTGAAATAAGAATTTTTATATACACATGAATTTTGTGATATATAGTCACAATCAGTAATTATTGAGTTCATAATATATGAAAGCTTTGAAAATCTAAAACTCAGCACATCCTCATAAAAACAGAACATAAATACAAATATTTTATTGATTAGGCCTTAGGCTTACATGAAGAGTGACTGTTACGTGTACACCTCTGCTCTAGTATAGAACATGGAATCCAGAACACCTTCTTATAGTTGAACCTGCTTTATGTCAAAATTCATTTACCTCAAACATTTCCTTATTAATAGTCAGAAATTATTAGCTACTACCTCAAATATGATATTTTTTTGTCTGCAATATGAATTTAAATTTTCAGTTTTTTAAACAATCTATGAATTTAAGCTGCAATTTTATAACTTTAATTCTTGCAGACAAGACTCTTGTTTTATGCAATGAAGATCAGAGTGAAAGTTCAGCTTTGAGTTTCAACTTTCAATCCAAGGCAGGCTTATGGCAATATACATACTCAATATCATATCAGATGTATAAATTGGGAATAAACAGATTAAAAGTATGCTGTAGACAAGACAGAAAAATATTTTTGTTTTACCATATTATACCCAAATTTGCATCTTATCAGAGAGCATTCAATCAGGGTAAAGGTGTAATTACAGTAATAATGTAGAGTACAACAAATTTGCTGACTGTCCTGAGCAGACTGACTCTCAAACAGTTTAAAAGCATGACTAGCCTAACAGGTAAAATTACAGCACTCGTGCAAAATATAAATCTCTCTGACAGAGGTATGAGGCACATAAAAGGACAATGTATTGAAGATTCATACAAAAAAGACATAGAAGATTACATTCCCAGACATGAGACTGAAATGAAGCAGGTGAACTTTGACAGGGGGGGAAACTTTTGATCTGAATCAATGATAAACTGTCTTGTGTAAGTGCTTATGCTAATGTAGTGTGATAAAACCAGTTTTGCATCATCCATAAGTAAACTGTTAGTGGCCAGATTATTTGGACACAGATATAGGTATTGAGAGCTCCTACTTTTTGTGATAAGAAGAAATTTGGATATAACTAATTTGAAGCTCATGGCCTGCAAAGGGAATAGGGCATTTTTTTTATTGGTAACCATTTTGAATTATAGTATTGTTTAGTCAGATCTGATAAAATATTTTGCATCATTTTAAATTATTTTAAAATTGACCTGTGCATTTATATAAAAATAAAATAACTAATAAGCTAATATGGAAATTATTCAAATTAGGAGAATTTATACAAGCAGATAATTAGAGAAATAAATAATCTTGTGATGAGAAATGAGTCATATATATGGAATTGTTTCCAAATTTATCAGTAAACAAAGCAATTTTATAAATTCCTAAGATTCTATAATGACAGTCTTGAACTTGAAATTTTGGACTGTAGGAGCCACTTGCTTTTTACTTATTTCACTATGTGGTAAAATAATATTTTATTTCTCTTGTTTTAAATCATAATAAACATTTTATTTGCATTATTTTGTTACCTGAATCTTAATAAATTGAGTCCAAAGTGGATACTCCTGCACGCATGCCTTAGTGTTTCAAATTTTAAAATTTGAGTATTTTACTAGACAAAACATTTTGGCAGATTATTTTGTGTTTTTTATGCATCGTGGAATTTTGAATATTGAAATATGTTTATTTAATATTATTTTAAAAAGAAAAAGTATAAAGGAATATAAAACAGATAATTTTTATTTGTAATAATACCAACTCAGTGGTCTTCCAGATTGCATCACACACAAAAATATATGCAACATTTATTACTTTATGATAAACAAAAACATTTTTACTAATTTTAGGAACAATATTTCTCTTTTTTTTTTTTATGTTGCATTTCAGAAGATGTGTTTTTTGCTTAGTAGTGTGCACATTTGGATGCTTTATTACAGGCTGGCAGTAATAAGCAGTTTTATAACAGGACACTAAATTACACAAAATATTTCAATTCATATATGAATGCATTTACTGAATCAGTGATAAAGTTACATTCTGCACGATTATGTTCACTTACAATATTTACATGCTTATATGTATCAACCAGTTCTTTTAGTACAAGGGCAAGACATCAGCATTTATATTCATCAAAAATATTTCTTACAATTCAGCATTGAGTGTTATTTGATTTCTATAATCTTTACAAGTAATTTGCACATATGTATTATATCAAACAATAATACTTGAAATGTGATGTCCAATTCTTCTAGCATTGTGAAAAACCAGCAAGCCAAAGGGTAATGTAGTAGAGGTATTCATTTTGATAATTAGGAAATAGACCATATCAGTACATGAAAATAGCTTATAAATCATGTAAGATCAGTAAAATATACTAAGAAAGCTTGTAATGTAAAATAACTTAGAAAACTTCTGTTTATTAAATAATTGGTTTTTGTTTGATGTACAATGGACTACAAATCATGCATGACAGGCAGGTTGTTGTTTGACTGTTTTGTAACAAAAAGTACAGTACTGTAGCTCTTCAATCACAACATGATAGAATTGACTTGAATGTAGCAAGAACATTTGAATGGGAAAGCATTTTTGAATGGCATAAATTATGTGATACAAGTAAATAATTATTATTATGAATAAATGCAAAGTCCAGTGTTGATAAGTGAAATTGTGGACAACAGTAATGGGGTTAAATAAAAATCTAAATATTTGTGGGTTTTATATTAAACAGAATTAGAAGTAAAGAGTAATGTAATCTATATTTCAGTAATAGAAGATTTTATGAAAATCCCACATTTCTAATTTTCTTAGTTTGTTTATAGTAAAATTGATTAGTTTCATTATTGCCTTTCATCAGTTTTGTGTCTTAAAGCTGACCAGTTAAGACTTTCATTGTTTTAAATTTTGATAATAATAATTTTGTTTGTGTTTCCAGGCTCACTTTATTGACAGCTTGCCAGACATCACACCTTTGATGAGATCTATTGTCTACTTAAACCTGTCTTTCAATAACTTTAAGGTAAATTGCATGGTACTTTTGACACTTGTTTAAATTTAAACTAAATATATTATGCATAAAATGTGCTTCATATTGATTTGAATTAAATTGTAAAAGACATCTCAAGTTGGTCTGTTTGCCTAACTGATTCTGCATTTCTAATCATTTGTTCTTTTAGCTTAATAAGCATCCTACATAGATTTGATTTGGACTAACAAGGTATGGAATACATAAATAAATGGATTTGTTTAGTTGTGTATTTAGTAACACACAATCACTAATCGACTGACACACGTCATATGTATGCATATATATCATTATTCACTAGTTTAAAGAGACTGAGGTGGACAAAGGCTGCATTCTTGCATTTCTGATTTCTGTATTATTTTTATGATTTTCTTTTCCAGGTCTTTTGATTACATGTATTTTAAATTTTTATTAACTTTTCCTTTTATATGTTATTTATAGGTACATTTTAAGATGGGAAATAATACATTGCCAAAGTGTTTTAATAGCCTTTTTTACGTATTAATAACATTCTGTTCTATGTTAAACAGATAAAGATCAGTGTTTAATGAAATAAAAACTGATCTATTGTTTTTATGAATTGTTCTTTTAATTTCCCTATGATATTTTTCATACTACTTTGGTAAATGAAAACACATTAATAGGATTTTGTATCTTTTTTTTCCTTAAAA
Source organism: Sinotaia quadrata (assembly GCA_028829895.1). Taxonomy (NCBI): domain Eukaryota; kingdom Metazoa; phylum Mollusca; class Gastropoda; order Architaenioglossa; family Viviparidae; genus Sinotaia; species Sinotaia quadrata. The sequence continues at coordinate 112,646,961 of CM054177.1, read as the reverse complement.
TTTGCCTTTAACAATAAAAGAAATTAATTTTAATTAGTGGTTCATATAATTAATTGGATCTGAAAACTGCCTTAACAATCAGGACACGTAGTAACCGAGTTAAGGAGATAGCATCACTTGAGAGAGCTCCTGTAACCTCCAAGTCAGTGGGCTATATCCTGAAGTCCTAAATGCCAAGCCAGCACTTTGATCTCTTGACCCAGCTTCCCAATATGTTTACTTTTATTTAGTCCTTATGATTTATGCTCCTGTCTTACATGTACATCATTCAGTATTTTCTATGTATTTGTATGTATGTATAACAAAAATAAATCTCAAAATACTTGTTAAGCTAAGTTTTTTTCATATTAATATTTTTGTCTGATATTTTACTGACATTCAGTATTTGCCTCTGGAAATTCTGGACCTCTGGCAACTGGAAATCCTTAAGATTAGAGATAATCCACTAGTTGAACTGCCACAGGATATTGATCGCCTTCGTAATCTGCGAGTTCTCGTCGCCTCTTATTGCCTTATATCAACACTTCCACCTGGGTAATGTCCTTTTCAGATAATAATAAAATCTATAAGTTTTACTAGAACATGTTTTAAATTTCTTTATATTATGTAGCATTTGTTATTCTCTTATTTTAGCATTGAACAATGTCTGTATTAATAGTGTTAAGTACATTTACGAAGTCTGTTAGTTCTTTGTTTATCCGTATTTCAGTGGTAGGTAGAAAAATGTTTCTATTGTGAACAACATTTTTGTCTAATGTTTTGGTTTTAAGTATTATGCAGTGTATATCTGGGTTGAAATTTGAAATAAAAAGTGTTCTAGTGTACATTTTATCTGTGTTGACACATTTTAGTGTCATAGTTTACTTTGTGATTGAGTCTAAGTCTGTAATGGTGGTGTGGTGTTGTAGGATGCTGCAGGGGAATTTGATGTGCTTTTCTTGTGTTCTTCATTTTTGCCAAGAGTTCATGCGTAAATGGCATGTTGATGCTTTTTCTTATGTGGCAACATATGTTTCTTTTTGTTCTTCCATCTGCTTTGCTGCTCTCTGATATGTTTGTATGGCTGCTGACACCTAGGAATGTTGTCTTTGTGTTTTTGTCTTGTAGTGCTTGTGGTCTAATAATGTGAGTTGTCTGTTTTGTATGATGGGACTAGGGAATATTTTATTTGAGAATTGATTAATTTGCTGTGGTGAGGTGGAGATTGTAATGTTTATTTTTAATGTTTGTTGTGTACTTACAAGTTTTCCCATTAGTGTTCAGAGCACTCATACTTCCTAGTAGTCATAAATACACTAACAGTATATAATATATGCATACCCAGCAAAAATTTAAAACAAAAAGGGACATCCTAACTAACCAACCCACCCACATCCCAATTCCTCTCCAGCAAGAACTCCCTCAGTAAGCAAGGCGAAATAAACTAGTCCACACACAAAAAATTGACACACAGTTACTGAGGATTGCATCATTGTGTTCTTCCATTGTGCTTGTGTCAATTTTCATATTTTTCCTAAATCTTTTATTTGTTTCAATAAAAGTACTCTGTTAAGTCACCTTTGCTTCTATTTTTTAAATTATTTTCATTCTACAAATCAGCTCATTTGTTTTATTATGTATTTGTTAAATAATTTTGTGGGTTTTATTTACATTATCTGGTTATATTCATATTTCTTTTTGCTGTTATATGCTATTGCAGTAAAGTACTAAGAACTTTGATAAAAATAGATATTTTATTGTTGAACTTATTATTATTATTATTAATTCTTTTTCTATGACTTCTATTGACTGTTGGTTGAGCCAAGGTCTTGGAATCTTACCAAGATTCTGGGAGATCCAAGATGTGGGCACTTCTGAGGAGTGCTGCTTTTAGAAGTGGGGCAAGACTGTGATTTCCATGAAGTTTATTCAGATAGCCTTCCAACCGAGATATTATTATTATTGATTTTCTCACAACTCTTGTTATTTGTTGTTTAACTCCAAGATTTTCCAGAGAGGCACTACTGATAGCAGTCAGTGGTTTAGTTTATTAATATAACCTTCCAGCCCAGATGTTATATTCTAATACCACTGATATCACCTCTGTTGGATTTCTAATATGAAATCCTGGTATTTTTCCAAATTTCTCATCTTTTTATATTTCTGTCATTTGGGGCATTCCTGTTGTAATATTATTAATAAGAAGACGAATCGCAACAAACCTTGGATATTCCAGTTTTGATAAGATTCCAAGACCTTGGTTTACAACTGACTTTTCAGCAGAAGTTGAAAAATGTCTGACCACCACTACATGGTGGCAATGAGTATGTTATGTAATAGTTTGAGGCTATTAACACTTAAAATTTATTATTATTTAAAATTTAGTTTGAGGCTATTAACACTTATTTTTGTTTAAATACTCAAACATAAACAAGATTAATTAGTCACAGGTTTGGCAAGACTGTTAGCCTCCTTTTAACCAGATTAACTATGTAGAATCTTATCTGTGTAAGTCAGTTTAATTACATACTATCATGTCTGTGTAAGTCAGTTTAACTGCATACTATCTTATCTGTGTAAGTCAATTTAACTACATACTATTTATCTGTGTAAGTCAGTTTAACTGCATACTATCTAATCTGTGTAAGTCAATTTAACTACATGTACATACTATTTATCTGTGTAAGTCAGTTTAACTGCATACTATCTCATCTGTGTAAGTCAATTTAACTACATACTATTTATCTGTGTAAGTCAGTTTAACTACATACTGTCTTATCTGTGTAAGTCAGTTTAACTACAACTATTTATCTGTGTAAATCAGTTTAACTACATACTATCTTATCTGTGTAAGTCAATATAACTACATACTGTCTTATCTCTGTAAGTCAGTTTAACTACATACTATTTTATCTGTGTAAGTCAGTTTAACTACATACTGTCTTATCTGTTTAATTCCAGGGTGGTGATATTTCATAGCAAATAAGAGCCAGAGAAATCTAAGTTGTGATTTAATTTTCTATGCATGAATGGATCCTTTACTGTATAATCAGTATTATTTTATTCTTTTTCAGGCTGTTCACATTAGAACATCTTCAGTACTTGGGCGTGGGTTATAACAGATTAACTTTTCTTCCAAATGAAATCAGATTTTTGCAGTAAGTGTCTGTGGTCATAAAGTAATTTTAATTACAACTGATCTGATTGGGGTTCTGGGGATCTATTCTTAGATCTTCATTGGCACATTATAAAGCAATGCTTTTATTGTTACATAGTTTTAACCTTATAATGGAATTACTAAATGTATATGTTTATAATTCTTGCTTGTATTCCTTCTAATGCACATCTCTGTTTTAAGGTTGTCTGTTTCAGTGAGCACATCCGTAATTTATTTGATGCTAATAGAATTATGTATTCATAATACTTCTTGTGAGTATGCTGAGTAATTGTCAAGTTACACACAACATATTTAGATTCACTCTGTCCAACAAATATAAAAGATTTTCTTTCTTTATATATTTTCTTCTTTAATCACATTTCCAAATATACATTGCTGAAATGTATTTTACAAAACCCCACTTGAATTCTGTGATTGTAATAATCCAACTTCTATATGAAGTTCATTAAAAAAAAAAAAATGTAAGCAACATAATTTATTCCAGGAAATTGAAAGTTCTTGATGTGGAAGGAAACCAGTTAAATGCTTTGCCACCTGGGATTCTAGCATTACATCTGCAGAGTATACAGGTCAAAAACAACTACTTGCACCCATATTTCTGGAAGGGCAGTACACTAAATAATCCACAGGTATGTATGAAGCATTGAAACAGTAAAAATAGTTTATACATTTGAACATTCTCATTTGTAAAGTAATCACGAAAAAAATAGTCCAGGGGTAAAGTATGTAAAAATACTTTTAATTTTTATTAGATATAACGTGAAGTTTTCTTATAAATACATAATGACATTATGATTGAGTTATTTTATTAAACAGTATAACTTACATTCATTCCTAGCAGATGTAGTCTCATTCATTGTGGGTTATTTCAGTAATAACATATGATTATAATTGATCAAATACATATTTTATGTTTCCCTTTATAGTTTTTTTCCTAAATGTGAAGATTTAATATAAATATAGTGGTATATTTTTTTTGTTTTGTTTTTGAAAGGTGATTATGTATTTTCTCTTTAGTTATTCTTTCATACAAACATATGCAAAGTGTTATATTTTCTTTAAAACTTAAAGTTTACAATATAACAAAATGCAATATGTGATATAAAAATAATACAACACCATATCTTGTTTTAATTAAAATTAAATTACACTACAGCATTTTATCTAAAATAAATTTTACACTCCGAAAATAGCCTTAGTTTTAGAGCCTTCTTGAAAAATATTGAAGTGACTTGAGTTGAAATCAGTTTATTCCAACTGGCAGAACCTTGATGAGAAAAAGAACATTAATTATAGGTTTTTGTTTTAGTGATGGATACATGAAGGATATAGGTGTCTAAAAAAGAGCAAAACTTTTCAGTCTGAGGGTTTACATGGTTGGGTTGACAGATACCTTAGACTGGACTTGATAAGTGAAACATAGCAGAGAAGTGAGACTTTTTATGAGGTGAATAGGCAGTCACTGTACATATGTTGAGACTTTTTCTGAGGTGAATAGGCAGTCGATGTACATATGTTTGAGGAGTTAGACTCTAAGGGTTTTAAGACTTACCAGAACTGTTGTGTTTTGAACTGTCTATAGGGTAGGATAGGATGAACTATAAAAATAATTTATAATAATCAAGTCTATTTTATAATAATGAACATAAAATAGTTTTTTGTAGCTTTGAGAAAATGCTGCAAATAAATCTTTTGTTTTGTTATCACATATGACCATAGAATTTCCCTCTGTACTGTAATGTTGTACATGCTCTTGATTTCTTTCTTTGTGTATACTCTTAAGAATATACAAACATAATTTTCTTTTTCAGAGACTGCTTGACATGGCAATGCTGGTCTTGTACAAAAGTTGTCTTCCAAATGATAGGTCTACTTTGCCAGCTCTAATGCAGCAAAGGTATGTTAGCCCTTAATTTTGTTTTAACTCTTGACTTTCTGGGTGAAGAAAAAGGGTTATTATATACATTCTCTAACTTAAGCTTTTAAATATTTTAAAGGATAGAAAAAATTTCAAAAGAAATAATTACAGGCTTTTGAAATTTTACACTGAGTGTAAATACTGTAGAAGAACTGTACTTTCATGTCAGTACTTCTCAACTGTGGCTTGTTGGTATGGGTGGGAACAGCTCTCCAGGGGACCATGGAGTTTCAGTTCAGGGGCCTTGAACTATTTCACCATTCAGTTTCCCTTTTAACTTGGCATTAAAACCTGTGCTAATAAAACTTTTTAAAATAAGCAAAATTTGAGTTATAATTATTATAAATAGCATGTCCTATGGCAGACTGCATTATAAATTTCTTTACTTGAGAGTTAGTATTATCGTTCTATGAATAGGCTCACTGAATTAAATTAGCACATCAAAACAGATACCTTTAAAACCTTCAAGACATAGTTTACATATGTGCAACCACCATAAATTAGGCAAGTAATGAGTAGTAATGATCAGCTGTGAAGAACTTATTATTACATGTTATTAACATAGATATATTTTTAATTAGCCACTCCTTACTGATATTTTTTGTTATTGAGTCTGAGGATCTTGAAATTTATTTGAAGATTTATGGGATCAGAAAGTTAGAGAAACAATCATGTAATTATCAAAATGTGTTTCTCTGTATTTGATCACTTCCACTTATTTATGAGGATGAATTTATTATTACAGAAAAGAGTTATGTGACTGCTGTCATGGAGCATGCTTTGGGCCTGGACTGCGAATTATTAGGCCAGTGGCAAAACTGTTTGGAGTTAAATGCCTGCCAATTATGTTTCAGTCATGCTCTCCACAGTGTTTCCAGGACTTCAGCAAACTAAGAGGAAAAGACCTGGCACAGCTACTCTATGGCTTTATTGCACCCACTTAATTCATGATTAGCATTAGGAAGACAAGATTCTTATGTGTGTTTTCACAGTTTTAGCTACGAAATTGGTATTGTGTGTGTTCAAAACCATTACAAGAAGTGTATGTATGTGTGTGTATATATATAAAATGAAGTAATACAAATGTATAGTTAATTTACATGCAGCTATGCATATCATTTGTGATGCAGTATTTAGCCTCTCTGCTAAAACTACAAGGCAAATATTTTGTATTGTATGCTAAGCGTCTTGTTTGTGTGTGATCTGACAGGTCACAGTAGTCTGAAGTGTAATGTACCAGAAAAATAATTGAATAAAAGTGTTTTTCCCTAACTGATATTTATAGTGTAAATGCAAACCATTGCCCTAACTGATATTTATACAGCAAATGTAAATACCAACAGAGTACAGTTAATTCCATTAGCTATAAATATAAGTGCACCAGAAATGATTGAATAAAAGTGTTTTGCCCTTATTGATATTTATACAGCAAATCTGAATGCTAATACAGTAATTCCATTAGCTGTAAATAAATATTCACCTGGTAACTTGCAAGGACCTATGAGCAGTTTTATATAAAAACTTGATGAACAATCTGCATGAGAGTATTGAAGGCTCTATTTAGAGTAGATGCAATTTGGGGATTTTTTCTATTAATGAAAACATTTACATAAGATATAATCTGTATGTAATTTCTTGTGAATACAATATACTCATAATATAAATTAAGTAAAGCTATAGTATTATGTATATAGTTTAAACTGTGATAACAGTATTTTATTATCTGTATAAACAAAAAAAGATAGTTTATATTTCCAGATCATGTATTTACAATGCTAAATCAAAATGAAAAAAAAATGTAACGATTATATCTTTATAACATTATTAACTTATATTATCTTTATATGCACAAAGTGTATTAACACTAGCTCCACTACTACCTTTTCATTTGTTGACGAGTATACCTGTCTGATCTGAATAAACTTTTTGATTCAAAAAACAAGCAGCAAACACAGCCCACACAACATTTTTTCTTTTAGATCTTTACTTATTAGCTGAGAAGACTTGACAACAGTGTTTTGTGGTGTGATATAAGTGTTTATATTTTATATTTTTTAAAATCATATGATCAGTCATTTGCATTATCATTGTTGCTGTAATGTTATACAGTTGAAACTTCTGGAGTTTTGCCTGTTTTATTGAATTTATTTATTGTTAGCGTTTAGGAGTCTCATTTTTATTGCTGGTTTTGGTGGTGATTGTGATTTAATTAGTCGTGGTGATAGTAAATGCTGCTTGTGGAGTGAATTGTTTATAGTTGCACTAATGATGTTGGTTGTAGTGGTGATAGTGATGGTTGGTTGTAGTGGTGATAGTGATGGTTGGTTGGGGTGGTGATAGTGAAGGTTGGTTGTAGTGGTGATAGTGATGGTTGGTTGTAGTGGTGATAGTGATGGTTGGTTGGGGTGGTGATAGTGAAGGTTGGTTGTAGTGGTGATAGTGAAGGTTGGTTGTAGTGATGATAGTGAAGGTTGGTTGGGGTGGTGAGAGTGATGTGGACAGTAGATGTAATAGTGATGTTGCTTGTGGTAGTGATAGTGAATGTTCCTTGTGGTGGTAGTGAATGTTGCTTGTAGTGGTGGTAGTGAACATTGGTAGTGGTGGTGATATTGATTGTAATGATAGCGAATGTTGTTAGTAGTAATGATATTGGTTGTGTTGGTGATAGTGAATTGTGGTAATGTTTGCGATGTTGGTTGTAATGGTGAAAGTGATGCTGGTTGTGGTGGTCTGTTTGAATATTTGGTGTTAAATAGTAATAATGAGAGAAACATTCAAACTATTCTTTATTGTAAAATAAGTATTACAAATATTGGATTCTGAATTATCATGTTTATTATGTTTTGTAACTTTCAGTTTCTATAAAATAATAAACCATTTGAGTGATTTACATGTTTGCCTTTTCTACAGCACAAATATACTTAGATAAATTAAAAGCAAAGAGAATTAATAGATGTGTGCTGATGACTAGTATTTTTCTCTTCCTTTTAGCAGAAATATAATTTTGTACCATTTGTGATGCTATGTATGGTATATCAGAGTAGAAAGCCAGTAGGCATACATTACACATGTATGGTAACTGAAACTTTGATAGTATATTTCAGTACATAGTCTAAGGTAATGAATATTGTAAACATTTTGCAACTATGCTTTGTTTTAAAATGCTATACTACAAACTGCTATGTCTCCAGATATTTAAGATGTGTAAGGAATCAAACCTTTCTCAAAAGCACATACTTTCTTCCTGTATTATCATACCACTATATAATTAGTACCACCATAATGACTTACAATGATTATAAATAATCTTTCACAGAATAATAAAAACTAATTTCTATCATCATTTGTTAAAATATTGATAATGGAATAATGTACATTCTTATTTTTAAATGGGGATGCAATCAAAATGACTTACCCTATCTTTTACTAATCTTGTCACATAATAATAAAATCTTATTCATTTGTCAAAACCATTGTTGACAGCAAAATAATTTGTACATTAAAGCAATACTTTTGTTTAGAAATGCTACATTACAAACTTTAGCCATTAGCTGTATCAGTCAAAGAAAGACTAGATGTAAAATGTTTATTCAAGTCTGTTACATTCCTAGTCAGAAGCTCCTGAAATCGATCCATTTTTGTGTTCATCACTGCAGTGAGCTGATCTTGTTCACTTTTGCTTCCTCGCAGATGGCTTGATACCAGCTGGCACTCTCTACTTGCAGGATCATCAGAACACAGCAGATGAAGGATTGCTCTATTTTTCAGAATAAGAAATTAAAACAAAATTATCTGATGGAGACAGATCTTGACACCTCTTTTGATTATAGGGAAGTTATCTTGAAGTTCACTAAATAAATATCTAATTAAATAAAATATAAAATATCTGAATACTACAAAAGTGGAGTTTAGAGGAACACTCAATGATAAGTGTACAACTTAAAGGAACCTCACATTTTAACATACTAAAATTGTGTTCCTGTATCCGTTTCATTCTCCTAAAAATCTCCATGTTATTAAAGTATGCAAGCATACTTAAACAATTTAATCACTATATGGAAAACTGTGGTACTGCAGCAAAGAAAAGACATCCCACTTTATACTTACCTGATTTTGGGGGGTTGTTTTCACTGTACTCATTTTGGCTACAAAGACATTATGCATGCCTATTGGATAAGTATGATCATCTCACAGGAAAATGATTTCATTATATGGAATGCTGCATGAAAACACGGCTAAAGTGAAAACAATTCAAAAGTGGGTTTTTTTTGTAATTTATTAAAGTTCAGATTCTCTTGTTTATTTTTTAAAAAAACATTTTAATTTATGTCAGATAGTTTTTTCACTATATATTTTTTAAGTACATACCCCTGGGACTATCAAAGGGTATTTATGACTACAAATGGCTGTAGCACAAAATTAATTTTTGCAACTTTAGCCAGGTTTTGCCTTGCAGTATCACATATGTAGAAACATGAGGATAGGAAAACTTGAAATAATTGACTGAGTTCTTTGTATATAAAGGGTGAAATTAATGAATATTAACTTTTATTTTCATTTTTGTCTTATGAGATATGAGATCTTTGGACCAGTCTGTGCTAATAAGAAAGCTTTTGACATAATTCATAGAAATAAATTACAGCTGATTTACTCATTTTTATTCTACTGTATGACTACTATTTTAGCAGAGGTGCATATAAATTATAATTTAAAATGTTTAAAATTGCTACAAATTAAACCTGTAATCAATGTAGGAAACCTAGTTTCTACAGTTGGATTATCTTTAAGAGAAGCAGTAAGTCTGAATATATTTACATTAGACTATATTCTAAGAACAATCCTCCTCATAACTGCAGTTTTTGTACTTTGTTGTTCCAAATACATAATTCTGGCTCTGCCAGTACTGCAGTTTTTGTACTTTGTTGTTCCAAAAACATAATTCTGGCTCTGCCAGTACAGCAGTTTTTGTACTTTGTTGTTCCAAATACATAATTCTGGCTCTGCCAGTACTGCAGTTTTTGTACTTTGTTGTTCCAAAAACACAATTCTGGCTCTGCCAGTACTGCAGTTTTTGTACTTTGTTGTTCCAAATACATAATTCTGGCTCTGCCAGTTCTGCAGTTCAGTGAGTTTTGACGACAGCCAAAGTTTATCTCTCAAGATCTATGTAAGATATGTGTATGTATCTATACCTCAGCGAGCAGATAAGAGGAAGGGAAGGAATGTGTAAGTTAGTGCAATCTTAGTGCAGACCACTAAACTATGTCTTGGAAACATAAACTGATAAAGACTTTGAGATAAGTTACCCCTAAGTAGTGGGATTATAGATGTCAAATGTGTCATCAGATCAGTAAAGTGAATTATTAATGAAGTTGTTAGAAGTTCTTTGAGTTTTAATATATATTACTTTATTAGTTGCAGGGAAAAGAAATGTATTGAACTGATCAAATTGCAAACCATTTAGTGATAATATCTGCTAAAAGTGCAGAAGGTGTGTCTCTTCAATAATACCCCACCCCTCTCCCTCCTTTCCACCAGTTACAAGTATCTTGATAAGTTTGCTGGCAAGAGACTTGCATACATAATTTAGAAAAATGAAAATGGCAAGTTGGCGGCCAGTTTAAACCTGGTAATGATTACATATTTTAAAAAATATTTCATCAAAAATATCATTTGTAAACATTATAATTTAGTTTAGTGACTTACACCTGGTACAAAGGTGAAATATTTTCTCAATCATTAAATCATCAAAAATATTTTAAATTCATCACAAGTATTTATTTGTGCTGTTTTGCAGGACTATGTGAAAATGAGTAGAGTTTGCATACACTATCTTATTTTCTTTATCTATGTATTTGCCACACAATACACCCAATAACTGAATAAGAGACAAAGCTAGATTATCACTGTGGCCCACATATATTGCATTATCTCTTAAAGCTAGACCCAGTAAAACAAATATTTTTAATTTCTTTCATTAACCATGCTACTTCGCAATTCATAGTTATTATATGCTTTATGCTTAGGTCTAGTACAAAGAAGTTTTCAATTGAAAATGTCATAGTCCATAATGAATATGCAAACACTATAAAATAAAAATCAGCAAATAATAAATGTAGGGCAAAGTAACTTAGTAAGCAATTTTAAAAGTACAACCTGAAAAAAGAACACTGAAATAATATTTAAATAGGTTGCTTCATATATTAACAAAACTTACTGTGGGTCATCGATGCAAGAGAACCCCAAACCCTGTGACAACACATCATCTTTTAGCAGCAAAAGTGATCCGGTGCTGCATGTTTCCCTGTAACATGTTGAAGCAGTTTTAGTAAGATCAAATTATGTAAACAGATACAATATAGGCTAGTTATTAAATTATCCACTGGGATCTCTATGAAACTCATGTTTTATAAGAATACTGATTATAAAGGGCATATCTAAAGTATTTGACACCTGGGGCGGATATTTTGGGCATCTAGGGTGGATTTTTCCTTTGGCATCCCCATTCCCCAATAATTTTAAATGCACAGAAAATTATGTTTGCGTTGTCACTCGTGCCAGACCTCAACCCCCTTTAGTACTATGCTGTATAACACTACTCACCAGTGGCTCGGTTTAGGCCGCTGGCATTTGGGGCGTCATGCACAACAATCACTGTTTTATATACTCATTCATATAAAACAGCATGTTGCTTAAGATGTTTTTGTGGGTTTTGCTTTTTTCCATGGTTAAGATGAAAGGTCTGACCATAAAGGTGCCGAGTCATTCTTAAACTGTGACTTTAAATCTACCACCGGCTGTGCAGATTGGATACTTGTTGTGGAACTTGGCTACACCTGCTGTGAAGCTCTGGAGTTTGTCTACACCTGCTTTTTGGAGCTGGGGAGTTGGCTACAGCTGTTTTGGAGTTCTGGAGTTTGCTATACCTGCTGTGGAGTTTGGCTATATTTGAGGAGCTCTTAGTTTTGCTTATTTCATACCGTATAATGTTAGTGTTAAAATTATATCCTAGACGACCTAGAGAATCAAATCGAAGGTGAATGCCATGCTAATGTGTGTTAAGTTCGCAATAGTCTCTTAAAAACAACTCTTAAAAGATTCTTTTGGAAGAGTTGTTTTAGTTCAGAAAATCACGTAGTGGGCACGCTATAAACAAAGGGAAGTAACTCGATTTGTATTGTGTTGTTGAAAAAGTCCATAGAGTTACGGTTAGAAGTATACCGGTATGTACTGGTGTCGGGTGGGTGGGATCCAAAAGTTGAAGCGTTTGTTATTGCTTTGACCTATAATCGACCATATCAGCACCTGCTGAACAAAAGTTGGGATAAAAAGAGGATACAAAGGACAGAAATCAAGTTACCCCCCTTCCAACTCACCAAGCGACTGCTAGAAAAACACAAACACAATCAAAACTGAAAAATCGCAACCCCCCTGGACAATCACCCCCCCAAAAAAAAAACAACAACAAAAAACATAGACCTAACATTGCTTAAACAACCCAAAAAATACAGTAACCCACCAATAGCCAAGCAAAAAGCGCTCTAACACATAAACAAAAACTACCCCAACCACCACCACATATACACAGATAGTTAAAAAAAATAAAATAGGAACAGGGGCAGCAGCACACACACCCGCAGGCACGCATACATACAAACTAGACCAAAAACACTCAATGCTAACAGCAGAACACATAGCGATCAAACAAGCATTAACATTAGCAAACAACTCCACAAACATGCAGCCACAACTACCCATACTAACAGACTCACTCACATCGTTACAAAACATAGCAAACCCCTTCCAAACAACAAGAACACAAATCACAAATCAAATAAAATAAAAACACTAGAGAAAAAAAGGTGTAAAAACAAAACTACTCTGGATCCACAGTCACACCAGCATCATTGGAAATGAAACAGTAGACAAGGGAGCTAAATACGGAAGCAAACAAAGCAAGCAGCTATCCACACCAATACACACATCAGAAATACACACACAAATCAAAAGCATGTACAAAAGTAAGACCCCCCCCCCAACTCACAAACATAGCCACAATAGAGCAATATACAGATTAAGATACAACAACACACGATACACACATAAAACAAACAACGAAACAAAGGCAAGTACGTTCTGCAGAACAGACAACACAATCGAACACTTCCTACTCCAGTGCAATAAATACAGAGGAAAGAAAAATCATCATAGAAACAACAGACCTATTAAACTTACCATTCTCCACCCAAGCACTCCTATACCCCAAAGAACACAATCAAAGTCACGTGCACCTAGCACTTATCACATACACTCCACCTACTATATATAAAAAAATAACAACAACATACACAAACACACGGACGACAGTCGTAACAACGAGCAGACATAGAAATACAACACACAAACCAAACAACGCACGAACACCCCATCCCACCCTTCTTGAATACCAGTGAAAGGAGGAAGACCCCACAGGAATCCACCCAAAACTGAAAACATCACCAAGATGAAAAGTTCCTGCGGGGGCGTATAGATAGCGGAATCATCAGCAGCAGCAGCGGCGGAAGCTGGAAGCGCCTTTTACATTCAGACAGACATATACTGAACTTCTGACGCATTTCTGAGCTGGCAATACTCTCCTATTGGAGGTCACTTAACCTCCTGCGCCACCATGTCATTGTTTCAAAACAATACTGTTTACAAGAATTTTCTTTAAAACAAAGGTTAATCGTGTTCTGAATGAAGGTAATCGCTCTTTTATTATTCATGTAATTCATTCCCCCCAGTTATTGACATTCTTTCCAAGGAACGACTACTCACACTTCGGGGGTGTCCAGAGCATGTGTCAGCAATACATTCACCTCAGTTACCTCTCTTTGACTTAAGCTGGGCAGCTCGTATTGGCCAAAAAAACTGAAGCATCAAAACACAAACGTCTAGATTAATACATATAATTTCATAATTATGTTTAACCTATAAAATTTCATACCAGTGTAACATTTATTGTGCTATATAGGAATTATGGTATTAATCCTACGTTCGGAAAAAGACTACATAAACTTTTGAGGAAAATAGTATATCTGATTTATGAATTAACATCACCATAATTATATGTCATTATCATCACTGTAACCATAGCCACCATCATTATCATAATATTAATTTTCGGCAAAACCCATTTCTATGAGTTTAAGTTTTCATTCATTATTTAGTGTGTAATTTAGAATTATGGGCAATTTTTAAAACTATTGAGAAATATGAGGCACCATTTTACGACACCACTTTCAGGTTAACATTTCATGAAACGAAAGATGATTTAAAATGTTCTGGCAATCAGCCAAATATTCCTGAACTCATGGACATGAGAATAGAAGCAAATTCCGTGTGCCATCCTATTAGCCTATCGCACGACGTTAAGGTCAAAATTCAAACTTGCATGCTGCTTTACTCCGTTTAATGAAAATGCCATAGACTAAAAATTATTTTAGTTTTTCTTACCCTTACGTTCTTTCTCTGTTTGTAGAATATGATAATTATTTTGCTTATATTTTTTCTCAAGAGTTTTCACAGTTTACAATACTTGGTATTGCATTCGGGACTTCGATTTTACGTGTGTTTGTTTATATACATGTATGTGTGTATATTCTGTTGTTCTTATCTAATGAATCATTAAATGACAAATCATTCTTAACCACTGACTTTTGATAATTAAGTTTTGTTTTTGCACATACTATGGGCAATCATTTCACATATGCCTATCACCCAAAATTCTTTTGTATTAAAATACTATGATTATCAAATACGTAAGCACAACTCATTGAAAGTTGTACATGAACAGGACAACCTGTTTCTGGTGTAGGCTGGTCTATCAGGGCGAGACCCAGTCAGCATCACTGTGACCTGACCACTTGAAGATGACGCAAACTGTCAGGAGGAAATGCCACAATCAACAACCATAAGTCATAAGTCTAAACAGGTTATAAAGACTTTCCACAGAAGTGCTAACATAATATTATGACCAGAAATTATATAATCAATTTGAAACTTTTATTAAATATAGTAATTAATTGTGCATGAGTATTGTGTGATATATGTTGTTTGCCTGCATTTGCTATGGTAAACCAAACAGTTCAGCAATGTACTCTTATGGGTCAGTGAACAATTAAACATCAGCGCTGGAAGAATAAATGCTTAAATATAGCATACATCTATAGTTGAATGATCAGCTAAATATTGTTTCAAATATTTATATAAATAAATGAACAGCTAAACAGTGTGTATGACTATGAATAAATAAACACATAATCAGTGTATCCTATGGTTGGATGTGACGTTCTGCTGAGATAATTCATGAAGGTTTCTTGAACATTCCTTGTGGTGTGCTGAGTAGCACACACAAAAATTCTAGAACACTCAGCGTGATGTACTTTGATAAAACATGTGAAGTTCTGGATGATTCTCCACAGTATGCTTGCAAGTGCATCAAGATTCTGGAACAGTTGTGTAATGTACCTAGAAGGGGTGTGTTGGACCATCACCTAATAAAAGAGAAAGTGACTTGTTGCAAACTGCATGATTGTGAACACAAGCCAGCAACAGCTGCCATCATTTGAAAAGGTTATGTACATTGATATTAATTATCTCTCTGAAACTCCACTCTCATGTTTATGATGAATTATATCTATGAACTTGATTATATGTATATATGTCAATTTGACTGCTGATGTCTCTGCTGGGATAATGATTGTCTAAAGTTAATTGAACATTGTTGTGAAGTAATGTAAATGTCAATGCTCTTTGACTATATTTATATGTTATATATTTGATTGTTAATTTAATAAATTTATTGTTGTGGGTGGATGAGGACTCATTGAATATAAATAAAAGATGGACTTTTATTACTCCTTTACTTTTATTACTACACCTGCAGAACATTATGCCACAATAAAATGTCTTTCTTATAAAGAGTAGAGTTTTATTACACCCTTATAATCCACCAAGTGAAAGACAATTTGGTCTTGTGGGATAATTATTAATAACTATAAATTAAGAGTTTCAATCACTTGTAATTAGTTATGTGTTATTAATTAATAAATAATAATTATATGTTCTGCACTGAATGAATGAACAGGAGAACAGCGTTCCTCTCGAAACGGATGAAGAGGTGAATGGTGTTCTGCTCTGAATGAATGAATAGGTGAACAGGTTATCAGGTGACAGGTGAATCAATGAATGGGTGAGCAGTTTACTGCTCTGACTCAATCAAAGGGTGAACCGTTTTCTGCTATGAATCAATGAAAGGTGAACAGTATTTTGCTCTGAATGAATGAACAGGTGAACAGTGTTTCACTTTGAATGAGTGAAATGTGCTTTACTTTGAATAAACATGTGAACAGTGTTTCACTTTGAATGAGTGAAATGTGCTTTACTTTGAATAAACATGTGAACAGTGTTTCACTTTGAATGAATGAGCAGATGAATAGTGTTTCGCTTTGAATGAATGAACAGGTGAACAGTGTTTCACTTTGAATGAGTGAACACAGTTTTGCTTTGAATGAGTGACCAGTGTTTCGCTTTGAATGACTGGGCAGTATTTCATTTGAGGGAATGAACAGGTGAATAGTGTTTTGCTCTGAATGAATGAATGAACAGGTAAACAATGTTTCGCTTTGAAGGAGTGAACAGTGTTTATTCTGAAGAGTATTTCACTTTGAATGAATGAACAAGTAAAGTGTACCGCAATGGAAGCAGACGCCCAGTACGCTTCGCTGGCTTCGCTAGGGCAGTCCTTCCAGGACGGACAACGGGAATAGTTCATGCCAGGCGTAATTTCTTGTCCGCACCAGACCAGTCCGTCGACCACATAGCCCAACAGTGTGTCCTCAAGCGTGACGTATCGGTGTCCGTCCTCTCCATATTCATGGGCGAGCTCCTTCACCCCAGACCAGAACATCGACTGCCAATCAATCACAGTAATTGTGACAGTTAAAAAAAAAATAACTAAAATGTCATAAGTAAATATACTGATAAAACCACTTTATTTGAAACCTTTCGGTAACTGAATATTTAATTTGTAAATTCATAATATATGTTTGATTGTAGATTTCGCCATGCGTGAAAACTGTATCCGTGTACGCTAGGATTCGTTAGGTTGCACTCACGCTCAAATGAATACAGTCCTTAGTGAGGCTGTTTTCAGAATTTGTTTTGAGTGCAGGTGGGCGTCAGAATTTGTTTTGAGTGTTAAATTTAAATGTACCTTGTTTTCTGGAATTTCTTGTCGAGCTGCGACGACAAAAGGTGTATAATGGGTCCTGTTGACAGCACACGGGGCCATGTAAGAAAAGGCCATGAAAAATTTGTTCCATAGACTCTCACAGTCCTCAGATACCCTAGTTTAACAAAATACCCTAGGTTAGCAATCCACCTTATGTTATCAAAATACTCTAACTGAGCAATCCACCCTACTTCAGCAATCAAAACACTTGTATTATATTCCCAATAAATATAGCTGACTAAAATAAATTATAAATGTTTGCACTGTTTCAAAAGAAGAGAAATGCAAGAAAGAAATTTGGATGAACATTAAACAATTATGGCAGTAAACGTAATTTAAACACTTTGACATTGAAAGTCACAACTGAGTTGTATGCAAATTTGTAAGCTTTATTAAATGTTTAATTAATTATTTAATGTTTTTTACACTTTGAGTATATTTAATATGTGGATTTACGTGCATGTGAGGAAACAGGAATTAAGGAAGGAAAGAAGTATTTAATAAAAGAAAGGAAGGAAGGAAAAAGAAAAAAATAACTATAGATGGATTTTAAAATGTTAGCTGAAAATGTTCAGATGTGTCTATCTATCTATCTATCTACCTAGTTAGCTATCTGTCTATCTATATATCTATCTATCTGTCTGTCTCTCTGTCTATCTATCTATCTATCTATCTGTCTGTCTGTCTCTCTGTCTATCTATCTGTCTATCTATCTATCTGTCTGTCTCTCTGTCTATCTGTCTATCTATCTATCTGTCTATCTATCTGTCTATCTATCTATCTAGTTATCTATCTATCTATCTATCTATCTATCTGTCTCTGTCCATCTATCTTTCTATCTATCTATCTATCTGTCTGTCTATCTATCTATCTATCTATCTATCTATCTATCTGTCTATCTATCTATCTATCTATTTAGTTCGTTAAGTATCTATCTGTCTGTCTAACTACATAAGTCGTAAATAAATAAAAGTTTACATCATCTAGATTCTAGAATGTGGATTCAAAATGTGAAATACATTTCTTTTTTATTTTTCATATTGATTTGTATCTGTTAAATTAAAAAACGTTGGAAAGTTTCCTATACACAACAAACTCATACGTAGCGAGAGTGATATGGGAGAGAGGAATAAAGCCAAATATTATTTACTCAGGCAGGAGTCCCTTGTATCTGACAAACTTGTAGTCATAGCAACGACCAACAAATATTTCATGGATATTTTCTGTCGTGCCTGGGAGGTTGTCGCCATTGGTTACAGCAGGGAACACCAGAAATATTAACACCGACGTCAAAACATAAAGTACTTTCATGTTGGGTAACATGGCGACAGTTCCCGTAGAATTAAGGAATTGTTGTAACAAGCCTGTTGATAAGAAACCAACACGGTGATGACTTTATAAAATGTCAAAACTAATACTTCTAGCATGCCACAAGGATGGATATCTTTTATGAATTAATTCTAATTGATTTTCATTGGCATTAGTCCTTCTGCAAGTATCAGAGCAGATATCGACTACAATAGTGAGGGCGACTATAGGCTAACAAGTTTTCTCATGTATCTATGTTAATCTTTGCAAGTCATCTATCAGACATTTCAATCATAATTTTGCATCTGGTCCCGGCCTGGAGCTTTCTATTTCACGGTCTTTCTTAACTTGTCTTGAGACCTGACTTTACGATTTTGATATTGTTCTGCTCAGATTGTTCCTAAAGTTCTCCGTGTAAGCCCCAAGCTACCGGGCTGAGTTAATATGCACACTTGGTCTGCTTCAAATGTGTTCCCAGAGAGAGAGAGTGTAATAATGTTTGGCACCTGATGATATACACTGCTGTTCAATTTGAGTTCTTTTTAAAGCTTTTCAGGGTGAGTTTTGAATAGTCATTTCTGTTGGACTTGCTGACATCTTGCATAGTATCTCTTGTAGTTGACTTAGATCTGCAAGTCTTGGCGTTGTGTTCTTTGCTGCAATGTTGGTTTTGCATTCTCTATTGCAATGTTGGTTTTGCATTCTCTATTGTTATGTTAGTGTTGCATTCTCTATTGCAACGTTGGTGTTATATTCTCTATTGCAATTTGGTGTTGCATTCTCTGTTGCAATGCTGGTGTTGCTTTTATCTATTGCAATGTTAGTGTTGTATTCTCTATTGCAATATTAGTGTTGTATTCTCTCTTGCAATGATGATGTTGCATTCTCTATTGCCATGAAGGTATTGAATTCTCTATTGCAAAGCTGGTGTTGTATTCTGTATTGCAATGCTGTTGTTGATTCTCTATTTCAATGATGATGTTGCATTCTCTATTGACATGAATGTATTTAATTCTTTATTGCAATGTTGGTATTGCATTCTCTATTGCAATGATGATGTTAGTTCTCTATTGCAATGCTGGTGTTGCATTCTCTATTCCATACTGGTGTTTTTTCACGGAAATGACATGTAACCATGGATCAAGTATTAGTCTCAGTATTTTGGTTCTTCCTGATTCTATTTTTAAAATTTGTCAGAAGCTAACTATTATTAATAAAGAAAATGTTGTTTACAAAAACGGAGAATGAAATTATTAGTCGACTTACGAAAAATCAATAACAGATTTATTTTCTTTTTTGAGATTTTTGCAATTATTAACATTATTCTCTGTATATGAAATGTTACAATAATTGACATTTTATTTTGTGTGTATGAGATATTTACAATAATTGACATTTTATTCTGTGTGTAAGAGATATTTACAATAATTGACATTTTATTCTGTGTGTATGAGATATTTACAATAATTGACATTTTATTCTGTGTGTATGAGACATTTACAATAATTGACATTTTATTCTGTGTGTATGAGATATTTACAATAACTGATATTTTATTCTGTGTGTAATTGTGCTGTTCACTTATGCAAAATTAACTGGCAAGATGCCGTTTTGGCTCTTGATTTAGTCTAAATTCTTATGGCAGGAAAATATTATTATATTAAAAGTACAAGATAGTCTATTTTTTCAAGGTCAGAAGAGATAAGAGCAATTTAAATTTACTATATCTTTTCTGAAATAAAAATGAGGCGAACCCATTTTCAATTTCATCTTTAAATATATTCTTATCTTTCGTTTTGTTCTTTTCTAGTTTTAAAGGAAAACGTTTTTTAAAATAAACAAACACGAACAATATTGCTATTTATGTTCATTTTTTTAATTCTGTTTTTAAATTTAGCAATCTCTATCAAAGCAGTCCTGTCTTACGACTTAATGTTAACGTTTGCTGTTTGCCATTAATTTGAACTGTTGTGGATTCAACATCTTTATTTGCTGTAAATGTACCGACATATTTCATGTTTTAAAGCATGACATGTAAAATTAAAATGAAAAATGGATCATCCTTAACTCACAATACTCAACCTTTTTCTGCGAGATTTTCTGGAAGGAATGTGCAAATATTTGTGAACTAGATCTACTGTCTTATCTCTACTTGCATTTACTTTTAAATTATGTATAAATTTATTATTTAGATCTGTATATAAATGTATTATTTAGATATGCGTGCAAATCTACTTTAGATCTGTGCGCAAATGTCTAATTTAGATCTGTGCACAAATATATATTTTAGATCTGTGTATATGTGTGTATCTTTGAGTTATGTATATGTGAATACATTTGAGTTATGTACATGTGTACCTTTGAGTTATGTAGATATGTGTACTTTTGAATTATGTACATGTGTGTACCTTTGAGTTGTGTACATGTGTGTTCCTTTGAGATATATATATATGCATACCTGTACGTGTGTAAATAAAATAAAATGAAAACGTGTGTCTGAGTTATAATTCTAAATAAGTTCATATATGTACGGTTAGAGTTACATTAGTTCGTAATAATTTCTTCAGTCAACCTAGATTATTAGGGAGTAAGTCTTTTACCATAAGTACCATAGTTACTGACTGAATGGAGATATTTTTGAAGATGTCTGTTCTACCACAGTATTTTAAGTATTAATAAATTAACGTAGACAGGAGATACTTTTGAAGACCATCTGTTCTATACCGATATTTTAAGTATTTTATCAACTTAGAAACTATGTTCACAAAAGCAGATTTACCTCCCTTTGGTTAGTAATATCAGTTGGTAAGGCAGGTAAATCCGGTATGTTTTGATATATAATAGTTGGCCGTATTTTTATTCGTAGTACATCCACTAAGTGGCGTCCTGGTTAATGGGAAATCATTAGTTTCTATTGAGGCAAATGTATTGTCTGGAACTGTAGTGGAATTTTAAGGAGAGACTTAATTTTACAAAATTACCAAAGAAATAATCCCTTAGCGTCTATTATTTTTCACACAAAAGAGAGACATTGCACTTCGATTATTTATTGCACTGCTACGATTGTAACTTTAGAATGTAGCAACAACATTGTAATTTTAGAATGTAGCAACAACATTGTAATTTTAGAATGTAGCAACAACATTGTAACTTTAGAATATAGCAACAACATTGTAACTTTAGAATGTAGCAACAACATTGTAATTTTAGAATGTAGCAACAACATTGTAATTTTAGAATGTAGCAACAACATTGTAATTTTAGAATGTAGCAACAACATTGTAATTTTAGAATGTAGCAACAACATTGTAAGAAATTAAGAAAATCTGTCACTGAGTTAATACCTTGAAATCCCTTCCCGGGAATGATGAGTGCCAGAGAACAGAAGGAACGCCAAAGACGAAGTCTGTTATCAGACCGTTCCGTTCTGTACTGGGTCATCAACTGCCGCTATCGGTCGGCAGAGATTAGTACTTAAGATACGTCATCAGTCGCGGACAGCGAAACATTATAATGATCAAGACAATGTTGCAATACACTGCAATTACATCAGAATACCACTGTTTCGTTTGTCATGCGCAAAAGGGCAGGTCAACGTATAGCCACCGAGTTTGAGTTCGTACATATTGTAGGGGCTTTTAGGGTGGGTACATATTGTAGGGGCTTTTAGGGTGGGTACATATTGTAGGGGCTTATAGGGTGGGTACATATTGTAGAGGCTTTTAGGGTGGGTACATATTGTAGGGGCTTTTAGGGTGGGTACATATTGTAGGGGCTTATAGGGTGGGTACATATTGTAGGGGCTTATAGGTGGGTACATATTGTAGGGGCTTATAGGGTGGGTACATATTGTAGGGGCTTATATGGTGGGTACATATTGTAGGGGCTTATAGGGTGGGTACATATTGTAGGGACTTTTAGGGTGGGTACATATTGTATGGGCTTTTAGGGTGGGTACATCTTTGCATTAACTTATGTGATTCGTAGGTCTCGGTTCATTATAGAGTTGAACATCTTTCGTAATGACTATTGCTTGAATTTCTTTATACCTTTTATTTCTCTTTGAAAAGTTTTATGATTGCTTGTATAATCATAATGTATCCATGAGGGAAAGGTGTGTACAGTTTATGTCAAAATGTGTATGGAAAGACTACTCTACGTACTATATTCGCATTATGTACGCAATTATATGCAGGGATAGATAGATAGATAGATGGATGGGTGGATGGATGGATGGATGGATGGGTGGGTGGGTGGGTTTGGGTGGATAGATAGATAGATAGATAGATAGATAGATAGATAGATAGATAGATAAGATGGAAAGATGAATGGGCGATAGACACCCTGTCACCAAGTGTGTGTGTGTGTGTGTGTGTGTATGTGTGTGTGTGTGTGTGTGTGTGTGTGTGTGTGTGTGTGTGTGTGTGTGTGTGTGTGTGTGTGTGTGTGTGTGTGTGTGTGCTTTATGAAGTTTTTGTGTAATAAGTATTTGTTTTATATCACTCTAAATTATACATATTTCCTGACAACAGTGTACTCAGTGAAGGTTAGGGGAGGAGTGTGAGAAAGAGTTAAAGTAGCATTTAGGGTCCAAGTAAAAATGAATGATATTAATAAGACATTTATGGTCAAAGTAAAAATGAATGATATTATTATTAATAAGACATTTATGGTCAAAGTAAAAATGAATGATATTAATAAGACATTTATGGTCAAAGTAAAAATGAATGATATTAATAAGACATTTATGGTCAAAGTACAAATGAATGATAATAATACGACATTTAGGGTAAAAGTACAAATGAATTATATTAATAAGACATTTAAAATGCAGGAAACAAGTGCTTAGAAAGCATGAACTAGTATGCGTTGTGAGTTTGTGTGAAAGGATATGTGTATGTACATGTTTGCATATATATGTTTTAAATTATATACTTTTGAACTTACGTATACAACTACGATCACAAAGTAATGTTTTTAAACATAGTAGGTGAAAGGTTTCAGTAATCCATAAAAAGTAATAACTATTTTTTAAAGTATAAAACAAAACTTAACACGCTAACGAACATACGCATGCGAAAGCAAACACACACACACACACACACACACACACACACACACACACACACACACACACACTCACATATATATATATATAATGTACACGTATGTGGTTTTATTTTATAACACTAATGACAATATAGCAACCAAATATTTTTCAGAAATAATGATAGGGCTTTTGGCAATGCTAGACTCACTTATTACGCTTTTAAAATCAAGCGCAAACGTATTTTTAAACACACACACACACACACACACACACACACACACACACACACACACACACACACACACACATAGTCAACACAACATTCAATCACAATGCATACTCGCACATATTTGTTCCTATTGGAATGTTGATAACACTGCTGACAACATTAAAACCTTGCATTCAGTTCCAATAATGAAACTATTCTGACGAAACTAAGAAATAAATATTGCCGAGAAGAATCAAACTAGACACGACAGGTGTCCTCTGGGTGACACGTTTGAAACCTTCCTTCAAAGGAAAGGTTACAAGCATTGACAGGTAGGATTAATTGAGTGTAAGTTAAAAAGGAATCGTCAGTCACGCGAAGCCGTCACATGATTACGTACCACAGCAATTGTAGCTTGTCACAAACATCACATCAGAGAAGCAACAGTCGTCAATTTTTAATGAAAGTCATTTGTCTGTCCCAACCGAACAACACCAAGGCACATTGTTTCGGAATCATCTGCAAGATTGATACCGGACGTCACGATGTCTTCACGATGTGACAGGACTGTGCCTGTGACGTGTTTTTTTGTCTCATTATAAACTTTCTAATGGATCGCGTATTTTTGTTGTCCTTGCCATTAGGACAGGTTGACTTTGTTTGTCGTTGTTTTGTCGTTTTCTTCTTACTGTAAGGTGGTGGTGATGGTGGAGGTGGTAGTGGATGTATATATCATTGTGTCCATGTGAGGTATGTCTTTGGCATTTTTACAGACCCACCACCCCAATTTGCATTTCTACTTTGCTCTCGTTTATTGATATTTGTTCTTTCTTTCTTTCTTTCTTTCTTTCTTTCTTTCTTTCTTTCTTTCTTTCTTTCTTTCTTTCTTTCTTTCTTTCTTTCTTTCTTTCTTCTTTCTTTCCTCCTTTCTTTCTTCCTTACTTTCTTCCTTCAGTGTTAATTGGATTCGTTTGATTTTCTCTTTGTTAATTTGATTTGTTTAAATGTTTCTTTGTACTATGTTTGAGGTAATATAGCTTATTGTGTTTGTTTCAGTTTCCTTTCTCTACCTTCTGTCTCACTCGGACATCTCTTTATTAGTATATAAATAAAAAAGAAAAGAATGTTTCTTTCTTTCTTTGGTTGTTTGTGCGTGTGAGCCAGTATGCAATAATGATGGTTGCTCATTAGTTTATAAAATCTACTAATAGGATTTTTTCTTAAATTATGTATCCCTATGTAATGTTTTTTGTAATGTTTTATTTACGAGCAACACATTTATCCCTTTTTGTTCACTCTTTTAGTTTCTGCTTTAGAGAGATGACAGAATTCAAAGACCCATAGATGTTTCTTTCAGTATAGAACTTCTTATGACAACTGACTTTATTAGAGTTAAAAGTCATAGATACTATTTCTTTAGCCAATTCCTGGCCAATGACGTGTATTACGGCCCGCGACTAAACTCTCGCGATACGTAAGATTGTTTAGTTTCTTATCTGTGAGCGAGATTTTCTGTGAGCGAGATTTTCTGTGTACTCTGTTATGTGCAATCGTAATTATCATAATATTTGAAAGGCTTTAGTAGAACAAAATAATTTTAATGCAATAGAAAATGTGACATCGCCCCACCCCACCCCAAATAATCAAAGCTTAATGAGTAAAAGAGAATCACTACAATGTTATTTTAATGACTGAAATGTGCCGGCAATACTTTCAGACTGTCTAGCAATTTGACAGCCACTTTATTATTTATTTTTTTTATGCGAAGTATTAAGGAGTAACCTATCAAAAGATTATATATATATATCACGTGTTTGGAGCCGGCAAAATCATCAGCAAGTTAATATAAAATGTTAAATAAATTCATTAATATGTATTTAATTCTAACCAAGAATAAAGTATCGAAATAAATTTGTTAATTGTAATAAGAAGAAATAAGCATGCATTCCTATGTATTATTGCAATTAAAAATAATCGTGAAAAACTACACCACATTTTCTAAATATAACTTGTGACGCCAATGCCACTTAGTTAATAATTATGATTATTAATAATTAATCATTCATAACTAATTACAAGTGATGAGAATCTTAATTTATGTTATTAAATAATTCTCATTATTAGTAGACACCACTCATCTGTCTCGGCGGATATGTAGGTGCTATAAACGTTTCCTCTCTTCCACATTTAAGTCAACATTTACCGTCGCACAATTTTCTGTAGGTGGAAAACTTCTTACTAAAGGAGAAGACAAATCCGTCTTTAATCTATATCTATATCCACCCACTTTCTTCTCCAGCATAAGGTTATCAATATGTGTAAGAAAGTCAGTAAATTTAACAATAAATTTATTAAATCAACAATCAAATATACATATAACAAAATACAATGAAATAGATCACTTGACATCAATTATTTCCATTAAACCACATTCAAATAATTTTCCTACTACTCAGTCTGTATCCAGAAAAATACAATTCAACAAATCACAGGATAGTTCTTATCATAGGATAGAAATGGAGTTATTAGCAATAATAGATAAACAATAATAGTCTTTACCTAACTGATTTAGACAAAGCTGCAATTGTCTTGTCTTTCAGGCATTTTTGTTGTTGCAACAATGTCAGAAGTTTATTGTCTGCTGTCAACGCTATGTGTCTCTCTCCATATAAGTTGAAAAACACTGATGGGCTGTTATTATCTCGAAGCCAAACCAGAGCGCCCTCTTTTGCTATGTCAGTTTCTTCAAGCAGAATATCAATTACAGCAACTCTAGTACTTCCTTATACCAGAAATTGCTCATGTAGTCAGCATATTTTGCCGCCATACATCAAATGGAGTGTAGTGTATCTCCACATTTACACACTGCTTCCCACCGCTATCTCAGTCGGTTGTAGCAATTTGTAATCAGCAAACCAGGAGGTTCAAATCATAGTATAGAAAACGAAAAGGTTGCTTTACCTGAAAAACACAACCAGGGAGCAACACTAGGTTTCCAGCTTATCACTTTATAACTCCATTCTTTCTTACAAAGTCTCAACTTACAACTTTCTGCAACAGTATTTATTAGCCTGATACACGCACACAGCATAATAAATACAATGTAATATTATTGAACCGGTTCAATAGGAACAATGTCAAGTAATAGTGTACTACTTTTAAGCATCACAGTTCAAACATTTGTAGAAACAATAGTCTACTCAAATAATACATCTCTATGTAAAATGCAAATATAACATATCAATAACGAAAATGCATAAAATATTTCTAAGTCCATTCTCTCTCAATCAGTCAGTTAACTCACCATCAAGCTAATGGCCTCCTTTCAAGACCAGACTTCTTTGCTACTTCAAATTCAAGTGATCAGATAATATAATTTTCTACAGAAGGTAAACTTTTTTTTATCTCAGCCCATTGGCTGGTCTCGTTTCGTAAATCTTAACCATTGGATAATGAAAACTACTCACACAGTTGAACTAGTTTGCATTACATCAGCAATTTCTAGCATATTCTCAACTCGGGTTGTTTACTTCAAACTGCAACACTTAAAAAAATACCATCATAAGGAGTGTCCAAGGTCGGGTTACTCTAATAATTTAACAATGTATATAACAATTAAATTTTAAAATAGGGAGAGGCAAATTTACTCATTTACTTCGCCACATAACGAAATGTATTTCACATTCAGATTAATCTACTTTCTGAAATTACTTTTTGTAATTTTGAAAAATAGAAAATGAGATTCGTAACCAATTGCTTGAAAACGTTTATAAAACTCGGGGCATATTTACTTTCGATCAGTTAAATATTTTCCGTCAACACCTTTTCAGAATCTCATAAACACAATTTTTATTCCTAACTTGTATACTGTACATGCATGCAGTTTACACAGGTAGTAAAACCTTATATTCGTTATTTTCTTGTTCAGGGTATTTACAATGTATGCATATATAACTGAAATTATAATAATAATTATTATTACTATGAAATGAAACTTTGAAAAATGTGTTGGGTAACATGATTCGTTGAATACATTTATGTGCACAGCACGTATTCACCAATTTATGTAATTTACTAATGGGTTGCTTTTCTCTTTCAACACCAATTTATGTAATTTACTAATGGGTTGCTTTTCTCTTTCAACACCAATTTATGTAATTTATTAATGGGTTGCTTTTCTCTTTCAACACCAGTTTATGTAATTTACTAATGGGTTGCTTTTCTCTTTCAACACCAGTTTATGTAATTTACTAATGGGTTGCTTTTCTCTTTCAACACCACTTTATGTAATTTACTAATGGGTTGCTTTTCTCTTTCAACACCACTTTATGTAATTTACTAATGGGTTGCTTTTCTCTTTCAACACCACTTTATTTAATTTATTAATGGGTTGCTTTTCTCTTTCAACACCACTTTATGTAATTTACTAATGGGTTGCTTTTCTCTTTCAACACCACTTTATGTAATTTACTAATGGGTTGCTTTTCTCTTTCAACACCAATTTATGTAATTTACTAATGGGTTGCTTTTCTCTTTCAACACCAATTTATGTAATTTACTAATGGGTTGCTTTTCTCTTTAAACACCAATTTATGTAATTTACTAATGGGTTGCTTTTCTCTTTCAACACCAATTTATGTAATTTACTAATGGGTTGCTTTTTTCTTTCAACACCAGTTTATGTAATTTATTAATGGGTTGTTTTTTTCTTTCAACACCCGGTTGCTGGTTTCGTTGCACTTTCATTTTATGACAGTTGAAATAAGAGTAAGCCTACATTCAAATATTCAACAGCAGTATAGTTTTTTATAAGCTCGCTTAAGGTAGAAAGAATTTTCGCAGGTGACTGCACTCACTTTAACTGTCCACATGTAAGGTGATGTACAGACTCTTTTTCACTTGCTGTATACACGCGGGCAGCTATTGCTATTGAATTGAGCCGAAGACGAAGCTGAGAAAGCGTTGCAGTGTGCTTGCAGATTACAGCTTGTCTGTCACTCGAAGTTAGATCTGTGCGATCGTGTTTTGCACGTGTGTATCTGTGCGTCACTAGTACACCTGCAGTACTGTGGGAACTAGGTCTTGGCGCAACGCGTCCTGGAGTTAAATAAAACACCCGACACAGGCAGCTTTTTAGCCCCTGTATTGTTTAGCTTCGAAGGGAGCGGACCTGTATACTCACTGCTTCAGCTGAACGCGTTGAGAAACATTGACTTTCTTTTTCTCTTTTTCTTTTTGTTTTTTGGAGCTTATTTGTCATGGATATATCTTCTCTCGTCACCTCACGGGGATCTGAGTATCATAACATATGAAGGGTAACACCGTCAGTTAAGCAACACGAAGGTTGTGTCGTCTGCTGCCCTATTTCGTGAGTGAAGAAAAGCAAAAGTCGGAGAGACCAAAACTTTTGATGTCCAACAAATATTTCTGCGAAGAGAGATTTTTCTCATACACCAAGAGAGGGCGTGCTTGAAACGTAAATATTTATCACTGGGGAAGTAACGGTCCAATACCTCGCTAACTCTACCTGGCTCGCCTAGCATACAGTGAGGCTCACATTCTTTTTAAGGAATTACCAGAGGTTTCTATCCCCCGCGTAACGCTATATTCTACCGTCACTAGCGAAAGTACCGGTAAGTTATTTCTTGTCAATTGATCAGGGCTTCTGCTCAGTGATTTTAAGGTACACAACAGGTTGGTTTAATGTAGCTCTTTGAAATCTCGCAGTGGTTTATATGCCTCGTTATAGAGGGTGGCCCAAAAGTAGGTTTACAGTTATTAAACTACCTTTTATGGACCTGCTTAATGTTGAAGGAGGACATTTTGTGCATCTGAGAGATTAAATTGTTTATGTTTATGTTAACAGGTATAACGAATTTCCCGCTGTTCTAGTGTCGAATTTTCAAATAAATAGTCTACGTGATAACTGTAAACCTACTTTTGGGCCACCCCGTATTATTATAATGTTGACTTTTTCTAGCACCCCTTTACTCTTTACGTCAATTTTCTCATCCGTGAGCCACCCTTATCACTTTACGCTAAAGCCATAGGCATAGACAGAATAGTAAAAAAAAAATTGTCGTTTTCAAAAAGGTGTTGAAAAAATATTTTTTTCATGATTATATTTCTTTCTTCCTGCCTTCCTTTCTATCGTTCTTTGAATTTTCCTCTTTCACTTTTCTTTTTACATCGTCTTTTGCGTCCCCCCCCAAAATAAAAATTAAAAAAAAAAAAAAAATGCTTCCTTCTTTTTTTTCTTTCTTTTTAAAGCTGATAAATTAGTAATGTTAAAGCTGCACCTGTTTTAATCTTCCTAAAAGGACATCTGAAATATTCTGCCTAAAATATATTGTATCCATAAAATATATCCTAAGAACATGTTTTAATTTCTTCCTGAAAGGACATCTGAAATATTCTGCCTAAATATATTGTATCCATAGAATATATCCTAAGAACCTGTGTAAATTAAACGAAGATTATTTTATGTCTTATTCAACATCACAGCGAATAAGAACAGCGTGAAAGAATGATGTTTATTAGTAAAGCCACCATTCCCAAGACGTTCGTTCAAATAAGAACAGCGTGAGAGAATGATGTTTATTAGTAAAGCCATCATTCCCAAGACGTTCGTTCAAATAAGAACAGCGTGAAAGAATGATGTTTATTAGTAAAGCCACCATTCCCAAGACGTTCGTTCAAATAGTTCATGAAAGAATAGACAATGACTTGTCTTTTTAAAAGTAGATCGTTTTGAAGAATAACACCAATCTTTAATTGTAACTTTAATATCTATCTATCTATCTGTCCGCAGGTCTATGTACACACACACACACACACACACACACACACAGACACACACACACTCACACACACACTCACACACACACACACACACACACACACACACACACACACAAAACATTTCTCTCGTGGAATTGAATGAAATTAAATACGTACATTACAGTCTCACAATTAAACATGAATGTACAAAGAAACACACAAACGCGCGCGCGCGCACCCACCCACATATATACATGTATAATAAGAAACGAGTATAACCTGTATAGTACATTATTTGTAGCACATGAAATTAGTCACAAAGCTAGAGACCCAACAACGCTGTAAGGCAACTTAGTGAGCAGTATACTCAATTTTCCTTCCATTAACTGAAATTTGATTTTTAAATTATATACTTTAGCACTTGCGAATACAAAAATTAAGTGTCGGTGGAGTGCCAGTAGTCTTACGTATGTTTTTACAGCTTCTAGTCCCACGAACCGTAACCCTGTTTAGATCAAACCTGTAATATTCCTAAGTGAGCTATGTTTGCGAGTTACATACCTCTGGAGGGAGAAGTATTTACCTGGATGTTCGATGGATGTGAAAATGACCGGTAAGCCAATAGTAATGACTGTGATTATCTAAAGGTGCGTCGTCAGTCTGTTTTAATGGTATTGATTTAAATGAGATTTTAAAAAAAATATATTATTGAGTTAGTTTAACTTATTTGGGCATTAGGAAAAAACACAGCACTTCACTTCACAGCTGAAGCATAACAGATACAGGTATATATTTATGTGAGTGAGTAAATAATACACGACCGCGCGCGTGTGTGTGTGTGTGTGTGTGTGTGTGTGTGTGTGTGTGTGTGTGTGTGTGTGTGTGTGTGTGTGTGTGTATGTGTGTGTGTGTGTGTGTGTGTGTGTGTGTGTGTGTGTGTGTGTGTGTGGTCAATGCACGACTGATATACAAACTATCATTACTGCTATTTTGCTCTTTGCGACAACAATTCTTTTGCCTGTCACATTCTTTGTGGGTTAATGGTAGCTTAAGTGTGTTTATCTGTGTATTTGTTTAACTGATTAATTGATTTTGGTGATGCCCTTTGTCTGTCAAAAGATCTGTATTATATAAATATCTCACAGGAAGAAGTAATTGAAGGAATACAATTTAAGTTGGTGTTTTTTCCTACTGCGATCTCTTTCAATCTTCCATTCTGGAAATGGTTTATAATATGCTTTTATCCTTCTTGCATGCACCTGCACGAGTGAAAGGTGTGTTCTTTCTATCAGATTCAAACTTCAACAGGAAAAACAGTCTTTTAATTTCTAAAATTAAATAAGAAAAGCGCATTCCTTTCAAATAGGTTCCTTTTAGTTTTACACAAAAAAATCTATTTGAAAATATACAGCACAATTATATATACATTTTCTGTTCTTATTCATGCGGATGGGTACTTCATTAAAATTAGGTTTTGTCCTGAAACGGGGTTTCTCTCTTCGGATAATTAAATTGAAATTAATTATGTGTGTGTGTGTGTGTGTGTGTGTGTGTGTGTGTGTGTGTTGAAAATTATCTTATAGACTATAGAGTAAATTAAACGGAAGAAGTGAACGAATGTATGTATAAATGTACTATAACCATGCATTTAGCAAGAGCTACACTGTACTACACTGTATTCACTTGTATAGCCACCAAGGTCATACACTTGTATTAGATGATTTAACAATTTTCCAAACAAAACACTACGAGCTAAATGTAACAGGAAATAGCCATGATTATAAATCAGACAGTGACATTGAGCGAAATCAGAAGCACATCTGACTGACTAGAAGGCGCACACAAAATCGTACAACGCGATTTTCTTGGCCAAACTTTAAAGAACCCTGACTGACCAGAAAAAGAACCCTGGCTCAATGATTGAACCTATGCCAGCCTTTCTGTTTAAACAACCGAAAGTATGAGATGAGCGTGTAATTAAGGGAGTCAGTCTTGAAGTCACATGTGCTGATGGACTTTACTTCAAAGTGTCATTGGAATTTGCCAGCTGAAGGAAACACGCGCCCTTTTGTCCGTTCACTGTAAATCTTGGTCCGAGAACTAGTGGTGAAGAAGCATGTATATTAAAATTGTCTCGAAATAATGACAGTACATCTGTTCGAGAACTGATAATTTTTTAAGTACTGAATCACGACCAATGAGATAAGAGTGCTTGATGTATTACTGATGAAATGTATTTGAAATGTGCTTTGAAAAGTATCATGGTATTTTGCTCTGGACAGAAAGACGGATAAATGAAAAGTATCATGGTATTTTGCTCTGGACAGAAAGACGGATAAATGAAAAGTATCATGGTATTTTGCTCTGGACAGAAAGACGGATAAATGAAAAGTATCATGGTATTTTGCTCTGGACAGAAAGACGGATAAATGAAAAGTATCATGGTATTTTGCTCTGGACAGAAAGACGGATAAATGAAATTAATCGCGTTCACGTGCCAGCATTTGTTGTACATGGTAAGAATTTATCAAAGGATGGGATGGTTGTTTATTTAATTCCTAGAGCCTGAACGTGAACATGGTATATTAAAAACTGGAGCATCCGGGCTGCTAGTGATGGTTACCACTTCGAGAACAAGGTTACTAACGAGAGTTACCACTTCAAGATCCCCGTGAGGGTTACTACTACTATTTAAAAGTACTAGAGAGAGCACCGCTTGAGATCTAGCCACTAAAGATAACAGAGAGTACCGTTTGAGATTTAGCCACTAAAGATAACAGAGAGTGCCGCTTGAGATTTAGCCACTAAAGATAACAGAGAGTGCCGCTTGAGATTTAGCCACTAAAGATAACAGAGAGCACCGCGTGAGATTTAGCCACTAAAGATAACAGAGAGTGCCGCTTGAGATTTAGCCACTAAAGATAACAGAGAGTGCCGCTTGAGATTTAGCCACTAAAGATAACAGAGAGCACCGCGTGAGATTCACCTACTGTTCGAAGCTACTAGAGAGTACCGCCCAAGATTCAAGTGCTACCATAGTTTGGATTCAAGAAGGTAACCAGACACTAATGGACTTGTAATGGTTACGAGTTTAGTACAAGAGGCAAATCATACTCTTAGCAATTCGCTGCTTTTGAGTAAGGAAGAGGGAGACATTTGCACCCACCGACAAGCATCGGTTCACAAAAACAGCAAACCTCCCGAAGAATCATCTTCGGCGCGATTCCTATAGGCCAGCACACGACCAGAGGATTATTTGAAAAAGTTGACAATGTCTCCAACCTAAAGTTCGTTAAGCCACGGCTTCAAGATAATTCACTGATGGCACCAAAGTTGCTAGTCTGAGACTCTAGGTGTTTGCTAATTTTGTAATTTGAGATCATTTAGTGTTGATATTTCATTTGTTTCTTTCTTTATCATATTCTCTGCTTTTCTTCCAACAGTTCTATACTTAAATATGAATAATAAAATGTGGTTATGGTATTAAATTAATTTTTTAAAAATGTTTTATTTGGTAAAAATCCTATCTCGTTTTTCTTTATGTCTTGGAAAATTGACGATAGACTTTACATGTAGATTGACTGAATTATTGATTGATGACAGACTGATTCATTCATTAATTCACTCATGTTCCAAACATTGTTTGCAGCATGTTAGATAACAGTTGTGTCACTGAGTGCTATTCGTTTGAAATTTATCGATAACTGACCATCGATTAAATGACGTTCAAAATCAAGCAAGCAAAATTGATATTTCAAATTAATAATAGAAATGTAAATTCCCGTATTTCTTATCTATAAGATACATATATTTTTCATACTGTCTTTTCCTCTTTGCAATATTGTTATGGAAGGGTTGTGATGTGGTGACTGACTTCATTTTTATTTGTCGTATGATTATGAAAGGATTGTGATGTGGTGACTGACTTCATTTTTATTTGTCGTATGGTTATGAAAGGATTGTGATGTGGTGACTGACTTCATTTTTATTTTTCGTATGGTTATGAAAGGATTGTGATGTGGTGACTGACTTCAATTTTATTTGTCAGATGGCTATGAAAGGATTGTGATGTGGTGACTGACTTCAATTTTATTTGTCAGAGGGTTATGAAAGGATTGTAGATGGTGACTGACTTCAATTTTATTTGTCAGATGGTTATGAAAGGATTGTAGATGGTGACAGTATTTCTTTCCTTATGGCCTGCTACTTTATCATCTGAAGACAGTTGACAAGAATTCAAAGTCGCTGTAGCCGGGACCAGTATATGATCATATTACACTACTTTATTCTGAAGACAATTTACAATTTACTGTAGCCGGGACCAGTATATGATCATATTACACTACTTTATTCTCAGGCCTTTCTCGCTCTCTTGGCTACTTGTTCAGCGTCAGAATGAAAGAAGGTAATATTTATTTTCTCTTTCTAACATTTCGCTGTCTTACTCAGGTCCGAAATACGGTATCCTTATGCTTAACACCTCTCCCCATCAAACACACACATGCACACATTTCCCGCAAGAAAAAATGATTTTTCTTGTGCTATTCGATTCCTAGTAAGCCTGTCATGAGATCAATTAAGGCCAGAATTCTTTTTCGTGTCGAATTATTGCCTCCTTAATTAGCAGCCTTGTGAATTTACATATAGTCACCTCTCCTCATTCATTTAAATTATTAAAACGTCTTAATATCAGTCATTACTCTAATTGTGTTTTCTGCTTACTTTTTTTTTATGGTGTCTTTCTGGTCCACTTTATTTTATTGTTTTCGTTACTCTAATGATATTTTATGGTCATTATGTGACAATGTCTTCTGTGTACCTATTTAGTATTCTTAAGTATTTACAGCTATTTGCAAAGATTAGGCATTGCATTAAGTTACTGTTATTAGTTTTATTAGCAATCACTTGTTATTGTTCTTTTATAAAAATATGATTTGCATAATTAAATGACAAAGATTCCAAGAGACAAATATTACTTTAAGTTTTAAAGAAAGAATTATACATTTCTCTGATTGTTCTCAATAGAATATATTTTCATTAATGACTTGATTCAGTTACTTGATGACTTTTTTAAAAGAAATTTGTATTTCAGATCGCTTGTATAATAAATGTTACACACGAAAGAGCTAATACTCTGCACTTAAGTGGTTCAACTTATCATCTGAACAGAAACAAAATGAAAGAAAATTCTGTGATATCATACAGTTTAGTGAATCTCCTGTGAACAGATTTATTAAAACGTCCTTCTTTTTCATTAGACCGAGATGTGGTAATTTATATAAATGCACCGAAAGAAACTTGAGGCCTTTCTTGAACGATGTCACGTGACACTCCAGACCTTCTACATCCATTCAACGTGGTTTTTTTTTGGTAACCAAACCCACAGTCTCTTCATAGCGTGCTTCATTATTCTTCACACATGCTGTAAGGAGTGTAAGCCTTTACGTCCTCCGTCCAAACTTACTCCCCTAACAGTTCAACTGTATGGTGTAACTGAACAGTGGCTTTGAAATTGGTCAGCACGTTTTAAATTGCGTTATCGGACCATGTAAGTGTGTGCTAGCGTTGGGAGTGGTGGTTTTTCGTTATTAACAACCAATGCCGAAATAACTTAATTAGACAATGTTGAGATAACTTACATAATTAACCAATGCTAAGATAACTTACGTAATTAGCCAATGCTGCCCTAACTTACGTAATTAGCCAATGTTGAGATAACTTACGTCAATGCTGCCCTAACTTACGTAATTAGCTAATGTTGGATTAACTTACATAATTAGCCAATTTCGTTATAAATTACATTAATAGAGAGTGCTGAGATAAATAAATAGAAATGCCGAGTTAAACATACGTAAGTAGTCCATGTGATGCATCTCACTGATTTGACAGAGCTGCAATATCTTATGTTAATAGACAATCCGACGTAAATCACATTAATAGCCAATGCCGAGATACTTCTCGAAACTGTGTTCAAAGAAGTTAGTGCCCTTCGTTTTCTACCACTAAGTGTGTCATGTGCTGCACTTCCAAGTCATTCGATCTCAAGTGTAAAGTCACGTTTCTGCAAAAAAGTAGGACATGTTGTGCAAAGTGGGCATATTTTATACTCTGCAGCATGTATCACGTGATATTTTAGAATAAGAGTCATATGTTGCATTTAGCATGTATCATGTGATATTTTAGAATGAGAGTCATATGTTGCAATTAGCATGTATCATGTGATATTTTAGAATGAGAGTCATATGTTGCTTTTAGCATGTATCACCTGATATTTTAGAATGAGAGTCATATGTTGCAATTAGCATGTATCACGTGATATTTTAGAATGAGAGTCATATGTTGCTCTTAGCATGTATCACGTGATATTTTAGAATGAGAGTCATATGTTGCTCTTAGCATGTATCACGTGATATTTTAGAATAAGAGTCGTATGTTGCAATTAGCAGTGTCGTGCAAGTAAATATGTAAGATGTGGTGCATGATATTCTAGAAGATGTGTCATATGTTGCATTCTGCTCAGTTGCATCCAACGGCATTTTCACTGAAGCTATTTTCCTGGTAACTACGAAGAAGACACATACGTTGAAGCTCGCGGTGGCGCAGAGGGAGGGGCAGTAACTTTAACTTAAACGGTGCATATTTTTGAATCAGTTAATCGTTAAACCCGTTGTAATCAATCAACAAACCATGGTTCGATTACCGATCTGACTGAAGAATTAAGGGTGGGGGGAGATTACGAACCTTTCCCCTAGGTCACTGTGGTAAGCGTATTATCATGTCTTTAGGAGGAGGTGATAAAGGGTGTCCTGAGTGTTGTCTGCTGCTTCCGTGGTATTTAAAAATCGGAAATAGTGGCCTATTGATCTATTATTTGTAAAACTTGCACACACAACACATTCATTATCAACTCTCCCCCCACACACACACACTCACTCTCTCCGCACGCACGCACACACACGCTATATTGGGCTATAACAATTTTTCTCTCCTTTCCGAAACTAAACTGTCACGACATATGTGGACAAATCTTCGAAAGGTGAGAAAATGTCACGTCAAATGAAATCAAAGTAGAGATGTTCGTATAGATTTTATTCAATGACTGCTCGTGACGCTCATCACAGGAGTCGAATGACATATGTTAGTTTCATTTATTTTCTCTCCAGTCCCGTTTTATTAAAGGAAAGAAAACCCGTCAGCGTAAGAACCTTTTCGTAAACCTCGCTTTGGATATTTTCAGTGTGTTCGTCACAGAGTCGAACAGCACATTAGGAGACAAGTGAAGCACGATAGAGCGGTGAGCAATGAGGTTAATGTTTACTGTGTATAAAGTTCCGTGTTGACATGATGTGACTGGGATTTTTAAATTATTATTTATTAAAGTGTTGTTAAGTTTCTTAAAGGTTTTGTTTGTTCGTTTATGTAAATCGAGCAATGGAAATCCGGGAGTTGAGCTGATGGCGTCACTGTAGTGCAGCTTTAAGGTTTGCGTTGTGAAGACTTGAGTTCTCTTCCCAGGACTACGCACCGATAAACACTTTGTGCTATGAACAATGGATATCCCATCCGCACCCCAATTCTAATCCACTTCCATATCTCCACTCGTCTGTCTTACCTAGCTTTTATCTCTTAATGGCAAATAATGAGAAAACATTGTAATTTTACGGACATTTATTGAGCGTATATGTATTTTGTTGGTATAGCGTGTGTGTGTGTGTGTGTGTGTGTGTGTTGGCTGTGCATGATGTGTTTTGGTTCGTGCGTACACTTGTGCTTTTTTCCGATTCATTGTATTGAATGGTGTATTTGTATCCGTATGTTTGACCTATCAAGACAAAAAGGAATAAACCAAAATAAAGAAAAAAATACTTTGTCCGCCTCCGTTATCATCGACACACACGCACACACACACGCACGCACGCACACACACACACACACACACACACACACACACACACACACACGCACACACACACACACACACACACGACCTTTGAATGATTATGTACTTTGAAATTAATTGCTATTCATTACTACGTCGATTTGCCTTTAAATTAAATTATAAATTAACTTTGAGAATAGTATTTGTTTCATCACGTGTTACATTTTCCCCTTTCCTGTTAGGAATACGGCCATTGAAGAGATTATTCTCAGCAATAGCACTTTTCCTCTACACACTGATTTTATTTAGTGGTGAATACGTCCAATGGAAATGTTTATTTTTAATAACTTGCTTTTCTCTCTCGTTTGTGAGAGAGCACGTGCATTAAGTAGGTTCACAATACATTTGCAAGTTGAAAAAAAGAAATGGTCTCACATTCTTCTTTTTACCTTTCCCTGTCTATCCTTCCTCGTCCCGTTTCTTTTCCTGTTATCCCCCCCCCCCTCCTCTCATTTGTCTTTTCACACTGTCTCTGTGTTGGTCTGTCTATCACACTCCCGCTTTCTTTCTCCCTCGCATTCTTTTTCATTCTCTTTCTGTTCTCTCTCTCTCTCTCTCTCTCTCTCTCTCTCTCTCTCTCTCTCTCTCTCTCTCTCTCTCCAACGTTTATTTCCACTCCCCCACTCAATCTCCACTCTGATTAGATCTCATTCAAAATTGATTTTGACATACAATTATATTAATTCTGATAATATGTATGAAATAAATTACATTCTACAAAAATACC
This sequence comes from Sinotaia quadrata, assembly GCA_028829895.1. Lineage (NCBI taxonomy): Eukaryota > Metazoa > Mollusca > Gastropoda > Architaenioglossa > Viviparidae > Sinotaia > Sinotaia quadrata. The sequence goes on along the minus strand of CM054177.1, from coordinate 112,607,600 downwards.
ATCATAAGGATTACCCAAGGTCGGGTCACTTCGACAATTTTTATACACTTAAGTTTAAAAATAGGGACAGGCAAATTTATTCGCCATAATATGGAAACTATTTATAGTATTTATTTTTTAAAATACTACTCCATTTATCTTTCAGGTAGATTTGCAAAGAACAAATTTACGCAGTAATAATGAAAGTGTAATTGCCGATTAATTTAATGAAAGCCGATTAAGTCAAAATCACCTCTTTCATGTTGTAGATTCATATATCATGTATTATTACACTTGCTGTTTAACATATTGTTTATTTCCTATATAAAATTATCTTTGGCGCCCGCCATACTGATCTGTATATTGCAACCACTTTCCTGAAAACGTTACAATAAACTATTACATAAGTAATTGTAAGACTACAGATTTGTCGTTGCAGAGTACTGTGTGTACTAATATTTTCGCACTTAGTTTATCTAATATTATCAAACCGACTATGTCTGGCTGTCCATTAAATATTTCTATAGGCTTCCTTTACGAGCACCTACTCGCTGGATTAAGAATACGCCTCTCTTTCGGGTCTTTACAGTCATGTTTTTTTTTCCTGTGAGTGCGTGCCTGTATAGAAGGGTTCCTGAATGACTCACTGATAAGTAAATAGTACAGAAAGTCGCTATACAAATTATGGGAGGTGATTTTGCGATTATAATGGATAAGATTTCTCAGTATCGGGCATGAGTTGGTGAAAGTTTTGACGCGCGCAGGAATAACAAAAATAGCAAAAATGTAAAACGTAGAGATAACAGAAATGTAAATAAAATGAAATTATAACAAAAACGGAAGAATATAAATAAAAACCAGTTATTACCGGGTGTCAAGTTTTAAAAGATTGCTGGCTGAGTTGTTCCAGTGAAGTGCAAGCTAATTATTGGATTGAAGTTATTAGTAAATGATGCACATATAGAGATATAATTAGAGACATAATTATATAGATTGATACACTAACGCTTATACGCATACCCCACTCACACACACATACGTACACACTCTGAACAAGAATTGGGTCTACTTAATTAAAATTTTAATTGATTGTGTCTGTTAATATTTGTGTATGAGTGTACGTGTGTGAAAGTGTAATTATATATAATTTGTGTGTGTGTGTGTGAGAGAGAGAGAGAGAGAGAGAGAGAGGTGCGTGATTATATAAACCTTAACGATGAGTTAATAGATTAAATGTTTTAGCATTTTGCTGGATTAAAATTTAAGATTCAGAACCAAGTTAAAGTTAGTCATTTCATTTCATACACTGACAATACATAGAAGTAAGCAAGGGAGGCCATATCTACCATTGATCAAGGCTGACAGAGCAATGATTTACAACATACTATTTAACTTTGTATGCACAAGAGCATTCTTTTACACACTTTGTGAGCGCTTGCGTACGATTGTGTGTGTGTGTGTGTGTGTGTGTGTGTGTGTGTGTGAGAGAGAGAGAGAGAGAGAGAGAGAGTGAGTGAGTGTTAATGTTACCTAAAATCTGGTTGTGTAACAACGACTCCCTCTTGAGCTGGATACGTTGTCAACATTTTGAGGTCAGTTGACGTTGACTAGCGCGTTCAAAAGTGAACTTAACTAAGTACAAGTCACGTCGGGTTCTTCAACGTGCGCGATGGTCTCTGAATGCTATTGACGTCAGTGACGTAGTATTCAATTGTTGCAATCAAGACGTCCCAGAATACCACAACCCGTTCAGATGATCATGTGATTTGGCTGTCAAGTCTTTGTCTGCCCCAAACCACGCATGCGTTAATTATATCAAACAGTTAGAGCTGAGTTCGTTCATCTCAGCGGGCAGAGAGTGCGACTGAAAAGTTTTAACCAGATGATTAAATTTCAAGAATGACGTATAGAGTTAGTAGGAAATAGGTTTATTTACCTTTTATGTAAATTTCCATCTAGAACACAAGGATTCTGTTTTACATTTTACCACAGGAACAACACTTTCGTCGACTAAACACCAATTAGCCTAAGCACAACTAAGTCTTGTGCTGATGACCTGCCATGCTGAAATGAAATTTGAAAGTTGAAATGTTCCTCTCGCTCTCTTTCTTTCTTTCTTTCTTTCTTTCTTTCTTTCTTTCTTTCTTTCTTTCTTTCTTTCTCTCTGTGTCTTAACCCCTCACCCCCATCACGCTTGAATACTGCAAAATCAGAATCCGTGCTTTAAATAACCAATATGTTCAGCTGTTTACTTGCTCATATAAATTTTTATAACTTCGATCTTTTTTAATATGAAAGCTCGGCCTGGAAAGCAGCCTTTCCTTAGTAAACCAATCTTATTAATTAAAATAATTTTGTTATCGTTTAAATTTGGAATTTGTTTTATTTCTTTCTGTTTGCAGAGCTGAGAGAATGAAGTCACATGGAAGTTAAATGAGGCAGTTACAGTATTCCAATAGTATCACTTATTTGGGTGATACACGATACATTTCTCTGAGGATGGGAGAATGAAAAGGTGACTATTATATAAGTGGATGTGTGTGTGTGTGTGTGTGTGTGTGTGTGTGTGTGTGTGTGTGTGTGTGTGTGTGCTTATGTGTATGTTAGTAAGTGGGTGAGCACGGTTTGCATAAAATGGTGGCAAGACAAACATTGTCGCATTTCCTGATTACTAGTCACATTGTTGTCTAGAGATTATTTATAATATTAAAATATGTTAAAAGTATTGTTGTTGTCTTGCTCATTGTAGTAATGTTCAAAGTAATACTGTAGTTAGAACTTGTAGTATTTATTGCTAAAAGAAAATTGTGTTGCCACACGCAATTAGTACTGTTGTTAACAGTAGTGTTTTTACCACCTTTTTCTTGAAAAAAGGAATTATCACTATACTGCTGTCGTCACTCTTTTAAAAATCAATAGAATTGTTAGTTTTATATCAGACCTGTTGATGTCCCCTTTCTGAGACAAATGTACTATTAAAAGTTTAATATACTCTGTAAACTGCTTAAATAGAAAAATAGGATTTAAAAACTTAAATATACGTTTGAACTATTTTCTCCTAAAAGACATTTTATGTATTTCGTGAAGGCATTGCCAAAACACTTCCTTACGTCAGTAAGGCAATATCTACTTGTCGCTGAGGGATTCGCACAACCCTTTGAAGGCAGTGTCCATAATTTCATTAGACCTTTTGCTATATGCCAGTTAAGACATTCTCTGTATGTCCATAAAGATATTCCCTCCATATCATTGCTAAAGTCTCTGTATCCATCACCCCTTCCTTAGAAGGAGTCATCTGTTGTATGAGAGTTCAAAGTTAAGTGCAATTGTTATCCTAGATGGGATTGTTAGCACTGAATGTTTATCGTCATCTTTACGCTCTCTCGTCATCGGCAGCCATTATTTTTTACTCCCTTTGCTACAAAAATTTCGCCGAAATATAGAAATGTCGATTAGCACGTTTACAACCGCTTTCGTTGATGTGAAAACACTGATGTTCAGACGAGTTTATTTGCCGCGCTAAATTTGCACACGTCGAGAACATTCCTGACGGCTCTTTTCTTGTTTGCTACAAAATTTGTAAGGCGTTCGTATTAAATGGATTGATAAGCATGCATCTGAAAACGGTAACAAACTGACTTCACTTTTGAGGGTTTTTTGTCCTTCTGTGTTCTAATGGGTAAGGATGATAAATTTTATGAGTACCCTTGAACGATAAACGGTTTCAGTGAATGTTTTAAAACTAATTTTAAAAGTGACTAAGGAACTTTTTGAATATACTATATGATACAGAGCGAAAAAACAGGAAAAATACGCGGGGGTGGGGAATCAAACGAATAAAAGGAATACTAGTAGAACATAACACATTAACCGAATGATGTACATTTGAACTGAATTGTTTCCTATCATCTTCTTAGAGAAAAGATTTACTGTTTTTGTATGTGTTTGAAATGAACTGAAACTGCCTTTATAATGCAACAGATATATTTGTGCTGAGTGTCGAGTAAAATGAGCAGTTCGTTTCATGTAGACTTAATTCCTGGTGTCCTGGTGTGTGCTAAGTGTTGTGTTAAGTGAGCAGTTCGTTTCATGTAGGCTTAATTCCTGGTGTCCTGGTGTGTGCTAAGTGTTGTGTTAAGTGAGCAGTTCGTTTCATGTAGGCTTAATTCCTGGTGTCCTGGTGTGTGCTAAGTGTTGTGTTAAGTGAGCAGTTCGTTTCATGTAGGCTTAATTCCTGGTGTCCTGGTGTGTGCTAAGTGTTGTGTTAAGTGAGCAGTTCGTTTCATGTAGGCTTAATTCCTGATATCCTGGTGTGTGCTTAGAGCGATGACGATTAATGAGTATCTTCTGATAAGATTGTATGAGGCTGTATAAGACTGTTTAAGATTGTATAAGACTGTTTAAGATTGTATAAGATTGTATAAGATTGTATGAGGCTGTATTAGACTGTTTAAGATTGTATAAGATTGTATGAGGCTGTATAAGACTGTTAAAGATTGTATAAGATTGTATAAGATTGTATGAGGCTGTATACTGCAATGTATTGTTGTTGTGGCTTGAATTTAGTCTGGGAGTGGCTCTTATTCACTGATTCACCCAATGTGAGACTTCCGTTCGTTGCCTTTCTCTTACTGCTATTAAGTGAGGTGCATGTACATAAACTTTAAGTAGGCTTTTAAAATTTCTTAACATTTTCCTGCTCTGTTAGTCTGTTGTGTTTGGGCGCCAACTGTCCTTGGTGGTGTTTAGTCTTAAATATGTTTTATTTTTGTCACTTGTTGAAAACTGTCTTTAAAACCCCACTCCTTTTAGTTCGAAAGTGTTAATACAACTATTAACAGATTGTCTGTTGAATTTGCTTCTGTTGCTCTGCAACCAAAATTATTTGATGTGATTTGGTTTATTTTGTTTGGTTTTGTTTATTTTTTTAATCCAGTATTTTAAGTGTGTTCTTAGATATTTTTTCTCTTAGAGACGTTCACGTTATGCTAAGCAAAGCTCAGGATATGTCCTTTTGTATAGCAAACTTGAGGCTTTTTTATTTTTAAGTTTTAAAGTTACAAATGCAGTTGTTTGAACAGGCGTTCGTGTCTTTTAGTTTAATCAGCATGCGTGACCGATGGCTTCACAAGTACGTATTCTAAGGCAAATATTGACAACAAAAACTGTTAGGTCTAGTCTTTGAATTGTGTACATTGGTAATAACAGGTTATCGTAATTATAGAGGGAAGGTATCAAACTGAAGTGTGTCCTAGACTATAAAACTCAGTCGTGCCCTTGTGTTTTGTGCGTTTGTTGACGTGTGAGCTTGAGCACCTATCCACATCAAGCTGTGTATTGTGTTGTGTGCTGTGTATTATGGGGTTTTTTTCTATGAAACACTCTTACCAGGTTTTACTTAATTTTCATCATATTTAATTTGTTCTTATTAAATTATGTACTTATTTAAATTTCGTATCAAGATGTAGGTGGAATTTCTAAAGTACATTCATATTAATGCACAGAAATCATCGTTTTACAGTCGTGAATAATTTTGTTTTAAAAGTTCCTCCAATAGTCGTACAAGGATCACACGTCAACGATCAAAAGCCTGGCTGTGAAAGAAGAAAAGCTATTGTGTGGCTGTTGTGTTTCACTCCGATTTTATCTTCGCATTGACGTGTTATGTTGTGTAGGTGGTTAACAGTGAGTGCCTTAAATGTTCAGATCACCTCCACTATTTTAGTGCTACATCATTTACTGTAACATAGACGTGACTGGCTTAACGTTCGGCAATAGTGCTTGCCGGACGATAAGATTGCATTGGGCAATATGACACATTGTCACATTGTGGTTTCTTTTTTTCGACGATAAGATTGTATTGGACAATGTGACACACAGTTGTCTCTTTTTCGGACAATAAGATTGCATCAGGCAATATGACACACTGTGGTCTCTATTTCGGCTGATAAGATTGCATCAGGCAATATGACACACTGTGATCTCTATTTCGGCACAACTAATACTCTTCTTAAAACCCTTCTGATGAAAGATCTGCAATTTGTATTTGGACTACAGTTAATGAACTGAATTCTAAATGAAGTACAAAATTTAAATCCTTTCATCCTTGCATATTGCAATTTGACATCATCCTAATACAGTTTTCGGATCTTTTAGTAGTGTTTTCGAATAACGAAACTTGTTAAAATTAAAAAATTCAAATAATTAGGGTTGACATTTTATAACATGACTTGGGTCAAATAAAGAATTAAAATCTTTTTTCCCCTGTGTATTGCAACACGTTTCTTGGTCCTGCTTGCTGAAATTTGCCCTGAATGAACAAGGTGGGGGGAGGGTTGGAAGCATCACAAGTCTGCATTTTTAGAAAAGACAAGCCAAAGATTAACGTACTGCGAAGATGACCACAGCGGCAGATAACGTTGCCAACGGTCCCACCAGTTTTTCTTCGCCAGAGCAGGTGGAGTAGTGTGTTTGAGAAAGGGCCGACAACCCGCTTGTAGGGGTTGTGTAAATTTGAACAGATCCGATGCATCGCAGTCACGCAAGCCCTCAGCGCTAGCGATTAAAGGTGACGGTCAGTGCGGCTAACTGTTACTTCCGTCTTCCTTTTCAAAGTGACGATGACTGACTACCGTTTGGGCGAACGTTCACCCCCTATTTGCTAACTATTTTAGAAGTGTGGCAGTTAACTCTAAAATAAATAAATATCTACATTCTCTTAACAGACAACAACCGGATTAATCAGAAACAAACAATATGTTGTTCTTAGCAGTAAATATCTTCATTTTCTAAACAGACACCAGCTGGCTTAATCAGATGACAAACAATCTGTTGTGCTCAACACTAAATATTTTTGTCATCTAAATAGATACTTAACTGCCTAATCGTAAAACAAACAAGCTGCTTAAAAATCGGGTACGAAGAAAGAGATTGTGCTTATAAGGAGCAATAGTAGGCCTACATATACATGGGGAGTCTGTGAAAGAAAGGTGCCTACTGGTCATTGGGATCACCCTCGACATATCCTCCCACCCACCAAAAAAATGTTGCCATCTGGCATTCGTTTCATATTGTCGTTGAGGTATTGTATGCTGATTTTGTATTGTATTTTCTATGGCTTCGTGAACTCCAATATTTTCTTGTTTTTTTCCATTGGTTTGTGGATTCCAGGATTTTCCTATGTCTTCGCGAGCTCCAGGATTTTCCTGTTTTTCATTGACTTCTGAACTCCATTATTTTCCTGTTTTTCCTTGGCTTCGTGGACTCTGGTATTTTCCTATTTTTACCTTGGCTTCGTGGACTCCAGTATTTGCCATCTTTCTTTGGCTTCCTGAACTCTAGTACTTTCCTATTTCTCCTTGGCTTCGTGCACCATAAGATAGGTATAGGGGGAGAGAGAGAGAGAGAGAGAGAGAGAGAGAGAGAGAGAGAGAGAGAGAGAGAGAGAGAGAGAGAGAGAGAGAGAGAGAGAGAGCAAGAGATGACATTTATGTGCAAATTTCTAAACAGTAAAGCAAGAGCAATTTAAACATAACCTTATAGAAGACGGTGATAAGATATTTGGAGAGATATGTTGAGAGATAATTTGTTAATTAGATAGTGTGACAGAGTACAGTTGCCCAAACAAGCAATGCAACATAAAACTGGCCATGTGAAAAAGTCACAATGCAAATGAAAATTCGAGCACATGACCTTGACTGTCGGTTTTTTCGTAATGAGTACTTTGAACCGACAATGCAACATAAAGCTGGCTATGTGAAAAAAAGCAAAAACCTCTCATAGCTGAACTTTTCTATAGAAAACGCAGAATTTAAGAATGAATATCATGAACTACACAAAACCTATGTCGATGGCATGTCATGAGCAAGCCAGGACAGAGCTGTCGCATTATTGATGAAATACATGTTTTATGGAATAGATCTTCGTCTTTCATAAATAAATTAATTTTTAAATTAGATATTGGGAATTGTATAAATTTAATGAATGGGTATTTTTATATACTTGATTTAGATATATTCTAACCAATTACCTGTTAATTTAGGTATTGACACCTCGTGTTACAAGAAAAATTATTTCAATTGCAATAAAGATTAATCATTTTCCCAATTAGCTTCTCTCACTCTCCCCCTCTCTCTATATATACAGACAGACAGACAGACAGACGGATGATCGGACGGACAGACAGATATATATAGACAAACTGATTGATGAGCTGACTGACAGACAGACAGATAACAGCTCATCGCTAAATTATACTTTTAATTGCTTCCAGAACTCAGCAGACAACATGGCACTACCTCGAGCAGTTACTGTATTTCTGTTTCTTGGGCAACTTTTTCCACCAGTTTTTGCTCAAGGTAAAGATTCGTTATTTCTTTTATTTATTTATAGTTTTAAAATTAGTGTAAGTCAATTTTTAAATTTCTATGTAGAACAGTTCCTGTAAGTCTTGGAAATAACAACTTCCATCCACGCTTCTAAAAATAGAAGATACATCTAGTTCCAGTCAAACGTGATAGGGATAAAGAAAAAAGTTAGAATGCTATTAGCAATAAAATTATGTAATTTGGGGGGTGCTCATTGAGTCATTATTATTGACCTTGTCAAATACGATTCAGCATAAATGTTTACCCACTAATGTTTGTATGCTTGCTTTTATATTTGTCTTTTTACTTTTGTATAACTACCTCAAAACCCAATTAGTTTTAGGATAAAAATATATTTATTCTCTTTTCACCTTTCTCGAATGATCTAATATAATTGCAAAATTTAATGTCCTTGTAGAATTTTAAATTTTAATATCATTTGTTATCTGTTCATTTTGTATTTTGTTTCGTCACCAGTAGATATGAAATTATTATTTATATATTAATAATTTGGTATGTTCTATTCTTTGTAGATAAATGCATACCCAAATCTGGAAAAACAGAAACATTCAAGATGATAAAAGAAAACCTACCAATAGGTGAGATATTGATATGTTATTAACTTGCTGTGAAAAAGGTTCCTGTCTGCTAATTGCTAATTATTAATTTATATTATATTTCATAATTAATACATAAATAATAATCCTCTCATGCAAATAGCACGCACAGTCACCCGACAGGGGCTTTTGTCTTTGCGGTTAAGAGAGCGACTAGTTCAATCCCTGGAACAGTCTACTAACTAATTAACTCTCTGTCCAAGTGTAACCTGTCTAGATTAACAGACCTTAATTGAATTATCTTGTCAATCTTTGTCTTTAATCCAGCCCCTCACATATAAGCTCTCTACGATGACAGAAACTATCCCAAACTTGCACTTAACCGTCTTTCTATTGTCATTACGTCATTGGCAGCCCCCACCCATCATCATGCACAAGTGCCTCTCTATCAATGTAACGAGAGTGGATAGTTATAAAATCAACAATTTATTAAAGAAAAATAAATAATAATTAAAAATAATTTTACAATTAATGTCATCAAAATTACACACTAGGCAATTTATCAGAAATCACAAATCTCATCCAAGATACATAGAATTCAGTCAATCAAGAAAAATATATCATGTCAATTCCATAGAACAATTACTTGGAATTTTACATCAAACAAATATCTTCACAATTTAGTTTAGTTTACACAATTTCTCAATGTCAATAAGCCAACTAAATAAATAATACAGTTAAGTCAATGTAAGATATTAAAGAGAAGAATCAGAAATAGATAAAGAATTTAAGAAATCATGAAAACATGTACAGATTGCATAGAAAATTCATAATAATGATTCACCTGATTGTGGCCTGTGAGCAGTAATCTTGTTCTTGTTTAGAGTTGGTTGGCAGTTAAAAGTCTTGTGATTTTGGCCTTGCCTGATAACAGTTCTGCATACCGTCACATGAATGCTTGAATAATCCACACAGAATGTACAACACAAGCACTTAGTCACAATTCTTGTCCAATATGAATTACACAGCATAAACACAAATCAGTTTCTTGTCCGAATTTGCACAATGCTCAAAACTCAGTCTTTACCACTGTCCTTGAAAGAAATAATGTGGATAAAGTTTACACAGTTCTAGTTTCCAACACCTGACCCTTTTATATTAGACAAAAGTAAGACAAGAAGGCCTCCACCTCTGCAAAAGTTAAATTAAATCATCACTAAATTTCATATTTCATCTCTAAACCTCCTTTTTCATTTAAATATATTTTCAAATTACAAATCTTGCAACAATTTCATTAGCCCGATACACACACAGCATAGAAATGTAGTATTATTTAAAATTCAAGGTATAATGTACAAAATAATCAAATTAGTGAACATAAAAATAATGGTTCAGTCACATAAAATATTCTCCTATTCAAATAATAAATCAATAGCAAACATGTACGAAATATTCTTTGTTTATTGGTTTGTTAACTTACCATAAGCTAACGATTGACCGGACTTGAGTTATGTTCAAATTCAAAGTGATTAGAATAGAATACTTCTTCAACAAAGAAAATTCCAGTCCATTCCCATTGGATGAATTTGTTATAAACAAGTGTGAGACTATTATTCAGAAAAACTATTCATCCAGTTGGAACTGATTTAGATTGCATCAGCAATTTCTAGCCTATCCTCGACTAAATTGTTTACTTCCAACTTTGACACTTAAAATTATCAGCATAAGCAGTGCCCAAGGTCGGGTCACTTTGACAATTTAACAATTTATATAACGATTAAGTTTAGAAATAGGGATAGGCAAATTTACTCTACCACACCCTCTATATATTGCAGTGATGCATAGCACATATTCTCTCTTGCATGGATTCACACACCCTATTCTCTCTTCCAGTGATGCACAATACCCTCTATATACTGCAGTGATGCAAACAAACAACCCTTTTGACTCTTGCATGATGCACAACCCCCACAACCCTTCTTACTCTTTCTGTCTTGCAGTGAAGCAACACACTCTCGTGCATGATGCACAACCTCCCTCTGTTTTGCTGTGGTGCACAAACCCTTTTCTCTCTCAAAGTGATTGCACAACCTCCCCTTCTTTCTCCTGTTGTGGTGCACAACCCCTCTCTCCTGCAAAGTTTATTTGTATAAGAATGACGGTGTTTTTGATGACATTGTTTAAACTGTTCTCCTGCTCTGTGACATAATTGTAAAGTTTTTTTCATTATTTATTTATTTGTTTACAGGCTCGGTGATTTTTAAACTTGAGATGAATGGATCTTCAGACGAAATCGAACTGACAGTTGAGACAGGAACATTATTTGGATACAACAGCTCTACGCAAGAGATTTTTGTGAATGGAATTCTGGATGCTGACGGTCAGACTTCAACATTCATAATCAATGTGATATGCCGACTGAGTGGATTACAACAAACTGTAATTATTCCTTTTCATATTCGAGACTGCTTATATCTTGAGTATTCGATTTTTAGCATAGACTTACGCTTGTAGCTTGTATTTAAACGCTCAGATACAGATAAGACTGTGACAAAGTCGAAGACAAGTACTGTTCACTTTCATTAACGTCCAAATTTGTCATAATTTCTCGGTTTTGCGCAGGAAATTTTTCCCTTTTAAATAAATTCAATTAATCAATCTCTAAGTTTATATGACGTAAACATTCTTCATTAACTAACCTGTAAGTTTGTAAACATTCTCATATAACAAATCTGTCAGTTTACACGACGTAACTAACCAATAAAGTTATATGACGCGAACATTCTTCCGTAACTAATCTGTAAGGTTATATGACGTAAACATTCTTCCGTAACTAATCTGTAAGCTTATATGACATAAACATTCTTCCGTAACTAATCTGTAAGGTTAAATGACATAAACATTCTTCCGTAACTAACCTGTACTTTTATATGACGTAAACACTCTTCCTAACTAATCTGTACGTTTGTATGTCGTAAACACTCTTCCGTAACTAACCTGTAACATTATATGATGTGAACACTCTTCCTAACTAACGTGTACGTTTGTTATTAACACTCTTCCGCATGTATCCTGTAAGGTTATATGACGGGAACAATTTTCCGTAACTAACCTGTAAGGTTATATGACGTGAACACTCTAAACACTCTTCCGTAACTAACCTGTAAAGTTATATGACGTGAACACTCTTCCGTAAATAACCAGTAAGGTTATATGACGTAAAATCTCTTCCGTAACTAACCTGTAGGTTTGTATGGCGAAATCTCTTCCGTAACTAACCTGTAGGTTTGTATGGCGAAAATATCTTCTTTAACTAACTTGTAAGGATATATGACTCTTCCGTAACTAACCTGTAAGTTTATCTGACGTAAACTGTCTTCTGTAACTAACCTGTAAAGATTATATGACGTAAAATCTCTTCCGTAACTGTGAGATTATGTGACGTGAACAGTTTTCCGTAACTGACCTGTGAGTCTTAGTGACGTAAACACTCTTCCAGAACTAACCTGTAAAGTTATATGACATAAACACTCTTCCACAACTAACCTGTAAGGTTATATTATACAAACACTCTTCCAGAACTAACTTGTAAGTTAGTTGTAAGGTTATATGACATAAACACTTTTCCAGAACTAATCTGTAAGGTTATATGATATAAACACTCTTCCAGAACTAACTTGTAAGTTAGTTGTAAGGTTATATGACATAAACACTCTTCCAGAGCTAATCTGTAAGGTTATATGACATAAACACTCTTCCAGAACTAACCTGTAAGGTAAACACTCTTCCAGAACTAACCTGTAAGGTTATATGACATAAATACTCTTCCAGAACTAACCTGTAAGGTTATATGACATAAACACTCTTCCAGAGCTAATCTGTAAGGCTATATGACATAAACACTCTTCCAGAGCTAATCTGTAAGGCTATGTGACGTAAAAAATCTTCATACTTTCTATTAACTTTGTCTTCTGCGACAGATCCGGAGTTCAATCTACATAACCGTTGAAGACGTGAACGACAACCCACCCATCTTTACAGAGGCGCACTATTTCTTAAACCTCTCAGAAGTAAGGCAGATTTCATTTGACTAAAGTGTTTCATAAGTGTTTGAATCGAACTTCCTGCCATCTTCTGTAATGGTAATCGTTATTTTCCCTCAAACGTCCGCACATTTTGTTTCCGAAAACCCAAATTAGAAATACAGTGTACTAATACTTCAGACTATCTAAGTTTCATGTTATACATGATTCAGTATGTCAACTAACCATCTTAATGTAATTCAGCTTATATACAGTTAATCTTACTTATCGCTTATTGTACCTATGATATTTCTGTTGCATGATTCGTCTTACCCATAATTATCTTGCCTTCTGTTCACCTTCTCTATTGTTCACCTAGACTATGGTTTTATATTACCTGGTACATCTTACCCATTGATCATCTTAATTGTGTTAATCTTATATCGTCAGGATTGATCATACTATCTGTTCATCTTACCGTTGGCTAATTATATAATTTTTTTAATATCTTTGCTTAATCATACCATTTGCTTTTCTCATCTTTTGTTAATCACACCATTTGTCCATTTTATCAATGGTTGATCATATCATTTGTTCATCTTATCCTTTTTTAATCATGCCCTTTGACCATCTTATCTATGGTTAATCATATCATTTGTTTGTCTTATCCTTGGTTAATATATAATACACTGTATCCATTTTGTCTTTGGTGAATCATAACCTTTGTTCATTTTACCCTTGGTACATCATGCTCCCTTCTTTATCTTATCATTGGATAATCACGCCCTATGTTCATATTACCCTTGGTCTATCGTACTCTTTGTTCATATTACTTATGGATCGTACCCGTAGCTAATCTGTAGAAAGTACAAAATGATAAACACTAAAATGATACCTTCAATTCTGTCCAGAGTTTTATTTAAAGTTTTGTAATGATGGAGCTTTAAAGCAATTTTTGTTTTCCAGAGAAGACAGTAAAAATGTATTTTCCAACATCAAAATTGTTATCAGTGTCCAAAGGTCATGAACATTGGCTTTTGCATATAGCAAATGTCACGACCTTTTACTCAGCAACGGAGTGTCTTCATTTTCCTTACATCATCAGAAAAGTTGCAAAGAATATGCTTGTGACTCTCATTTCCATTATGTTACCATTTTATTTCTTCCCCCCTTTCTTTTTCATGTTTAAAAGCAAATAAAAGAACTTGGCTATTTTTATGAAATGCACTTTGCATGCTTTGCTGAAATCAGAGGAAAAATTATAAAATTTATTTTAAATTTTAAATTTGAAACGCAGTCCTAGCATTTCCCACAAAACTCAACTCATATGATCCCTGTTTAGAAACGAATGGTAATGAAACCCATTCTTTGGGATAGCATATTTTATGACGTTAAATAACTTTTATTTTTTTTATTCTGAGGGGGAAAATATTTACTGAAAATGATGTGTGTTATTTCAGACAAACAATGTCAACTCAGCATTTGTTGTGGTGAGAGCTACGGATGCAGATACCTTATACGCATTCAACAAAATTATCTACAGTGTTCTTCCAGGGCCTTATTCAGTGAGTGCAAAGATTTTTTTAATGATGGCTTTCATTGTTTGCATGTTGTATTCTATATTTACCATGGGTATTGCTGTTGTATTCTATATTTACCATGGGTATTGCTGTTGTTTCTATATTTACCATGGGCATTGCTGTTGTTTCTATATTTACCATGGGCATTGCTGTTGTTTCTATATTTACCATGGGCATTGCTGTTGTTTCTATATTTACCATGGGCATTGCTGTTGTTTCTATATTTACCATGGGCATTGCTGTTGTTTCTATATTTACCATGGGCATTGCTGTTGTTTCTATATTTACCATGGGCATTGCTGTTGTATTCTTATTTACCATGGGCATTGCTGTTGTTTCTATATTTACCATGGGCATTGCTGTTGTTTCTATATTTAACGTGAACATTGTTGCTGCTTTATTGGTATTTATGATTTTGGATATAATGCAAACGATGCCCATACACTGGTTTACATAAAACAAGATTTTTCAAAGTTGATGTTGCGTAACAATGACATTAAACAAGGTTTTTCTAGTCATTCTTTTAAGGAGAGCATAAACATTTAAACATTGAAAACGTTTGGAAATTATTGATTGGCTATTACTACTATTTTTTTTAAAAGGGCCCATTCCTAATTTGAAACTGAAATATCTGAAAAGTCAAAACGCGGAAGGTAATTTACAGTGGTATGCATACTTAGGAATTTCTGAAAATCGAAGACAGTTCCTAAGTTGCTTGGATAGGCACTGACTATTTCATCAGGGAACTGGAGTGTTTAATTAATTCATTTGGTTTTATTATAACTTGTGCATTAGTTGAAGTTTATGCTGCATTTGTTGCTATTACGAAGGGAGTAGTCCTCGGACAGGTATAAATACAGCAGCAGAAGTATTATTATTAATAAAATAATATAAGAACTAGCAGATATGAGAGGTAATAGATATAGAAGGAGAAATGGTAGCAGAGGTAAAGACACCAAAAGAACACTTAGTAGTAGTGGTAATAGTCATAGAAGTAGTGCAGTAGTTATAGCTGTAGTATTAGAAGCAGTATACATGAGAAGTAGTGCTATAGTTATAGCTGTAGTATTAGAAGCAGTATACATGAGAAGTAGTGCAGTAGTTATAGCTGTAGTATTAGAAGCAGTATACATGAGAAGTAGTGCTGTAGTCATAGCTGTAATATTAGAAACAGTATACATGAGAAGTAGTGCGGTAGTTATAGCTGTAGTATTAGAAGCAGTATACATGAGAAGTAGTGCTGTAGTATTAGAAGCAGTATACATTAGAAGTAGTGCTGTAAGAAGCAGTATACATTAGAAGTAGTGCTGTAGTTTTAGAAGCAGTATACATGAGAAGTAGTGCTGTAGTATTAGAAGCAGTATACATGAGAAGTAGTGCTGTAGTATTAGAAGCAGTATACACGAGATCATCTCCCACAACTATGCTTCAATCTATCACATCCTAATCGGTTCAGTGAATTGCAAAACATCTTTTTACTCAGGCAACACAAGCAAATTCATATATTGAAATCCATTTTGTGAAGATATTCACATTTCAACAATTGCCGTTGATGGTGTTAAATTACTTCGCTTGCTAACAGTTTTCGAATGTCGTTAAGTTGTATTGTGTTCATCCCATTGTGTTCGCTATTACTGGCGGTTTCTTTTAAATTTAAGATTCCGGATTTTATCTCTGGACTTGCAATTTCAAACCAAGTGTGAAATTAATATTTATTTATTTATATGCAGGATTACTTCCGGTTCCCACAGCAGGAATCCAATACTATGATGCTCATGAAAGCTCTGGACTTTGAGTCAGTGACGAATTTGACCATCACAGTACTCGCTAGGGTAATCCGTTTGTCACGCTTCACAACGAACTAAATAATAAATCAAACTGTTAGGTCTTTTTTAACATTTTTATTTTTGTAATCAGCATTAGAAAACTTTGTTTTTCTCTGGTTTATAATTTAGCACAAGAATATTAGGATCAATATACAACTCTGTGAGGTTGCTTTCTAATTTGTGTATTTTCAATTCGATCATGTTTGTCTACTTAAGAATTTGTTGTCTTTTCAGTAGCGTACGTTTGCTGTTTGTCACTGAGTATACTTTTCTTGACTAACGACTTACTTCTTGTGTAACTGACTTCATTTTACTATGGTTGCATGACAGAATGAGCCAACAGACGGCACATCGTTAAATTCGACGGCACTGCTGACCATTTTCGTCCAAGATGCAGACGATTTGAACCCAGTATTTAGCAGCCACTTGTACTCTGGCACCATTAACGAAAATGCGCTTATGGTAAATAATTAAATTTAACATTCGATAATTACACGTCAGTAAATCTACCTCAGTTTAGAATTGTTTGCTGGCTTAGTTTATTGTTGTTGTTTTTAAAAATTAAAAAATACTGTGATTAACTGTTCATATATTTTTAATTAATGCTTCAAGTGGCATGTCTCTGTGTTTGATCAAAGTGCATAACTCCAAGGCAGTATAGGACGTTTTTATGTGTGACCTTTTGTAATAGAAAATAACTCTGTAAAAGCTGGAAAATGTCTCATTTCTTTTTTTTTTTCTTTCTTTCTTTCATTCATTCATTCTTTCTTTCTTTCTTTTTTCTTTCTTTCATTCTTTCTTTCTTTCTTCCTTCCTTCACATATACATATAAATACATTTAATTCTTTAACAATGATTATATAGAGAGTGTTTAATTGTAGATCAACTGAAGCAATGTTTTTGTTAGGGTATTCATTACTTTTTCCTGCACTACCCTGTTACTTATTTTGGCCATTGTTATGTATATGTAATTTAAAAACTAATAACTTGATTTCATGCTTTATAAACAATTTATGTTTCTGTTTAAATTTTAGGAGTCGACCGTTAATGTCACGCCCACTATCTATGCTTACGATGCAGACCTGACTATCAACGCTTCTGTGTCTTATTCTTTCAACGGTTGGTTACTTTCTCTTTTGGTTATAATTACACAATCCTTTAGAGTGCTTAACAGAGTTGTTCCCAATGCGGTGCACGTGGGCACCATGACACCCACTGAAGCAGTTACATGTGCCTGAGAGGAGGTGGGAGAAGTAAAGCAGATATAGGCTATTCCCCCACTAAGCTATTCACTTTAGGTTCTGTAAAATCATTTAAAGCAAAACTGATCTTGTGAATGTCACATATGAAGGCAAAGTCTCTTGTATATTTCCAAAGTATAAAGAAAGCAGTACGTGACAATGAATGTAACCTTCACTATTGGTTATTCACATTCACAATCTAGAGGAAAGTAAGAAGAGAAGTGAATATGGAGAATTTGAACCATCACAATGATAATTTATTGTTCTAAAATCTTACTCAATAGATTATAGTTATTCGAATGTTTTTGACCGACAAGGGATTCCCATAGAGTACAAAATAAAATCTTATTTCAATTCCATTTATCTATGTGAAGCCATGTTTTCAATGATTGTCACCTGTGGGGTTATTTTATCCACCCTGTCTCAACATTAATGAACAGAGTCATTAATTATGCCATTGATTGAGCTGACTTTAATTTTGACAACAGACCCATGGCCTAATCTACTCTTCAGTCTCTATATTAAGTCATAATGCTTAGGTCACGTGACAGTTAAATATCTAATATAGTGACAAGTAGATTGGATGGCGTGCCCTGGAAATGACAACGTTTTTCTTTCCCTTTCATTAATTACAACATTGACGTATCCTGTGGCTCGCACCCAGCCAGTTCTCATTTTACAATCACCCCCCAAAAATAATAAAAGTGTGAGTTAACATAACAGAAAGAAAAAGATTTAATAGTAAACATTAAAGAAGAAAAATCGATTCAGAGTACAACAAGCAGTCTAGACCATCCTATTCAGTCCTGTCCCATGTGTAAACTTCTTAGGCAGGTTATCAATGGTGAGTGGTTAACTTAACTGCCTCGAATGAAGATAAATAGTCCCACTGCCTATGTTCACTTCGTTGGTAGCGGTTCTCCCTTCAGATCACGTGGCCCAGCTATCGCCTCAACTTCCTCCTGTATACAAGAATTTCTAATTTCTAATTTATTGTGGTAGAAGATTTTTGGTTTATATCTCACTTTCGATAACTTCACAAAGTAATTTTCTGCTTCCGCTCACCCAGCTTCTTGGCAACCTAACTTCATGCACACTGATTTTAAAACAAATTTATTCACTTTTAGCCCACATTGAAGATTTTAATCACGTGTGTGCTTAAAATGGTATTTCACATAATCGTAGTGTGCTTCTTCACTGATTTTGATTAGTTGACTTTATTTTGTAGTTAGTGCTAATTTTTGCCACAGACATTTTTTTTAAAGAAGTTTTTTTGACACCAATTTCCTTCAGTGTATGCTTTCGTCACTTTTATTATTCATTCATTTATATTTTAAAGAGGAAGAATGGCTTTTGATAATTTTAAAAATTATATAATTGTATTAAAATGTTATCGAGAAAAACTTAAAAAAAACATTATCGAATAACTAATATCGTATTTTTACTGTTACCAAATGTATTATTTTCTCAATCGCCATATTTGCTCAGACAAACTCCTTCATACTATTTTGATCTAGTGTATCAGTACATGTATGCACGCACGCACGTATATACACACACATAAACACACTGAAACAAATAACTCATATTCATGTATATAATTATAAAAACAAATCACACACACACACACACACACACACACACACACACACACACACACACACACCACACACACACGCACTCATTCTTGGGAGTACATTAAAATATTTGTTTTAAATGTTCTAATGTATGCTGCTGATGATGACCAGATTACCTAAGTGACAGGTGTAGGTCTGTTGCAGGAGCTCATTACCTTGCCCAGACGGACGTCATCGGTACACTGACCTTAAGCTTTAGCTAGTACACCCCGTGTAACTCTTATCGCTTGCTTTGTCACGCTTCAGTTCATAGTACGCTACAATAATCCTAGGCGAATTTATTTAATAATAAAATAAAAATATTTTAAAATAATTCATTTCCAGAATACATTATAGTTTGATATTTTAAATTAGAAGCAGGAATATATATGTGTATATATATATAGAATTATATGTATGTGAGTGTGTGTGTGTACACGCGTGCAAACAGAACTTTAGTTTTGCACATCATATTATACTTTCACGGTATATTATGGCTTAAGAAATTTCGTGTCTGCCTCCCTCCCTCAAACTTAATTCGTAAGGTGTAAGGTGTGTATATGTTTACAAAACTTAATTCGTAACCTGATGTAAAAACTGTAAGGTTTGTATATGTTTACAATACGAAGAGGACACAACTCGTAACTTTACAAAATGCTATATATTAGTTGTTTTTATTCTTAAGTTTATTATTTATTTATTTTAACTTTTTAATTTATGTACTACTTATTTGTTCTCAGTTGCTTTCTCCCACCAATATGTACATCTTAAATAGCAGTTAAGCACTAATTGGCGTTTTGGGAAGTTCACCTCTAAATAAATTATTTTACTATCCAATCTAAAAATCAAAATTCATTCAAACCATTAGATTAAGAGATTTATTAAATACATATTATTTATAAATAATGCACACATCTTTCTTACTCTCTCTCTCCCTCTCTCTCTCTCTTCTCTCTCTCTCCCCTATTTGCAAACATACATAATATATTGCTGTCAGTTTCAAAGTTTAAAGTGCACAGTATATAGGTCAACCCAATTTCCTTCTCGTACATTAATATGTGTGTAACATAATATGATTACGGAGTAAATAGAAAAAAAGTGAACAGTTCAATTCGTAGATGATTGCCCTTAACAAAGGAAAACAACACAAAACAACTGATTATAAATATTAACAATAGACGCTTTAACACTGACTGAAATTATGGGGAACGTTTCCATCTGGGGATTGGGATTGTGTGTGTGTGTGTGTGTGTGTGAATGAATTATTATGGGATGTTTTGTGGACGTATTGTTTGTTCTCTCTGTTATTAGTTTCTATTGTCTTTGTGGTTATCCATACTGTAATACTTCCAAGATGGCACAAGGACCTTTTTCTAATCTTATCCTGTTTTCTGGAAGTTATTTATAGCGTTGTTTGTTTGTTTGTTTATTGTTTAGTTTTTATTTTCTATGTACTTTTTATTTGTAGCCGTTAGTTTTTGGTGAGCCTAGTTAAGCTGTCGGGCGGGTGATTTTGTTTATAGTTGTTGTGTGTTAATTTATTTTAATTAGCTAAAGTTTTAGTATTTAGGTGACCATCCCAATCATTACGTCAGATAGATAGACCCCGGAATTTGGGGCGCTAGGGGCGTCACTGGAAGGCAGATATTGAATAAATATTAGCAATAAACTCTTAAAATCTTTAATGACAACAAGTAATAGCACTTTAAAAAACTTATTTTGTTTTAAACGTAAATAGGCAAAGAAAATGTGAGAGAAAAGAGAGAGAGAGCAATGAAGGAAGAATAACATTTTGCATAAATACAAGCGATGAATGAAAACAAAACTTTTTATAAAGTTTCTTATATGAAATGTCATTTTTTCCAAAGTTTCCACATCTAATAATAATTTATAACTGTATGTCCAAGCGTTTCTTTAGTTAAAATATCCATATTTATACAGGTAGGAGTACATAAATATACTTGTACTTACCAATTATTTCAGTATGCTTCTGATTGGTTGTAAAAATGTAAGTGTATTTATTCATTGTTTCTATATACTTTCGCTTGATTGTAAAAATGTAAGTATATTTACTCATTGTTTCTATATACTTTCGCTTGATTGTAAAAATTGTAAGTGTATTTACTAATTTTTTCAATATTACTTCCGCTTAATTGTAAAAATGTAAGTGTATTTACTCATTGTTTCTATACTACTTTTACTTGATTGTGAAAATGTATGTGTATATACCCATTAACTCAGTATTACTCCCTCTTGATTGTAAAAAAATGTAAGTGTATTTATTCATCATTTCGCTATTACTACTGCTTGATTATAAAAGTGTAAGGGTATATACCCATTACTATAAAAATATAGCTGCATTTACCCATTATTCCAATATAAGCGTCACCTTGCATATTTTGTAATCTTTATAAACGTGACCTTGTATATTTTGTAATCTTTATAAGCGTGACCTTGTATATTTTGTAATCTTTATAAGCTTACGGAAACACATTCGTTCTTGTTCGTAATAGATTAAATTCAGTCCTACAAGCACTACGTTGTAGTTGTTGTTTGTTTTTATAAACGTATAACAAGACCATGTCCTATTGTACTGTTTGTGAGAGACTTCCAGACATTCTGTTGACAGCCCAAGATGTTAATAAACGAACAGAAATAACTATCAATTTGGCCTGCCTTAATGCCATTAAACATAAACATATTATGTGTTCAGACTTTAGGGTAAGTTGGGGTGAAATCAGCTTTCTTTTCGGCATTGCTTGGTCTGATGTCAGATTAAATATTTTAAAGACAACTGTATTTAATTGTCCTATCATTACACATAATTAATGATATGCTAAGTTATTTTTCGTAAGTATACACAATAACCCATGTACCTGAATATTTCGCAGCAGTTTGTTTTGGCTTAATTCGTTGACCAACGGTTGTGCATGAAAACTTAAACAGTATATATAACTTTGTCAAAAATGCATTGTATCTGTGTATTATATTTTCAATAAAAAAATATGTATGTATGCATACATAACACTTGGACTTATAAGTGTAAATAAAGCATATACACAAATAATACTTATGATTAATGTATCTTGTATCATAAAGCATACACACAAATAATACTTATGATTAATGTATCTTGGATCATTAAATTAAACGCTTGTAAATAAATGAATATACACAAATAATACTTATGATTAATGTATCTTGGATCATTAAATTAAACACTTGTAAATAAATGAATATACACAAATAATACTTATGATTAATGTGTCTTGCATCATTAAATTCTGTATTAACGCCTTCAAAACTTCTTTAAAAATAGTTTAATTTTTAAAAATTTATTTTATTACAGCCAATCAGGACGCTCAGATAGCGTTTAAAATAGATCCAAAGACTGCGCAAATACGTGTGGTGAGGAATCTGCAAGTCAGCACAATTTATTTTATTCTTCAGGTATTTTTTTCATCCTTTTGATAATGTTCTAATCATATTGAAGAGTATTCTTCTTTTTGCTTTCTACAGAATTATTTATTATTGTTTGCGATATGCATAGTCGTCATTGATGATAACGATTATATGAATATTCCAACAATACATGTCATTTAAATATTAATGTAAGTTTAATTTTATTACTTTTCACATTCTAAATATATTGTTTCCTCTCTGACATAATTGTTCTCTCCCTCTCTATCCCCTTCTTACTCTCTTTGCATCCGTGTCCTTTTAATTTGCGTGTCTTTATATGTGCGTCAAATAGTCAAAACTTGGCTACGTCAGACCTGGTGAGCTAATGTTCTTTCTTCCAGGCGACACAGAACGATAACCCCTCCCGTTACGGTGTGGCCATGCTGGTTATAACGGTTGCCAGCAATAATATAAATACGCCGAAGTTCCAGAGTGATCCTTACAGAGCCTTTGTGTCCGAGTCTCTACCTCTTGGAACCACTATATTGTTTGTCAAAGCAGTGGACCAGGATTTTGTAAGTACAATCACATTTACTATCCATTAATAGCGCAGGTATATCCACAAGCAATTATTGTTGTGAATGTAAAGTCACATTTTTTAAATTTTTATAGAGAAATAGAGATATGTAATGATTAGTATGTATGCATGCTTTGTGTGTGCGCACGCATATGTGTGTCTATAAGTGAGTGAGAGAGAGAAAGTGCATGCTACAGTCTGATACAAATATATATATATATATAGAGAGAGAGAGAGAGGGTGGCATATTTTAGTCTGTGTGACTGTGTGACTACACATAAAGGCCTATGAGTGTTTGTGTATGTGTGTGTTTGTGTATGTGTATGCTTTTGTGTGTGATTTAGGTGTGTGTGGATGGGTGTGTGTGGGGCATGCATTCAATGCAGTTTTAACGCATAGGCACGCTGGGCAGTTGCCCGGGGGCATCACCAACATCATCACCATCACCAACCCTGCTAATCTATGTATATTTTATTCCTGTGAGCGGTTTATAGGTAAGGGCCCCAGTGCACTGCTTTGCCGCGTGGGCCTATAATTCTGTTAAGACGGCCATGGACATATAACCAAAATGTAAAAGAACTTTTGTCGCATGCTGCACTTTCTTTAATCTGTTAAAAGGAGAAACTAATCTGCTGAGCCCCATTGGAATCAGCAACTCGAGCTATTGCCTCCCTTTAGTGCATGATCAAGGATAAGGTTTTAAACTCCAAGAGTTTTTAATCAAAACCGCGCACATCTAAAACTACTTTAAATAATATTTTGCGAATTACTCACTTTTCAAAAAGACAGCTATTGGTGCTGTCAAGGACATTAGTACATATATAATTATGACTGGCTTATAAATGTTACATCCCTATAAATGGAGCTGGTTACTATTTGGTTAGTGCTGTTAAGGACATTAGTACATATATAATTATGACTGGCTTATAAATGTTACAACCTTATAAATTTTGCTGAAGTTACTAGCTGTGGTTCTGATTTCACATATAAAAATGTAAAATAAAATAATTTTAACAACTCAGGAAAAAGGACTTAACAAAAAGTCGATGTTTTTAATTACAATGAAATGTTTTCTTACAGCTGTTATGCAAAAAATAAGTGATTTCTTTTCAGTTTTCTACCTTATCATTGATTTCTGTGTAATTGTATGTAAATCACAGCGAAAAATAGGTCTTAATAATGTTTCTTTTTTATTTCACTTCACATAACATAAGACTTCACAAAGGTCTTTTTATTACAATGAATTTTTTTTTCTACGAATGTTTTAATCTCTAAAGTAACATTTCAATGGCAGTTACTCTGACAAGTTTTTTTTAAACGTGTTGAAAGCAACACAAGCAAAGAAACGTTTAACGCCATTACCAGGTGTAGAATGTCAAGTCAGCAATATTCATTTTGTCTAATCGCATTACTTATTAAATTTCTATCTAGTTGTACGTATTCGTGCATATATATTTTTTCGTGTTAGTAGTTTTTTTGTTTAGATTGCATCTCTCGTTGTAGAAGGTTTTTTTTTTTTAAAGAACTGTATCCTTCGTTTTAGTAGTTTTCCTTGTTTAGATTGTATCTTTCGTTTAGTAGTTTTCTATGTTTAGATTATGTCTTTCGTTTTAGAAGTTTTTTTTTTTAAGAATGTATCTCTCGATTACTAGTTTTCCTTGTTTAGATTGTATCTCTCGTTTTGGTAGTTTTCTTCTTTAGATTGTATCTCTCTTTTTAGAAGTTTTCTTTATTTAGATTGTATCTCTCGTTTACTAGTTTTCCTTGTTTAGATTGTATCTCTCGTTTTGGTAGTTTTCTTCTTTAGATTGTATCTCTCTTTTTAGAAGTTTTCTTTGTTTAGATTGTATCTCTTGTTTAGTAGTTTTCGTTGTTTAGATTTTATCTCTCGTTTTAGTAGTTTTTCTAGTTAGATTGTATCTCTTGTTTAGATTTTATCTCAATAGTTTCTTCTTTTTAGAATCTTATCTCTCGTTTTAGTAATTTTACTGCTTGTAATGTATCTCACGTTTTAAGTATAGTTTTCCTTGTTTAGATTGTATCTCTCGTTTCACTAGTTTTACTGTTGGCTTATTCGTGAGGACAAACTGCAGAGATTTATTTAGTGTAAATTATCTTCATAATTCTATTGCTTAAGTTAATATCGATATTGGCGAGGGCAGTAGAAAGTATGATGATAGCGGAGGAACAGTATCAATTATTATCACCATGGAACTAGAGTAGCCATTATTAAGATAGTGAAAATATAAAAATTATGCATAATTAAACTACCTGAAATTCATCATTGAAGTTGGTGTGGATAGTAATGGTGTTTAACTAAATTTTAAATACTGTTCATCCTCCTCCATCATCATCATCGTCGTCGTCGTCTATATTATTATTATTATAATGTGTTATTTCAGGGAGCAACTATCACCTACAGCATTACAGAAGATCTGGGCTTTTTCCAGATAAATCCAAACAGGTAATATTGGTATTAGGTTAAAAGCTATCCAAGTGAGAAATCATATCGATATAAATTAATCGATATTAGTTTTTCCTCTTTCATGTGTTAACTTGCACCATCACATTGTATGTATTCAGCATTTCAATGTGTAAACATTTTACTTTATGTACTCTGTCTTAATTCTTTGGTCTGCAGTGACAGATAGACATACAGACAGACATGATTAATATAGTACCCAAACTGTCCTTTTAAAAGGTGCTACTGACCTTTCTGCTGGAAAGATTGAAAGATAATGGAAAGATGTAAATTCCCAATTTTCTTGATTCCTCCATCTTAACAACACTGACATATTGCCCCACCTTTCCCAGCATGCCCATGGCATCACGACACTGTTTAATCTTCGTCAAGATATATCTGTCAGAAAGAAAGTAAAGTAAATCGGAAATATTCTAGTCCAAACACTATTTCTTATACCTTTCTACATAGCTCTCTTCTCTTACAATTTTAAAAATTATATCTACGTAACATACAGTTACAAATCACCATCCTCTTTTTTCTCTGGTCTGCTAAAGTGTCTTGTAAACAAATGTCAACTGCAGTCAGCTAAGACTATCTTAGAATTCCAAGAGCTCCTTTCATATTAGTTGTTACTCTACTTCGCTATTTCCTCCCATGGCTAACTCTTCGCAGTAGAATAACACACGGTCTATTTTGTTTGCTGCAATTCACTCACGGTTCGAGTCCTAATACGTCGCTGATTTCACACGTGTGCACTCTTTCTAGAAGGTATTACTTATCTTCAGACACATGAATTTTCAGAAATTTAAGCAAATATTTAATTCTCAACCCAACTCATAACCCTGCTTATCAGGGTCAGACTACCAGGATTTTGTTCTGAGACATACATTAACCATAGTTATTTTCAAGAGAGTTCTCAAGACACAACTTTTTCATTCACTGCAATCGTCTGTCATTTTATTCAAATTACTTTAGTAAAACCGTTTACTTGTGTATTTTTGTTAAAGTGCATTTCTTTGTTTTATGTTGTCGTGTTGAATGTGAATTCATCATTCAGTTTTTTTTAATGTAATCTTCAGTGTTGTTTTATGTCTTAAACAATTTTTTTGAAGAATTTTGTAATGCATTTTATGTGTGAAAATTGTAAAGTGAAGGGAACCGTTATAAACATAAACGTTGCAAGTCAGTGAATGTACTTTCAAATCCATTAGTTTTGCGTTGGTTTTCAGTGGCGCGATCAATGTAACTAGACCATTGGACTACGAAACAAAAGTCTTCCATACTTTCAAAGTCACTGCCTCTGATGGAATTCAGGTAAAGAGCTTAAAAATTGTCTAATTTTATCTGTGTTTTACTACGTAAGTTATCCATCAAGGTAATAAGGTACATGTATTTGAATCACTGCAATGAAAATACTAGGTACTTTACGTCAGTTATTTTTAAAGGTCAGTACGTTATTTGAATCAGTGCAATAAAGAAACCAGATACTTTGAGTACGTCACTTAGTCTTAAAGGTCAGTGCGTTTTTGGAATCAGTGTAATAAAGATACCCAGGTACCTTGAGTACTTCAGTTATTCTTTAAGGTAAATAGGTTAGTTGAATCACTGCAAACCATATTACTTGAGTAGGTCAGTTAGTCTTTAAGGTAAATAGGTTAGTTAAATCAATACAATAAAGACACCAAGTACTGTGAATACATGTTATTTTTAAAGGCCACTTACGCTATCTTAATCACTACTGAAGACAACAGGTACCGTGAATACTGAATAACATCATGTCGTCATTCGGGTAGTTTACATATTGCACGAGTAACTTTAAATAGGCTGCATTGCAACTTATGCAATGAATCTTTATAAGGAAATTAAGTAGCCCGTTAATCTATATTTTAGAAGTTTAATTATCTATAATGCGAGTGAGCAGATATAGATATAGCATTAGATATAGCATTTAAATAATGATATAGATTTTTTATATATATCTATATGATATAGATATAGCATTTAAATAACCTATTAAACTGTAGGCGATTGTGTGTGCGTGTACATGTGTGTGCATGATGTTCCAATGGAAAATGGATATAAATACCTGGAGATACTACAACATCAACAAAATATGCAGAGTGAAGTAAAGCCACAAGTTAAGAGAGAGTAGGAAAAATGGGTTAGACAAGTCCTAAAGTCCAAGCTAAATGGGGATAACAAAATACACGCCCTTAATGCATACGCAATACCCGTAATCATCTACACTGGATATGTCATAGATTGGACATCAAAATGAAATAAATGAACTAGATATGAAGACAAGAAAACTACTCACAATACATAAAGCCTTACACCCAAAAGCAGAAGTAGACAGGCTTTTATGTATATCGGATAATGGGAGGCAGGAGTCTAAAGAAAATAAAGATGTCACTGAAGGAGAGGTTATAGGACTTGTGGACTACATATGGAATAGCCGCAAAGATGAGCCGCTGATAGAAGCAGTAAAATTGAGTGGGTTATTCCAACCCCACAAACAGACAAAGAAACATGGAAGAAAACAACGAAACAGGCATTAGCAAATACCTGGAGCCAAAAACCTCTACAGGGCCAGCATGTGCGACAAGCTGATGAAATAATCAACATACAGATGGTTGAAAGAGGTACTTTTGAAAGCAGAAACAGAAGCACTTATAACAGTTGCACAAGATCAAGCACTCAACACGAAATCACACAAAATAAAATCATGAAAATCTCAAGATGAAACAGCAGAGCATATATTGTCTTGATGTCAGGTTCTTGCTGGAACAGACTACAACAAACGACATAACGAAGTGGAAAACTCACACAAGAAATCTTTGTCGTAACTATGGAGTAAAAACCCCAGAAAGAGCTTGGATGCACCAACCAGAAGCAGTCACCGAAACAGAAGAAGTCAAAATACTGTGGGACTTCGAGATAAGAACAGATCGAGTAATCCCTGCACAAAGACCAGACATTGTAGTTCTCAATAAGTCCAACAGAACAGTAGCAATCATTGGTGTCGCTGTTACAAGTGATAGAAATAAAAAAAACAAAAGAAAAAGAAAAAACTGAAAAATGCCAAGATCTCAGATTAGAAATTCAGAGACTATTAGAATGTAAAAGCAAAAGCGATACCTATAGTGATACGAACCTTGGGGAATATAACATCTGACTTGGAAGTCTATCTGAATAAACTCCCTGGAAACCATAGTCTCGCCCCATTACTCTTAGCAGTGCTCCAGGAAAGTGCCCACATAAGTGCCCACATCCTCCGTAAAACCTTGGATTTCCCAGAATCTTGGTAAGATTCCGAGTCCTTGGTTCACAACCGACAGTCAAACAGAAGTCGTGGGAAAATGCTTAATAATAATAATAATAATAATAATTCTTTTCAAAGAACTCGACAGCTGCAGTAGAAGTGACTGTGATTGATGCTAATGACAACCCTCCTGTGATCACAAATTTTACACTGCTGAACATAACTTCCCTGAAGGTGACTGAAGCCCACATCACAACTATTGAGGTAAGTTAATTGGTTTCATTAATGTGAATATAGATAATCGCTTTCCTCTATCTTTTCAGTTCTTTTTATTTTATTCTTGTCTCCTTTTAGTATAATTTCAGTAGCAATTAATTAATATTTAATTTTAATTAAACCTTTTAAAGTTTCCATGTGAAAGTGAACAAAAAGGTCGGTTGTTCATTTATTTTTAACATTTATGCAAATCTCTTGTTAAGAGCAGATTAAATCCTTTGTTTGTTATTTAACATATAAGCAATGTCTTGTTTAAAACAAACTGAACAACAGAATTTACATATAATGAAGTTATCTTTTCAAGGACGAACGCTATATTGAGTACTGAGTTTCGTTGCTTTGTTTTTTTAAAAGTACTATGGATTACAACAAACTAATTTATACTCTTAGTCATAAACGATAAAACTGACTTTCTGCACTTGAATAAAATCACAAGAAATAAATTATATTGAAATATACAGAACTGCGCTGGTCAAATGAACAACTGCTAATAAGACTGTGGAAAGGGTTATCTCTGAGGGCGAAGGGAAAGCAGGGACCGGAACTGAACTCAGTCAGATTCTGTTCGGCATGTTCTGTAGTTCAGAGTACAGCACGATCTTGTCAAAATTGCCACTCAACGACAACCTCGGTGAATTAGTTGATTCAAAGTAAACAGTCTTGCTAACTTATAATTACCTCAAAGAACTAATGATAAGTAATGTAGATAATTCTTATCAAGTGTTTGCAGTGCTATTTACAGTCACAGGAAATTGCTTTATCCTCTATAAAGGCCTATGTGCCATGCCATATCTGGAATCTTATTTGGATGGTAAAACTTCATTTGGACTGTACGGACCTATTTTTGATTGCTACGGCATTAATATATAGTTAAACAATGCAAGAAAATCATGCAAGGAATACGTTTTTATCTGTGTTGATGTTTTGTGATTGTGTGTATACGCGTGTGTGTGTGTGTGTGTACACGGGCGCGGTGATTTAATTATGTAGAGATATTTAAAATTTAAATATAAAATTAATGTAAATATTCTCGGATGGTCTGGTTGACTTATTATTATTTCATTCCTACTTAAACAGCCGTTGATTTCGCGGACAGTAGAACGTTTGGTAATTTTTTGATAAAGTAGTCATTCATTTTTGGACACTGTGTTAAGCCACAAGTCAAACTGTTAACTGATTTTTTACTGAAACGCAAAATATTCATGAAAGTTGTCACCGAGATAGGTGTTTTCATGAATTGCTTAAAAATGTTGGTGTATGACTGTAGTTTGGGTAAGATGTGTTTTCATGCTTAAGTATATAAAATGTTAATGTATGGCCGTAGCCTGGGTAAGATATAGGTGTCTTCACGTATTAGTATATAAAGTGTTAAATGTATGGCTGTGGCCTGGGTAAGATATAAGATTATAAAGAGTTATTATATGACTATAGTTTGTCAGATGTATATGTTTTCGTACATCAGTACAGAAAGTGTTAATGGATGGCTGTAGTCTGCGTCAAATATATATCTGCTTTCAATAAAGACTTTTGTGGTTAACACGACAGAACATGTAATGGTGGACTGTTTGAAAGAGACCTTAACACTGATGGACGTAAGTATGACCTGTAGAAATGCTGTTAAAGGGTCAGGCTACTTTACATGTGTATAAGACCGGGGAGGTGATTATATTATCGACATAGGCTGGGCACGTCAGCTGTTCCTTTTGATGTTGTGCCCAGACAGCACTCACGGACTTTGTCGTAAACGTGACTTCATCTAGCAGTCACATAATTATACCGCTAGGCGGTTCTTAGCTTTCTAATTAAGTGAGAAAAAAGTCGTATCTTGTTGATTCAACTTAACTGAGTGAGTGAGTGAGAGGACAAAAATTAACTGTATCGCATTTTGCTGACTCTCTCTCTCTCTCACACACACACACAAGAGAGAGAGAGAGAGGATGAATTTTAGAGAAAAGCTTATCTTGTTGACTATCTCTTTCTGTAGGTGTATGCGCGTGGGTGATAGGGGTGAGAGCACATGAATAAGCATGATTCTGTATGTGCTAAATGTCCGTGAGTGTGTTTTCTTTGTAACTCTTATGCTAAATGCTTAATATATATTACTTATAAATGTAAATTAAACTTTCCGTGGACCACATTGTAATTAGGACAGATCACGTACCACTGGTTGTGTCCCATCTACACGTACCTTTTGACGCATGCGCGATCTAAAGAAAAGTTCGCTGCTGAATACTAAGTTCGCTGTCACGTTCTTGTTAACCCCGATAGGCCATTGATATGGTTGAGAATGACTGCCTAGTAACAATCTCATTCTATTGCAGGCTTCGGATGTAGATACGAACACAATTCTCAGCTACAGACTAGTAAACTACTTGAGGTCAGTGTTTCTTTTTCTCATTTGTTCCTATAATTTTCTTGGTATGTGTTGATGCCCTGGCGTTAGACCTGTTTATTATGCACATTCAGGAAAGATTGTGTGAGATGCTTAAAGACAGACACACTCTTTGTCAATCTGATTATAGATAGACAGACAGACAGATACATAGATAGATAGATAGATAGATAGATAGATAGATAGATAGATAGATAGATAGATAGATACGTAGATACGTAGATGGATGGTGAACGTAAAAATGGACCGACAGACAAATGCCTAAATACTGGATAAATAAAATATACATCATGTGCATACAGTTTTGATCAATATTCCACAACCAGTATATTGCGAACTATATATTTTAGTATGAAAGATACTAATTTTATTAAAAATCTTACTTCATTGCATGTACACCTATATGAACTTAATTGTACAATTGTCTATTTATAAAGGGAACTCTACTTGATACATATTTTCAGCCTCTTCTCTATTGATGATCGCGGAAACATCAGAATAAAAGCAGACCCAGCCGATTTGATTTACACTGTATACTACCTGACTGTCGCAGTCTCGGACAACGGGGTACCTCCCAGGGAGACATACGTCACCTTAACGATTACATTTCCTCCCGAGACATCAAGCCAGGTCTCTCCCCTCATAACCACAGCCCAGATCCAAGTCGCCATGGCCGGGACAAACGATGCGTTAGCCATTGCGCTAGGGGTGATAGCTGCCTTTTTCGTAATTGTAACCATAGTCCTGGTTGTATGCATTTGCAAAAGGTAAAAAAAAAATTCACTGCATTTATTCTTTTATTAATAATTTAAATTCTTGTTCGTGAAGCATTACTGTTTAATTATGTTCTTTATTCACACACACTCATACACACACACACACACACACACACACACACACGTACACACACATACACACACGTACACACATACACACACACATACACACACACATACACACACACACGTACACACACACGTACAGACACACATACACACACACGTACACACACACACATACACACACACACACATTTGTATTATATAAATAATATCCCTCGACGCATGCAAATCATTTATTTCATTTTTAGAGTTTAGTGCTAGTCATCTTATGTTTCACTTCATAACACTAATTAATTATTCTCCTCCCCCCCCCACTCCCAGAGGAAGTTTCGCCCATATATATGTGTCTATAAACGTCTAGTACAAGTATTGGTATGACAAATAATTGTCAAGTGTAGAATTTAAGTGTTAGCATTAAAAATATATAATATGTTTTATACTGTACTTTATTATCTTTGACATTTATGTTGAAGCAATTCCACAATTTTAATTATGCACATTTTAATTCCAAGACCTAACACTAGATTTTACTATATATTTTAACTTATATTATAAATACTCAGATATCTGTTGTTTACCGTATGTAAAATAATTTAATATTAATCATAATATTTATTTATTGTTTTCGAACAACTTTGCTTTAAACCCAAAATACATTTTAGTAAAGACGGTTTGCATTCTTATTATATTTAACGAAGGGACATTTGAAATATAGAATTATGTTTATTGTGTGATGTACGTAGTATTACAAACTATTTACCAGCACGTAAACACAGCCGGAAATGTGTTTGTATACTAGCATGACATTTCTTCAAAACTATGTCACAAATATATTTGCTTCATCTGCTATTCTGTAGACGGGCTCACAGTTCAGAGCAGTTGGACAAAGCAAAGGCCAATAACTCTCAGGATCCCAAGGGACTTAAATTCAGGAAATCAGCATTGCGCTCTGCCTATGACATCAAATTCCGAGGTGATATTGAGGAGTCGACAGACGGATCAACTACAGTGCAAGAAAATCCGTTGAAGCAGTCGGGTGCTTTTAATTTTGGCTTTGTGCACAATGAAACGTCTGAAACTGATCGAGACATGAATGAAATTAACATAGGTAACTTCTGTTGTCATTCCTTCGGATGTTGATATATAATATTGATGCCTTCTTTGACATATTGTACTCGTTTAACAAAATTTCAATCCTGCAATTCGATTCACTACACTATATCCAATACATTACTGAATTGTAGTTATCGTGTTGCTAGGTTTGTTTCATTGCTGATTTTTTTTGTTCTGTAACTTTAAAAAGTCGAATCAAAAAGCAACAAACAGATGGAAACTGAACATAGTCTTATAAGTAATATTAGAATTTTGTTTTATATTGTTTAATAAATGTCTATTTCTTTTCGTCCTCTGCGTATTTGTAATTGCATTCATTGACTAGTCCATTTCCTTTGCTTTTATGTTTGAATTTGTTTAATCTGCTTGTATTCGATGGTTTTCTGTTTTTTGTTGATTTGTTTCTATTTTGTTTTAAAGAAGGATTTTTAAAATTATTTATTAGGACCAAATGTCGTGAAATACTAAAATTATCTCCAAATGACGTAGTCCATCACTTCACTATGTGTTTTATAAACGCCACAATACGATATCATTCAACTTCTCCCCTTTACATGTAGCAACTATTCAATAAATGACAGTTCAATATTTCACTCATGACTGTAATCAATTCTCAACAAATCTTCATACCACGATATCTAATACTTCTCCGATACTGGTAGGAAAATCCTCAAACAGGTCCCCAAGACCAAGCATTTTACCAAAATATGATTGATTACGTCATCTCTTCCATGTATCACACAACATAGCCTCTTTCTCGTCTAGACAAATCCTCAGTTAATTATAGTGTCCGGTTCTTCACTTCACCCTTTTATGACGTCAGACTGTCGACATATCCCTTATATCATCATTTCATCACTGCCTTTAGTCAAATCCTTCGAGGTCACAGTGTACACTGTACAGTTTGCTCTCCAGTGATGTTGCCAAACCCTCAACATATCGCGAAGTCAACACGTCACTCATAATCATAAAATCAAATGAGGTCACATTGCTTATACCGCCCGTGGCAAATTGTCTCGAAATGAACATTATTTATCTGTAATCATCTGAACATCAATAATTCACTTGACAGGTTGGATCCTGTTTGTACTTTTGTCAAATTAACTGATCACAGGATAACACTGGAACTAGACTGATTTCCTGACAAATGTATTCTCTGATATAACTAACTTTACTTGTATTATTATTTTATAATTAATTTTCATCTTGTTAATTTTTTATTAACTTTTTACAATTAGAAACTGAAGTAATTCCTTACCCGCATGACACTACATACAACAACATCGACGACCAGTACCTAGGCGAAGATTCGAGTGAGTACGATGACACATTGCCACCTAAGCACACCTACGACATGCACACCAACACCACCAGCACGAGCAGCGAAAGCCTGGACATGGACCCAGGGCTCATGCAGAATGGCATACATCAGTTGGTACCCAATGGACACATCGGGGTGGTTTCTGGCAAGCCTGAAAGTCTAGGCAGATCAACCGGCAGAATAATGTCATGGGGAAGTGACGACAGCAGTAACAGTGGTGGTGTCCAGCCTTTTCCGTCCCTGACCAGGGTGAGTGTTCTTTTTACTAGATAAATTTTATTTTGTTTTAAATCCATGTTACATTGTGTGTTCCTGTTTTCCTGTTCATTCATGGACGTTCATTAACGTTGATGACTAATGGGAACACTATCCATCACAACTTAATTCAAAAGCATTTTGAAAATAAACTTAACTTTCTATCTTTCAGATCTATAGGACTATGTATATTTGATGTATTTGTTGGAACCATTGTGGATTAGAAGTCTTGATACATGAATGTGTGTACCTGGGGCTGTAGATGGATGTTGTGTCATAATGGCTGCTGATAAACCGTTTAAAGTCTTCATGTAACGTCAAGCGTGATTATGCCTCTTGATCAAGTGTATACTATTTGAAGCTATGATATATTTTTTATCCATGAGCCTGTGGATCTATGCTGTATGTTAGATCTGTTCATGTATGAATGTATGTTCATGTGCATTCGAGTATATGATATGCTATTAGAAGTTTTGACCACGTTATCTGTCCAGAGGCATACAAACACATATTCTTACAGGGTAACTTTGAAGAACAAGTCCATCAGTTCATAGGCAAATGCATGTTCACTCATATGTCAAAACTATCAATCACTCATCCTTTTCAACACATCTGCCTTGGATGTCATCTTATGCAAAACTACAACTGTTCTAAGATTATCCTGTCACTCTCATTTATATTTGGAGAAATTAGACATTAATTAATCATCTTGTGCACACTTAAAAGAGAGAACTTTATATTATTTACCTACTCTTTGTATGTCTCTTGTTTTGTCTTGTGTCAACTGTTTTGTCTTTCCTTTAACATCTGTAACCAGCCAGTTCTTTTGTCCTACTCCTTGTTACACATTAAATGTCACCAGTTCATTTATTACACTTCTGTTTGTTCTATCAACTGTCTACCCTATATAGGCATGACTGTGACCGGGGGCGAACCCATATCTGTGTCTCGAACTGTCCTTTATACGATCATTCATGTCGCTTTGGAAATATATACAAGCACGTGTCTTAGCTCTTGTGTGAGTGGAGTGAGAATGGCAAACGATACCAGCATCTATAGTCCCTTTCACCAAACTGTACATAATACTTATTAATGCATGTAAACTTTTGTGCGTAGGAATGTGTGTCTCTTTGTGTGTGGACTGATGGTGTGCTGTTGAATGTCGTCGTACGTGTCCCTGTGATTTGGAATAGATAGTGTCCTATTAGTAATGTGTGTATATGTTTGTGTGGATGTTTGTGTGTGTGTGTGTGTGTGTGTGTGTGTGTGTGTGTGTGTGTGTGTGTGTGTGTGTAATTGTACATGCAATGTGCTCAAATCAACTGCTATTGCATTTAGCCAGTATTGTTTCAGTACCTAATCCATATTTCTTTTTCAGTACCTAATCTATACTTCTTTTTTCAGTACTTATCCATACTTCTTTTTCAGTACTTAATCCATACTTCTTTTTCAGTACCTAATCCATACTTCTTTTTCATTACTTAATTCATACTTCTTTTTCAGGGTTTGAATCCAGATGTCAGCGTTGCACCGGAAGATCAGAAACAGGAGCTGACGGTGTACTTCTAAATGCAAACGTTACAGATATCTTGTGAGACTTCAGAACTAAAGCAATATTCTTCCTCAAATTTTTGCGAGGACTCCATAAATTGGTACACTTCAGTTTTTTGGATTTCGATTACGTCATTTGTCATCTTCCTCTTAAATGTGAGCAAGTAAGCATCACTCTTTCGGACACTTCGTTTTGCTTAGTCATTTTATAAACATCTGTTATAAACGCTCACAGATGAACACAATGCAGACAATTGAGTTTAGTTACATCAAACATCTACATTCTACAGCAACAGAACATCAGGGATTGCCGGCATCCAAGACGAACTGTGCTAACCAGATTGTCACAAGGAACACATTGTTGAACAGGAAGCTGTCACAGGCTAGCACAGTGTATCATAAAGGCTGGAACTGTGCTAACCAGATTGTCACAAGGAACACATTGTTGAACAGAAAGCTGTCACAGGCTAGCACAGTGTATCATAAAGGCTGGAACTGTGCTAACCAGATTGTCACAAGGAACACATTGTTGAACAGAAAGCTGTCACAGGCTAGCACAGTGTATCATAAAGGCTGGAACTGTGCTAACCAGATTGTCACAAGGAACACATTGTTGAACAGAAAGCTGTCACAGGCTAGCACAGTGTATCACAAAGGCTGGAACTGTGCTAACCAGATTGTCACAAGGAACACATTGTTGAACAGAAAGCTGTCACAGGCTAGCACAGTGTATCACAAAGGCTGGAACTGTGCTAACCAGATTGTCACAAGGAACATATTGTTGAACAAAAAGCTGTCACAGACTAGCACAGTGTATCATAAAGGCTGGAACTGACATACAGCGATGATACAAGGAGTTGTCAGAGGCGTTGTGGACATCTAGCGCTGATCAGAGAAACCAACAAAACCACACTACTGCTTATCATAAAGGCGTACACGAATACACTACATACAACTGCAGAAACATTGTCGCAGGCTTACAAGTCAGTTTTAAGTTTCTGTCTCTGTGTACAAGAAAAAGTGTTTTATAGAATCACGTGTTGCAGCAATTATAAATGTGATTCTTGGAATTATTTTTGCTCTTAAATCATCAGTTTATTTCATCGTAATACTTTAGGTAAACGAGTTGGTAAAGAGGAGATAGGTGGACGTACTGTGAATTATAACTAATCAAGTTGCCTCATCGAACAAAGAACTGCAGGATTATGGCCAGACTCCTACCTATGACCTGCAAGATTCTAATCAGACTTTTATTAGTGGACTTTGTGAACGTGGTACAAGGAAGAAACTGAATATGTAAAATATAAATTATATATTGTGAAAAGTTGATGAATTGTGATATTAAACGTGGTGTCCAAACAGACAGACAGCACAATTATGTAATCAGAGTGACACTAGAAAGCGAATACATGGAAATAACAACTGTGCATCAAACGTATTTATACTTCATATTTATAATCATGCACATGTATATTATGGACACATATAAATACAATGATTATGATAATACTAATTAATATAAAAAGGACTGTTGTGCAGAGTTGGCACAATTATCTCTACTGCTGTGGCAGTCACGATAAAATACTGCTACAAGTATCTTAAAATAATTAATAAGCGTCTCAGTAAAGAAAAGATTAAATCGTTTAAAATGTGTGTTCTGTTCATAAAGAAATCACTTGGTTGCAATACAGTTTATCATAATGTTTGTTCATATATTGCGTTGAAATTGTTTGCTTTCATCAGTTACACGACGATTTATCTGTAAAATGTTTGTTTTCATCAGTTACACGACGATTTATCTGTGTAAATACACGTTAATGACGGCGATGAGAAATAAGTCTTGCTTGCTTAATAATAACGGGTTTTGATAACATATATGATAATAGGTTGATGGCTAATTAATAAACACGTGTGTCTTGATTATTGGAATGTCTTGATCATTGGAATGCATAAACTCATAGGAATGAAGTAGTGTGTGCTGGTGAGGGAGGAGAGGACGTATAGTGGAACCAGAAAGCTGGTGAGTAGTAAGTAATTGCTATGAGACAACAACAGACAGAATATGATTTATCAAGCAGGGTTAAAGACAGAAACTTTACAAAGATTAAGTATAGACTTGTATGGGATATTGATTACGTGTATGTAATTATGGATTGTATGTTCTATTTGTATATAATTACAAATGGCTTATTCTACTTGCGTGTAATTATGGATGGTTATTTTACGTCTACGAGGTGTGTTAAAAATTTCGGAGATTAACTGTCATATTGAAATTTGAATCGTTGCAAAACATTCAGTGACTCAACGAGATATTGTAGCTCATGAATTACCCGATAATGTGCAGTCAGAATCAGGGCGTGT
Organism: Sinotaia quadrata; assembly: GCA_028829895.1. Classification (NCBI taxonomy): domain Eukaryota; kingdom Metazoa; phylum Mollusca; class Gastropoda; order Architaenioglossa; family Viviparidae; genus Sinotaia; species Sinotaia quadrata. Next base: position 112,568,597 of record CM054177.1, on the reverse strand, counting down.
TAAATATAAAGTGTTTTATCTGCTTGTTCCACTTCAGTATAAGTGATTGTACTAAGCCGCAAATTTGCATCAAATTTTCAATTAGGAAAACGTGCAACAGAAACACAGGAAATTTTTTTTTCACACAACAGCTTCCGCAGTAGACGCTGTATGCCGTTGGAAGACTATTGCAAAGATGGCCGCATGCCCACCGTTGACATTCCTGGATTCCGAAAGAAATGGTTCACATATCGTCATCACATCAGGCGTGATCGACGTTAACTATCTGAAAGGTTTCTAGTGACAGCGATATTTCCTCTGGAAATGTGAGTCAGTTTCAATACACGATTTTGGAATGCGACACACTAAAGTCAAGTGTATGTGATTCGCATTCTCACTGTCAGAGAGAGAGAGCCTTGGTGTTCTGGCATGTCAGGATCATCGGTCAGCATGTTGCTGCAGATCCAAAGTTTGTTTCTTCTCTCATTACTGATGGAACAAGTCGCGGGTGGCCTCCTGGGGGTTAGCTTCCTGTGGGTTTTTTCTTGTTAGTGTCCCAAATTAAAAGCTCCCTTGAAAGGGCATAGATTTGCAACGACAGGGGAAATTATTCACAACACTACCAAGGATCTACAAGCCATTCCAAAGGAAAAGAAAGGAGTGCTTCCAGAAGTTGCAGAAGCGTTAGAACGGGTGTATATGGTGCCATTGATACTGCTTTGAATAGTTTTGGTAGGCTTCATTATTCCCTGAATATTAGTTAGCTCGGTCCCCGAACTTTGTCATCACACCTCGTATGCAGTTATTGATGGATAATTTTTCTGTTACATAACTATACTGATTTATACATATATATGGATGACAATTCTACATTTACATTAATTATTGATGGTGATCTATACTTGTGTATACTTATGGATCTGATACCTGTATGTATATAATTCTACATGTGTTTAATTATGGTCAGTGATTGTAAATTTTAGCCGACAGCAGAACAGATCATCTAGATAATGACGAGCGAGCATTAAACTGTATGGATCAATGCTGTCTGTATGGACATTGTTGTCTAGGTAAAGAAATGTTTAACTGTGGGTGGGTGTAATAGCAAAAGATTCCTAATGTAGAGTGATACATGACGAACATGGTTAGGCATGGATTTTAAACACTCAGAGAACTAGTACTAGAATTGTGTCCCTTTAGTAAGAGCACGAATACAGTAAGCCCTAATGACGTACGCATAAAGCAGTTCTTTACTGTGTAAGTCCATTTACTAAACAAAACAAAAATCAACACACAGTTTATTCCCTTGAATTCGTTTCTGAAATTGAATGAACATTCTTTGAGTATCATTATTTCAGGTTTCGTGAGTAGTCAAGAAAACTTCAGGAGGGGTAAGACCGTTATATTTCGTGAGTGGTTAGTGACCATGTTGGTAAAAGATAGTGACCAAGTTGGTAAAGGGTAGTGACCAAGTTGGTAAAGGGTAGTGACCAAGTTGGTAAAGGGTAGTGACCATTAGTTTCGTAAGTAGACAGAATAGTAAAATGGTTGTTGGGCTCTAAGATTTCGTGAATAGCTCGTGAAGTAATTAGAAAAGGAGGTGACAGTAGGTTTCGTGAATAGACAGTGGAAAAGTAAGAGTGGTTTGTGTTTGTGTGTGAGACGATTAGATTTTCTGAGTAATCAATGTAATAGGTAATAAACGAAGGCAACCAATAGGTTTAGTGAGTAAGTAATACGATAGTTTTTAACGGTGACATTCGACAATAATTACAGATATATGTGTATATAGTTTATGAGTGACTACTCTTATGGTCAAAGGGTGACAATCATTATGATTAGCAATATATAAATAGAAATATGGACTGCTGTTAATGTGTATGATTGACCATTGATGCAGATATAAAGGCGGCATTATTAAGCTTTACGAACAATCAGTGACGTAGATAACAACTGGTTTCACTATAGCAAATACTGTGTAGAGAAAATCTTGAAAAGCATTTAGTAAGAGATGGAGGTGGTTAGATTTGGAAATCATCAGTGACGTACGTAAATGTAATGGATAATTTGTGGTTATGAATGATGTACGAATAGAAAGTAAGATAGGAAGATTGAATGGCAGAATTGATGAGAAGAATAGTTATTGTGGGTGTCCGATATTGTGAACAATGAGGACTTCACTGAATGCAAAAAAATAGCTGTTTAGAAAATTAGACTTTTTATTTATATCTGTGCCTTTGAAGAGAAAGAGTTTGAAAGGCGTGTTTGTCCTAATTTGAAATGTGCACGGTTGGGCTATGTGCAAAAGCAATGGATTTCATTGTTATTAATATTGTGAAAAGACAGCTTTAGGAAAATGAGTTATTATCTTGTTTGTTTGTATTATTTAAAATTATTCCATGTTTTGCATGCAATTTTTACTCAATACGTTTATTGATATTTAATACCTTTGTTCCATTGTTAAACATAAAAAAATTAAAATCCAAATTGTGTTGTATAAATTTGTTGATTTTAACTGATTTTATAAATAAAAATAATTCATTGTAAGTATTGGCGATGTGTTTGTACTCGTGTACATGATGTATGTAAGAGTGGATAAATTGGTTGTATTTTACTTTGATTCATTGCGCACACTAGACTTTCCTCTTTTAGAAGAAATATGCTTGACCTTTCTCAAGTGAGACTAGAATAGCAACATCTTATAAAAATAACTGTAAAATGAAATTTGTACAGGAACTACAGATTTTAGTTCTGAAAATTGACAAGAGCAATGTGTTCGTCTACAGTGACTGTTACAATATTCGGAATTAAATTTACAACAAAACACCTTGAAATTAACAGATAGGTGAAGTACTTGACGAAAGGATGATAAGTTTGAAATTAATAGATAAGTGAAGTACTTGACCAAAGCAATCAAAAACTTGGCAAGGATGGGAATTTTGAAGACTGGGCGAAAATAAAAAGTATAAAGTCTCAGTGTGGTTACAAAGAGTGACATAAGACTATTTCTGAAGGGAATGAGTCGTCGACTGCAGTACAAAGAGAGATTGCTTAAGTTGGATCTGGCGAAAACACTTTGTTTTATAAAAAAAAAAAAAAAAAAGAAAAAAAAGATACGGAAATGCTATATCCATGTTCATTTACTTTCCTTTAATTCACTTCGTCGTTCACAGATGTAAATACAGTTTCTCATTGCATTGCATGGGAACATCTGTGACAGCTCCATGTAAATATATCGTTCAAATCACTTCAAATGTTTTCAGGATAAATCTAAATGAACCATTCTTTATAGACAATGTGCTAGTCATATTAAGAAAAGAAAGCGTAAGAAATACTATAACCACAATGAATACTTTGCTTACCGTTCTAATTGCACTTATTCTAAATTCCATGGCCCGTAACTCTAAATATTATGCAAATTGCAGTGAAATTACGTGCATTGCTTATCGTGTATCAATATTCAATGACAAGCGCATACTTGACCTGGTACATCAAAGAAAGGATATAGTTTCCTTGATGAACAGAAAGAGTTTGTAAGTTATATTTAAATGTGCGCATGTGGCTAGATTTGTGTTCGATGTTAATCACGGGAGGCTAATACGTAATATCCCGCGTTTCCAGTGACTCTTGTCATACGTCATCAAACAAAATGTCTACTGTCAGAATAGCACCACTGATCTCTATTCTAACATGTTAGAGATTTTCTGTTAAAACAGAGATCAGTGGCATACAAACACAAATAAGTGTTTCTGCGAATCCAAGTGCAGATGATTAAGCTAACAGAAAATAGAGACAGGTATGTAATATATTTAGAAAACAAACATAGTATTTCCTTCAGTTTGTTGTCTAAATGTCTTTACTCTTATTTTAATCATTTAAAATTAATGCTACGTTCTGATTAATAGTGCTTGTAAACTAAAACTTTCTTTAGATATTAACTGAAATACACGTGTTTCTATTAGAAAACACTGTATAAATCTTTAAATAAAGATTGTTTCATTTTGTCACTGTATTATATTATTATTTATGTTTTGTGCATGTAACTATCAACTAAAAGCACATTAATACCATTAAGTATATAACAAGAATGCAGAACAACCTAAAATCTGCATATGCTTTGTAAAGATACATACAAGACAAAAATCCTCAAAACAATATCGATGATAATTATTTTAACAACTCCATTAGCTGCCAACAAAATTATTGTCGCGATATCTAAATTGACGTTTCTGATTTCAATAATAATAATAATAGTTGATGATAGTGGAGATGATGATGATGATGGTGATGGTGATGATAGTGGTTGTGGTAGTGATGATAATGATGCCGACAATGATGATCGTAAATTCTCCCTTTCCTCGCCTGGTAACAAATATACCCTCTTACAGACGGAAAGGTGCACGTTAATGAAGAGTTGCACCATTTAGATGCTTATATATATAATTACTAGCTTGATCAACTTATGTTTTCCTTTGGAGAGATAACCCACAGCTCAAGTTCAAGATAACTTACAAAACAATGCTGAGTAATATTTTTGGAAAGAAAAGTGGTGGGGGCATCGTAAAATAAATCGTAAATCATACATAAAGGGGTTTTTTGAATGTGGGTGTCCACTCTGAGTTTACCGGGATATATGTCAGGTCAGTGTTAACCTATGGTATTTGCCTATAATACTAATGCTAACACTGAGAAGAGTAGGTGTGCGTGGAAACTGCTCTTCCGATTCATGGGAGAAGTGCATTATAATACAATCCTCAAAATGTAAGTGGCAATTCTCTCCCTGTTAAAAAAAAAAAAACTCCGTCACAGAAACTACAAAATGAAAACACTGGAAAGAGCCTGGATTGACTAGCTAAAAACAGTTGCTGAAGAGGTTAAAATATTGTGGAACTTCTATATAATAGCAGATCACAAAATCCCTGCATGAAGAGACATAAAAAAAAGAGTTGGGGAGTGACAGGATCTGAGATGAGAAATTCAGGATTTATGGGATGTGAGAGGAGAAACAATACCAATATTAATAAGAGTACTGATGATCATACTATCTGAGCTTGAAAGTTATCTGAATAACCTGTCAGGAAATCAAATTTGCTTCATTGCTTAAAGTAGCATTCTTTGTGAAGTATTCGCAGTCTTATATTTCCAAGAATCCTGTTAGGATTCCAAGACCACAGTTCACAAACAACTAGCCGACATATTACCTAAGTCGTAAGAAGGATCAGTAAAATAATGATGATGATGACAAAAATATTAATGAAAATTATTTTAATTGTCGACCTATGCTATTATCTGAAGTCAGTATTTAAAATGGTTTGAATTGTTATACTGTATGTGATTAATACATGGAGTACTAATAGCAGTGGCACACAATCAGAATCTTTCACCTCTAACTAGAGAAACCCGTAGTCGTAGGTATGACAACAGGTACGACATCTCTAGTTGAGAGATATGCTCCAGCTAAGTGGCCCTTTCTCAGAATACAGGCAGTGCCGATTAGCTCAGAAGTGCACTGCATACTTAATTATTTGCGGGGAAATAACTGCTCGATGATTTGCAATCTTCGTTATCTAGGCTTTTATAAATCAGAGGCCTAAACATTCAAATTTTGACAACACGACAATGGCCAGACTGAGAAGCACTTCTTGTAAGTTCTATGCAGAACGACATTGACAAGTCTGTGGGGCCAGTGCCAGCGTTTGTGGTAAGTCTGAATATCAATGACAAGAATCTTTTGGTAAGTCTGAATCTCAATGACAAGAATCTTTTGGTAAGTCTGAATCTCAATGACAAAAATCTTTTGGTAAGTCTGAATCTCAATGACAAGAATCTTTTGGTAAGTCTGAATATCAATAACAAGAATCTTTTGGTAAGTCTGAATATCAATGACAAGAATCTTTTGGTAAGTCTGAATATCAATGACACGAATCTTTTGGTAAGTCTGAATCTCAATGACAAAAATTTTTCTTTTATCTTGCAGAGACTCATCTCATATAGCACAACGTTTTGCATTGTTTTCTAGATTTTCAGAATGCAATGTTGGCCATTATGACTCAGTAAGAACAATCTAAATAAAATCATTTATATTTGTACTGCACTGGCAAACACCTTAAAATTATGTATATTTGTACTGCACTGGCAAACACCTATGAATCATGTATATTTGTACTGCACTGGCAAACACCTATGAATCATGTATATTTGTATTGCACTGGCAAACACCTATGAATCATGTATATTTGTACTGCACTGGCAAACACCTTAAAATCATATATATTTTGCTGTACTGGCAAACACCTTAAAAAAAATATATTTGTGCTATACTGGCAAACACCTTAAAATCATATATGTTTGCACACACTTTTCTATCCGTACACGCAGTCACACAAGCACACGTATATGGAAGCTTCTTTTTCTTTTCTGTAAATCTATTGTTGTATGATGGGAAAATATTCCCACATATATATTTTATATAAATTTTCATTTGTGGAATGAGTGCGTATTGCGTCCTGTTTACAGAGAAGGGAAGCCCTGAAATGAATGAGAGACATGTGTGGAAGATTTAGGGACTGGCGTTTGATGTCTGCGGTGTTTGAAGTCTGCGAGCGAGGCGGTCAGCGTGTGGTCAGTGTGTACGCTTAGCGGGTGGTTAGAGTTGTTAGGGGGACATAATCATCTTAGAGCTAATGAATTGAACAGGTCAGAAGCTGGTCTAAGCAGGGTAATAAAAACCACAGTGAAAATGTTATCTTCACTACTTCCTGAAAAATCGTCTGAGGGTGACGACTGAAACGGTAGTCCGCCCAAAACAACACTGGGTCGTATAATTATGAGAGAAGAAAACCCTGGCTATATAGGTAAAAGCGTCTTTGTATTTGTGTGAATGGTTAATTTTATTAGGATGATATATACTATGTTTTATTTTGAATATATTAATATTCTTCCTTTCAGAGGCCTATGCCAAACTTAGCATTTACTAATCGAGCACTGGACTGGACACTTAGGCTTTGCAATTGTTTGTGTTGCAGGGTTTTTTTCCTTGTTATTGTGTATTCTCGGCTGCTCGTTTATAGCTGCCTGTTGTTTGCCTGTGTGGCTGTGCCGTTCTACTTGTCCCGGCTGAATTGGGACGTGCCGATCTGTTGGCTGGCAAAATTCAAGTCTACCAGACTGACGTCATTTCAATGCATAAGCTAAGTTCCCATCCGGAACGTGACTTCAATACAAATGAACTGGCTTAGGATGAACTGAATTTTCTAAATCTTGTTAACTTTTTCTTTTATTAAATTTCTTGTTATTATTTTAAAACGCGTGTTTGTTAGTTCTATCGTTATTTTCGTAGTTCAAATGATAATGTAATGATTACGTCTTGTCCTCTGTTCGTTTAATTATAATCGTTTCTATATATATATATATATAATTATTCATAAACATTAAATCTCAGCTGATTCTGAGTTGGGGGCGGAGCCAAATTGGCGACGTACCAGTATATCAGCGTAACAGTTGCAGATATACATATTTAACCAGTGACCCATACTCTGCACCGGCACTTGTAGATGTCTTGTATCATAGCTAATTATACAGAGTTGGTATAAGTCATTATTACAAAGTCACCCCAGAGTATAGCGGCGACATCTATGAGTCATGATTCATGCTGTCATTATAAATATAATTTCATATTATCTATAGTATAATTAAGATATTTTTACGGTATTATAAATCTGACCGAAATAGTCTCAGATTGAGTGTTCTAGTAGTAGTAGTTAGTAGTAGTACCCATAGTGGTAGAATAGTACTAGGAATAGTATTTGTTATTTAGTTATCTTCAATGGCTTATATGTACTTTTAGTTGTACTTAGACGCCTTCAACAGGACCTTTGACCTCTCCTTTGATCTTGATTTTCCTAAGTCCCCTGCCGTTTATCTTCGACATACTTAGCGTCTATCTAAATTTATTTTAAGATGCAAGATCTTGTGTGTTTTAAACAGTTCTTAAGTTGCCTATCAGGTTCGTTTGCTGCCCAGAAACCTATGGTAGACACTTTACAGATGATTACTTGTATGACGTATGAATTGGTGATTTGTATTTTATTAACGCCACTTAGTTTTGACTTATTTTGCACACTCATCATTTTATTTTACCAGTGGTCTTTATTTCGGCCTGCCTATTTCATTTGTATTGAAGTATCTCCTGACATGTATATCCTTGCTTCTCTGAAATATCATTTACTCTTCTTTTGTCAAATTACAGATCCTGTGTGGAGTTGATCTTTCTTCTCTGAATGTTGAGTCTTCAGGACTTTTCAAGTCGGAATTTCATCTGAAAATCCTCAGTGAAAATGGTAAAAGAATTGATTAGAGAATATGTCCTTTGGTGCATTTTTGTTGTATAATACGGAGTCATCCATTTATCGTAAATGGCTAATTAACTCGTTTATTTATTCTGCTATCTAATCTTTTGTTTGTAACATGTCTTTGAAAGATTATTATTATTGTTATTATTATTATTGTTGTTGAATATTAAATTTAGCATATTTAATTAGATTTTTATCACACTGTGCTTGTGTTTTCAGTGAGAAAGCTTTCGAGTCCTTGAAATAATCCACATTGTCTAGTATTTGTCCTACTTAGGCCGCTGTACCTCACAACTTTGGTGAGGAGTCCCGATGGTAGATGTGGGAAATAACTAATCTGCTTTTGACCAACACGTTTGCTTTCCATACGAAGAGTGAATATTATTAATTTTAAACATAGTTTAATTGTCTTTGAACACTTCAAAATTATTAACTTTTGAATAAACATCTAGGTAAATGTGTAGTTCAGTTATGTCCCTTATTTAAATCCTACTAGTGAAAGAATATTTACAATCAAGTTTATTTACATCGAAATGACAAGGGATGTTACACTTGTGATTCCTTTAAAATAAAGGTGGGCTTGAGATTTATCTCAATAGAAAATTACTTTCAGAATGAATTTTTAAAGTAAGCTTTATTTCAATTTGCAAAGTAAGTACTCGGATATATACCTCCTTCCTCTCATCCCCCCCCTCTCTCTCTTCTATCTTCCTCCTTCCTTCCTTCCTTCCTTCCTTCCCTACTTGCTTTTCCAATTAAAACAAGCATACATGGATTTTCGAGTGTTTAAATCGATAAATGTGAGAGTAATTGTTGTGTTTAAAAAAACACATTCAAACAAAATTAATTTATGGAATGGAGCATAATTCATATGTACGTTATAGCAGTTTATTAGTATTTACTCATTAAAAAAATATCACTTAAAGCTAATGGGAAATAAAAATTCAAAATGTATAATAAGTAGGAATACAATATTGAAAGACTACCTTAAGGTTAAATAGTCTATGTCAAGACAACTCATTTATTAATTACACTGACAATGACCATGAAATATTTACCTTTATAGTTATACAAACCACATTCTTCATAATAAAAGACAGCTAACGTATAGTGTACGTCTACAAAGCACCTTGAATTTTCCTATTGCTGTGGTATCCTTTTGTTTAAATCTTAGAGTTCACTGTTTATACCATCATAAACTTTCGCTAAGCTAGACATACTCAAGGGAATGTATGGACTGAAAAATTACACTGAGTCTTGAATTCATGACCCCTGCTCGAGAGGTCAATATTGAAATCTCTCGGTTATCAAGCTTCTCGTTTATGTCGTAATCTTGTAATGCACGAAGCGTAATTTCTCTTCGGTGTTTCTATAATATTGCGCCTTTGGTAATATTCTTCTTTTACACAATTAGACTTGTTTGTGAAACTGGATATGTAACCCAATTAAGTAATGTTTATATTCACAAATGTGTGAGGCCAATGCCACCCTAGTTAATGGTTATGATTATTATTATTAATTATCATCCATAACTAATTACAAATGACGATAATCTTAGTTTATATTATTAATAATTCTCCAGAAGACACCTCTCAGTCTCTCACTTTGTTGTTATGCGGGCACTGTAAACATTTTCTCTATTTCCACAACATTAAAGACAAACATTTACCGTCACACAATATTTCCGTATGGAAAACTTCTTACTAGAGGAGAAGACAAATCCATCTCTAATCTATATTAAGCGAGCTCCCATCCACCCACTTTCTTCTCCAACATAAGGTTATCAATATGTGTAAGAAGGTCAATATATTTAGCAATAAATTTATTAAATCAACAATCAAATATAAATATGACAAATACAAAGAAAATGATTACTTGACATCAATTATTTACATGAAACTGCATTCAAATAATTTTATGACATAGTCTTATTTCCTAAATCAATTCAACAGTTTAGGGTCAATACAAATAATAGAATAGTTCTTATCAGAAAAAAACAGAAATAGAGTTATTGTATTTAAGTGATAATCTACATTACCTTGTACAGGTGAAGGCATAATAGTCATTTACAAGCTTTTCATAACAAAGTCACAAGTTTATTGTTCACATTATTACTGTCAATTTCATGTCTTTCCCTTTCATGTTGTAGAACACTAATTAGCTGCTTTTCTCTTTAAGTCATCTGGCTTTCTGTCGTATTAGCTCCCTCAGGCAGAACAACAATTGTAGCAATTTCCAGTAACTTCCTTATACCAGAAATTGCTCGATGTAGTCAGCATACCTTGCCATCATACGTCAATGGAGTAGAGTGTATTCCTTACACTTACACACTGCATTAGATACTTCTCACGTCTACCTACTCGTAGCGGTTTATAATCAGTAAACCAGGTGATTCATGTCAAACAAGGAAAGGTTGCTTATTCACTGTAAAATATAATCAAGGAACAGTTTCTGGTTTATTCATTTTTAACTCTATTCTCTCTTACATTCTATCTCAACTTACAGTTTTCTGCAACAGTATTTATTAGCCGGATATACACACACTGCATAATTAATACAGCATATCAATTTATTTGCGCATTCACTAAAGAAAGTGTCAAATATTTAGCATACTATATACGAGTATCTTAGTTCAAAAATAATAGTCTACTCGCATAATACACAATCTCTATATAAAAGCCAAGTATAACATATCAATAGAAAAATGCACGAAATATGTCTAAGCCCATTCTCTTTCAATCAGTTAACTCACCATTAATCTAACGACCTGCCTTTCATGACTGGACTTCTTGCTACACCAAATTCAAAGTGATTAGACGATAGAATTCTCTACAGCAGGTAAACCTTTGATTTCAGCCCATTGGCTGGTCTCGTTCTCATAAATCTTAACCATTGGATAATAAAACTACTCATCCAGTTGGAACTGGTTGGGACTGCATCAGCAATTTCTAACATATTATGGAGTTGTTTACTCCAACTTTAAACCTTACAAAAATACCATCATAAGGAGTGCCCAGGGTGGGGTTACTTCAACAATTTAACATTTTATATAACAATTAAGTTTAGAAATAGGGATAGGCACATTTACACCGCCAAAGGATGGATCTTCTTTGATACGAGTGATTGATCTAGTTAACAATCGAACAAAATTAAATATCATCTATTTTATTTTTAATGTTTGCTGCTTAGTTTACTTATATCAAGTTTTACTATTTAAGACATAAGAGAAAATTTGCTAATAAAGCTTGAATTTTTTGTCCATTTCTGAAATCTGTGGAAAATTGATTGATGCATCCATTTCCTGTCTTCTCCCAGCCTGGCTTCGAAGATCAGACGTTTTTGATCGTCCTTGGCGTCGTCATTAGTGTTATAGTTGTGGCAATTATTATTGCAATCCTCATTGTAAAATGCAGAGGCCCGCGGTAAGTCATTGTTCAGACAAACATAAGTAAATAATCAACCAACGAATTAAGCAAGTAAATAAACAACAAATAAATGAATTAATTAATTAATGAGGCAGATATTTAGCTCAGTCGTAATATCAACCATGTCAACGCTGTTGTTCTAACACATTACTAGTGTGACATTTGTGAGTGAATATGAACGTAACGAAAACGTTACGTGCGTTTCAATTATACCAGTTTCGTACCTTTGGGACAAGCCAAGGCACAAACACAACTTGATTGGACGTCACATGACAACAATTTGTATGAAAGCACAATAGAAATTTTGGCCTGTCACGCAAAAAATCACACTAGGAATAGTTCGTGAAATAAATAGAAAGATAGTCAAATCAACATTCTGGCGATTGTTTTGACGCAACAAATACCAAGGTACAATACTGAATTGTTGCTAATTAATTATCTTTAACAACATTAATTTCATGTTTATAGTCAAACGCAGTTACTATATCTCTGACGAAATAAATTTATAGAAATCTAATGATACATTTACTAAAATCTAAGACAGAGTATAATGCCATGTAATCGACGCCCAAGAATGAATTCAGATACGGATGGACTGTTTTAGCCCTTCGGCCTGAGAAAACTTGAAATGCTCCTTGTCATTCCCTGGTTGTCTCCCCGTTAGTTGTTGCTTGGTAGCAGTGATATTGGGTGATCAGAACTGTGACCAGTTTTGGCAGGCAGTACTTTTTAGTTTTTAATTCTAAACCCGCTGATGACATAATTCCAGTGTATTACGTATTTCTCACTTGATAAAGGTTTCTCCTATCAAGAGTAATTCTTTCTTACGTCGACGGGCGAATAATATGTAACTCTACATAAGAACGCTACACGTGACTGAGACAATGTAATCTTAGTTATAAATACATTGATATACACATAATGTTATATGTCGTTTTAGATCTAAATAATTGCATGCAGAAGTTGAGTAGTACCTGTATTGTAAATAGGCAAATTACGTCAGTTTCCGATTACTAAGAGAACATTATTATCTACAACAATTGTTTTTAATCTTGATTTAAATCTTGCTTTTTTAGTCCTGTTGCGAATATAGTTTTGTTTCTTGTTTGTAGTCTCTGAAACAGTATATTTTTCATTATAAAAGCATTTCAGCAAATGAAGTTAAATTTGGTATTAAATTCGTGAGCTATAGAGGAACAGACGTTTGATCCAATTATCCGTTATTATCCTAGTGTGGCTGGACACACGTCTAAAACACAAATTCAATAGTTTAGTCATATGCTCCATAGTATTTCATAATGAATAGTTGACTAGTAATTTGACTTCCGAGACTCCAAGCCCAATCGTGACATAGATAAATAATTTTAATGACATTAATAATACAACACAAAATTCTGCAGCAGAATGTCTAGAGATTGAGAAACGTGTGTAGAAACATATGACAGACTGTTGAAAATTGAAATCAAAAGGAGTCGTGCATGAGCACCAAAGCGTTCAAAACTAATGCCCATTCCATTAAGATACTAACAATTATAAGTGTACACTTCTTCGGACTTGCTTGCCCGTTCCACTGAGACAAAAATTATGACTGCACAATTCGTCGGACTTGCTTGCCCGTTCCACTGAGACAAAAATTATGACTGCACAATTCGTCGGACTTGCTTGCCCGTTCCACTGAGACAAAAATTATGACTGCACAATTCGTCGGACTTGCTTGCCCTTTTCCACTGAGGCTAAAGTTGTGGCTGTAGAATTCTTCGGATGCCCGTTCCACTGAGACAAAATTTATGACTACAGTTCTTCGGACTTAGACAAAATTTGTGACTAATCTGTTCTTTGGACTAGCTAAATATAGATAGCATCTGTATGACAGTTGGTGAGTCAGTCAATCTTAGTTTGTATGGCTTTCCTATTTCCAAACTATGGCAACAAAGCCATGATTTGGATGCAAAATGCATAAACTAAATTTTGGTGCAGTTGCTGGAACACGGGGTACTTAACATGGAATGGCACAGCAGTGATACTTAAGTTAAAAGCAACAAAATGGCACACGTAATTCTATCTACATTTATCCATCATTGACTTCCTTCCTTAAATCGAAGGATGAATTAATTGTGAAGAGTTTGTCGTCCCTAGTACAGTCGCATGCAGTCAGTAATCTTCTCATGAAGCTGATCACACTGAAATTGTAACCACCCATGTACATCAACATCTGAGAGTTTTCCCCCTATGTACCGTTTGTAATTGTATTTTGGCATGGATGACTGTGGTTGTTTTTCACGTGAAATTCCATTGACCATACCTACCACACTCGCCGTCCAATCCTTGCTGTTTTGTGACATTGCCTCAGTCCACGCCACTGCTGTGCAAAATATTAGTGCAACACATTACGCCTTACAACACGTTTATGCAACTCATTACGGCTTACAACATGTTTATGCAACTCACTACGTCTTACAATATGTTAGTGCAACTCATTACGCCTTACATGATAGTGCAAACTCATTACGCCTTACAACATGTTTATGCGACTCATTACTCTTTACATGTTGGTGCAACTCATACCTCTTAAATGTTAGTACAAATCATTACGCCTTACAACATGTTTATGCGACTCATTACATTTACAATTTGTTAGTGCAATTCATTACACCTTTCGACATGCTATTGCAGCTCATTACACTGTACAACATGTTAGTGCAACTCATTACACCTTACAAAGTGTTAGTGCAACTCATTACGCCTTACAACATGTTATGGCAGCTCATTGCACTGTAAAACATATCAGTGCAACACATTACAACTTACATGTTAGTTCAACTCATTACACCTTACAACGTGTATTTGCAACTCATTACGCCTTACAACATATTAATGCAATTCATTACAAGTTACATGTTAATGCAACTCATTACACCTTTCAACATGTTATTGCAGCCCATTACACTTTACAACATGTTAGTGCAACTCATTACAACTTACATGTTAGTGCAACTCATTACACCTTAAAACATGTCTGTGAAACTCATTACACATTTCAACATGTTGGTGCAACACATTACACCTTACAATGTTAGTGCAACTCTTTACAGTATCCGTAATTGCATGACTATCAAATCGTCACAATCCGTGATTTAAAAACTATAATTTACATAAACCATAATAATAAAATGTGCATATAGATAGATAGATAGATAGACAGACAGACAGACAGATAGAGAGAGAGATAGATAGATAGATAGATAGATAGATAGATAGATAGGTAGGTAGGTAGGTAGGTAGGTAGATAGATAGATAGATAGATAGATAGATAGATAGATAGATAGATAGATAGATAGATAGATAGATAGATAGATAGATAGATAGATAGATAGATAGATAGATAGATAGATAGATAGATAGATAGATAGATAGATAAAGAGTGTGAGAGAGAGAGATAGTATTTAAAATTATAAATCCGATAATGATGTTGATGATGATTATTATTTAGTATTACGGATGATACTGTTAGTAGTGTATGTAGTCTGTTGTTACTATTTATTAATTTATTACTCTTTTTCCTTTTAAGATATGTAATTTATAAACTGAGTGAACTGATTGATAACATGCAATATTTGAATCATTCTTCTCTATTCTTTCTCTCTTTTCTGTTGTTGCTGCTGTCTGCACAAGTGTGTGCACATTTTGTTTTACAATGACTAACACAACAGTAACCATTCTCTTCTGTTCTTACTTTCATTGATATTTTTCGTAAAGGCTCCAAACGATCCCATTCTGATAAGAACCTGTCTCTTGTCCAATCGATTACCCACTTAAATTCTTCTGCGGGCGTGAATATAATGATACATATAATCATTAGTGACTGTCTCGATTTGCAAATAGTAAAACAGAAATTAGATTGTAAGAAGAAAAAATAGCAAGCGATCTTACTTCAGATTATGCCTGCTTTCAGCATCTATGGCGAGTTTGGACTGTTTGCGGGGATAAGACGGGATAAATATATTATGATAACTCTATGGCGAATCTAGTGTTTGCGGTGATAAGAGAGTATAAAGAAGTTATGATAACTCTAAACTTTCTATGGCGAATCTAGAGTGTTTGCGGTGATACGACGGGATAAATATATTTTGATAACTCTAAACTTTGTATGGCAAATCTAGAGTGTTTGCGGTGACAAAGAAGTTATGATAACTCTAAGCTTTCTATGGGTAGTCTATAGTGTTTGTGGTGATAAGACAGTTTAAGGAAGTTATGATAATTCTCAACTTTCAATGGAGAGTCTGTGGAGTGTCTGCGATGATAAAACAGAATAGAGAGGTTAGATATAAATATAATATAAATATAAATCAATTTTCTTTGGCAAGTCTGGGGAGTGTTTGCGGTGATAAAATAGAATAGAGAGGTTAAGATAAATCAATTTTCTTTGGCAAGATTGGAGAGTGTTTGCGGTGATAAGACGGGATAGAGGGGTTATACGATTGAATAAAGGAGACCAAAAGTAATAATTGACCTGTTCTCATTTCTCTCAGCAGAGCATCGGCACCCGAGTCATTACTTTACCCTCGAATGATACCAATACTACATGAATTGCCGATGAACGTAGAATCACCACCAGCAGAAGAAATACCATCACCAGAAGACGAAACTGAAGAAGCATCGCCGGAAGACACCACTTCACGTCTTGAGAGCTCTGCAGGCACTATTGACGATGAAAGCTCTGTCGACAGGTCCGAAGATGAAACAAACAAAGACAAAGAGAGTGACGATGAGAGCAGGGCTGATGAAGATCAAGAAGATTAACTTAAAACTTCAGGAAGTGACGCCACCGAATACCATACCTATATTGACGCCACCTAATACCATACCTATATTGACGCCACCTAATACCATACCTATATTGACGCCTAATGTCAGCAGCAAACATTTGAAATAATAGTTAGGCAATCGAAATGACACATAACTTTGCACAAAGTTCAATCTGAAACTGCCAAGCATAACAAAAGTACCCAAGACTGATAAGGTTATGCAGCATGGCAAACCGTTTAATGCAAGATCAAACACTGCCGGGCAGGACAAGAGTGTTTTCCTAAGACATAAACGAATTCTCTCTACATCTCGCGAGAAGTTTGCGTTTGTTGTGTCCATTCGATCGCGTCTGACCGTACCGTGGTTCATTTCAACAAAAACTAATCTGTGCTGCTTGATTAAATTCGAAATGCGACTTCTACCGTAAAGTAATATGTACCAAGAAACGTCTTCATAGTCAAATTGTGTGACGTCAGCCAAAAGTTAGAGAAATTTCTCAAGCAGTGTTAAACTTCCTTTCCGAAGCCTGCAACTACATTTTGATATTATTATCTAGTCAACGCGATAACAAGTTCAGGGTGATGTTCATTCACATTGTAGCACAAGGCATGAGAGGTCGTAAAAGTTAATTGCTAAGATATTTTAATGCAATATATCTTTTGTGATTTTATGTCTGGGTCATTGTAGTCAGGTGTTCACAGCCGGCACAAGAAAAATATATGTTGGTATACATGTCTAATAAACTGATTTCATGTGAGACCTTTGCCTAGAATCTTTACAAAGATCTTTACTAAGCGTTGGAATAGTGCCAGTGATTTTATCTAGAATAAATCTTGCTTGCTTCCTGCTACACGTGTCCACGATGCTATATTTACCTTAATCACCATCTGCCGCAAGGTCATAAAGAAAACATGCAGTTGTAAGTCGATAGGGCCAACAGTCATTTCGATATGACCTTGAACTAAACATACTTCACATGGTCTCATCATGTGAAGCCCTAGACTGTACAGTGAACAATCCGGTCAGTGTTCTGCAACCCAGTCCTTCGTTGTAAGCCATCCATATCGAAATGCTGAACAACCTAGACATTGTTAAATACTTCAGCCAGAATTGTTGAACTACCTAGAATCCTAGATCGTACTGTAAAACAAGCCAGACCGAAATGTAGAAGCATCCAAAACAAAATGTTGAACACCCATATCGGACTGTCGAACAGCTCAGACTGGAATGTAGAAGAATCCAAAACAAAATGTTGAACACCCAGACCGGACTGTCGAACAACCCAGACTGAAATGTAGAAGAATGCAAAACAAAATGTTGAACACCCAGACCGGACTGCCGAACAACCCAGACTGGAATGTAGAAGAATCCCAAACGGAATGTTAAACACCCCAAACCGGAGGGTAAGAATAATACAGTTCCATGGAAAGATGACGAAATTGCAAGAGATTAAAGATGTTTATTGCTACAAGGAACCAGCCCAGTGATGAAGTATCATGGCCGCATTGCATGGTCATTCATCATCTAAGCAAAGTACGGTTTCTTATGAAAATGGGTATTGAAATCTACAAGTGCGATTCTTGCATGTGTGGTGGGATAGAGAATTAAAGTTTGCTGTGTTATTCATATTAGGTAAACAAAACCACCACCATTAGTGAATAAACTGCTTGCTATTATTCGCTAATTTTTTGTGGGCTTTATTAAAACATCTGAACATTAAATGAATACGCAGTAATAGCAAGAGGCTTCGACATACATGCAAACAAGATAAAAAATTAAAATCACTCTTATCCTTAATGTCAAGACTTTGCACTGTACAGGAAACAACAAATAACAAATATTCCCTATTTAACAATAGCTAGTCAAGCAACCATGATATTATGCAAGTATTTGCTTGAATTCGAAACTCGATTTGTGTCCAGATATCCCGATCTTTGCGTGATGAATGTTGCAAGAAATTGACTTATTTTTTTCTCACTGAAGCAATGCTGGTGTGTCAAACTCCACCAGCATTCTAACATATAAATCAAATAACCAGCTTCATCATATCTACTCAAACAAATACTCTCCATTAGAGTGTGATCTCTGACAAGTATTGTGAAGCAAACGATTTAGGACGACAACAACAACAAAGTCAACGTCGATTTAACGAAAAGTTGATGTCGCCTTATTTGGTCTTTGTCTTTCATTTTTTGGTTCGCATTCTCCGCTCTACCAAGATGCTGTTCAGTTTTAGACATTTACAGTACACTCTTTTAGACATTTACGGTACACTCTTTTAAACATTTACGGTACACTCTTTTAAAAATTTACGGTACACTCTTTTAGACATTTACGGTACACTCTTTTAGACATTTACGGTACAATCTTTTAGACATTTACGGTACACTCTTTTAGACATTTACGGTACACTCTTTTAGACATTTACGGTACACTCTTTTAGACATTTACGGTTATGGTACACTCTTTTAGACATTTACGGTACACTCTTTTAAAAATTTACGGTACACTCTTTCGTCCAAAGAGACAAATTAAATTAATGTGATTAAACGATTACGCAGGTTATGTTAATAAAGACTTTTAAGGAAATATTATTTTATATTATTAAGTGAAAAAGGATTTGTAGTGGTGTGAGTGCAACAATTCTACAATTTTTATATTTTTAAAAATAAATGTATCAATAATTGCATGTTTTCGACTTTTATAGTATTAATCAATATATATTAATTGACTATATTTGCTATCATATCCTAATATGATAATTGTTTAGAAATCGGATAATGTTGTCCATCATAGGACAAGAAACGTCAGCATGAAATGTATTTAATAAAAATAAACGTCATGCAACAGGAAGTTTTAAAATACTGTACAGATATTTATAATACAAATAAAAAGTGTAGGTTTCCACTGTGATCTTTTAACTAATAATAATAATAACAATAAGTAACGAGCAATGGAGATGCGTATGGTTGTATGAATAACGTACCCAAGTGAAGATCATTCATATGCGTTATGCATAAAACTGTATGTTTTGTATTGTGCATCTATTATTTGTATTACGATTATAGTGTTAAACAAACACGCACACACACACACACACACACACACACACACACACACACACACACACACACCTGCACACATATACCTACACACATGCATATATATATATAAGACATTTGACCTGTGTTGCGTTCGTTTCTTTTTTACACTTAGTATAAGTATTCTTTATACAGTAAATAAAATTTTCGAAATATTAAAATAAAAAATCGGAATTTTTATTATTACAGTTGGAAACAACCATACCAACTTTAGATTTTTATTTCTTTAATATTTTGCCTATATCTGTAAATATTTAATATGATCATCTTGTATGTCTATTTTATTGAAGAACAAATAAAAGTACTTTTATAACGAATTTTATTTCCTTTAATTAGTATTCAGATTTATTTATTTAATAGCATATGATTGTTATATATTCACCATGCCTGCTTGAATGTGTTGTGGCGAACTGTTGTATGTTGTAGAAGGACTAAGTGTTGTATCAAGTTTTTATTGATGATGCGTCACTAGGATGGAATATGTTATATATTTTAAACTATATATAGTAACACGACTCTGGTTGTGTTGCATATCAATGTTGCATGAAAGTTTTATGTTTTGCACCCAAACATTTTATTTGTGTCACATCTTCAAGAGTAGTTTTAAACTGCTTTACCCGCGAAAGTTGATTAAACTCTTTCATTAACTTGCTCATAAATTTTGTCTCTCTATTGCACAAGATTTCTTCTGGAAATCCTACACACAGAAAAACGGTGAACAGTGCATTTGCTATCAATGAGGTACTAATAGAACTAAGAGTTTCAGGGTATTGTGTAGCATAACTAATGATGGTAAGAATCCATCTGGGGATTGATCCTCAACAATTGGCCTGATTAGGGCACAAATTCTCCAAAGAGATCAATGTCTACAAACCTAAATGGATTATAAGTTGCTGGATTTCACCTAGTGGAACAGGACATTCCATTTTCTCTTCATTCTCTAACATATATCACATGATTGACAGTACTGAGTGACGTCTCCCGCCATACCTGGCCAATAAAACTCAGCTGCCACATGAGCTAAAGTTTTGCTTGGTCCTAGATAACAGGCAATGGGTGGTTTGTGAGCAAACACAGCATGTTTACTCAATAGCTCGGAGGTACCACCAACTGAGTGCTATCATTACCTTCCAGTTTAAAAATCAAGAACCATCTTTCCAGTGAAATTCAATAGCTTTGTCAGGAGATATAGACACTACAATCCTGAGAGCTTGGTCTTCTCTTGACATTTCTCTAGAGAATTGTCTGTCAATTGTGCTGCTCTGAGAATGGCCTTTTCCCCTTCAGATTCAGCCAGTCTGACAGTCAGAAACACTTTTCTGCCCTGCCAGGACTGAGTCTTGTGGGATTCCTGGTGACATGCCCCACCAATGACAGTTTCAACTAATGTCATCATTGCATCACCTTTACACTTGCCATGTACCATTCCTAGTTGACCTTGCATACCTTCTTTGACTAGACAAGGTTATGTGTAAACTATTATCGCTATAATCTCTATAACTCCATTTTCGTTCTCTGAATGGGACTATCCTGTGATTTATATTGACACTAACCTGTTGAATTATCTGTTTCAAACTGTATGAATATTGAAATTATTTGAATGTGGTTCATGGAAGTATTGATGTCAAGTAATCTTTTCATTATATTTGCTATCTGTATATTTGATTGTTGATTTAATAAATATATTGTTCAATTTATTGACCGTTTTATACAAATTGATAACCTTATGTTGGAGAAGAAAGTGGATGGATGAGGGGGCTCACTAAATATAGATTAAAGATGGATTTGTCTTCTCCTTTAGTAAGACGCTTTTCAGTTACGGAAATATTGTGTGATGTTAAATATAGTCTGTAATGTTATGGAAAAGAGAAAATGTTTACAGCGCCCTTACATCTGCCAAGTGAGAGAAAGTAGTGGTGTCTTCTGAGAATTATTAATAATGTAAATTAATATTCTCATCACTTGTAATTATTCATGGACGATTAATTAATAATAATAATCATAACCATTAACTAGGTGGCGTTAACATCACACAATCGATCTTTCTTTCCTCCTTATGTACAGTAGTATTGTACTGTTAGTTGGTTTTATTTCCTTCAGTACTAATAATCCTTTTTTCTCATATTTAGATATATTAGCTGGATACCCAGTCACCATTTTGCATTATCACCATTACTTACTTTCGAAACATGGAAACCATAATTTCTAGCTTCACCATTGATATACAAGTACTTGACATTATTCGCCATTTCAAAATGGCGAATAAAATGCAGTATACCACTTTTTCAATTTTTGTCTCTGTACATCATACAGTTTGCAGCTCATTCCTCTCTTCTCTCTCTCCTCTCTTTCTCCCTCCCTCTCCATCTCTCTCCCCTTCTCTCTGTGCTGATTTGCATCAAAACTTGTTCACCATACTCATTCGGTATGGACTTGCGTAGGCGTTGGTGATTTCTATTGGAACTCATTGCTCACCTCAACGACCATTTTTCTCAAATTTTTTCAGCAAAATTAAATATATTACACGTCTGAAATCATATTGCAACTTTAAAGACTGTTGTTATTAGATATGAAATTAGAAAGGTTCTAGTCAGACCTTAATGATGAGACATGAAATTAGAAAAAATTTAGTCAGAACGTAATTATGAGACATGAAATTAGAAAGATACTAATAAAACTTTAATGATGAGGCATGACATTAGAAAGCTTCTAGTCAGAAATTAATAATGAGACATGATATTAGAAAGTTACTAATCAGAACTTAATGATGAGATATGGAATTAGAAAGGTTCCAGTCAGAACATGATGAGACACGAAATTAGAAAGGTTCTAGTCAGAATGTATTAATGAGGCATGGATTTTAAAAGGTTTTACTCAGAACATTAAGGTGAGAAATTAAATTAGAAAGGTATTAATCAGAACTTTCGCGGTAAGAAATAAAATTAGAAATGTTTTACTCAGGACATTCTAAGTGAGAAACGAAATCAGATTTTAATAAGAAATTTCGAGGTGCGAAATGATTATAGAAATGTTTTAATCCTAACTTTAGAAGTAAAACATGAAATTAGAAAGGTTTTAGTCATAACTTTAGAAGTGAGACATGAAATTAGAAAGGTTTTAGTCATAACTTTAGAAGTGAGACATGAAATTAGAAAGGTTTTAGTCATAACATTAGAAGTGAGACATGAAATTAGAAAGGTTTTAGTCAAAATTGATACGACATGAAATAAGCGCTCTTCAGAGTTTTAATGATGATTTGCTGAAATAAAATAAGATTTGAAGTAACAGAATGTTAAATATAACGAATGATTTCATGAGAATTTAGGTCACGACGTCATAAAGTGAAGACAAGTAAAATCACAAGTTCAGGAGCCGTACCTCTGTACTGAAATGAGGTTCCGTCAAACCTTTTACAACAGGCAGAGCGGAACAAGAGTTTAGTTAGAACTTTAATAAGGAAACGTTAGCCTGGACTTGTGTTCACTCGGATCTTTCAGAACAATAAGCCAAATTGATCAATAGCTTACTCAGAACTTTCAGAACAACAAGCTAAACTGATCAATAATTCACTCAGAGCTTTCAGAACAAGCCAAACTGATCAATAGCTCACTCAGAACTTTCAGAACAAGCTAATATTTCAGAACAACAAGCTATTTTGAACAATATTTCGATCCGAACTTTAATAATGGACAAGCTAACTTTAACAATAGTTCCGTTAGTTAATTTATAACGACTAAATGAAATTGTTTGAATACAAATAATATATCTGTAGGTGGACAGCTAACAAGTAACATATCTTCATGTTTATATAAAAGCCCGTATTAACTAATTAGTTTCATGTATTAAAAAATCTTAGCTTTTTAAAAATAAAAAGGTTTCGAGTAGTGCATAGAACGAGATTAACTTACCCAAACAACTTAGCCTTTCGTTATTTTTCCTGAGTTTAGCCTTTCGTTATTTTTCCTGAGGAGACGTGGGAAATACTTTAACATTTTATGTTTAAGTGTTTTCTTCACATTTTAAAAAATGTGTAATTATTTTTTTAAAATTTCTTTACTTTTCCAAAGTCTTTCTATATTGAGAATGTCTGCCCGTCAGTGAATTCTACTTTAAAATAAAAGTTACTATCATACATACAGGAGTCCAGGTTTTGTTATAGCTGTAAAATATGGTGCAGGAGTCAGATTAGCACTTATGAGATGAGACGAAGAAAGCTGACGCGTGGCAACGTTCACCTGATATAGAGATCTGTTTCATGTCAGAACTCGGTGATCTGAGGATCAGTTTCAAGTCAAAACTCAAAACTTTGGAGTCGGTTCACTTTGAAATATAGATGAACTAAGGATCTTTTTATTTTCAAATATAGGTGAACTAGGGATCCTTTCATTTTCAAATATAGGTTAACTAGGTGTCGTTTCATGTTCAAATCTGCGTAATCTTGGAATCTTCTTGGACAACGTCTTGCTTGCGATCAGGGTCAGATGATTAGAGCATCTCAGACACATTTCAGGTGATTTGATCATCGTTAATATCTACTGCTCTAGTGATCTGATTATCGTTACTATCTACTGCTCTAGTGATCTGATCACCGTTAATATCTACTGCTCTAGTGGTTTGATCATCGTTAATATCTACTGCTCTGGTGATATGATCACCGTCAAAACAAACTTGCTCCGGCGATCTACTGGTTGTAAAATTATTCTGATTTGCAGGTCTGATCATTCAGAGATAGATGGTCAACCTTAGAGGACCAAACCACCTCATCACTGGCTTCCCTGAATTGTGAATCCAAGCTTGTGCCGCTGATGCTTTTGACGGGCTCGGTGAACACTGATGCCTTCCTGACCTCATTTGCGATGTTGTGCAACTGCCGTATTGCTTGTTCCTTCTCATCTAGCACGCCCGATCCGTTTTGCAGCTCGCCACTCAAGTTATAAACGCCTTCCCCTTTTACAATTTCGGTCAGATGGTGGCGGCGGAAGGTGCTAGCGGCGTTCGAGTGGTCACTGGGCCCATCTGCATTGCTCTCAGCACTCTCCTCGATTTTGGACAGTCGCTCCATGTGTGTGGATTTACGGTGCTGTGCTGGGATGTCACTTGAGATTTCTCTAATATACAAAGAAAAACGTGGCTGTCAATGTTTGTTTTTGTTTCAATTTTGCCTTTACATCACTTCCTTGTTTTAATAATTAAAAGGACCAAATCGGTCCTAGTGGCAAAGAAATCAAACTTTTAAAAGAAAAATGTATTAGCCTGTAATTTGTTATTACGATAAATGCCAAAAATGATATACCAGTTTACAACAAATTTAAAATATCTTGCCGTAAGAAACCATTTATATAATAAAACCACTTGATAAACCAGTTTCTAAGAAATGTGAATACTTTACCATAAACAGACCAAATAATATAACAACCACTGTGATAAACCATTTTATAATTAAAGTGAATACATTACAGTAACAAACCATTTAAGATTTAAAAAAAAACGGTAAACAAATTGTTCAAACATTACTGCACATCATGACAAACGCCACTGTGGTACAAGTTTACGAGAAACATAATATAAAATTGTTAATCAGCCATGCGTATATTTACCTTCTTTTTTGTACAACATATATAGTCACAAGCGTTGCTACCATAATGACCACTCCCCCTGCCAGGCTAAGGATGATGGCCGTAGGTGGAGTCTTTTCTATCGTTTCCAGTTTTGCCTGTTTTGCCACTCTCGCCATTACAGTCTGTGAAGAATGTACATATTTCCCCCACCAGAATAAATAGAAAGAAAAAAGAGATCAAATAGACATCTTTACGTTATGAAGTGTTACCTAATACAAAAGATTAAGAATGAAGCTGAATACCACCCTTACCCCCCCCCCCCCCGCCCTATCTCCCGTGTTGGCTATTGGGGACATTTCCACCGCAATCATCACTTTATATTTTAGCCTAGCTATTGGTTATCATATAATTTATTGTATCTGTGATGCACGCCCTGCTGGTTATGATTATTATTATATTCTAATTAATAATTCATAACTGAATACAAGAGGCTGGATTCGTAATCCACATATTAAAAATAAACCCCAAGAGACTCCCAACTTGTCTCCCGCTTGGCGGATCACTTGGCGCTGCATTTAGTCTTAGACAGACGTTCTACTGACACATAATTTCTTCCGTAGGTAAAACTTCTTACTAAGGAGTAATTAGATCCGTTATTTTAACGAGTTACCATCCACCCACTATTACTCCATACATGTAATTTAGATAATAACGCGTAAGAAGGACAAATAAAATAAAAAAAAAATATAAAATCAACAATCAAAAAGTACAATTTTAAATAGTATGCTTAAGAAGGACAAATAAGAAACAACAATAAATTTATTAAATCAACAATCAAAACAAACAAACGAATACAGTTGAAAACGAATGCAGACTCTCAATACTTCTACTGAGGATAAATGTTCAGATAATGTCCACCTCTTATTCAGTCTCTATGCTAACAATGAAATAGTCAAGTTAGTAATCAGTAATAAAATTGTGAGTCTATTTCTCATCACAGAAATCAGAGCTGGGGTGAAAGAAGCAATAATTAATTTGACATGACCCTCATACGATGTAAGCTTTCACTGGTGCTGTTTACGCAACTTTGGGACAGGCTCACTTTGCCTGTGTTGGATAATGGGACTACCTGAACTGTTCCAAGTATTCTGTGTGCAATCCCTCCAGACCAACTTCTGCCCGATTTCTGCCAGTATGATTCTGGAATGGAGATTCACGTAACCAATTTTCAGCAACCTTTTTGCCAGCAAGTGTAACAATAGTGTCTACACACCACTGTACTCAAGTAGAGTGCCGTAACTCACTGCATAAGACAGTGCATAAGATTCAGATCTAAAACATTCTACACACCCCACCCCCCCATATATCCCCACAAGCATTCTCAAACTTACATTCCTGTAATAAAATTTATTAGCCCGATTCACATATATGGACATAAAATATAACATAATCAAATTCATGAACAGCATTTCCACTAGAGACAATGTCATATGTTCAACAAAATTTCTCTAATTACAAGTCATAGAACATCAGTTCAAATACATGAAAACATTTCTAAATCTAATTGCAAACTCATAAAGGTCAACATTCTAATATATGAAATCATCTTTGAGTCAAATGACAAACCATAAATCAATAGTTCAAAATGCAAGAAAATATTATAAAATCCACTCATCAGTCAAATAACTCACGAACTAACGATCAACCTTTAAGACCGGACTTGACCACAGAAGAAATCAAAGTAATAAGAATAAGGGATCTTTCTAACAGGTCACTTTCTGTTTGATTCTTATTGGTTAGATTTGTATCAGTATCAGATCATTGGTAGTTTATAACTAGCCAAACGCTAGAACTGCTAGCGTTCCTGGGCGAGTTGATTATTACTCAGCCTGATTCGCTCGCTTCAAGAAACTTCAACCTTGAAAAATGACCTTGCCTCAGGCTATCGTTTAGCTATGGTTCTGGAGAATTCTGACTTCCTTGCATATTATCTTAATATGCCGTGCACGAAATTTGTTTTCAATTCTTACCTTAAATATTAGCAGTATAAATTAAATAAATGCAGCATAAATACAATAATTATTTCATGAATATGTGCAGCCAGCTTTTGCTCTGTCAGTGTATCAAAATAAATTGTATTCATTATGAAGCCACCAGTATGACGTGCTGTGTTTTACATGTCTGCATATCTTTAGCAACAGTCAATATCGATGAGGGCTTTAATGGGGAGGGTGCAGAGGTTTGGTGCTACACATGTACCCGCCATTGTCTTTATTTATGGATCTTCGTTAGTTGTGTAACGATGAGGTCACGTGTGTTGTTAATCAGTTGGAAACCCCCCTCCTGCAAAGACCTTTATAGAGATATGCAAATCATTCCTCAATTATATGATGATGATGATGATGATGATGATGATGATGATAATGGTGGTGATGATTATTAGTGATGGTGACATCATTTTGATTAAGGTTGGTTTTTTATTTCTTTTTTAATCACTGTTATTGTCATTTTTACTATCATAATTGTATATGTGCTATTTCTTCAACTAATATTAAGACAAATATTTCTACTCTTCTGCAGATAATAAATATATTTATATTACTCCTATGCGTATTGCTACCTTTTCTATTTCTTTCACTACTAGTGTTATTACTATTATTGTTACTACAACTAAAACTGCTGCTACTACTGCTTCTAGTAGTACTACTATTGCTGCTGTTGCTAAACTATTATTACTACTACTACTACTACTACTACTAGCAAATACAGAAAGTCGATTTTACTATTCAGTTTAAAATGTAGCGTAGACTAAAAGTTGAAATGTAAGAAACAATAGACTAAAACAATAGATTATGACAGAAAATATTATATGAGTAAGTCAATTTTACTAATTAACTTAAAATGTAGAAGAGACGAAAAGTTTAAATATTAGGAATAATAGACTAAAATTATGGATTGTGAGAGAAAATATTGTATTAGTAAAGAATAAATCGTGTCATACATGATAGGAATTCAGAAGAAATGACACAACAGTCTTCACCTAGATGTCGATGTCGACTAGAGAACAAGAATTAAAAATACTACAGCAGTCGTGAAGGTAAACGCCAAGAAAACACGAAATAAAAATACTAAAGTAGTCGTGGAGGTAAACGCCAAGAAAACACGAAATAAAAATACTAAAGTAGTCGTGGAGGTAAACGCCAATAGAAAAGCACACGAGAATCGCACTGAGAAATATTTTCAGAGTAACAAAAGAATGCAAATGAAAATTGAATTATAAATTACTATGGTTAAAGCTATCGACTTGTCACTTGTCTATGTTTCTGTAGAATAATTACTATAGGTAACAAATATCATCTTCTCATTTCTCCTTGCATCTGTAGAATAATTACTATGGTAACAGCTATCGGCTTGTCATCTCTCTATGCACCTGTATAATATTACTATGGTAACAGTTATCGACTTCTCACTCCTCTGTAGAATAATTACTATGGTAACAGTTGCAGTCCTTTACTTCTCTATGTACCTTTAGAATAATTACTTGATAAAACACATAGTTATCATCGTGTTACTTCTCTTTGTACCTGTAGGATAATTACTATGGTAATAGTTATCGTCCTCTTTTTTCTGTATGGACATTTAGTATAATTACTAAGGTAACAGCTATTGTCGCGTTACTTCTCTATGTACCTGTGGAATGATCACTAGTTCTGCTTCCGACGAAAGATTAGGACCAATCGCTGGATGATTCTGAAATGTGAATGGAAGAATATTCATAGTATATATTATCTATTTTTGAATATAATAACTTAAAGTTACTTGTCAAGAAATAAGGCCAAACATCTGAAGGAAAAGAAAAGAAGATGAGGGAAGGCACTAAAACAAAAAGAAGGATGAAACGAAAGAAAGAGAGGAAAACAGAGAATAAAGAAAATGGGGAAAAGAAAGGACAAGAAAACCGCTTTTGTCCTATTCGTTCGCACGTTGACAAATATAATTTTCCTTAATCCACAATAAAAGACTGCATGTACTATGCCTATACGAAGTCTTACAAGTGTGTCATTTTTAAAAGATGTTACTGACTGGATCACGCTCATTGCAGAACGTTGTACTATGATTACTTGGGATCGTATGGATTACTTGGTGTGGATTCTTTATATAAATTACTTGGTATGGACTGGTAAAGAATCGGCTTAAGTCATATGCCAATATCTTAATACAACACTTAGGGGTAAGGATGAGTTTTGTTTAGTTGTGAAAGTGTTTTTTGTATGGCTACCAGTTCAGCTGTTAGTATTGAATGAGCAGGGTGTAATTTGTAAGTGTATGTTCCTTGGTAATAGTAAATGGCTGCTCTAGTTCCATCAGATGTTTTGAAATATCTGTATACATTTTAAGATATTTTTTGTATATGTGCTCTAAAGTGTTTTGTTGTGTTTTGGCACATTTTGAGATTTTTATGAGTGTAAGATCTACTTGTGACGTTGAGATGGTCCATGGTGGCGGTTGGACCATTTGAGGAGATTCCGTATTTTGAGTATGTTAAATTTGTGGTTTTATTAATTAATATTTTCATAATTGTTTTTTTGGGGGGAATAGCCTGTTATCTGTCCATTTTGCATGTTTTCTTTTTTCTGGCCATTTTACTTTGGTGTCCTGTTATGTCCCTTTCTGTGATTTCCAAGTGTGTGTTTGTAGGTAGTGTGTGACCATTTGAAATTCTATTTGCCCATAATTTTAATGCTTGTTTGTTCCGTCTTTCTATTAGGTTTAGATGTACTTTTTGTTTGTTTGTATAGTTCTGTTACTTTAGTGTTTGGTAGTGCATTTGTGCTTAATCTTAGTGCTTTATTTTGTACTATAACTAATTATTTTTATTTGGGGGTTATATTTTATACTGTCAATAGATATTGTGTTTATATAGACGTGGGAATATAGGACACACTTCGGTAGGTACTATGACGTTTTATTGAGAAGAACATACATTACTATTTACTATGATGTTTGTATTGAGAAGAACATACATTACTAAGTACTATGATGTTTTATTGAGACAAGGGACTATAAGATGTACTTAGTACTATAATGTTTAATGAGACATGGGAATATAGGACTTACTTCCGTAGATGCTATGAAATGAGTCAATTAGATTTCCCACGTGACTCACGAAGGTGGTAATGAGATATGAGAAAATTAAACCTAATTCAGAATATACTGAGCCATGAAATGGCTATAGTTAAGTTAGAATCTACTATGACACAAGTTGAGTAACGTTGGTATCTTGAGACATGATACACTAAGGTGAGAGTTCATTGTATTTTCTTCAGTAGGTACTGAAGTAGACCTACTCCAGCTAATACTGAGACGTGAGATAAGTGGACTTAATTCATGAAGATCTAAGATGAAACTGTTTAATTTAAGACATTTTGTGACGTGAGACAAGCAGACTTTCTTCAGTTAGCATTGAGACGTTAAAACGTGACTGACTGAAATAGTTAATGAAACAAACTTACTCGCGCAAGTACTGAAACATGAAATAATTGAATGTATTTTAAAAAAATAAAATACTGAGATACGAAACAATTAGATTTACTTTAGAAAACACTGAGACAAAACATAATTAGACACAGATCAATAAATTTTGAAACACGATACTATCAAACTTAACAAGAATTGAGATAAGAGACATTTTGGACTGAGGTACGAAACAATTGGGCTCACTGAAATAAATTCTGTGGCATGAGACACTTAACATTTACTTCAGCAGCAACTGAGGTATAAGATTCAAAACGCGTATAACACATTTCTGTAAATTTACAAACAAGACGCACATAACACATTTCTGTAAATTTACAAACAAGACGCACATAACACATTTCTGTAAATTTACAAACAAGACGCACATAACACATTTCTGTAAATTTACAAACAAGACGCACATAACACATTTCTGTAAATTTACAAACAAGACGCAATTGGACATACCTCCGCAAGTATTGTGAAGTTCATGATGTCCTGTGAACTGTCGAACGGTTTCAAAACCATCAGCAGTGTGGAATTAGTTGGGGTAATGAAACGGAAATTAGACTGTAATGAAATGTATGCGTATATAAAAATATGTAGTCAATGATTCAGTGGCTCGTCATTTGTATGTAATTAATACTATCATAATAAATTATTACTGTCATAAACAAAATTAAGTTAATAGACTAATAAATGACTAATAAGTAGTAATAATTCTACCTCTCTGTAATAGGTATCTTATATTCATTTTCGAATTTATCTTTTATTATTGTTAGTTATTCTATTTCTAGATTTTATTTTTAAAAAACTATTTCATTATTTCTTTTCTGGCTCCCCCTTCTTGGTTTCAAGACTTTGTCTTGCAAAGTTATTTTCATTCGATTTTAGTTTACAGCCATGGCTAAATCCAATTACAACCATAAAATATTAGTTATCTCTTACAACAAAGCGTAATCCCAGCTCTAGTTTTGACATTTTAAAAAATTAAAAAAACTGATTAAACAATATATGTACTGATCTGAGGATTCCTGTTATCAAAGTACGATGCATCTCGATTTGATGAATATTTGTCAAGAATAGGCGTATTGATTTGAGGATTTATCTTAATAAATAGGTGTATATTGATTTCAGGACCTCTCTTAATGCGCGTAGTGATTACAAGATCTTTCTTAATACCTACGCGTATTGGTTTTCAGGACCTCCCATAATAAATAGGTGCAAGTGTATTGATTTTACCAGTAATCAAGCAGAAGTAGTGTTTTCAGGAAATCCCATCATAAATAGGCGCATTGATTGAAGGACATTTCTTAATAAAATCGCAATCGTGTTGATTGAAGGACTACTTCACACACACAGGAGTGCTGATCATATGACGGTTTAATTACATTTTAATATATGTGTTCAGTATAATGTGTTCTGTGACGGCAACGCCACTTAGTTAATGAAAATGATTATTATTATTAATTAATATTTCATAATTAATTACAAGTCATGAGAATCTTAATTTATTAAATTAATGATCCTGCAACAGACACCACTCATCTCTCACTTGGCAGATATGCGGGAGATGTAAACGTTTTCTCTCTTCCACAACATAACACAACATTTACGGTCACACTATCTTTCTGTAGGTGGAAAATTTCTTACTAAAGGAGAAGACAAATCCAACTTTAATCTATATTTAGTGAGCCCCCATCTACCCACTTTCTTCTCCAACAGAAGGTTATCAATATGTGTAAGGTCAATAAACCAATGATTATGATTATTATTCATTAATAAATCATTCATAACTAATTATAAGTGATGAGAATTTAATTTAAATTATTAATAATTCTCCAGAAAATACCACTCATCTCTTTCACTTAGCAGATATGCAGGTGCTGTAAACGTTTTCTCTCTTCTTCCACATTAAGACAAAAACATTTACCATCACATAATATTCCGTATGTGGAAAATGTCTTACTAATGGAAAAGACAAATCCACCATATTTAACCATCTCCCATCAATATGTGTATATGAAGTTCAATAAATTTAGCAATGAAATTATTAAATCAACAATCAAATAAACATATGACAAATACAATGAAATAGATTACTTGACATCATTTGAAACTATGTTCAAATAATTTTTGTTTCATGCTCTTAAATCCAAAAATAATACACTTCAATACAATCACAGGATAGATCTTATCAGAGTGTAGAAATTGAGTTATTAGAGATAAACGATAATAGTCTTTACATAATCCGATTTAGATAATAATGCTGCAATTGTCTCTCACATACATTTGGGCAACAGTGTCACAAGTTTATTGTCCACCATTAACTCCACACTCCACACATTGAAAACCACTGATGGAATGCTATTCCCTTAGAGCCAATTTGGACGTCCTCTTTCGCTGTGTCAGTTTCTTCAAGCAGAATAACAATTACAACAACTCTAGTACTTCCTTTTTTATACCAGAAATTGCTCATTTAATCAGCATTTCTTGCCACCATACATTACATGGAATGCAGTGTATCCTCCACACCTACACACCTCTTCCCGCCTCTATCACGTTAGGTCCTACAGTTTACAATCAGCAACCAGGCTTCAAATCACACGAGGAAAGAAAAACAAAAAGGCTGCTTAACCTGAAAAATATAATCAGGAAACAAACCAAAGTTTTCAGTTTATTGCTTTATAACTCCTTTCTTTCTTACATAAAAGTAACTCAACTTACCTGCAATGGTATTTATTAGCCATATACACACACAGCATAATAAATACAGCATATCAAAACAATGTCAAGTGTTAGCACACTACATACGAGCAGCTTAATTCAAATATTTTTAGAAACAATAGTCTACTCACATAATACATCTTATTAAAACACAAGTATAACATATCAATAGCAAAAGTGCATGAAATATTTCTCAGTCCATTCTCTCTGTCACTTAACTCACCATCAAGCTAATGGCCATTTTTCAAGACCTGACTTATTTGCCACTTCAATTTCAAGTGTTCAGATAATAGATTTCTCTACAGCAGATAAACCTTTAGATCTCAGCCCATTGGCTGATCTCGTTCTCATAAATGATGTCACGGGCGCCTATATTGTTGTTGTCTGACTGACTGTCGCTGGCCCCTGTCTCCTTCTCGGTCAAAGGGGGTGGGGTCAGGTCAGTTACCCGTGACTTGCCGGGATCACATCGAACGATCAGATGTTGATGATCATTCTCACACTCAGACACCACGAATAGTTTTGTGGGGGTTAGGATTAGCTTTATTCTGAGATGTGGGGTAAAATGTGAAAGCCAGCGTGTATGTATGAATGCGGGATGAATGTATTTTGAGGGACGGACAGAATGAACGAACAAACAACCGCAGCACCGCACTTACACCACAGAGAGAGAGAGAGAAAAACCCAACTCTCGATGAAGAGTTAAAAAAAAAGAAGAAATTTATTCTGACAACTTGGGGCTAATTCTCTCATACGGTGTTAGTCATTCATTCAAAAAATTACATCCGCTCAGCAACATTCATGGGATAGGGGGAAAAAGAAAGAAAGAAAGAAAGAACAATGGATATGATAAATGGTATAAAATGACAAGCAGAATTTATAATAGATCTAGCAGTGAAAACCGCAATATTATCAAATCATGTAATATTATCAAATCATGTACGGAAAAGGGGGGTGATGACCGCAAATAGCAACACTAAAAAAGAGCAGCGGTGAAAACCGCAAAACTATATCAAATAGTATCAAAATTTCTAATACCAATTTGTGGGTAAAATCCCACCACAAAAGATAAACACAAAATTATCTCCACTTAGATTAAATGTCTGTAAAAGAAAGTTTAGGGTAAATACCCTATATCAATCATAAATGTTTATATAAAGAAATGTCAATAATGTTTCAATAGAGTCCTAAATAATTAATAAACTATGCTAACCTACCTAAATGAATGCACCCTGAGAAAAGTTCTTCTACTTACTAATTTCAAGGAAAAGAAAACGCACGTCTGCGTGACGAAAAATAAACGTAGTGGTATTGGCCAACAAACTAAGAAAATCACGATGATACCGCAGATAATGTACGTAGTACATTCGACGAGTTGAGGTTGTAGAACCGTCAGGCCTCGTTGACTGGCACTTTCGCGTTGATAAACGCCGAAAGTATAACTCTTAACTCCTCGCTAAAGAATAGCGGGCGAAGTTATATTGATGAGTGGTGGTGAATATCTTTCTCTCGACCCAGTCTTGTCCCGTCAGCACTTGGCGCAAAGTCACTGATGGACAACCACTGTCCAGGTTTCGGTCCCAACGTATAATACTGGCATCCGACGCAGGTTACCATAAAAGAGTTGGGTGCGACAAAACACACCTCCAACACTGTATAATACTTGGAAGATATTCTGGTCTTTCTTCCCCGATTAACGAGAATAGAAAAGACGGTCCGGACTCGGTGTAGGCAAACCATATACGACCTCACACCTCTCTGTAGTCCAGAATGTACACACACACTGATTCAAAATGGTCGGGTGAATCCTTTTATTCTTTCCCTCCCAGAAAAAAAAATAACTCATTAGTCATGACTGCTTAGGTTATTGTTCTCGGGTTTTGGTGCATTCATTCTAGGGGTGCATTGACTAAGAAAATAGTTCCTAACTAAATTTATATGTAAGGACTAAAATTGACTAGCTACAACTTCTATCTATTATTAAAATAACTATCCAACCTTAACATAAAGAAACATACAAATGATTTTAATTATAAAAGTAAAATTATAAAGTAAGCGTTCACACTCTCTAACACTCTGACAAAGCATGAACATAGTACCACTCGCTCATTAATACATTGGAAAAGTGTACACAAAATAAGCAAAAGCCCTGACAGCAATTGGGAACAAACTTGCTGTCAGCACATCTAATTAACCTTTCACCCTAACCTGCGGATGAACTCTGAGAGCGTGTTAGTGTCCCCGATCGGGTCACGTATGGGCAAGGGGGAGACAATTCACACGGACAAAAATAAATTTTCTGATTACCCCCTCCCATCCCCGTGACAAATGATAACCATTGGATAAATAAAACTACTCACCCAATTTAACTAGTTTGCATTACATCAGCAATTTCTAGCATATTCTCAATTCGGGCTGTTTACTTCCAACTCTGACGCTTACAAAAATACCATCATAAGGAATGTCCAAGGTCGGGTCACTCTGACAATCCAACAATTTTTATAACAATTACATTTTAAAATAGGGATAGGCAAATTTATTCCACCACACTATCTATCTATCTATCTATCTATCTACACACACACACACACACACACACACTGTTATGAGTATATTTCTTTATATGCATGCTACATGTACAGAGAGAGAGTCACAGTTATAAGTACATTTCTTTATGTTGCAAAGATATATATGCATGCTTCGTTTACATATCTTACGGAACTAAGACACGCACTGATGGTTGTCTAGACTCCATTAGACTAAAATATATAATATTGTTGTCTGTGCTGACGTCAGCGTCGATAGCGTTGATATTGGTAAAGAAGGTCTCGTTTTCTGTTAATGTCTGGAAATACAGAAAGAACGCATTGTGCAATGACTCAGTTAATGCATTTCGTATGACATAAAGTTATAAATATTGAACACGCTTACATCTCTATATTGCAGTAATAATAAATGCAGTATACAGTGTTAGAAATACCCTTAACACAGATCATGAGTGTGCCATTAAATAACATTTTAGCGCGCTATGGACTTTGAAGGTCATACAGTTAGGTGGAATTGTCTACAGAAACCTTCGTGTTGTTCTGAGATAAAAGTTTTGACCAAAATTCAAACTTACAAATAAATATATAAGCATCATCACTGGCTATTTATTACCTTGTCCCAGTGATGATGATGATGATGACGACGATGATGAAACGCTTCAGTGAATCCATTTGGGCTTGTTATTTTCTCCATGGTGGCGATTGTGAAAGTAGTATGTATGCATATACACGCATTCATACATTCATACATGCATACATAAACACCTAACAACGACACATTCTGCATGGCTTACAATAAATTCAAAGATAACAATACCAATTGATGAAAGTATGTTTGCAAATGAAATTAAAACAATGCATACAATACTTGACACACTAATAAAGCATGTAAGTAAACTGTTAACAATGACAGGCAAGTGGAAAACTAGTTCCATGCTTCCATAGGTCTTCCACAATTTTTTTTTGAACATTGCTACCCTCCTAGAACAGAGTAAGGAGGAAGGCCTTAGAGGAACTCTACAGAAACTGAGAACATCAAGAAGATGAAAAGTTTCCACGCAATTCCTGTGGGGAAAAGAAGTGATCGTAAAGAAGAAGAAGAAGAAGAAGAAATTAAAGCAAGCAAAACGCCATTAGTGATCTAAAGCTTTGGGTTTATGATAATTTTTCAGTTATAGTTTATTTTCTGAAATTTACGAATCAATCAATCATTAAATATAATTAATAATTAATTTTTTTAAATACTGGCATTCCATTTGTCTCTTTAAATATAAATTGTAGGAAATTGTACAATATATCTAACATATTTTTTTTAAATAATGAGACAGAAAGATTATTATTTTTGTTTAAAGAAATGTCTTTATACCAAGGAAAAAAACATTTATTTAAATATTTGCTGGTGGTGTTATGAAAAAAGAAGCTAATAAAATCTTTTCAAAATTAATGTTACTCAAATTTAAATATCTCAATGTTTTCCTATACAGAAATATAATACTAATGTAATAATGCTGAAAATATGCTGGTTTATAAATGTTTAATATTGCGGTATCATAGAATAATATTAGAAATGATTATTTTCTTTACCGAGGGGTTGGAGTTAGGAGTGGGATTTAAAGTCAGCCTTTAATGTTATGTTAGAGGACACGAAAGGGTGAGAAGTTTGTTCTGGGACATTAATATATAATTGATGTCATTTAAAAAGGTCCATCCATAGACTATTTATACAAAACAATTACATTTGCAAGACTTTTTCGTCGGTTGTGGCCTAGTTTAGCGGGTTTTACTTTTCAGAAACCTACAAAAAAAGATCTTAAAATGTTCATTATCTATCATATAGTTGTTTATAATTGGTAGTATAAACCTGAAGTCTTAACTAAAAATAATTAAAACTAATAATGTAAATGACAATAATTTACTGATCTTATATAAAGTGCTCAACAACAAAAATGTCCTTTTAGTACGTCATTGAAGAGTTCTTTGTTTTTACCCATCTACTTCATGAATCCTCTTGAAGTCATAAATTGTTGTCTCCCATCCTGCTTGTCATACGTTTCTCGAACTTGTTACCTCGTCATCCTGCTTGTCATACGTTTCTCGAACCTGTTACCTCGTCATCCTGCTTGTCATAAGTTTCGCGAACTTGTTACCTCGTCATCCTGCTTGTCATACGTTTCTCGAACTTGTTACCTCGTCATCCTGCTTGTCATACGTTTCTCGAACCTGTTACCTCGTCATCCTGCTTGTCATAAGTTTCGCGAACTTGTTACCTCGTCATCCTGCTTGTCATACGTTTCTCGAACTTGTTACCTCGTCATCCTGCTTGTCATACGTTTCTCGAACCTGTTACCTCGTCATCCTGCTTGTCATAAGTTTCGCGAACTTGTTACCTCGTCATCCTGCTTGTCATACGTTTCTCGAACTTGTTACCTCGTCATCCTGCTTGTCATACGTTTCTCGAACTTGTTACCTCTTCACTCGAGAGCGTTTAGAATAAGTTCTGAGCTGTCCCCTCTCCTCCCCACACACATTTTCTCACAATTACGTCTTCTAAAGTAAAGTTCCAATACTTTTGTATGACAACGTTTTATGAACGGAAAACGCTGCTCGCAACCCATCTTTGCCAGCCAAAGCTGTTCCCTACTTATAAGTCTATACTCAATGTCCGCAGATTGGTTGAGAATAGTCAATATGAGCGTCATTTCAGGCCATGATGCAACAGCAACTTGTGAGTATGGTGCCTTAATATGCGCCGAAGGCGTCACAATAGATATATGTAAATTACATGATTTGTAACTAAAGTCAGTGAATACTTACCCCATCTACAATGACCGCATATCTGCTTTGTGAGAAAACCGGGGGGTTGTCGTTTACGTCAATAAAGTTGATCGTAAAGTTTATATCCAACTAATAAGAAATGAAAGAAACATATCAGAAAAGTGTATAGATCGTAATGTAGCTGGATGCTTGTAGTTTATTAATCTTCATTTAAATAGAAGACATTTTATACTTAAAATGTTCTAGCAAATAATTAACGAAGTGGTACTTCATTTGACTTTGCATATATATATAAACAATTCTCCAGTCAGCATTGTAATGGTTTTATGCCAACACTCAACTTTTTAAAGTACTATATATAGCTTGTGGTCTGCAATGAATACTTCAGTGAACATTGCAAGGACTTAGTGTCATGTCTAGTTTTTACTGTAATCATGGTTATTAAGTCTAGTTTTCAAAGTAATTCTGGTGATCAAATCTAGACTAATCCGTGTTTTCGAGTCTAATTTTCAGAGTAATCATGGTTTTCAAGTTTAGTTTTCAGAATAATCCTTAGTGTCGTGTTCAGTTTTTAGCGTAAACCTAGTTATCAAGTGTAATTTTTAGCGTAAACCTAGTTATCAAGTCTAATTTTTAGAGTATTATAGTTAGAAAGTTGTCACGTCCTCCCTCCTGGATGGGGGTCAGCCGTGATGTCGACGACACACCGAGTGGCATAAATGTGTGGATGAAAACCCAATACAAATGTTAAATGTTAATTAGAGTGGTGACAACCATAAAAATTATCACAATAGTTATGTTAAAGTTTCAACAATAAAAGTTTACAAGTTTTTATCAAACGTTCCAGGTGAAACCCCAAAGTATTATGAATATAAAGTTCCAAATAAATAACAAGATAAAAAAAATGCTATAAATAACCTAACTACCTAGAGTAATGTGCCCCTCATTCCACAGAAATTGTTGGTGATGATGAAGGTAAAGTGTCTGCAGAAGATGAAGATGTTGAACTCACTTGCCGACATAATGGCATAAGCTCAAAGTTAATGAATAAGCTGGCCAACATGCTGACACAAACACAAAGTTAATGATTCCTGGAGAGTAGGGTGTACAAACCCGCATGCACAATTGAAAACCCACTGTACTGTAACCTGTTGAAAATGCAGGAAACCATTCTCATTGAAAAACGCAGAAGTCTTGGACAGTGATGACCATAGGATTGAGTGGCACCAAATACCCCTCTCTTCACTCAGTCTTTCTCCCTCAATACTAAATAGACATTGATGAGTTACTGCCGACGAGACTTGTTTCCATTGTAGTATGCTGACAATATTATGAAGTCAGATTGTCCAAAAGAACTGTGGTTGACAAAACAAACAGCAGTCCCGCACAGTACATGGTGAATATTCAAAAAAAAGTCTTTCTTCTCCCAATTATTATGAAACTGGTTAGAAAGATGTCTGGAGGTCAATGCAGAAAATAAATATACACTTCAACACCTTACTGCAGCTCGGACAAAAAATGCACACTGAATTTAAAATGGCGATGCAGTCCTTTTATGTAAAGGCGATCTTTCTTATGCTTCCATGGCCTTCTAGAAAACCCACATGGCAAAAACGTGCAGCTCGACTTTTCTAACTATAAATTCCTATTGTTGTTTGGGTGCATCACATCCTAGGGTGCAAGAACTCCTGATAACAAAATATAATCTCTATCTAAAAGTTACAATAAAGAGCTATAAAAGAACTAAATAAAATTTCTACCTACTGCTAACAAATCTTGCTAATTTTAACACAAATAAATAAACAAATGAATTTAATTAAAATACTAAATATACATAATAAATATACACGCACACCAACTCACTGACAGTTCATGTATTGACACTCATTCATTCCAAATAACGATCACAAAAAATGTGAACACACCATACAAGGTGACAAGGGATATAAAAATACCTTTAAAAAATATTTTTTTTTATTACCTCCCCACCTCCGACCATACACAAGTTTAGTTTTCAAAGTAATCAGGTTGTCAAGTCTAGATTTTAAAGTAATATTTTATCATGCTAGATGTCAGGGTTATCCTGATTATCAAGTCAAGTTATGAGAGTAACTTCGTTATCGAGCTAAATTTTCAAAGTATTGAGATTATCAAGTCTAATTTTAAATTTACCTATCCCTATTTTAAAACATAATTCTTATATAAATTGTTAAATTTTCAGAGTGACCCGATCTTGGCACTCCTTATGATGGCATTTTTGTTGGAGTAAACACTCGAGTTTGAGAATATGCAAGAGATTGGGTGAGTAGTTTTCTCATCCAATGGTTATTATTTACGAGAAGGAGACCAGCCATTGGGTTGAGATCCAAACGTTTACCTCCTGTAGAAAAGTCTATTGTCTGATGACTTGAATTTGGTGTGGAAAGAAGTCCGTTAACGATATTATCAACTCTAGGCGGACAACAAATATACTTCTAAAAATAGTTCGAGTTGTCAAACCTGTTCTTCCGGGAACTCATAGTCGTCATACTTTTCATAGAGCTCTTTGGTGTCAATTCTGTTTTTCAAAAACTACACGTTGTCAAGAACTTTTGTTCCTAGGATTTCCAAGTTAACTTTCTTGTTGTCTTCACCTTAATAGTTTCCTACACTGCAATGAAATGCAAACTTCTCTAATCTCACGAACTGTACAGGTGTAATCATGCCATACCTTAAATAATGCCTGTCTTGTCTTAATATTTACAACTAAAGGAAAGCAATTTAGTACAGGATCAATATGACATTACAACATTTAGAGTAGTGTAACATTTCTTCACAACAGCTAAAGGTGTATCACTCTTTTCTACAGTTTTTTTCTTCTGTTTTATTTTTTATCACAAACAACATAAATCTTACAGGCGTCGAACTGTTATCCTTCCTGCAGGTGATGACAAAGTTTGTTTGCTTGACACTGTCATTGCTATCGACGTCAACTTCTTCCTTCAAGGTCAATGTTCGGTCGGAAGCGTCGAAGACAACGTATTTGTTCGGTTGGCTGTCGAGGATGACATTTCCGGTATATCCCTTCAGACCCAAGTAAGCCACTTCCGTGCCTGAAATGAGTTTATTTACACACTGACGTCAT
The DNA here is from genome assembly GCA_028829895.1 of Sinotaia quadrata. Classification (NCBI taxonomy): domain Eukaryota; kingdom Metazoa; phylum Mollusca; class Gastropoda; order Architaenioglossa; family Viviparidae; genus Sinotaia; species Sinotaia quadrata. Next base: position 112,526,688 of record CM054177.1, on the reverse strand, counting down.
AGACTCGCAGGCTTTCTCGCTGGGAAAGTAAATGACACTAAAATTAGACAACCTCTGCGGCTTATAAATCGGAAACAAAAGATCAATGTGCAAGCGGTATGGGCTTTTTGTTGTTACAGATATATACAGACTGCAAACAGCCAGTCTGAATAAATGCTAAGGGTTGTGTATTTCTTATTCGTCAGTTGACTCTTTATTTTCTTCTTTTCGTCATGCCGTGGTCGTCGGATTTTAATGAGTTTCATTATCTCCCCATTGGAATTAAAAGGTTCCAAATTTCCCTTTTTCCTTGGAAGATTCAATCGACTTTTGTCAGGTCTTAACTCTAATCTATCTTTCGCCAAAGTGTAAATCTTGCCATTCCTATTGGCGTGCTGAATGTCTTTAATTGATCCTGGCGTCCGTATGTGATGCAAACTACAACAATTGGCAACCAATTTCCACATTGAATTCAAATACAGGCAGTAAGTGCTATACCTACAATAGGTACCCAGTTTTTAGAGGTGAACCAAGCTTCGTCAATAAGTATTATACGCTACAACTGGTTCCAAATTTTACAGGTGATCCAAGCCTCTACACTGTATAGTATACGCTACAATCAATGTAGGCCAGCAAAACCTCTAACCTATTAAGTTTACGCTACAATCGGTGTAAGTCAGCCAAGCCCTTACACTATATAGTATACGCTACAATCGATGTAGGTCAGCCAAGCCTCTACATATACAGTGTATGTTACAATCGGTGTAAGTCAGCCAAGCCCCTTTGGTGTATAGTATACGCTACAATCGATGTAAGTCAGCCAAGCCCCTTTGGTGTATAGTATACCCTACAATCGGTGTAAGTCAGCCAAGCCCCTACAAGATATAGTATACACTACAATTGGTACAGGTAAGCAAACAAGTCCCTTCAGTATAAACCCGTCTGGTAGAGGGAGGTAAGCCAAGCTGTGTCAGTATATGGCGTGCGCTCGTGGATCCAACAAGTGGTCTTAATTTAAAAGTCCGGGCTAAGATGCATCCGCGTATTATTATTAAGTTACAATAACTTGTACCCACTATCTGTAGCCGAGTCAACCTGTCTCGAATAGACTAATAGTTGATATGTCTACTAGAGAACAATGAATAAATCATAACGAGGTCAGCAAATGAATTATATAAACAATAGCAGCACTCTACATACTAATTTTTACACACCTGATTATAACAATAGTTACAATATACGTACAAATATGTATATACTTGATTAAATAATAGCAACAGTCTACATACAAATATTTACAAACTTGTTTTTAATGGATTCTGACTGCTATTACGAGTGTTAATCATTTTCTTTATTTTCCCCTCATTGTTGTAAAATTAAGATTTTATGTTCTCATTTACAATATTGGCAATATAATATCAATTTAGTGTTCTCATTTACAATATTGGTAATTTAATACCAATTTAGTGTTCTCATTTATATATTGGTAATTTAATATCAATTTAGTGTTCTCATTTATATATTGGTAATTTAATATCAATTTAGTGTTCTCATTTACAATATTGGTAATATAATATCAATTCAGTTTCATTAATAGTGCTAGATCTCGGAACTCTTACTTACCTACTTTTGTGTTTTCTGGCACGTTTACCGGTAGCATGTTACCTTCAATAAGTTTACAGGGATCTGAAAGTATATAAATAGATGTGCTTGCAGATAGATAGATAGATAGATAGATAGATAGATAGATAGATAGATAGATAGATAGATAGATAGATAGATAGATAGATAGATAGATAGGTAGGTAGGTAGGTAGATAGATAGATAGATAGATAGATAGATAGATAGATAGATAGACGGATGGATGGATAGATGGATGGATGGATGAGTCTTGGGTGGATGGATAGATAGATAGATAGATATATAGATAGATAGATAGATAGATAGATAGATAGATAGATAGATAGATAGACGGATGGATAGACGGATGAATGGATAGACAGAAGATTACGATAAGGACATAAGAGAAGACAAATAAAGACAATCAGCTAGAAATTAACACAATTCAATTATAAATCTACTATATATATATATATACCATGCACAAATAAGCCTTTTAGAAATATAAATCACAGTTATTTAATTTAAATCTTGCATTCTAACTAGTCACAACAATAGTTTATAGTATCTTACCTGTTTGGACTGAAACGGGCGAACAAATACACAACTCGGCAATAAAAAACAAAACATTCTTCAAATTATCCATGTCAGTCATCTAAAGAATATTACAAAAGAGAAACATTTTCAAGTCATATCTTGACAACAGTCTCTAAGATACGGTAAGTATTATATAGATTTCAACAACAGCATAATAACCATTTAAAATAAATAATAAAGCAATTGTTCCTAAAGTTTATAAAATAGAAAGAAATAATCTGTAAACAGCAGATTTTTAAGTTACTCCACTGTGGAATACACATGAACAAGAGTGGCTCAAGTGCCTCGCTCAGTGAAAATGACGTATCAATGACGTATCAATTCCTGCTTAGTCAGCATTGGACCATGACTGACGTTATAATAACGGGACCTAATAGTTTTAACATTGTTTTATTTTATTTAATATTTGTCTAAAGCTCTTTTTCTATTATTTACAAAAATAAAAATAAATAATAACTAAAGCAAGTGAATAATATACTGCATTATATCTTTTCATCCAATGTTATCTCAGTATTAAAATATCGAATACGTCTATTGGACATTTATAATTATTTGTTCTTTTAGACATCAGTTAAAAAATATAAATAATAATATTAATGCTTTTTTAATTGTTATTAATTCTGCTATTAGGATTGAGTGTATTTTTCCCCCCAGTTTGTATGTATGTGTGCTAGTGGGTGGGTGTGCTGCTGCTCCTGTTCCTGTTTGACGTCAATGTACATATTACGTTGGAATGAATTATGAGGTCAGACTTACGTAATATTTGTATAGTTTTTAATAAATGCCAATGAACCCGTGAGAGTGAGAAGAATTTGTTTACACTGTCCCATCGATTACAAATTGTAGTGACCATGACAATGACCAGTCATTCCTGAGGTGAGTGGGGACAAGGAATGTCAAGAACTGATGGGTTTCATCGCTTTCTTTCTTATTCCATCTTATGCCATTGGATAATTCATGTGTAGAGAATGTATTTGTTCTTACTCCCTTTGTTGTTCCTTCTACTTTTGTTGATGTATGTGTAGAATATAATTTAGACTAAGCAGATTATTGTAGAATATAATCTTATACTAGACAGAGTGTTCTATACATAATTTCCTGTAAAAGAGTTAACAATTTTTTCCATCATGGTTTGTAGGGGCAAATTGAGAGAATTTCTAACTTTATAATGGGAACCAAATTAAACATTGTTCTATTTTTCCTAATAAGGTTCTAATTAAAATATTATTAACAAATAATTGCAGATATAAAAAGGCCCTTCAGTTTCAGCTTCTTAGAATAGCTTTTACAAAGTTTCTTTTGAACAAGTCTGTCAACGATCCCAGTGACAATGATACAGAAAATGTCCATCATATCTCTAACATATATCAGTTATATTTATGTCAAAAGTTATGCGAAAGAAATATCAGCTCGGTTACACTATATAATCTTTTTCAGTAATTGCCAATCAGCTTATTTCCTTATCGCATCGCTGATTACTCTGAAAATCATTTCTGTGTTGTGGATAAAAATATCACTCTATATCAATATAGCCTTAGAAATTGTTATGTATTCTTGCTTGATTGTCACAGTGTTAAAATAAAAATAATAAAACAAAATATTTTTATGGTGCCCCGAGGGCACTGCTCTTGGTCCAGTCGCTTTAATGTTTAAACTATCCTATGCCTAGTGTTACAGGCCGCCATTGCATGCACACCCTTTGGCTGTTTCTGACGCTCAAGTATGCAAATCTAGTTCCCAAACAAAATACTTGCTACAGTAAAAGCGTACACAAGAGTATCACTGACATTTCCTTGTTAACATATGAGGAGTTTCTAGGACCATAATTTTTCTAGAATCAATTAGTCTCAAGGACAGACTAGTTAGGCAGGCAGAGTGTCGTCTTCTTGAATACTTAGCATACCTTGAATACTTAGCATACCTTGAATACTTAGCATACCTTGAATATTTAGCATACCTTGAATACTTAGCATACCTTGAATACTTAGCATACCTTGAATACTTAGCATATCTTGAATGGCTAACGAGTAGCATCCCTATTTTCTTACCGTGAATCCTACAAAACTCACTATCTATACATCAGCACCCTCTCCTTTTCACTATTTTATCTCTCTCCTTTATTTCAGTCTACCCTTACATTTCATGAAGACATGTCAAACGGTCCGAAACAGTGCGGCTGGTATTAGTGCAGCGCAAATTGATCAAAGCCACGCCATTTCTGCTCACCCTCCACTGGTTACTCGTTTACAAATCCAAATCAAATCCAAAATCCCTTTGCGACATCCCGTTGTCCGACCGAAGCCTTCGGTAGATATATGACCTCATCACTTCTGCTCGAAGCTTGAACTCTTAAACTGACGCAAGTAGCTATTAATTTATCCTTGTCCACGTCCATTTGCATATTAGAGGTCAGAACAAAAGAGCTCCTGAGTTGCCACGAATTGTTCCTCTCTCGGAATCTCTCAACATTCTGACTCGGCCTTTTAGAAAAATAGTGTGTATATCTGATTGATTACGGGAGATGTCTTTGTGTTCTTCATTTAAAATTAAAATGCTAATAATTTTCACTTTCACCATATATGGTTACTTATTTTATGTAACTTTATATGTTAATCCCAACATTTCACTCTGCCTCTGTGTGTGTGAGTGAGAGAGAAACAGAGATAGATATTACTGTAGACAAAAAAATCGACATAAACAAGGAGACAGAGAGAAGCAGACAGAGAGAAATATTACTATAGACAGGAAATCGACATAAGCAAGGAGACAGAGAGAAACAGAAAGAGAGATATAACTATAGACAGGAAATCGACATAAACAAGGAGACAAGAGAGAAACAGAAAGAGACAGCCAGGCATGCAATGATCATGGACAAAAGAATAGAGATAAGTTAGACAGAGACAGGGAGAGACAGACCGGTGGACAGAAAGAGACAGACAAGTAGACAGAGTCAGACGGGTAGAAAGACAGAAACAGGTAGACATAGATAGACGGGTAGACCCAGGCAGGCAGAGAGAGACATGTAGACAGACAGACATATATATATATATATTAAGACAAAGCAAAGAGAGTTTTCTCAGCCAATAAACATTTTTCTAATAAGCCTACTCAGCATCGAGAAAAATTCATGAAAAAGTTTCTTATGCATTTCTGACAAGCAAAGTGCAAAGTGGTAAAACCTTTTTTTTCTTTTACACAATAATGTATTGGCTCTATTCAACACTGAGCAACCACTCAAAGCCGTGATTAATCTATTAGTGCATTGCCTTGTTTTCTATTTTGTAGTTCTAATTTTGTAATACTAGTCTTGGGAGTTTCTATTGCATTGTCTTTTGTCTTGTAATTCTAATCTTGAAATGATATACTGCATTGTCTTCTGTCTTGGAATTTTATACTTCATTGTCTTCTGTCTTGTAATTCTAGTCCTGGAATGATATAGTTCAGTCTTCTGTCTTGTAATTCTATCCCTGCTTGAATTAATTTACTGCTTTGTCTTCTGTCTTATAATTCTAACCTTGAAATCATACATTGCCTTGTCTTTTGTCTTATAGTTTTAACCTTGAAATCATACATTGCCTTGTCTTCTGTCTTATAGTTCTAACCTTGAAATCATACATTGCCTTGTCTTCTGTTTAGCAATTCTGGTTTTGGAAGTACATACTGCCTTGTTTTTTCCTACTGTTATTTTCTTAGAAGTACATACAACATTGTTTTTTACCCTGTTGTTCTATTCTTGGAAGAATAAACAGCAGTTCTTAGTCTCCGAAGGACAATTATAATTTGCAAAAGGGCGGAGTTTATTAGGAGTATTTATTTATTGTAAATAGACACACAGTGCTTAGATTGTAGAGAATTCTAAAGTTAATCAGCATATATAGCGCAATCGTATTTTTGTATTCCCTACATCTCAACTCATCCCATATAAATGTACGTTTTTAAGGACGTTTGTGAATTTTTGTTTTTAAAGATGCATTCAATTTGACATCTCATGAATAGGTGATGATATTGATTTAATTTTTCTTGGTTTCATCTTATAAATTGTAATGTCTATCCTTTGTCAAAATCTGTTAGACTTTATGAATATTTTTCCCTCCATAATTTTAGGTGGAATTATCACGATGGCTCGATTGTGGACTGTTTTCTTTTTCATGGGAGAGTTGCCGTGCTTGCGGTCTAACAGCACATCACTTAGTAAGTTGTTACATAGAGAAATAAAAAGTCGTTTAGAATTAATGTTACTTTTAATTTGTGTTTGTCCTTAACGGGAATGATGCTTCAACAATAAGATGAGGACTGAGGATAAATTATATTAAACTTGGCTATTTTAAGATAGTCCAAATGTGTCAGATGTATGTTGTGATTTTGAGATGTATTATTGTAGTAGCAACAATGTCTTACTTCCAAATAAAAATTAAAAATATAATAATGAATGTGCTGTTCCAGGCAAGGAGTAAACTCCTCAGAATTAAATAACTCATTAGAATAAATGGTAAATGAATAAAAGATTATAATGGATAGCATATGAATAAAAGGTTGGAATAAATTGGAAATAATTAAATGGTTAGAGTGCGTGGCAATTGAAAAAATGGTTAGAACGAATGGCAATTAAATAAATGATTAGAGTGCATGTCATTTGAACAAATGGTTTGGACGAATGGCAATTGAATAAAGATTAGAATAAATGGCAGAAGAATAATATACAGCAATTGAACAAATGGCTTCATTTTTTTTATAGGCGAAAAGTATCAGAGAAAAGGAAACAAATAAAAGTAATGGAGAAGGGATAAATATATATTTATAGAATGTTACTTTATTGTGGTTTCATTAAACACCTTCTGTTTGATACTGCATACATGAACTCGGCAACAAGTGTGAAGACGTGGGCATGTTTGATTTCAGATTCGTGCTCTGTAGTGGGCGCGGATTCTTTTCTGCTCCATGCAAGAGTGATGGAAAATGCGCGTCCAGGTATTATATGCAACAAATGCATGTGATGTGTGTACCTTAACTAAAAAAACATGCATGTCTGTGTGTAAATTATTCTGCTTTTAACTACAATTTTTTAAAGACTAATAATTACAGATCTGGACTTGACTGGTCCTTGTATCTTATTACAACTAGTCATTTGAGCAAATCATACGTGCTATTTATTATACAGTTTTGTCGAATGATGAATAATTATTATTGTAAGTGGAAATAACGACTGTTTATTAAGATATGGTGTGGGGAAATCAAAAACCCAAAGGCAGAAAGCATTCTGAGTAAGCGGTTATATACCTAAGAGGAGTTACACATTTCAGTAAAGGGCTATACAGCTAGGAGGAGTTACACATTTAAGTAAAGGGCTATACAGCTAAGAGGAGTTACACATTTAAGTAAAGGGCTATACAGCTAAGAGGAGTTACACATTTAAGTAAAGGGCTACACAGCTAAGAGGAGTTACACATTTAAGTAAAGGGCTATACAGCTAAGAGGAGTTACACATTTAAGTAAAGGGCTATACAGCTAAGAGGAGTTAAGATTATCGAATAAAGTAGCATTTCTCAAGATGTGTGACAAAATACCACCGGGGATATGAGAGTGTGTGCCAAATATAGGCAGATATTCCATTTTTTTTTTTTTTTTACAATTGGTAGCTGTTTTCTGACTATGGGTTCCGTGGAAAAAATCCGGAACGGGTGTAGACACTAAGTCATACAGGAATGGGGTGTAGACAGTAGGTCATACAGGAACAAGGTGTAGGAAGTAAGTCATACGTGAGTGAGGTGTAGACAGTAGGTCATACAGGGATGAGGTGTAGACAGTAGGTCATACGGAGTGAGGTGTAGACATTAGGTCATACGGAGTGAGGTGTAGACAGTAGGTCATACAGGGATGAGGTGTAGACAGTAGGTCATACGGAGTGAGGTGTAGACATTAGGTCATACGGAGTGAGGTGTAGACAGTAGGTCGTGCAGAAGTGAGGCATAGATAATATGTCATGCGGGGTGAGGTGCATGCAATTGTCTTACTGGAGATGAGATGCGGTGTAGACAGGAGGTCATATAGGGTGAGTGTAGACAGTCGGTTAATCGGAAGTGAGGTGAGATGTGGACAGTAGGTCTTAGGGAAGTGAGATGAGATGTAGATAGGTTACATGGAAGTGATGTGTTGAGAGTTTGTCATACGGAAATGAGTGAGATGGTGAGATGTAGACAGTAGGTCATACGGAAGTGATGTGAAGTGTATATATTAGGTTACAAAAAAGTGTTGTGTAGAGCTACAAGAAAATGTGACTGGTGTTATTTCCAGAGCTTCAATTACAAATAGATCACTCCATTTACCATATGTTTCACTGGGTGCGTGTTCATAGCAGAATACAAGCTCTCTCCTCTTTGTGAGACCACACTGTCTGGTTCCAACCCCAAGTAACTGTCTGATCTCTCGCATGTGTACACTCGTGCTAGAAGCTTGCGCTAACCATCAGGCAATTTTCAAAATTTTGAAAGCAAACTCAGCTTTTACTTACTTCTCGTCTGGAATTCGTTGCCTTGACGTCTGGAATTCATTGCCTTAAAAGCCGGGATACAAAGAATCCAGTCGTATTCACTTGAGCTCTCAAGGAATCTTTCTCAACTTTTGTCATTTATTTCTTCATACCAAGCATTTATAAATTAATTCTAGTTATGTTTCTCTTTTGTAAGTAGAGTTGCTTGTTAATAATTTTAAAATTGATGATGATGATGATGATGATGTTGTTGATGATGTTGATGATGATGATGACAGCGACAACGGCGGCGGTGGTGGTGGTGGTGACGGTGACGATGAGGACAATGATTGTATAAGCACTTAACTTAATCTTCGGAAACTCTAAGCATTTTACAAATCTGCACATGAAATTCACAGAGTCTTTATACAAACTTCTTAAACACGTCAGATATTGAAAATATTTTAGTAAAGCAAAATAAATTAACAAGCAAAATAAATTAACAAGCAAATAGACGATGTCTAACTTATAGCTATTTTTCATGAGAGAAACACAAATACAATTAATTTTAAAATTATTAACAAGCAACTCTACTTACAAAAGAGAAACATAAATAAAATTAACAGACGAATATTAATTATTATTTTCGTGCGTGCACCTGTACTTGTAAAGTAATATTGCCAATTATGAAATGGTCAGCTTCTTGATCGATGTAGGTCATAGTGCTCTTAACTTACAGGAACTGTCATCCATATTATCAACGTCAGTAATCCTGCTGCAGTCACGTTGACCTCTAGGACCCATGAATATGTCGGGCTGAATGCTGTGGACAAGGAGGTGTACGTCCGGAAACAGGCGAAAATAAACGATAGTGTCCCGAGCTTGCTGTTTCCCTTTTGGTGCAATGATGGTTCAGAAGAAGTGAGTGTCCTGTTTTGTTGACAGTTTTCTGGGTCATATAGTGTTGGCTGATTTCTGGGCGTCATGTTTTGTTGGCTGATTTCTGGGCGTCATGTTTTGTTGGCTAATTTCTGGGCGTCTGTTTTGTTGGCTAATTTCTGGGCGTCATGTTTTGTTGGCTGGCTTTGTGTGTCTTGTTTTGAACATTGATTTCTGGGCAGTGTATGAATGCGATGTTTAATGTTTGTCAGAAATTTGAATTAAATTAGTCTACTTTATAATCACGAGTTTATCTTTTAATGGGTATTGTATCTTAATATGAGATGTTTAATGTTTGTCAGAAATTTGAATTAAATTAGTCTACTTTATAATCACGAGTTTATCTTTTAATGGGTTATTGTATCGTAATATGAGAGTCACTGCAATGTACTGAGTAAATAAAATTTTAATTTATGTTTTTTAAATATATCTACTTATTTATTAATTAAATAGAAATCGAATTTATATGTAAACTTAAAGTTCATTTTATTCTGAGTATATGTGTGTGTGTGTGTGTGTGTGTGTGTGTGTGTGTATGTGTGTGTGTGTGTGCGTGTGCGCGTGCGTGTGTGTGTGTAGTTCTTAATTTTATTCATGTAAATTTATAAGAGTTCTTTCTATTTCGCAAATATGTCTGTTTTACTATTCTGTAAACATTTTAATTCAAATATTTTAGATAAATTAAATGTGCACAACTGAAACAATATAAATGAGAAAATCTTTGTATCTGTCTAACTGTTAAAGACAATGTACATTTACTGTATTTTTTTATTTTATCTCGCTTATGTGTGTATACGTGTTTTTAACAAGCGTGTTTTTGTGTATATGTGTGTCAGTTTTTCCGCGTGTCATTTACTTTTGAGAGGAGAGGAATGTTTTCTTTGCTGTTAATGTGATATTGTTTGTTTCTCTCCACCCTTCTTCTTCTTTTAACTGAAAACATTAATCATTGCTAGTTGAAATCTATTTATAGGTATATTATATGATGGCCATTTCCATCGACGATGAGAACGATAACCCACCAGTGTTCACCCACCACAATTACGTTCTTTATATAGCTAAGGTAAAACAGCCATTCTCGCTTCTTTTTTTTTTGGTTCGGCCTTGCGATGGGTGATGTTGTGCTGTGTTGTTTTACTGTTGTGTTCTTTAGTGCTGTGATTTTGAATTGTGTTATGATGTATTTTGCTGTTTTCTTTAGTGTTGTGATGTTGTATTGTGTTGTGTTTTAGTGTTGTGATTTTATTATGTGTTGTGTTGTTAAATGGACTGTCCAGTTCAGAGATTACTAAGTATAGTTTCTCAGTGTCAGACCCGGTCCAAAGTTTTCTAGAACAAGTGCACTGAAACCCTATACTTAGTAATCTCTGAACTGGACAGTCCATTTAACAACACAACACAACATCACCCTACTAAAGAACACAACACATCTATGCCAAGTAGTTCTGTAACACTTCATTCAGCGATTAACTCAGCCTATTGAAACGTAACGTTAATTACGTAGGCAGTGAGCCACACAGATCATGAAAGAAAGATCAAACACAACAGGAAACATTGCCTCTATTCTCTACTAAAGGTATACGTGAGTCAGTTATAGTGGAGGTGGTGTATTTTTTAACTGTCGAGGTTGAAGTATCAATTTCAAAAGGTCGGGATGAATCTGGAGTGTCAGAGTAAACTACCGCGACCAAAGAGACGAACAGCACGACATCGAACACAGCCGAAACGCTTCCAGTTAACCTAACAATACTTTGATCCTGGCCTGAAACTGGTGCCTGCCATTCTCAAACTGAGTTGTTTCATTTTGCAGCAATGGGATTAGTGCTTTTCTTTCTAGACCAATTTGTTTATCTTGCTTAATTTTGATTAGTAAATTAGTTTGTTTTTTAAAAAATATTTATATATATAGATTGTACTGACGCCATCTGACGTACATGTATTTGTATGTATGTGTGTAAGTATGTATGTATGTATAAATAAGTAAGCTCTGCTCATGTATTACACATTAACATTATATTAATTCGTAGCACATAGTCTAGTCGCATGGAATATGATTAATTAAAAGCAATCCTATTGGTTATAAAATTTAAATTTAAGTCACTTAGGATATGACTAATATCGTCTCAATACCCAGTGAAAATTCAAATTATCGTGACTAACACACTGGATGGTTTGATTTCTTTTCTCCACAGGATGTCCAAAAATTTTCATTACTGCACAACACTGTCCAGGCTACGGATGCAGACATTGTAGGTGATAACAAGCATATCTACTACAGAGTAGATGGGGAATATTCAGTACGTAAGTCACACTTATCAACAAAATATACAAAACTGCAACAGTGCATTCACATACGTACAGATTTAACACCAGAAGACATGTATGCACATCTTATATAATACACATTACATGTAAAAACCTTCCCTGCTGTGGATGTAATTGTTTTGTCTGGCAAATTTAAAAGTGGGACGATAGATAAGGGTCTTTTTCAGGTGCAAATAACTCTGCCCGACTTGCTAGTTATCATGTTATTCACTAGTCTTTGTTCTGCTGTTTCCATTTCGGTTTCTGAGCAATTAGTACTGTTGGTATTAAAACATAGACAAATCTCTGGAGGTAATACACTTTTAATAATATATTTCTGGGATGAGAGTAAAATTATGTCTTAAAAAACGTGAACATCAGTTTCTGGGAATGAAGTCCAATGTGTTTTTAAAAGTTATATTTATGGGAATGCAGTTAGAAAATGTTTTTAAAACAATGACAAATTTCTGGGAATGGAGTGAAATTGGATTTTAAAAGTTCTCTTAAATGCACACGCTGTCTCAGTGACGTTTATCAAAGTCAATATCATATTGAATATATAATAATAAGTTAATAGTACCCCGTTATGTAACATCTTCGTGAAGACAATCTGAAATTTATCGGTAATACTTCTGTAAATAGCTAACAACTGCTTGACTTTATAGTTTTTGTAAGGTATGTCAGACGCAAATCAATGCAAGCATTAAGTTCATCCTATTCTGGACATATGTGGTCAGCTTTAGATTTAAGGTTAGGGTTCGGTTTAGGTTTAAACTTGCTTGCAACTGTGAGATTTTGAAGGTGTTAAACAGACTCCTGGGGCATTTGAAATAGATCTTACCGGAAGTTCTTTAAGAAATTTAAGAGAGAAGACTCAATTCATTCCTTCCCCCATCCCTTCCTTTCTTGAAATCTTTGTACACTCTTCCTTCGTTAACAAATGGAATCCTTATGAAATGGAATCCACCTGAAATATTATCAATATTTCCCCGTCTTCTGCATTCGCTCCGAAGTCATCATCCAAGACTTCATAGCTTTACAACAATCACTGTCCAACAAGAAGCATTTTTTATCGTCAGCTAAATTTATTCTCATATAAAAACAGAGTTTAAGTATTGTACAAAAGTATCTGGACCTGTATTTCTTTCTTGCTCCAAAAAATCTAGTCTTAACTATTTCTTGTTCCTGTTCTGAATAAATTGTACTAAACTGAGCGTTACCGTTGTCTGAACATGCACTGGAAGTAAAGTGTATATTTCGGAGTGCTTCCCCTTTACATAAACGTATTCACCTGTTTAAACAGATAGCAATAGTCTGACAAATTGCAAGTTCTTTCGGTGAATATAATATTATTGCCAATTTCCTTTCTCCTTAGCTGTACTGACAGTAGTTTTATTAGCCATTGGGATGACCACCGAATGGCTCAATTTTCTGTTCAACTTAACGCTATACTGACTGAAAATGTATAAGCCATTTGAATGTACAATGAATGGTTCTACCTTTCTATGTTCTGAGTCCGAGTTAACATAAAAAGAACTAAATATCAAACGTAAATAGTTTGCATACACACAGATATTTATTAGTGTATTTCTTGTGCGTATATATAAATGTATGTGTTATATTTCACTTGTGCAAAACATTTTAATTGGAAATCACTATTCACTCTTATATGGTGGAGTGCGCGCGTTTTGACTTCTAAAATAAGTCACGTCTTTATAAGAGGAGATATAGAATTTCAACTGTTTTTTTGTATTATCACTATGTTTGTGTCATCCCAACTTTATATGTCTGTTGTATTTAACAATCTTTCCAGCTTAACTTATTATTTTATATAAATTACTTATGATATACGCTAGAATTCAGGATATTGTTAATATTTATATTGCATTGTTTTGTCTTCACAATCCTTGACAAAGTTCATAACCTAAGAAATAAACTGTTAGATTTAAAATATTTTCTCTCTCCTTTCTTCTATCTTTCTCCCTTCCCCTGTTGCTTCCGCTCTTGCTGTCTCTCTCTGTTCTCTTTTTAAAAATTAGATTTCTCTTTCAGTCTGTGTGTGTGTGTTTTATGGATTTTAAGTTATGATTTTGACTATACTCAAAGTATTTTATTCCAGTCTTACTTCTGTTTTCCATGGAGGAATAACAGTACTTTAAAACTTTTGGAAGACCTCTCAACATTTGTATCAGCAGAGAAATTAACGTTGCTAATAATTGCTGAGGTAGGCAGGCTCCATTATAAACAATAATATAAGTGTGTGTGTATGATTGTATTATTTTCAATTATTTATCACTCATTTCAACGCTGCTATTATCAATGACCCGGGAATCATTGATAATGGCTTTTTTTTAAAAATCAATTACTCATAGAGCTCTAAAAATATTTCAGCACTTTTACAAACAAACGCTTGCAAAAAAAAAAAAAAAAAATGTGGAATGGGGTCACAAATCAGCCAGCCTTAAACTGAAATTACAATCAGTGTGGGATCAATAAAAATAATCGATCGGGAAAGATGGAAATTTTCTCCGTCAAAAATCAAAATCAAATACAGGCGACTGGACAACAAAATAAATGTTGTTACATAAGAAATAGATTTTAAAGAGAGAGAGAAAGTAATGACCACCTGTACAATGTTCATTGAGAAATTGATTCCAAATTTATATGAATAATATTTTGAATTTTGTTTTAATGAAGGGTTATTTTGAATTATGCTTAAATAAAAGTTTATGTTGAAATATGTTATAATGAAAATTTGCTTTGAATTATAGGGATTTATTTTGAGTCTTGTTTTAATGAAAGTTTATTTTGATTTTGTTTCATGAGGGGTAATTTTTAATTTTGTTTGAATTAAGTTTTATTTTGATTTTGTTTCATCGGGGTTAATTTTAATTGTGGTAGAATGGAGGTTTATTCTGAATTTTGCTGTAAAGAAGGTTTTTTCTGAATTTTGTTTTAATGAAGAATTAGGTTTAGTTTTAATTGAATGAAGGTTTTTTCTGAATTTTGTTTTAATGAAGAATTAGGTTTAGTTTTAATTGAATGAAGGTTTTTTCTGAATTTTGTTTTAATGAAGAATTAGGTTTAGTTCTAATTGAATGAAGGTTTTTGCTGAATTTTGTTTTAATGAAGAATTAGGTTTAGTTCTAATTGAATGAAGGTTTTTGCTGAATTTTGTTTTAATGAAAGGTTTATGTTGAATATTTTAACTGAAGGCTTGTGTTGAATTTTCATGAAAGTTTATGTTGATATTTTTAAATGAAGGGTTAGTTGAATTTTGATTAAGGCTTATGTTGAATTTTGATGAAGGTTTACATACTTCGTGCCTTGATGCTTGGAAAGTTATTTCTTACAAATGGTTCAAATCAAATTTAATGACATACTTATAACGTTTGTATAAAAATAACAAAATCAACGCCATACTTTTGTGAGAGTGAGTGAGCGAACGAGCAAACGAGTGAGTGTAATAAGATGTAGATGGTAGTTGTATAACAAGTTTCACGTAAAAATATAATTTAAAAATAGTTGTTTTACAGTACTAGTTGCGCGAAGTTTTTAATATAGCTTTTCGTTAACTAATGCCAACTGAAATTACGAAAGGTCAATACGTTAACAATTTAATTGTTTGATTTTTCACTTTCAGAATCGACCGAAGAAAGAACTGAATGCGAGTGCATACCTGACAATTTTCTTCACGGTAAATGTTGTCAGGATAACTAGTTTGATAAGTGATAAATTCCTGACACTTAATATTGGAGCATAAAGTCTTAACTGGTTGCAGTTCTTTTCCTCAGGTCTCATGTTAAACTCACTAGCGTTCTATGCTAATTCTCTAATGTTCTAGTTGATAAATACTAACGCTCTACACTTAACTCTAGCGTTCTATGCTAATTCTCTAATGTTCTAATTGATAAATACTAACGCTCTACACTTAACTCTCTAGCGTTCTATACCCTCTTACTGTTCTATGTTAGACTTCCAAACGCTCTATACTCGATTTCTTAATGTTCTATGTTAGACTTCCAAACGCTCTATACTCGATTTCTTAATGTTCTATATTAGACTTCCAAACGCTCTATACTCGATTTCTTAGTTCTATGTTAGACTTCCAAACGCTCTATACTCGATTTCTTAATGTTCTATATTAGACTTCCAAACGCTCTCTGCTTGATTCCCTCAACCTATGAATAAGAAGAGTTCTATATGGACTCCACAATATCCTGAATATACAGGTCAAATCACATATCCTGAAAATTTCCAGTTGAATGATTAATTACTCGAAAAAGTTAACGAGTGATGACTTGTTTTATAGATATTTTTAATGTTTGAAAAGTGTGGTGGAGTAAATTTACCTATCCCTATTCGTAAACTTAATTGTTGTATAAATTGTTAAATGTCAAAGTAACCTGACCTTGGGCACTGTTTATGCTGATATTTTTAAGTGTCAAAGTTGGAAGGAAACAACTCAGTTGAGGATAGGCTAGAAATTGCTTATGCCATCAAGTTGCAACTGGATGAGTAGTTTTTCTGACTAATGGTCTTATACTTGTTCATAACAAACTCATCCAATGAGGATGGATAGTTCTTTGTTGAAGAAATACTCTATTCTAATCACTTTGAATTTGAACATAACTTAAATCCAGTCATAAAGGCGATCGTTAGCTTATGGTAAGTTAACTGAGTGATAAAGAAAGAATGGACTTTTTTCGTACATGTTTGCTATTGATCTGACGCTTACAAAAATACCATCATAAGGAGTGCCCAAGGTCGGGTCACTTCGACAGTTTATATAACAAATAAGTCTAGATATAGGGATATGCAAATTTACTCCTCCACCATGTGGACGTGTTTTGTTTTAATTTGAATGTTTGACAAGTAATTATGTTATTAGTGGACGTGATTTGTTTTATGGATACTTTAGGTATTAGAAAGTAATGATGTTATTAGTGGACATAATTTTAGAAAGAAGGACGTGAAAAAAAATGATAGCTAAGTAGTACATTGCTACATCTGTTCTGGAAAAAGCAAACATTTCTTTCTTGAACCTGAGATTTGGCAAAGTTGAAAAGCCATGCTCTCTTTCCACTTAGCTCTGGTGATGAATTAAACTGCACCACCCACCCGGATCAGTGACACGTTCTCTAGTATTTTAAAGTTAGCTGTATACCTCACATTAGTTCAAAACAGAGCATTCTTTTAGAGTTGTAATAGTCATCCGGTTGAGATGACCTTGACACGGAATCGGGCAAGGCACTGGCATTAAGAAATGCCCGTACAATTTGTCACGCAAGTGAATGGGGTGGGGTGAGCCGTGTTACCGTTGCTGCAGTTAATGGGTACTAATATATTTGAACATGAATAACAATTGTTCCACTGTTCTTATTGATGTTGAGAATCATACCTTGCGATTAACCGGAAATTAAGAATTTGGTAGGTTTTCAGTTTAAAAAGGCTGAAACGGATGTAATTTTCTATTGAAAGAGTGTTAAAAGTATTCGTTTTGTACTACATCAAATTAATGTCCTGTATATTATTATTAAATTCAATCTTTTAAAAAATAATTTGTTCATATTTCATTTATCTACTTAGAAAGGTAAAACAAAGCACACGACTCTTTTAGAAGACGAAGGACACTGGTAGTGACAAAGAGAGGAGTGTAAGCCCCCCCACTCACACACACACACACACAACAAATAGCAAATTGTGTGATATACTTTATGGTCGGCTCCTTTTGCGACTGTAACTTCTGATAGATCATAGTCGTTAGTTTGACTCGTGTTTCTACCACTGATCTCGTTAAATGGTGCCAGATTTCCTGAAGGCAGCCAAGAACGAAGTGTGCACACCATTTTGAAAAGTTGCCGTCTTTCCATGCCAAAACGTTGTGATATGAAATGTAGGTTTATTGGGGTAGAAGTATCACGATCATATCATAATGTACATCAGCCTTTCTCAACCTTTACACACTGGAGGAAACCTTGAAATAATTTTCAGATCTTACGGCAGTCCTGCATACAAATTAGTATGATATTTATTTATTTATTTTTTAATCACGATTTCTAGGAAATCCCTAGTGACCTCTCATTGAACCACGGGATTCCCCGAAAACCCGGTTGAGAAACTGCCTTACATTTTCTGTTAGCAGTATTGCATGTTGAATGTCAAATTCCAAGGTTTGATTTCTAATTTCATGTAGACAGAGCATGGAAAACAAGTTAGCAATAAAATTATTTGTGTGCACGAGACTGTATGTGTGTGCATATGCATGCGAGTCTGTTCGTGTATATGTGTGAGCGTGGTCACTTCGTGTTTCTGTACTGGTATCGAAGTTGTGCTGTTTCCGTCCAGGACTCACTCATTTTCTTTTTGCATTCGTTCCTCAGGGATACAGCCTGGCGAGTGCCATACTCCCAATGCCTGAAAGCGCCAATTACGTGGCACTCGGCTACTTTCTTGGTATTCTCGCCACGCTGCTCATTTTGGTTATCATCGCCACACACTACCGATGGTAAGGACATTCACTGTGTTCCTGGTACAATTAATTACATTATAATAAAAGGGCCATCTTTGTAGCATTATAGACCCACGGGTAGGCCCCTACCTACACAACCACTCACAGGAATAAAACATCCATAGATTCGCACGTATGCGCAGATCGGTCCAGTTGATCGGTTAGTCACATGGTTATAGGCTAAATTATTAAACTAATTATTATAACTTGACCTTTAGTGCCTTACAGCGTCTCCAGTCACTTAAGCGCTGGCATAATTACTCGAAGACTGTTGCAGAGTCTTAGAACTGTGTGTTTAGTGATTAAAAAGATTAAAGGAAACAAACCTTTGATCTGAATATAACAGGGACTTGCTTCATAAAATCCAAGAATACATTAATTGTGAGGACTTTGCCTCTTCTACTTACAATCACGATTAACAAGTGGACTAAGCAAACGGGAAAGAAATATCATCACCATTCTACTAATTCCTGCTTTTGCCAGCAGCACGATTAAAGACTTGCTGACATGTCCATGCAGCACAAATCCAACCTTGAATCCTCCCAGTAGTAACCTTTCAATGTAACCTTGAATCCTCCCAGTAGTAACCTTTCAATGTAGCATTAAATTCTCCCTTTAGCCACCTTTCAATGTAACTTTGAATCCTCCCTTTAGCCACCTTTCAATGTAACCTTGAATCCTCCCTTTAGCCACTTTTCAATGTAGCTTTGAATCCTCTCAGTAGCCTTTAAATTTCCTTCACCTTTGTTCCCATGACTTATTCAGGATTGCCCAGACAGGTAAATGTGTATATGTAACTCTTTTAACATAATCATTATTAATTTGATAGTTGACTGTATTTTACTGTTCTAAGTTATCCCAAGTTAAGAGTAATTGTTCTGTTCCACGTTATATTGTACAATATAATAAATAGAATGTAACTAATCTATAGTAAACTTATTAAAAATGCACACTGTGTTCAATACATTTGATTGAAGTAGTTCTATAGAAATATGTGAATGTGCACGTATTTGATTTGAGAAATTATTTTAAAATAAAATCTGGCAGTTTATACGTTCGTCCTAAAGATATATATCATTGCCAAACTGTATCCATGCAGTGTGACTTATATTCTTTTTTCACTCTATCATCGATCTACAGTCTACTCACACTAGCTTTCAGCATTTCTTTCTATTATATGCCCATAATCTAATAAAGATAGCTTTCTGTAAGTCTTGCTCGTCGCTTCTAACTAATTTTAATGTAACATTATCTACCTGAGTAAATAAATATCTATCTATCTGTCTGCCTGTCTGTCTATCTATATATATCTGCAACGATCCATTCATCCGTCAGTCTGTCTATCTACACTAACGTCTTAACGTCGTAGGGAAAACATTCAAATACATATCAACGAAAGAGGGAGTAGACAAGGGAAATATTTCATTTCGGACAATACAATCACTTGCACGATTATAATTCTCTTATCCAACATTGTTCTGTTCTCTGATTGTAGGATTCTAAAAAAAGACTCCGACTCAGAGTTGGGTTCACCAGAATGGGCAGTTCCGGGTGTTACAAATCAGGAAAACGTTGAGCATTTTTCTTCAACCCCCCAACTAAGTATGCAGTTGCCAGAAGAAAAGTCAATTGACGACGAAGCCTCGGAGGAAGTGTTATCTGTCTCCGAAATATCGAGTTAAAAAACAAGTATAGAACTGCCAGAAGAGAAAGTTTCTGATTCCAAAAATTAGGGTGTAAAACCAAATACGAAATCGGGTGTAAAACTCAGTACGCAATTACCATAAGAGAAATTCTCCAACTCCGAAATATTGGGTGAAAAACCAAGTACGCAATTACCAGAGATCTCCTTTCACTCCAGTAGCGATGAGAATAAATCCAAAATTAATAGCACAGAGGTCAGTAGCTCAAACACTTAAGAGTTGGAAATTAAAAATGCAGGCACGAGAAAAGTGGTATAAGTTTTCATCTCATCTTCGATCGGTGTCAAGCGCTTCAAAGGACATGGATCAAATCCATGGGTATTATACGACAATGCTTAGCTGATTGTGAAACATTTGACTCAGAAGGATCGATGGCAGTGCCATGTGCCTTAATCTGTGTGGTTCTAATGTTGATCTTAACTCACGATCTATGTGTGATTCTGAATGCTGATCTTAACTCTTGATCTATATGTGATTCTGAATGCTGATCTTAACTCTTGATCTATGTGTGATTCTAAATGCTGATCTTAACTCTCGATCTATGTGTGATTCTGAATGCTGATCTTAATTCTCGATCTATATGTGATTCTGAATGCTGATCTTAACTCTTGATCTATATGTGATTCTGAATGCTGATCTTCTCTTGATCTATATGTGATTCTAAATGCTGATCTTAACTCTCGATCTATGTGTGATTCTGAATGCTGATCTTAACTCTCGATCTATGTGTGATTCTGAATGCTGATCTTAACTCTCGATCTATATGTGATTCTGAATGCTGATCTTAACTCTCGATCTATATGTGATTCTGAATGCTGATCTTCAGCAAGTTCTCTGTCCAATACCACGGGCACGCGCTCCAGGTTATATGTTTACAAGTTAGAGAGATTCACACCTGTATTCTCTTTTGTGTGTGTGTATCTCCTATGCTTTAATAGACAGGCGAATTAAAAATTCACGTGTACAAACCACAACAGAGTCGTAAAACAAACAACAATAGAACGTATAACAGAGAACAGTAATATGTTCACGCGCGTGGAAGAAATGACAACTACCACAGAGAAAATTATCGATATAACAATATTTTACACTAATACGGTCAGCAGAAGATAAGTGGCATTTCAGTTCAGTTCATGCTTTCTTGATCCAATCGAGCAAGGCGTTACACGTCTGTGATAGAAGTGATGGAACTCAGTTACAAAGATTTGGTCAGGACATAGAAATTTGTTCTCGCTATAGGATTTCATCTGTGATATGGATTCGTTAATGGTATGATTGGTGAAATATTTTGCTAAGTGGACAATGGCCAATAGCTGTTTGTGGCGTCACCTTTATTCTTTATATGTTGGGAAAGCAAATTTACTATATAATTGTTAAGCCTTGTTTTTCTCAAATGTTCCTATAGGAAATAATTTGTAAAGCATTTACGTGTACTTTGTCAGTTTACTAAGTCTTTACTTTATTTACTTCCATTCTCTACACTGAATTAAAATGTAAAACAAAATACTGCATCCCTGTGTGCTAAGACGAAAGTCCATATATTTATAAGAATTTGTTCATTGTATGTATTAATTAATATTTTCAAAGCTGACTTTATTTTTTAATAAAAAGCATTGCAAAATTAAATCCTGTATTTTCATCATCATTGTGAGGATGTATTAAAACAAATGATGCATTTTTGATAAATATTTTTTATTATCATTAAATCGTTCTTCATATTAACGGGTTTTTCCCCGACCTTGCGTATCCATTGAGAAACTTCCGTTGAGGATTAAAGCTTAGGCCAGAAAATATTTGTTTACGCGTTCAGGAAATGTAAGTCAGGTCACAGGTGTTACTCGTCCAGAGTGAAATACAAACCTGATAATCAGTATTAAGCTAGGTATTACAGCATTTCCAACTCTCGCCCTCACACATTTCACGTACCAGTTTGAAGGGATTTTTCCCAAAAGTATGCACGACTGGCTTGTTACAATTAAATATGTTTGGCTGCCCCCCACCCCCTCAAACCCGCATACTTCCTTTATCAATCAATTTAGAAAGTGGGTAAGTAAAATCAACGATTTTATTAACTATACATAACTAAATAATTAACAAAATCATTTATACAATATCTACAAGCAAATCACGAAATGGCACGGTAGGTTTTGATAATTAACAATTTAAATCTTCTAGTTAGCGAGTATCATTCAATTCATGAGATTCTAAATTGTTCAATGTCTTTTCACAGTTTGTATCAATGTCCTAATGAGCTAAATCTTCACTAAAACGTTTACGTTAACAAATATTAAGAAACAGAAAAATAGAAATCATAGTAAAACGTTACAATACTGGTGGGAGTTGAACATGCATTCACCTGATTGTTATGTTCATCGGTGTGGACTCACCACTCAAGCTGCCAGGTGTGTAGTGAATACAGTGCAGATAAGTGGCTACTCAGTTCGTTATCAATGCACAGAATGACCAAACCATATTTTTTAATTGTGCGGTCCTCACTGTCTCGAGTTCAGTACAGTCGCAAGTATTCCGTGACTGGAATAATTCAGGAGTCACAGATAAACGACCGGTTACGTCAATGGCGTCCTCTGCTGTTCTCCCCTCATCAAGACTAGAAGGCTATGGAAGTGCAGGCATCAATTTCGCATACACTGCGTCTTCCAACATAGTCTTCGTAAACTGGTTCCCAACCAATTCGTAGCTGAATTTGTCACCCCAACTTGGCAACAGAATTCCGTGGTCACAGACTCCACAGTAAATATATAGAAAAAAAACAATAAAATGTGATAGTGTGTGTGTGTGTGTGAGTGTCACTGTTTTCTACTCTATCGGCGTTTGCGGTCGTAATTGATGTGGTGAGAGTGTATGATTTTAATAATATTTTTTTTTCTTTTCCATTTATAATAGGTGGAGTGCATTAGTTTGTTTTAGGAATTGAATGAGCGCTGAATGTAAAAACTACAAACAGGTTTAATAATCTTTAGCAATACAACATACATATATTTAATAAAATAAACTTATCAATAAAAACTACAACTTAATCTTCAAACCAACCAACTAACCATTTAAGACTAGATATCTAAATGCAATGTAGAATGAAAAAAACAAAACAATCCAAAAAAAAAAACCTTCGTCCCCATCCTGCAAAAATGGAATTGTCACAAATTACCTATTTTGTGCATATTTATTAACCCCATCTGTTCAAGAATGTGGAAGAAGAAAGTGTTATAATTTAAAGTGTGATTATTTGACATTCAACTTCACAATGACTCAATGGGTGGTTAGAGTAGTAGTAAATCTAATATGGGTGTGGATAGTTTAATGAGCCTGAAGAAATGGAATTTATTTATGAGATGACTACACCATTTGAAGCACTAAAGACCAGAGATAAATGGATATTTTTGGTATTTATTCAAGAAATGATTAAAACATTTGGTGTATTGATACAAAGCCATACACACACACAAATGAATAATTAATTATTCAAAAGATGATTATATGCATTAGGATAAGACAATAAATGAAATAAAAAGGCATTTATTCATGATTACATAAAAGATATTAAATTTTC
Organism: Sinotaia quadrata; assembly: GCA_028829895.1. Classification (NCBI taxonomy): domain Eukaryota; kingdom Metazoa; phylum Mollusca; class Gastropoda; order Architaenioglossa; family Viviparidae; genus Sinotaia; species Sinotaia quadrata. The sequence goes on along the minus strand of CM054177.1, from coordinate 112,503,001 downwards.
CAAAAATGTGAGGAATTATTCAATAGAACAAATATTTAAAAACCCTATTAAACACTAAAGTTAAATACAAGCAAACTATATCCAAGCCTACGTTTAAGTAATCCAATATTTAATATATATATAATGTACACATACACATCAATTATACAATTCCACACCATATATATATATATATATATATAAATACATAAAAATAAGAAAAATAAAAAATAAGATCAACCTATACAAAGAAATTACAGATAATTCTTTAAACAAAAATTCATACTATGTATGGAAAAGCTTTCCCCATATAAATGGCAGGAGCTAAACTAGCTACACATGTTCAAGGTTACAATGAATAACACAACACATACTGAAAGTTTTACTGATACTTTGACAGATAACGATACATGTAATAAATGATCACAATATGTACATTCTTCACTCCATATTGCTTCCAATACCAATCAGAAATATTAGATTGCAATAACACATCATTTCCAATACCAATCGGAAATATTAGATTGCAATAAACATCATTTCGAACACCAATCAGAAATATTAGATTGCAAGAAATATATAATTTCCAATACCCCCCCCCCCCCCAAAAAAAAATAAATAAATAATAATTAAAAACAAAACTGTAAAGAAAAAAAGTTGAAGTATGTAAGTAAGAAGGTTTGAAGAAATAAACAAAAGAAAGAAAGAAGATAAAAACATATTCAATTATCAAAAACATGTGCAAAGTAAAGAAAATACAGTATTACTTTAATAGAAGAGACAGGAAAAAAACTTTCAAACTGAACAAATCCTGTAAAAAGAAAGAAAATACAGTACTACTTTTTTATACCTTAACAGATTTTGATGTCTCTTTGCTACAAGTTACCTAAAAAAAAGTATTTTAAATGCAGTCTGCCTCAATATACATTAACAGATTTTGTATATCATTTTGTTATAACCTACCATCTAAAAGCATTATAGGGAAAACCTGCCTTAGTATTGTCATGAAACGAGTTTTCAATCTTGTTGAACAATTAAATTGGAAGTAAATAAGTAAAATAATTAAATAAAGTATTCAGTGTGAATGTGTCCTTAGTCGGAAGTGCGAACTTCTGGGAAGACTAGAGAGGGATGGGGGTTGTTGGGCAATTTGCGTGGGCGTAAAACGAAACATCTGGGTACAGGGTGGAAATCAATGCAACGTAGGCAGGGTCAAGTTATCTAATTTTTATAAAGATGTGTGGATGTTGTGATGGCATAAATACCTTTCTGTGCCATTGACCATTACACATGTGCCTACTAGACGAAGCTAGGAGATTGGCCGTTGTCCCCTATAGCTTGGGAGAAAGCTGGAGAAAAACCCTTTTGAAGGTAAATAAATGACTGATGAATGAGAGGAGATTTTAATTATAGATTTTATTGTATTGATATAATATTGAAATGATAGTCAGAGATCGATATGTTTAAATAGGATAACGTATCTAGTCTTGAGGAAAGGATTGCTGTGTGGTAGAGTCCTCAACATGGAACATGTAATGAGCACTATAACACAAACCATTAACTTTATCAGAGCCAAGGGTTTAAATCACCGCCAATTTCAGTCTTTTTTGCAGGAAATAGACTCAGTTCAGCGACATACCTTATCATACAGAGGTGCAGTGGCTAAGTCGGGGAAAAGTACTTAGTAGAGTTTTCCAGCTGATCGAGGAAATCTGTCAGTTTATGGACAGCAAAGGAAAAGACTCCCCAGTTTTGCGGGATGAAAAGTGGAAATGTGAGTTAGCAGTTTCTGTCTGACATAACCACTCACCTCAACATCTTGAACCTGCAGCTCCAGGGATGGGACTACTTGATCACTGATATGCACGAAGCAGTGAAGGCATTTCAAGTGAAGCTGCTCTTATGGGAGACACAAATGCATCAATGCAACTTGTCTCATTTTCCTTGTTGCAAAGTAATGTTGAACTAAGTTAGCACCATGGTGTTCCCAAATGCACAGTTTGCTGAAAAACTGAGCTCACTTTGCGCTGATTTCGCACAGCACTTTAGTGATTTTGAAACACAGAAAAATAATTTCGAGCTGTTTCGCAACCCATTTGCCACTGATGTGGAAGCTGCACCTGTACATTTGCAGATGGAGCTCATAGAGCTGAAGTGTAATGGGGCACTAAAGGCAAAGTACGACACTCTGGGGCCTGCACAGTTCACTCGTTTCATTCCTGGAGCGATGCCCCAGCTTTGTCTACATGCAGCTCGAATCTTGAGCATGTTTGGTAGCACATATCTGTGTGAGCAGCTGTTCTCTGTGATGAAGATTAGCAAAACGTCATGCAGGAGTCGTCTCACTGATCAACACTTGCAGTTCATCCTGAGAATCTCCATAACACAGAACCTTACTCCACATATAAACGAACTTATTGCCAACAAAAGATGCCAAACATCCTGGCAAATTGGCATGAGAGAGAAAATCGGTATGCCTTGATTTGTTATTGTTTTAACTTTTGTCTGTTTTAATTCATATTAGTTTTATAAAAACAGTTTAGTTTTCCAGTGTTCAATGAGTATTTATACAATTCGCCCTGCAACCTTAAGTGTGATTTGAGTTTTGGCCCCCTGTGCGATTGAGTTTGACACTCCTGGTGTAGATGATACTGATTCCTTTGAGGACCATTTTGTACCTAGACATGATAAACGCATAGTACATTTTATTTTCCAAAACTCTGACGATCTTGGAGAAAATCTTGAAGAATATTTAACTTAATTTGAATGTGTGGCTGAGAAAATGGGGGTGATTAGCCTATCTTGTTTCCTTACCGGAATGTCATGCAATATTTATCACACCTTAGCAGAGAATGACGTACTCTGTTATCAATCTCTAATGAAAGCATTACCACTAGATTTTAAATCTCTGCCGAACATTACTGGAAAGTATTTAGATTTTAGATACGCGCAAAAAAGAAATTATGATACACACCACCAATTCCATGAGAAACTTCGTAGCCTGTTCAAAAAATGGGTTACCATGTCTGAAGTTGAAAAAACATTATGAAGGATTTAGGGAACTATGTATCAGAAAGAAAGTGATGGACCAGAACTAGTCACATTCTTGACCAAAAGAGAACAAAAAACCCTAGACGATATTGCAATATGTGCTGAGCGTTATAACAACTCGCATAGTAAAACAGGAAACTCCATAAAACACCGCACCAAAATTACAAGGTTACACAGAGTCCAAGTGAAAGTAGAATTACATTTCAGAATAACAGTTTTAGGGAAAGAATAGGTTTCAGGAAGAGTATAGGCCATGAACCCAAATTAAATCACAGGTTTACAGAAACCGACAAACACAGACCAAGGTCTATTATCTGTGTAATAACCTGGGGCAACAGCATGCAATTGTAACCACCCCGCCCCAAACCATGTCTGCGCGATAGAAAGCAGTAAAGATACAGACGACCTACTGATTAACATCACTCATGGGTTTGTGGGGGACAAAGAAATAACGTTTTGTTAGACACTGGATGCAGTTTTCCAGTGCATTTAGATGCTGAATTAGTGGACAGGAAGAACTACATGAGAGAGACAGTGTCAGTGATGTATGCTAATGGCACAAATGACATTCTACCCCTAGCTAAAGTCTGCATCAAGATATGTTACGTGACAGGAGAATTAGAAGTAGCAATCTTGACAACTATATACCAAGGTATTCTAGGATGTTGTTACATTTTTCTGCCCCTAATCCAGAGATGTGTAATCAAACACCCCTTCCCATATATGTAGTCAAGACTAGAGCAAGCAGTAAAAAAACAGATCAACAAACCACTGGCTGTAAACCTCAGACCAATAGCTAATACAATGCCAGAAGAATTTAAAGAGCTTTTGAAAATGTTAGTTATCAATGTCCTACAACTGGCTCACACCTCTTTAATGTTAATTAGCCCGCTTTTGAAGTAACCGCACACGATGCTTTTCAGAGCTGTCAGAGCGAAATGACTAGTGAATTTAATTTTGAAACTGGTTAGTTCTTTTTGTAAAAACGAACTACAGAGTACACCCCGCAGGTTTTTGTGATTTTGTGAGCGATCTTTGTGTTTGCAATGTTGGAGAATATAATGAAAGGTCTGTACATTTTATTGTATACATATACTGGTAAATCTCTGCTTTTTGTTGGTGCACATAAGCCTTTTGTTGTTAGCAAACAATGTACAGTGTATGTACATTTTTATAGCCTGCCGATCCCGCGTCAAACAAATAGCGGCAATGCTGTTGTGTAAAAAATCAAAAACATGTGCACGTACATTCTCATTTATTTAACGCACATCATGTACATAAATAAATTTCAAACACGTTACATGTAATATTGAAGCATTTGTTTTCAAGTAGACTGTTAAAGGCAAAAAGCAACAAAGCATTTTAGACTTTGTAAAGAAACCATATTAACCGCATGTACATAAACCTTTTGTTGTTAGCAAACATACATGTATGTACATTTTTATAGCATGCTGATCATGTCATCAAACAAATCGCAGCAACGCTGTTGTTTTTAAAAAAAATCACCAAACATGTGCATCTACATAAATTTCAAACGCATGTAAAAATACTGTAATATATTGCCGCCATATTGGTTTTTGGTAATCTAGATACTTTTTGGCAAACCCCTAGGCCATCGACATATCAGGGTTCGACTGTAGTATAATGGACAAAGTAAACCGCTTATTATCCATCTGCCAAATCACCACCACCCCTTATCATCCCCAGGGTAATGGGATGTGCAAAAGATTCAACGTGACTTTGAAAACCATGTTAAAGAAGCTTTGTGATGGGCATCCGTGGGACTTGGACTGATATCTACCTGTGCTATTATTCTCATACTGGGAGACCCAACAATCTAGCACTGACTTTTCACCATTTGATCTCTTATAAGGATGGACAGTTTGAGGACCGATGGCAAGACAAATGTAAACAGACAAAGATGCAGAAGAAGTGCAAATGACATACCAGTATGTGACCGATCTCTGTAACCAAATTGACTCGGTACATCAGTTAGCAAAGGAAAATCTTAAGGAAGCCAAGGGGAAGCAAGCCCTGTATTATAATTGTAAGATGAAACTGCAACTGTTTACCATGGGAGATCAAGTGTTATTACTGTCTCAAAAACACAACAGACTGCAAGTGTCATGGAAGGGACCCCTACCTCATTACAGAAAAATTAGTGACCAAAACTAATGAATACAAATAAATGGAAAAAATAAACTCTTCCACATAAATCTACTCTGGAAATATGCAGAAAGGGAAACAGCAACTGTCCCAATAGCCTCTATAGTCACGGATGAAATGACTACTGAATATATAGAAAAGGCTAGCATACTGCCAAGTTATCCATTAGAAAGTACTGAGACGTACACAGACAGCAAAGTAACTCAGAACCAGGCAAGCTAAAAACATACTAGCCAAATTTAGCGATGTGCTGACCAGAGTTCTCCGTAAAAATGACCAATAACATGCGTATTAAAATGAAACTGTACACTCTACCTCATGCCAAGGTAAAGTGGAGGTAAAAGAAATATTGAAATTGAAGAAAAGTGAGCCAGCTACTTCCCCTTATTTGTCACCGATTGTCTTAGTCAAGAAACATGATGGATCCCACCGATTTTGCGTAGACTATCGAAAGTTAAACTGTATTACAGAAGCACATGTCGAGATTCTTCCTAATCCAGAAATAATATTTACACAGGTGTCAAAAGCTATGTATTTTTCTAAAATTGACCATGTAAAGGGCTTTTGGCAAATAAAGATAGCCAAAACTGACAGGCCAAAATTAGCTTTTTCAAAGCCAGACTGAGTTTACCAACGGTGCATAATGCCATTCGGGTTGCAGAACATACCCAGCATATTTACACATATGATGAAGAAGTTGTTAGAACTGCTTCAAGGGAGGGGCATACACAATTTCATGGATGACATATTAACAGCCACCCATGGGAGGAACACATGGAAGCATTAAGGGCCATTTTTGCAAACCTAAGACACATAAACCTTAGGGCAAAAAACCCTAAATGTTTCGTGGGTTTTAACCTGTTGACCGTCAATGGTACGTAACGCGTACCTTCAAAAAAACAATGTACAAGCATCTATGGTCTGCCAGCCATACCCTGCGCTCGCATCTTCAGTCTGACAGATGATTATGTAATCAAAGTAACCAATCCGAGGGAAGAAATTATGTGAGTTTGCTTCAGCATCCAATTTTGTTCTAAATTTTATCATTGGATACTGTAATGTGACTGAATTCCCACCTTTGGTAGCGTCACCCACACTTGAAAGTGAGCAGCCATTCTGTGCACATTCATTTTTTGGATTACGCAATACTACCTTACAATTTTCATTTGCCATGGCAACTTTTGATGGAGAATTTGAAGCCACAGCTGGGTCAGAATATGACCCATTAGATCAGAGTGATTTTTCTTCTGATGCTGAAATTCCAGTCCCTACCGAAGTTTTTGATGGATTCCATGCGGCGTGCGCGAACGCTACCAAAACCGATCGCCAAGGCATGGCGTGCGTCCTGTGATCAACGCATGGACAAGCCTCATGATTTTACAGAGAACAGTGGGTTTCAAATGCAATTTGCAGAAAATGCTACAGTACTCGATATTTTTCAAGCATTTTTACCAGAAATTTTTGTGCAAAACATTGTTGAGTACTGTGACGCGAAAAAATACAAACATCAAGCGAAAACTTGTTCATGAATTAACACGTAATTTATACGACGTCAAAAACTAAATAAATTACGTCATAATACCAATGACGTCTCCATGTCGACAGAGACTAATGTATGTCGCCAGAGACTGCCAGAAAATCTCGAGAATAGTATATAGGGGCTGACCAGAGACTGACCGGTACTCTTATTACTCTCTTTTTACGACTGAGTCCCGCGTGGCGGCTTCGCGGTTAGCGCTGTACAGAACGGTATGTTCGATATAGAGATTATTATTGTAGCTGATTTTAATGCTTGTTTAACTGATTTTTAATACTTGTTTAACTTCAGTCTAAATTATGCTTTTCTTGTAGATGTCATAACAAATTTAAGCTCTGTCATTTTATTCTCGTTTACACAAAGAAATCAAATGAAAGAATGTAAAAGGAGTTTTAAATGAAGAAACGAGAATGAAAGCACAGATTACAACTTATTGAAACATGAGACTGATGCGTGCAATTACAATTCTTCTGTCACAGAAAGTCAGCAAGCCGTACATTCGTTCGACATACGTTCGTACATTCGTCTGACGTACGTTCGTACATTCGTTCGGATTCCTGTTTGTTTCTTCTTTGTTCCATCATCGTTGTTCCGGCTGATGTGCAAGCGTCGAGAACGTCATTCCGTGCTGCCATCAAGCGTCGCTTATCTCGACCCTGGTTATATCGATGTCCGGATAACTCGAGTGTCAGAACTAAAGTTAATTCTACATGGATAAATTATTCACGGCATTGGATTTTCTGAAGAGTGCTGAGGTCCAAGAGCGGCTGGAATTCTTGTTGTGACTGTCTTATTCTAGAGAAGTGTAGGACGCTGCGTCTGGCTATGACGTAATTGGACATTACGACGAGGAGTATCTCTAAGTGGAAGAGATTCATAGACAGCCAGTAACACTTGCTTGTGGAATTGGGTCCATCAAGAGGGAGTTATGTGGAGAGCTGCAGCGAGGAGCGTGAGTCTGACTTTCCAGTGACTTATAATTGATAGGGAACAACTATTGGGAGCCATATTGTACTGAAGTTGTGAATACTGTACCATCTGTTCATACAGTGACAATAGGGAGAATTGTGTAGTGTTATTACCTGGACTATTCATGAACATTCACGTGACTGTGTGTAAGAACTGGCCAGCCAATTCAACAGGAACAAGATTGCTGTCCACAGGCCACAACCAGGTGAATTCTTTCCATGAATTTTCTATGTAATCTGTTGTTTCTGTGATTTTTTAAAATTCCTTAGTCACTTCTGATTCTTAGCTATATCTCTTATATTGATTTTAAACAAATTAACATTTAGTTTACTTATTGACATTAGGTGATTGTATAAGCTAAACTAATTATATTGACTTCTTTGGATGTAATAATTCCTGGTTCTTAACATCATATATCTTCTTAACTAATTGAATTCTATGTGTCTTAATGAGATTCTGATTCTGATAAATTGCTTGTGTATAATTTTTACGACATTAATTGTAACACTTTTTTTTTTTCAAATTATTCTTTTAAAATAAATTTGTTGAATTTATAACTATCCACTCTCATTACACTGGTAGAGAGGCGCTTGTGCATGGTGATGGGTGGGGGTTCCAATGACATAACGACTATAGAAAGCCGGTTAAGTGCAAGCTTAGGATAGTTCCCATCATCGACGACGACGAGAGATTTGTGGTAGGGCCGGAATAGTGATAGAACGACTGACAAGATAATCGCAGTGTAATCACTATTCTGAGACAGGTAACACTTGGGAGACGGTCACTGACTGACGGACTGCTCAAGGCTTGACCTAGTCACTCTCAGACCGCACAAGACCCTTAAGGAGGTTGGGAGCGATTGGTATGAAAGATATTAATATAAATTATTTATTAATTACCAAGGCGCACACGGAGAAACCCCTTTTTCGCCACAAGTACATTAATATTTATGCCGGTCTGCAACTAATGCGACCAAATATAACTTCGGAGGCTTGTATCAAGCAAAGGCAAGATACACAGGTAACTGAACTTTATCAATTTTTGGCAATTTTTATTTTGATGGCATTAGATAGAAAACCTTCTCTTGATCATTACTCTACAACAGATGAAACATTTTATAATTCGCTAATTCGTAAAGTCATGTCAGGCCATAGATTTCGTCTGCTGCTAAGTTGTTTACATTTTTCAGATAACCGAGTCCTTGAACCTAGCAACCATATCCAAAAAATCAAATTCTTTGTTGATCATTTTAGACAAGTATTTTCATCAATTTATGTGCCTGGTGAAAATATTTGTGTGGATGAATCTTTGATGCTTTGGAAAGGTCGTATGGGTTTTAAAATCGAAACGTGCTAGATTTGGAATCAAATCATACGAAATCTGTGAGAGTACTACAGGGTATGTTTTTGATTTTATTATGTACACGTGGAAAGACACAGAGTACACTTGTACACAGGGGAATCAGGGTGAGAAAGTGGTACTAACACTTTTGGAACCCTTGCTAGGGAAATATTACAAGGTGTACACAGATCGCTTTTTCACTAGCCCACCCTAGCATGCACTCTTTTGGAAAAGAACATGTACATATGTAGCCCCTGTTAGTTGTGTTACTTTTGTGTGTCAGCATCGTGTGTGTATGTGTACAGCCGCATCCCCATGCTTCCTTTTCTTTTAGGATCACGGCTGTCTGTGTAAAATGTTTACATTTTTAAGTGATGTATTTTTATGTGATGAATAATGTTATTGTATTTGTGTATTTTGCAATTTATGTGGGTGTGAATGCTTTTCCTGAAGCCCGCCAACACAGATTTTATTTTATTAAAGGTTTAATTCTTCAGATTATATATATGAAAAGATTTGTATATTAAAGTATAATTATAGCAGTTTCACTGTATATTTGAATTATTAGGTACTTTTTAGGCATATAGCTGTAATTGATAGTTGAAAGCAAGTAAAGAAACACAAAAGTTATTTTTAGAAGCCTTTCCACACTAGATTTCCGTTTTCTGGAACCCTGGGCTTCAGGGAAGGCCGCTCCCATAGAATATAAAGAGCGTGTGTGGTTTGAATGAGTATATAGCATTTTGCATTGTTAGCGCTACTACTACTTTGAATGAGAGTCACTGTTAGCGCTACTACTACATTTGAGCGAGAGTCTCTGAGGGTGTCTATCTACATACCAATAAAGACTATGTAACAACCACCAGGCGTTGTCAAATCTGTTGTCATGACTGCCGTCCATCATCGTTCGTCAGTCTTGTCTCTATGTTTGTGACCCGATTCTACCACTCTGGAACTCCATCCACTACAAATTGGCGCTGCGAGCAGGATGGGTCATAAACGTTATTTTGAGCAAACTGATGATGAAGGACGATGATCGAACGGCACCGGCACAATAACCAGGGAGAGGGGACGGCCACCATTAGACCCACTTCAACACCAATAGGGCTGATGATTTCCAAACCCTAGTTTTACAGTGCGAAGAAAAGAAACACCCGAAGAAAAATGGAAGATATCCAAAGAGAAATTGAGACCCTTCGACAACGATTAGAGGCACATATACCGGCACGAGAAGACCTTGAAGAAGAGATTGAAAGGTTGAGACGTGAAGTGCAGACTCCCCACACGAATGTCATATATGTGGGCACAGACCAACGAATCCCGAAATTCAGTGGGGAGGCAGACGGAACAGTTCTTTTAGAGGACTTCATTGACGAAATTTCTGCAACTGCCCGCAGACGAGGTCTAACCACTGGAGAGTGCGCAGAATTTATTTTTGAACATTTAACCGGCGAGGCTCGAAATGAAGTGAGATATAGGCCTCGTGAAATCAGAAACAACCCAACCGCTATTCTGGAGGTGTTAAGAGCAGAGTTCGGTCAGAGAGAGAATGTGGACAAAGTCCAGTCTATGTTCTACTCTCGAAAGCAGAGACCGGGAGAAACAATGCGGGCATACTCACATGCTCTATTAGAGCTGTGGAGTAAATTCGTCAGGCCAACAAGAAAGCTGGTTTGCGGGCCGACTCACACCGCCAACTGACAGGGCATTTCCTAGAAGGACTACGAGATGCCAACATGAAAAGAGAGGTGAAACGAATTATTCGCCGCGAGCCTGACATCTCTCTACTTGATTTGCGAGATGAGGCGATTGAGTACGCTGGGGAACCGGACAGTGATGAAGAAGGGCCACGACACGTTACATCATCTCACTTACTAACGGCAGAGGCCGTTGCGGGACAACTCAAGTTACAGCTTGACCCGACCTTACAAGAACTGGCTAGCGCGATACGCTCACTGACACAACAGCAGCTGCGACCTGCTCAGGATAGTGCTCTGGCCAGTAAACTCACGCTACCGACGGATGGGGCCAAGCACCCTTTCCACCGGCGCCCACCACCTACACCGCTAAGGGATCACCAGGAGCAGCCAGCATGCCATGACCCCAAGTACGAATACACCCCTGAGGGGCGACCTATTTGCAACCTATGTCGCACTGCTGGGCACATAGCTCGCAACTGCAGATGGCACGAACGGCCGGTGAGGCCACCACGCTTCACTGCACAGCCACAAGCTATACGCCAGCCGTTAAACTCGCCACCACTGCCGCTGGGAGTCAGGCGGTAGTGGGGGGTAATCAAGACTCAAGTTTTGCGCTCGCCCCACCCAGTGCAGCACCCACCAACACAGCATCGAGTCTACATACAGAGAGAATACGTAGGACGGTCGGGCAGAGTCCAATCGTGCAGGTAAAAATTTGTGACATTCCAGTTTGTGCAATAATCGACACTGGTTCTCAAGTTACGACAATCACCGAATCATATTATTTACAGAACTTTGTGACTGAAGGCAAGAAATTAGAAGGCGTGGAGAAATTTATAGTTCTGCGTGCGGCAAATGGCTTAGAAATACTGTACGTAGGCTATTTTGAGGCCGACATAGAGTTGTTGGGAGAGAAAATTCTTAAACAAGGCATTCTTGTAATAAAGGACCCTGAGTTGTCTTCACAAAAGAACCGACACAGCACTCACTGTTTGATAGGTATGAATGTGTTAGGGGAACTTTCTGAGAGGGGTAGATTTAATATTCTTACGACACCAGAAGTGGATCATGAGACAGATTTTAAAACTCGACATGAAAAAGTTATGTTTGTTAAAGTAGCGGGACGACAGAGCGTGCACGTGCCATCCAGATCAGTGACAGCAGTGACAGTATCTTGTAGCGGAAGACCAAATTTAAGGGATGACAGTGCATACATGGTGGAAGCATTGAAAAACGAACAGATTCCAGGGTTAGCCATTGTAAGGACAGCCACAACTGTGAGCAATAATATGTGTCTAGTGCAGGTGGTAAATGCGTCCGAAGAAGACATATTTCTTCAGCCCAAAACTTGTATAGGTATAATGACAGCTGTCGAGGTACACTGGGACGCTGAGGAGGTAGAAATAATTCCGGAGGGTAGGGAGGAGGTAGTAAATATTCGCCAAGTGTACAGCACATTAGATACACGTAATGTTAGCAAATCAACAGTTGACTTTGACTTAGAGGGACTAAGTACAGATCAGCAAGATAGTGCCTGTAGACTGTTTAGTGCATACAGTGACGTATTTGCCACTGACGAAAATGACGTAGGATACACTGACAAAGTACGACATAAGATTACTCTTACCGACGACACACCTGTTACCCAAACTTTCCGACGGCTGCCCCCTACACAGTACGAGCAGGTAAAAGACCATATACGTGGACTACTGAAGAGGGGAATAATCAAAGAGAGCAGTAGCCCATATGCATCACCAGTTGTCGTAGTTAGAAAGAAAGATGGTAGTCTAAGACTATGTGTGGACTTTAGACGACTGAACGCAAAGACAAAGAAGGACGCTTACCCATTACCCCGTATTGACGAGTCTCTAGACGCACTGAGGGGTTCCAAATTCTTCTCTACACTAGACTTGGCAAGTGGCTACCATCAGGTAGCAATGGAGGAAAAAGATCGAGAAAAGACTGCATTCATTACCCCCTTTGGGCTATTTGAGTACACTAGAATGCCATTCGGCCTCTGTAACGCACCAGCTACATTCCAGTGATTAATGCAAGCTGCAATGAATGACTTTGTATTTCAAATACTTCTAGTATACTTAGACGACATTTTAGTGTATGCAAATTCGTATGAAGAACATCTACGACGATTAGAATTAGTGTTTTCACGACTTCGTCAGTTAGGTCTAAAACTAAACCCAGAGAAATGTAACTTTTTCAAGTCCAAAGTGAGCTATCTTGGTCATACTGTTTCGGCTGATGGAATCGCGACAGATGAAGACAAGATCAAAGCAGTTCGCCTGTGGCCTAGACCTACGACGCTAAAGGAACTGCGCTCTTTTCTTGGGTTTGCCAGTTATTATCGTCGTTTTGTCAAAGACTTTGCAAAACTGGCAGCACCATTACACCAAGTAGTAGCAGCAGTAGCTCATCCTAACAAGAAATGTATGCGACGATACCAACGCATTGGCGAGGCATGGACTGCAGACTGTGAGTCAGCTTTTATGCATTTAAAATCAGCACTGACAACAACACCAGTACTAGCATACGCAGACTATACATTGCCCTTTATTCTCGAGACAGATGCCAGCCAGCTTGGTCAGGAGCCGTCTTATCCCAGGAACAAGACGGTGTTAAACGTGTGATTTCTTACGCAAGCCGTACTTTGCGCCCAACCGAGCGAAATATGAACAATTATTCCAGTATGAAACTTGAACTATTAGCTCTGAAGTGGGCGATAACAGAAAAACTCAGAGGATATCTGTTGGGGACAAATTTTGTTGCGTTCACTGATAACAACCCTCTTTCGCATCTGCAAACAGCCAAGCTGGGTGCAGTTGAACAGCGTTGGGCAGCCGAGTTGGCCGCCTTCAATTTTGAAATAAAATACAGATCGGGACGGTCCAATGCCAACGCCGGCGCTCTTTCAAGGAACCCCTGTGAGAGCCCCTCGGGCCCCGAAGAGGATGAAGGTGTAGCTATAATGTCTACATTTGTTACATCCATCTCAACAGAGTTACCAGGAGAGGTGTACACCGCTATCAACAATGTCAAAGAGATATATAGTCTCAATATTGGTGCTGATGCCGAAATGTGTGGTATAGAAGACTCCACTTCATGCTTTCACTCTTATACAAAGCCAGAACTAAAAGTCATGCAAGATGGCGATGTCGACATTAGGAGAGTGAAAGAAATCATCAGCTCTAATAATAAACTCACTACCGCTCAGAGAAGGGATCTAAGTCTAGAAACAAGAACAATTTTACGTCAGATTCATCAACTACGTCAAGAGGACGGTGTCTTGTTTAGATTTATTAAAGACGCAAATTCTGGCATTTTTAAGCAGCTGTTATTGCCTAAAGTACTGAGGCCAAAAGTATTGACTCTATGTCATTAAGAACTGGGTCACCAAGGCACCGACCGCACCTTCGAAGTAATTCGACAAAGATGTTATTGGCCTAATATGTACAAAGACAGAATCGTGGATATCAAAGTGTGAACGCTGTGTGAGAGGAAAATCACCTCACGTTGTCAAAGCAAAGATGGGCACATTACTGGCAACAAAGCCCTTAGAAATACTGGCAATTGACTTCACCAAGATGGACATGTCACACAACGGTTTGGAGGACATCCTAGTTATGACAGATGTGTTCACTAAATTTACCGTAGCAGTGCCAACTAAAGACCAGCTAGCGACAACAGTAGCAAGTATTTTGACAAAAGAATGGTTCTATCGGTACGGCGTCCCACTGCGCATTCATTCTGACCAAGGTCGAAATTTTGAATCACAGATAATTAAAGAACTGTGCCAAGTTTATGGTGTTAACAAATCACGCACTACTGCTTACCACCCAAGCGGGAACGGACAGTGTGAACGTTTCAATCGAACACTTCAGGGACTATTACGCACACTGCCACCTGAAAAGAAACGTTTGTGGCCACACCATTTGCCAGAACTGTTGTATGCGTACAACACCACACCACACTCTTCTACAGGGTATTCCCCTTATCATCTTCTGTTTGGAAGAGAGTCACGCTTGCCTGTGGATATTCTCCTAGGAGAAGATGAAGCCATACATACGAGCCGACCTCCCTCACAGTGGATTATTGAACACACTCATAGACTGGAAGCGGCCAGACGTCACGCTGAGGAGAGACTCAGACGTACAGCCGTAGAGAGGGTGGAACGTATTAATAGAAATGTTAAAGACGATGATCTTATGGTGGGCGACCGTGTATTGATACGCAACCATCCACTTGGACGTGCAAAAATTGTGGATATTTAGAAAGAAGATGTGTACATCGTACATTCTATTCCCGACAAGGATGGCGCACCATACACAATATACCCGGAGGGAAAACCTGAACTGACCCGCCGTGTACATCGCACGCAGCTGCGGAGTTTCCCGTTACCGGCGACCGACACCCCGAATACCGACCAGCCTCCCGCCCGCACTGAACCAATTGACCCCGAGCCAGGACACCTCATAACTATTCGCACGCTGCGCTCCAGAATCCCCGTGTACGAGAGAGAACGTCAGAAACAGTTAATAAGTAGAGGCAGAACACCCCCTACCCGCCCCACCATGCTCCCCCAGGCCAGAGATGCGGCGGCTGACCGTCAGCCAGTACCTGTTCTTCGCCGGTCGACCAGGCCTACACGGATCCCTGTGCGATATGGGTTTGAGTCAGAATAAACTGAATGACAATTTACCCTATTTGAACATTTCACGTGTGACTATATAAAACCAAATAAACAAACAATATGGATTATTTCACACAGTTATAAGGTAAAAGAAATTATTTCTATTTTTCTCGCTTATCGATACAATTTATGCTGAGCTTTACAAATGTTTTGTTATATATTCCTTAGATCTGTGTTTGAAATGTTTAAAATTTGTTGACTAGATGTTTTATAATTTTTTTTGATGGTTTATAGATCCATTTCTTGCTATCTAGCTTTCTTTTTTTGGTTTGTTGAAGCATTTTTATTCTTTTTCTATATCTTTTTTGTTATTTGTTTAAATTTTGGCATAGGGACTTAGTCTCCCGAAGATAACGTATTATGGGCGACCATAAATTTCACTATGAATAAAATATTTGGATTATAGGATTGATGTAAATAGGCTAGGAGTGTTGGATAGATGAGTATATTTTTGCTGTAGGACGCCAGTTAATGATGTCTAATAGGCAGGGATACAGTAATTCTTATATGTGGATAGAAGATTTAATTGTAGAATTATTTTAGTATGTAGTTGTACAAATAGAGTAGTCTAACTTGATAGAGGTGGTTTGATTTTATGTGGATGGTCGAGGTAATTAAAAGATTATTTTTGCGAACCATTATAGTATATAATGATGGAACCATTAGAATATATTAATGGAAATCTACGTGTACTGGAGCCAGGGTGCTCGGAAGATATTATTTTGGTTATTTCTTGACAGCTGATATGCAGCAGAGTCGTTAAGTATTGCTCTCAAGGTAAGTGCACAATAGGGGTGGAGCTTAAAGGCCCCCCTCCTTGTCTCTGCACTGGCGTCAAGCCTTGAGGTTTGCAATATAGGTTTTAAAGGAGCAGGAGAAAGCTCCAGGAATATTTTAGTTTTAGTGAGTTGACAGCTGTGATGCTGTATTCGTTTTGTTAAGACTAACAGTATTATACATTGCTCCTAGAGTTTATGTAACAGTGAGGGGAGGAGCTTAAAAGCAACCCCATTGTTCTACATTGTGCGTAAAGCAACTCTGGTTTAGCAGATGTGCTCAGAAGTCTTACAGTATGATAAAGATATAGCCCAGTAATGGTTCCAATTGATATTTTAGTTACTGAAGGTCTGCTTATAGTGTTATAAAGGATTGGATAGACAGCTTTGGGAAGTAACTATAGAACATTTTTAGTATTTAAAGGTTTACATTTGAAATTGTTGGAAAAGTTGTACTAATAAGTTTAGCAACTTGTACATTGATTGTTGATTTTTTTTGTTATTCTAGATCTTTGAATCATGGACGACCATGATTATTTTTAGTAGGGGGGAATAATGTAGCCCCTGTTAGTTGTGTTACTTTTGTGTGTCAGCATCGTGTGTGTATGTGTACAGCCGCATCCCCACGCTTCCTTTTCTTTTAGGATCACGGCTGTCTGTGTAAAATGGGTCACGACCACTCCCCTTGTTTCAAAGCGCGCGCTATATTGGCGCTAGCTGTGTCAGAATGCGTGCTTTTATTGTTATATACTGTTTTAGGTAATTAGTAAGTGAAGTTCATATTTATATATTTAGAAAGTAGATAGTTTACATTTTTAAGTGATGTATTTTTATGTGATGAATAATGTTATTGTATTTGTGTATTTTGCAATTTATGTGGGTGTGAATGCTTTTCCTGAAGCCCGCCAACACAGATTTTATTTTATTAAAGGTTTAATTCTTCAGATTATATATATGAAAAGATTTGTATATTAAAGTATAATTATAGCAGTTTCACTGTATATTTGAATTATTAGGTACTTTTTAGGCATATAGCTGTAATTGATAGTTGAAAGCAAGTAAAGAAACACAAAAGTTATTTTTAGAAGCCTTTCCACACTAGATTTCCGTTTTCTGGAACCCTGGGCTTCAGGGAAGGCCGCTCCCATAGAATATAAAGAGCGTGTGTGGTTTGAATGAGTATATAGCATTTTGCATTGTTAGCGCTACTACTACTTTGAATGAGAGTCACTGTTAGCGCTACTACTACATTTGAGCGAGAGTCTCTGAGGGTGTCTATCTACATACCAATAAAGACTATGTAACAACCACCAGGCGTTGTCAAATCTGTTGTCATGACTGCCGTCCATCATCATTCGTCAGTCTTGTCTCTATGTTTGTGACCCGATTCTACCACTCTGGAACTCCATCCACTACACATATGTGGAACTGTTATGGGGGAACAGAAAAGACATGCCAAAAAAATTTCCAAGCACTAAACTCACACCAGGACAAATTTCAATTCTACATAGTGATGGCATTTCTTGTTTTACATGGCAAGACAAGAAACTAATTCTCATGCTTAGCACAATGCATTATGACAGTACAATAAAAAATACAGGCAAAATTAATTACAAAACAAAAGAACCAATTCTGAAACCAGCATGCATTTGTGATTACAACAAATACATGGGAGGGGTGGATTTATGACAGTATCACAACTGCATATCCGAGCATGAGAAAAACAATAAATTTGTACAAGAAAGTTTTCTAAATTGGTACAAGAAAGTTTTCTTTCAGTCTCTTGATATTGCGCTATACAATGCCTGTGTTGTTTACAAGAAACACACAGGTAATCAATGACATTGCTAGACTTCAGAACTGCAGTCCTCAAGCAAATACTTGAAAAATATCCTAATGTTGAACTTTCTAAAAGTGGTCCCTCTACTACTGACAGACTTAATAGAATTTTCACTGAAACTGATGGACAACAAACCGCTACGCTTAAAACCATATCCGTTGCCACATGCTAAAGTAGAGGACATTAGAAAGGAGATTAGGACAATGTTAGACTTAGGGGTTATAGAAAAGACTGATAGTGCCTATGGATCACCAATCGTTCTGATTAAGAAACGTGATAACACTTTCCGTTTTTGCGTAGACTACTGCAAACTTAATCAGGTAACCGAATTTTGCGCTGAACTGTTACCAGACCCAGGCCTAATATTTACCAAGCTTTCCAACGCTCACTACTTCACGAAAATAGATTTGTCATGGGGTTTTTGGCAAATCAAGGTCAAGGACACAGATCGTCACATATTAGCTTTCACTACACCCGTAGGAAACTACACTTGGAGAGTCATGCCGTTCAGAGTTTCTAACGCTCCGAGCATATTCTCCAAAATGATGCGATCATTGTTGGAACCACTGTATGGACGAGGGGTCGAGAACTTCATGGACGATTTAATCTTAGGCACCCAGACTTGGGAGGAGCATCTGACACTATTAAGAGATGTGCTCGCTAGATTAAAACAGGCTAATCTCACCGCCTGCCTGACAAAATGCGAAATCGCGCATTCTTTAGACTTCTTGGGGCACCGTTTAAGCCAAGGAACCATGTCGCCAAGCGAGGCTAAAATCCAACAACTTAAGGAAGCTTCACAACCACTAACTAAAACACAAGTTAGAAGTTTTCTTGGACTTGCACTATTACCGCAAATTCGTACCCGATTTCAGTGCCATCGCTAGTCTGTTAACTGACTTGACGCGTAAGAATATGCCGACGAAAGTACAGTGGACTGAAGCATGCCAAAACGCTTTTGACACATTGAAATCAAGATTGACATCAGACTTAATAGTTAAACTACCAGACTTGACAAAGCCATTCTTGTTGAGGACAGATGCCAGCAATACAGGACTAGGATCCGTGTTATTACAAGAGCACAATAACATCAAACACCCAGCCGCCGAACAAAAATATACCACTAGCGAAAAAGAATGTCTCGCAATAGTATGGGCTATCAAAAAGTTCGAAAACTATTTGTACGGGAAAACCTTCATCATTGAGTGTGATCACCAACCTTTAAACCTTTTTATCTATAAAACAAATAATTGATTTTGTGTCGCAGAACGTCTGTGCACGTTGCGAAATTCTTGTAATAATTCAGATTCATTTTGCGTATAATTTTATTGTAATTTGTAAAGCGCACATGCGTAATTTGAATTGTAACTGATTTCTTTTATATGAATTCCATTTGTATAACGTAAATGATTGGGAATTCATATGTTCATGTGGATGTTAATTGCAATACACATGAGGACTATATTGTATCTTTTCCATAAAATATAATTATCTTTGTAAGACAAAATAAGTCGAGGAATAGCTATGCATTGTTATCAACCACGTGCATTTGGATTGCGATACGTTATAGCAATCGCTCACAGGGAATTATTCTATTTCCAGAGCGGGTCCTAGTTTTCAGCCTTGATTCTTATTCTTTGGCTGTACGTTTACCGTCCTTGTCTTTGGCTCCATTGTGGCCGTAACAAGTACTGTACTTCGTTTCGTATCTCGTTGATGTATCATCACAAGTACACCTCCAGTGTTGCCTGTAAGGTCGAATGAGCGGCTGGCATAACTGAAATCTGGATCAAGTACATTGATACAACACACCGGTTGACTGACCGTGTACCTGAACCATATTTGACCTATGGGGTGCACGTAGTCAGCAACGACACATATGAACAGCTAAGTGATCGCTCTAGGAAACTTATTTCGATAACCATATCAGCATTTGTGACAATATCGCATTTAACAACAACATAGCTAGGAGACGAAATGTCGTCGACCCAATTTAACTTGTTATAGATTTAAATGTTAAAAAGTGTCATTTGTTATGTATATTCTTTGTACAGAAAATGAATTAAAAGTCTGTATAGAATTTATACAAATTGCAGTTTCTGTCACAAATTATATTTCTAATTTTTTTAGTAACTGTTTCAATACTTATTTATTTCAGTTCTCATGTTCACAAAACCATAACTCTCATATCTCAAAAATAACTTTGAATGTATGTGGTAAATGCAAGAGTAAATAAACATGCAAACTGTAAACAAAGAATAAAGACAGTTTGTATAATTTAATATTTTATTAATAATAATTTAATAATTGTTTCTTCATTTCATATTCAGATACCATAAAACCTCTCTGTATTCAGCTACTTGCCTCTTTGAAGAATCCACAGGTTAAGTAAAAGATAATTACAAAATATATATTTTAAAATCTGAAGTTCAGCCAGTTCCCCGAATTGGCCAGCCATTTCGCACTTTGGCCGAGAGGTGTAGCCAGTGTCCGATGTACTTGAAATCACCAGTGTATATGCTATTTTGGCCGGCCATTTCACAAAGTGGTGGGAAATCCCTGGCCAAAATTTGATGTGCTGATGCAAGACTGTCCGGTAGGCGGCATATCTTTTGCTTCTAATGTGATGGTGGCAAGGAAAATGCATGCCAAGCTGTCTTGATAACATTCCATTCGTCCGATGCTTCTCGGAGAAGGTCCTGCCTCTGTGACATGTTCTTATTATTTTGACACCTAGCGGTTTCATTATGAGTACTGTATTCCTCATATTTGGATAGTGTTCTATATGAATACTTTCTTGCATTATAATGAATGTACAGATGATAAACATTAAGGAAAGAAATAAATCATGGATTTAGTGAAAACAGAATTGCAAAATTAATTAACTGCTTTCCTTTCATATAAGACTGCATAAAAATTACAATATTTACATTGAAATAAAATATATGTTCATAGCAATTTGTAAGTGTTTTTGTGGATTGTTTCTGAGAATATTAAAATATATTTTTGGGAAAATGTACAAGAAAGATACATTTTGTAACTTGTAGCCAGGCTATTAGTAGATAGCTGTACTTAATAATAGAAATGTGTTTTTATATTGAGACTGTTCATAAAGAGATTAAGATTTTAAAAATTCAATAATAGTGCCATAGTTCAATTACTGTTTTACAAAACTCTAAAATAAATCCTCTTACTGATTTTACAGTTTAATCTTATAAATATTGTGTCACAGTCTGATAAAAATGTCATGACTTCTTGACCCACTTGCTGTTTTCAAATATCAAAAATATGAAATTCCTTTGTTAAAGTTCTCCCATGATACATCAGTATCGAGAAGCTTCTAGCAAAGAGGTCAGGAACGTTATGTAACTTTAGGCCATTGTCTAGATTCTCGAACCAACCACATACCATGTGACCCGTCACCTGATGCGCTCTATGCTTTTTGATAAATACGGTAAAACGCGGTCGGATAGCCACTCCGAAATCCGGAAGCACCGACGTCGTACCAACCCTTGTACCGTCGCGTATTCGTGAGTCATAGAGGAACAACCGACGCGATTGCTGAGATAACACTTCGACTTCTAGCAAAGGTACTGCATTTATTTAATTGTATTTTGCATTTTGAACCATGTAGGTAAAATTGTGCTATGCATTGCTACTGTAGCTTAAGCACGGTTCGTTTGTAAATGACAAAACCTATAAGTTATTGTATATAAATCATTGTAACTCTTTTTCATTGTAACTTTTATATAACTTTAAATTCACTAGAGCCAGGAGTGCCTGTGCCCGACATGAATTTCTATGTAATTCAAATTATTGCGTGTAATTTTAATGTAAATTGTAAAGCGCTTTGCTTGATTTGAATTGTCCTTTTGTATGAATTCTAAATTTTAACGTTGTAAATATTTGGTAATTCATACGTCATGCTTGTTAAATGTAACCTGCGTGAGATTATATTTCCTACTCTAAATTGTAAACGACGCCAGTCGAATTTCTAACTCGAGCATTTAAATCAAATCGTGCTTAGGTTGGCGAACATTAAACGCAGAACGATTACGAAAACGTCTTGTTTTCAGGTCGGTTCCTTGGTTCCTAAGTCAATGCCCGGTTCTGAATTCGAGTTGAGTTCGATTCCTTCATAGTCCTACTACCATTGTTGAGGCAGCGCCGACGAGCAGGTCTGCATGCCTTGTCTACACTTACAGTTCCGTTCAGCGTGTTAACTGAGAGACAGTTTCCATTGTTATGTTGTGTGCATTTTGCTGACGAACGACAAGTGAGGTAGACCGGTTTGGACTGGATCACGAACCCACGTGGCAACCTTCAAAAGCTAAGTTATAGCTCTGATGATCAAAAATCATAAGGAACATTTCTCATGGCACATTCTCGTAAACAATAAGCACATTACTTGCCGAGTAGAATTAGACTTCGCGCTCGTATATTGATTATTTGTTAAATTGTTAATCTTATTAAATCTTATTTAAATTGTTAAACCCTCTTTGTAGTACATTTTTATGCGTCTTAGACCTAATGTTTACACATGGTTTGGATGGGGGCAATTGAGCTGAATGACGTAAATGCATATTAATTTAGAGGAATTTAACGACTCCAAGCCAGCTTTTGTACGCAAATTGTCAGTTTGTAAATCTGTTGTCTGCACTACAAGACGCATTTTTAAATTAGTCAAATGATAATTTGGGCAACCAGTCTGTGTAGGATAGAGAGAAGGAATTAATTTAAACTATCATTTTTAAAGTCCTTAAAAATCCTAGGCAGGGTCTATAAAGAAATACTGGAAACGTAACATATTGTTATATTATTTTTTCAAGCTAAACAGTTTTCCCTATCCTCATGCGCAAGCCACAAGACAATTCTGCTGACAAATGCTCTGATGAAGAAGGATATATACTGGTGAAAGATTTATCAAAACCATTGGTTTGTCCATCCTCAGCATCATTAATTGCTTCATCATCATTACCTATGACATAAAAGAGAAAAAGAAATGCATTAGTGGATGTTTTATATGCAGCATATCTTAAAAGAAAAAGAAATCAAACTGAAAGACTTAAGGGAAAATTTAGAATTAAAAAATCAGAAATTAATGCTACAAATTACCATCTTATAAAAGAAAGTAGTGACAACAAAATCTGGTCTAATGTGATTAAAAAATATAATTTTATACCTCTCAATTCTATTTTTAAAAACAATAAACATATTAATTTCTTCTTTATATAATTTTAGTTACCTATCAATTTATTTTGCTTTATGTTAACCTTTTTCATGCTTTGATTTTTTTTTGATTATATCTTTGTAAATTATTTTTAATAATAATTTCATAATTATTTAAGAAATAGGGTATTTAATTTTTTTTTTTTAAAGTGTTCAAAACATTTTTTTTTGTCATTATGTATTTTTTATTTGAGTCAGTTTTTGTTATACTGCAATTCAAGGTCTGTGCCATGTATTTTTGTATTTGAGTCACTTTTTGTTATATTGTCATACATAGTTCCAATGTTTTTGTATACATGACATTTTAAAGGATGTTTACATATGACATGATATATAATCAGTTTCTATCTTACTTATAAAATAACATTTCTGTTAGTTTCATAACACGTTTAAAAATAATTTGCTACTGTACTAGAAAACTCAGTGATGGTTAATATTCGGAAAATGTTGATCATCATTCAACTGTTAAAACAAATAAACATAACTTTATGAAACAGGAATTAAAAGAAATAAAACTCTAATTCACTAAAGGTGCTGTACACTTTTAAAAAATTACATTAATTATTGTTTGCTTATCCAAGAGAATGGAGTAAATTGATTGCAAACTTAAGTATAGTTTCACATTTTTTTTTAATTTACAACTTTATTGTTGGGATGTTTGTGTCTACATGTGAAAGTTCTTGTTTACATTTCTAGTTCATGTCAAAATGAAAGTATTTTCCTACTTACCTTGACATATTTTCAAAATTCTGCTGAACAATAAGCTGTCTCATAGCTCTTCCTGATAATGTCGATTGCATGATGCTCAATTCATTATCATCTTCATCATCCTCTAGAGGTTCAGGGGTACCAAACCATGCTTTGCAAAACTAAGCATGCCGTAATGATTTTGCATGCAGTTTTAGGTGAGTAACGCAATTCACCATGAAGGCAATGTTTGAAGACACCAATGAATCTCTCAACAGTAGCTCTTGTACTGCAAGATGTATTATACAGTTGTTTGCCTCTTGCCTGTGGATTTTACACTGGTGTCAGCAACCAATCATGCAATGGATATCTGCTATCACCAAGTATAAAGCCATCAATTGGACAAGGAATTGTCTCGAAATTTCGCCACACTGAACTCTAAGCATTCTTGAGTCAAGAACTTCCCAGGGTACTCGACTGCACAGTTATGGATTTTCAGATTTGTGTCGCAAACAATTTGAACATTAATACTGTGTTTGCCATTTCAATTGACACACTCATGTCATTAACTGATGCTTGTATAGATATATGTTTTCTGTCCACACAAGCAATCATATTAGAAAACCCAGCTATAGCATAGAACCAAAGTTTCTGTTCATTTACAGCTTGTGGACTTGAAAAATTAATCCATCGTCTTGCCCTTGAGGAAAGTGCTGTTGATACTCAATTTATCAAGACAAAGAGGTAGTTTGTGCCCTGGAGACAAAATACAGTGCAACCACCGACAGAAAATCCAAACTGCATAAATACCCGCTCCTGAATAAAATTAAATCACTCTGAAAATTAGGGAGCCTGTGCTTCTATGACTTTCAATGGAGAAAGAAGCAGAATAGGTATGTCTGAAATGGTAAATAACTATTCTGTAATAATGATTTTTTCTAAACATATGTTATTACATTTTTTTAAAATTCTGTTTTATTCTTGATGTTAGAATGATTTGAAACTTGTAATTTTATTCTCGGTAGTAAAGAAAGAATCGAATAAATAAGTGTAAAGAAATTTAATATGAGAAACAAGAATAAGATTACAGACTTAGAACTTTGTAAAACATGAGCAGATGTACGCAAACACCTTTATATTTTCACAACTTCGAAAGTCTTTGGCTTTGGCTTTTGGGATTTTTGGTCTGAAGTCAATGGTCACTTGGTTACAAACTAGGGGTTTGTGACACAGAGTGTTTCCGAACCAACAGTGAAGTGAGTGACTGACTGGTGAAGTTTACGTATTCAAGTGATTGTGTTCCATTAAAGTATTTTTCTTAAATTGGAACTCTGATTTGGACGCTTAGATAAAGAGAAGTATGCCTAAACTTGTGTTAAAGGGAAAGTTGGGAATTCATATGGCATGTAAATGTTAATTGTAACACACAGGTGAATTATTTGTATCTTTCTTTATAAATGTAATTATATTGTAAAGACTCAATACATCTAGGATCAAGCTATGCATTTTATTATCGAACACGTGTATTGGAATGCGAACGTTAAAGCAATAAGCTCATAGGGAAACATTCTATTTCCAGAGCGGGTTTTTGTTTCTTCCCTGGTTCTACCTTGGGCTTTATCCGTTACCATTGGCCTGCTTGCCTGTGACAAGTTGCCTTTGTTGTTTGTATCTGGGTGATACACCTGCACAAGTACACCATCAGAGTTACCTGTAAAGTCAGATGAAGACTGATATATTTGAAGTCTGATGCAAGTACTGTGGCGGACCCTTTGTTGCGCGAACTGTTCTGAACCACGCTACCGTGGGAACACTAGACAGGCAACGACATTTGAAAATAGCTAAGTGGAGTTCTCTCTAGAACACTTACTTCAACGTAATATCAGCAGAGTAAAAAGTTACTGACTTTGACGTTTCATAATAATAAGTATAGCTTGGGAGACGGGAAATGTCTGCCCCTGAATTAATTGTTATTTGTTATGAATGTTAAACGTATTAAATCTTCTTTTCCATCTTGTTAAGAACCTCTTATTGTAGTCTAAATTATGCATGTTTATGGACCAAATTATGTGGTTTGGATGGGGGCGTATGAGCTAAATGTGGATTGAATGCATAATAATTGTAAGAGTATCTTAACGGGTTCCAAACCGAGCTTTTGTACGCAAGTTGTCTGTTGGTGAATTTTATTTGTCTCTAACTACAAGACATAATTTTCATCGGAAGCGAAGGATAGCTTGAGCAGCAAGTCTGTTCGGAATTAAGAGGGAATTAAATTTAAATTAGAAATTCAGAATTCTCGAGCAGGGTCCTAAAATAAAAGCTGGCACATGTAACAGGGAGTAAATTAATGATTATATTTTTTCTTTCTTCTAATTAATGAGTCTAACGAGATAACTGTTGTAAGACTTGTGATCTCTATATCTTGCCTTGGTGTGATTATTCTATCACTATAATTGTAAATGATTTAATTTTATTATTTTTCTTTCTTTAATAAAATTGTGTGAACTGTTAAATCCACTCTTATTATTGTAGTAGAGGGATACATGTGTAGGATGTTGGGGGGTGGGGGTGGGCTCTGCCAATGATGTAATAACGAACAGAAAGGCAGTCTAAACACGTTTTGGGATAGTTCCTGTCATCGACGATGAGAGATAGTGGAAGGCTGGAATAGAAACGGTGTGAAGGACCAGATAGTACCGTAGGACCTACTATTCTAGACAAGTAACACTTGAGAAGAGAGTTATTGGAGGACCGTTTTTCAAGGTTTGACTTAGTCACTCTCGACCGCAAAGACAAAGACTCTGTCAGGTGACTGACAATTAGTTGTGCGGAAGAATCATTGTTGTGAATGTATTTCAAAGGTATAATCATCCAGATAACGATTGACAGCTAATTAGTTCAGAAACCTTTTAGTTGCCACATGTAGAAACAACCGTACACAGATATCCTGACAGTTCAGAAAACATTTAGAATGAATCAACCGATGTAAGGGTGAGTAAATATATTTTATTTACATTTTTAAAAATATGGAGTTAAAATATATTCTTGTATATATGCCACAATTTTATCTTAAGATTTGCTTTGAGGGCATAATTTATAAATAGAATTAAAATTTAGTATATAATAATACTAATAAAACTTAAATACAAATATGGTACATTTTCCTTAAAAAGTGCATTATTGGGGAGAAACGTAAGGAAGAACTATTAATTCATCTTCTGAATCCAGTTTTTATCTGTAGACTTGCATTTATGACTGACATTAATTGAACTTGAAATTGTCATTGGCAATGTACATGCCCTTAACCCGCGCCTGTTTGAGCAGCTTTGTGAGATGGATGCAGAGCACAGATGCCTTCTCTTATACACAGAAATAAGATGTTTATCCAAAGAAAAATTGCTAACCACAGTATTTGAATTACGAGAGCCATTTCAAAGATTTCTCTCAGAAAAGAATTCAATGCTGGCAGCACATTTCAGCGACAAGGTATGGGTCGCAAAACTGGCTTACCTGTGACATATTCAGCCTGCTCAATCTCAATCTGTGCCTTCAGGGGAAAATGACAACTGTAGCTGCATTAAAGCCAAAATGGAGTTGTCAGGCGAAGCAAAACTTAGCCCGGCATCACTCCATAAACATATTTAAAAATTAAAATAGTAAAATATTGATACACAAGGTGTATAGGAACCATAGCACAAAAATACAAATTCAAAGCATTTAACCAAGACACTAATTATAAGACTGACCAGCCACTCCAAGACATTAGCAGGATATTAGAGTTATACAAGACTGACCACCCAGGGCTAGAGCACAGGAAACGGCTAGGGATCAAAGGGTCACTTGTAGCTAACTGATAGGGGGAATGGATAGACTCACACTGAGCTATGGGCTAGGGTACAGGAAGCGGTCAGGGGATCAAAGGGCCACTCTTAGCTAACGGTAGAGGGAAGGGTTAGTTTCAAAGAAATACCAGAAATAATGGGAAGCCTTTATATAGTGGGATGAACGAATTCTCGATACTCGCTTAAGACAATCCATTGCTAAGGCAGTGCAGAAGCAGTCCCAGAAATTCCGTCTGGTAAAATTTTGGAAGAAAATATTGGAAAATTTCTAAGTCAGAAAGACTAATTCCTGAGTGTATTGCACTCCAACCAGATGACGTTGAGTTCATTCGGTTTCGGAACGAGAAAGGTATGTGTTGGCTGATTTTAATTTTGTAAAAACTTAGGAAAATAAATAATAAGATGTGTGAGGATAATTTATGTATTCTAACTACACCTTTCTTTCAGATAGTGCCAATGTGCTCAGGGAAGTAATAGCCCTGGCACCTAAATACTTTTATTTGGTAGTCAGCAGTTACTTACACTGCCTTAATTAAATTTCAGAACCAAACAGTAACTAGGACCAGAACCGGGTCAGATAGCAGACGACGCATTCTGCCGATTGTTTACGCGGAGCGAAAAGGGGCGGAGCCAGCTTGCTATTCAAGGGCCTGCCGTTGTGGAACGCTTGCGCGGTGAGAATTCAACGCTTTGTTGACCTTTCAACTTGCTCGAGTTTTGAGCTAAGTATAGTGAACGTAAACATTGAACAGAAGTGCATAATACCGATATACATGTATTGGGACTGAAACACAGATCGAAACTTATGTAGGAAAAGAGAACGATTGGGTAAAGGAAAACGGACATTAAAAATCACTTCGTCAGGGGAGGCTAGTGATTCCCTGAATTAGTTAGGACTTATATCTTTGTAATTTGGCCAACATTGTTAACTGTTCTTCTTTTATTGTCATTTTCTTTATTTTATTTCTTTAAATGTTATATAAAGTTTATTGTTAAATTTCCATTAGTGTTGCGTCAAATTCATTGTCATTCTTGTCTAGTACGATTTTATAAGTGTTGTCGTCACGTCTGTCTTGAGTCTGTCTTTGTCTTATCTGTCTGTCCTGTCTTATCTGTGAGGAATCGTTTCCTCTGGGGGCTCAATACGAGTTACCGGAAGTGACGTCCTCAAATTGTTGTCCGTCCTAGATATCCGTATTTAGGGGGGTACCAACAGGAGTTGTGGGGATGGTGCATGAACAGAGGCATTTTGGATATGTTTCAGACATTAGCAGGGATTTTAGGCGAGACTGAGCCTGAGCATTCATTCTCCCAGTTAGTGCACGATCACCTGTCTTTGCTTTTAAAAGAGTTTGAGCGCTACTTCCCAACCACAAAAAACCCACGAACTGGTAAGGAGTGGATCTGCGACCCAACAAACCAGACAAATCTAGCATGTCAGTGCAAGAAGAAGATCAACTGCTGGAGATTGCAAATGACGGCGGCCTTAAAACTATGTTCGAGACAACAACTCTGCCGGTGTTCTGGATTAAAGTCATGGCGGACTACCCTGAGATTGCCGCCACAGCACTTAAATCCCTATTGCCATTTCCGACATCCTATCTGTGTGAAGTGGGGTTTTCTGCAGTGACAGCAACCAAAACAAAACGGATTAATCTGGACATAAGCAACACACATCGGGTGTCATTTTCTCCTATTACCCCCAGATGGAACCGTCTCGTTGCAAAGAAACAAACTCAGGGTTCTCATTGATTTAGTGTTCTAGTGAGTTAAAATGTTAAATCACTTTATATTCACTTTTTGGTGTAACTGTATTTTATTTTGAAGGCACGTTTACATACAATTAAATTAAAATTATTAAATCAAAACAATCTAAAATATAAACAATAAACATCCCCCACCTCATTAGGCTGCAGTAAAATTATCAAACATTGACCGGTCTGCGGTGATAAAAAGGTTGGGGACCTTTGCCCTAAGAGACAAATTGACAGAGACAGGCCAAGAAGTGCTGGACAACCAAATAATGGTTCTCCAGTGATACATGGCAGCTGATAAAGAACAGAAAAGAAATCAAGCAACAGATCAACAGCAACAAGAACAAAGAGGAAAAGAAAGTTCTTCAAGATAAATTTACCCAAATGAACAACAGAGTTAAGAAAGGTGCCAGAAAGGACAAGAGGCTCTTTTTATGATGCGCTATTGACAGAGAAGGAGAAGGCATTAAAAAAAAGTGGGACCTCAGCACTCTGTACAAGGTCACCAGAATTCTCAACTAAGAAGATGAACGTGGAGACAGAGAAGGAAACCCCATCAGCAAAGAGCAAGACTATCACCTCTACTTTGACAACTTTTCCCCCTCTGTGGCTCTCCTGAACAGTCTACTCCGTGAGAAGACCTACACTTCATCAACAGTGCACCAGAACAGGAAGGATCTGCCTGTGGCCTTCAGAAAGAGAAGAGAAAACTGAAGCAGGGGGAGCATCAGGTCTTCCAGAGAGATCAGCTCATTGCAACAGTGTGGCATGATAAGATGTGCTGATGCTGTCCACCAACACCTCACACAAGATGGACCAAGTTGAGCGTTGGGACCGACACTCTCACACCAGAGTGGTTGTGCCTTGCCCTGCTGTTGTCAAGCTCTACAACCAGAGCATGGGGGGAGTGGACAAAGCTGACCAGATGAGGGGCTACTACAGCACAATCAGGAAGTGCAGGAAGTACTGGAGGTACTTGCTTAGCTTTGTCTTTGACTCAGCCATCAACAATGCCTTCATCCTGTAAGTGTGTTGCGAAGCCAAGCAAATGCTACTCCCTGCTGAACTACTGCCTGGATCTGTCAGACCAACTCATTGCACGCTTCTCATGCATAACTTGATAAGTTAGGCAGCATCCAAGAGAAAGAGCCAGACAGTGGCCCTGGACAATGTACATGCCCACAAACTGGTGAAATTTGAAGGGAGGAAGAAAGCCTGTGTGCGCTGCAAAGTGGCCAAACACCGTACCCCTAATGGCAGAGCTGTGGAGAGCTCATATGACTGTGATGTCTGCCAGATGAAGGACTTATGCTTCCCTGAGCACCTTGGCAGCCAATAAACAGTGAAAACAGTGTGTGTAAATAGTGTGTGTGCATGTAGCTGACAATCACCAGACAATAACTTTTTTCTTGTAAATATTTGTGTTCATGCATGGATTAAAATTTGACACCTCACAAGTATACTTCAGTTAAGGATATTAATAAAGCTGCTTTCATTTTGCAGTTATTTCATTGAAATATATGTACTAATACCTAAGATATGATGTTGTTACTGACGTAACCCTAAATCTCACTGAAATCCTGAAAAATCTTCCCTGTACAGAAATAAAAAAAGGAAAAACGTTTGTCCAGTAAAGGGTTAGAGAACTTCTAAATTGACCCCATCGTCAGTGAGAACAGATATCACCTGCAGACTCACCGCTCAAAGTCAACAGCAACCCTCCCACGAAAGTAGAAATCCTAAAAGCCTTGAAGATCTTAAAAAATGGGAAAGCAGTCAGCCCAGATGGAATTCCCCCAGAGGGACTCAAGGTAGACCTTTCATATATATATTTTCAAAAATAACCACGCAAAAAGTAACAATTCAAACTAGGCCTTTTTCAATCGACTTTTAGATACAATAAAAATAAAAATACAGATTTGTAATTAACATGGTTGCATTCTACATTTATCTCAAAAATAAATTACACAATTTGGCTACAAGCATTCTGACTACCATTTTGCACTTTTGCATTAATTGAAATCAGTTTGCTAGGATCATGAGATCATCAAGTTTTATTAAGTTTACTAATATGAAAATGGATTCAGTAATTAATACTGTTTTATAATATAAGGAATTAATGCAGTTTGTTTCAAACTGTTTCATACAAACTTCCATCACTCATAAGCAATGCCAGTGCAACATTGTGTTTATGTACACAATTGCTTGGAAGCTAGTACCATATATGCATACATGCATTCTTTCAGTCTATCATTTAGTGTTTGACGTTAAATCTTTGAATATATAGGGATTATTTTGCAGGATTAAAGTTATTTTGGGCAGGTTGGCTTACTTCCAATCTTGCCCAACTGATGTTCACAATGTTAATGCCCAGAAGGGGTTTGTACTGAGGCAGAACTACAAAACCTTAATGTTAGATATTTGTGCCTTACAATATGCTTCTCAAAAAAAAAAAATCAAAATAAAATATCCAATTTTAACATTACGAAAATTTATAAATAAAAAACATGAACAACATCAAAGAAAACAGATAACATAGACAATGTATCTCTATTTCTGTCAAATCTCCAAAACATTACTATTATACAATGTACAATTATACAAACAAATTTAATAATACTGATTACTGCCTGCGGTGATCAATATGAAATAAAATCTACACACATATTTACTTATTCAAACACAACAATACAATTATATGAATACAATGCAAGCTGAAGCATAAAGAATTACAGCTAAAAACAAACAAAAAAAACCCTCCCTATCAAACATAAATATTAATTAAACATTCTGCTAGGTACAAAGCTAAACACAACAGTTCCGTAGCATTCAAAACAATAACCATAAAACAACTATGGTGAATTGTGACAAATCCATGAATAAGACAAAATAAAACTTTAATATATTGTGATAGCAATGTGATCTAACAGCAGTTTTTGAAACTACTGAAATATATATAGAACTATGATTCTAATTATGAGTACTTTTGCCATTTTGCTGGTTGTGTACAAGACCTGAACAATTTGCTGCCTTATTAACTTCAAATCAAAATTTCCTTGCCCCAAAAAGATATGCTGAGCTAGAATGGGAGAGGTTGGGGCTATTGTAATTAGCTGGAATTTAAATTGGACAATCCTGCTATAGCATGCTTTGGGCACAAAGTTAATTATGAATTACAAAATGGAAATTTATCATGAAAGGAAAATGAGTCTGCACATATCCAATATATACTTGTATTGCTGCTGCCATCTCCCTGCCCTTATGCAGAGCTGATACCCATTCATAATCTATATCTATATTGAGCATTCCTGTTTAATATCTTGAATATGCTTAATTCCAACCAACCCTTTCTGCAAATGTGAAATAGATATACTGAACTAGTAAGACTGGAAATAAGCAAAGACACATTGCAATCTGTTATGACCCATTCCTCAGAATGACATCCAAATACTACCTCAATATTAAGGCATGAATAACTAATAAAATTATTTTGTTTACAAACAGCCTACAACCTTCGTGGCATTCCTCTTTTTCTTCTTAATAATTAAAGAGTTCCCCTTCTAACTTCTTTCTGCGCAAATTAGTCAGCTTTTGAATCCAACGTTGCATCTTTTCTTCTGGGTTACAGTTCAACTGGTTTAAAGAAAGAAAAAAGGAACACAACTTAATATTTGAAAGTTAGTTATTTATAACTTTTTCAGTTTTTAACATTTAGGCCTGATTTTGTACATTTTTATCTCCTTTTGACATAACTGATCTGTCTTGTAGTTTAAAATGCCCATTTAAAAAATCTTTTACTCACATTTAGCAACCTTTGTCCGCTGTCATCTTTTAACCCTTTCATAACAATGTCTGCTTATATCCTTTTACACCCTTAATCCTATCTGACATGAATTCCCCCCAGTGCATTCCTTAGATACACACATCCCCACGTTTTTGTCATTCTTAGTTTTGGCATATTTAACCCTCATATAGCATGCATTTTCAACTTTTTTTTTTTTGCATCCTTTTGCTTTCAATTACATGCTTTCAGGCAAGATATGGCATGAGAATGCATCCCCCCACACCCCAGTTTTGAGCTTTCATACTTTTGCATACTTTAGTATGTTTTTTTTTGCAAAATAATAATAACAAGAAAATTTTGAAAGCTTATCTATTCCTGTTTCTGAAACTTATAGACATGAAAACAAAACAGTTTTGATGAAATCATCCAAACCTAAATTATTCTATTTCTGAATTGAGATTTAGGTGATATTTTTCCTTGTTACAAAAAAAGCTTATTTAGAACCAATTACTACCTAGGTTTTTAAGCTTATATACACTTGTCATTTTATGGGAAATTGAGCATTAGTACAAATACAATTGTAAATATCTGTACATATCTGAACATTTTAATAAATCAAATATTTGGATTAGTTTGTTTTTTTTAAAGACAAAATTTCAGATTGTACATTTGACAAAAAAGGGAAAAAAGTATGATGGTAATTGAAAAAATGTTATATTATTGAAATATAACAATATCTGTAACAGAAAACTGAATATAAGGTAAATGTGATAGTAAATACAGAAATGACAAATCTTACTAATACCAGCAAATTGGCAAATTTATTTTTGGTAAAAGAAATTTCAACATTCAAATTTAAGTTGTTAGAAGGTGAAGTGAGGGTTTCTCAAAAAAATTGGTTTGTAAAACTGGCTAGAGACAGTATTTAACAATTATAATGTAAGGGAGGTAATCCTCTCTGTTTCTGTGTGCCATTCCTTCCTACAATAATGGTGGCAATTGTGAAACAAACTATTGAGTTTTCGGCAATTTTCAGCTCAGGAAATAAATTTTTCAGCACAGGTGAGTTGAAAAATGTCTTTATTAACATGCATTTTGTACATATAAAAATATAAAATCCTGAAAGAAAAGACACTGAACAATGCAAATATATAATAATCACAAGAATGGAAAAAATTAGAAATTGTTTTTCTCCCACTGGCTTGTGCTGTCCATTGCTTTAATTAAATACATATTTTTGCACCTGAAAATAAAAACTAACTTCAAGGTATAAAAACTTTAATAAAATGACCTTTGACTGATGCTGTCAAAAATTTACATTCAAGAAATGAACAAACCTTTCTCGATTTGGAGTTTTCCTGATTAAATTTGGAGCAATATCTTCTTTAGAGTCATCTGAGGATTTCTTCAAGAATGCATCATTAACAATTAAATCCAGCTCATAATCAGAACCAGAATTCATTAGAACAATTTTTATGATGCAAGTGGAATATTCTAATTCATGAATAGTTCAAGATGGCAGGCAAAAGATGTGTTCTTTATTTATGATTTTTAACATGATTAAGAGCATGACTATGAAATAAACTATAACTTTTAAAAAAGGTTAGTTACAAAATTAACATCTAATTTTGATGTACAACTGGTTTTTAAAGTAAAATGTTTAAAAAATAATATTTTGCAGATAAGCAGGACAATTTTTCTTTGTTCCCATTTGAAAGAAGTTAAAATAAGTGATTTTGCATCTGGAAGTATAAAAATTAACTGCAAGGAAAAAAAACATATATATATATATATATAAATTGACCTTCTACTGATGCTGTTAAAAATTTACTTACAAGAAATGAACGAACCTTTCTCCATTTAGAGCATTCCCAATCAAATATGGAGCAATATCTTCTCCAGATTTGAGGTTCCCCCCATCAATTAGGCATCACTATCACCTGAATCCAGCTCAGTATAAGGCTCATATTCGGAATCAGAATTCATTAGAATGATTTATGTGAAGCAAGTGTAATCCATAATTTGTTAAAAATTCAAGATGGCAGCCAAGGATGTGGCCTTAGTTTACAATTTTTAAGGTAAGATTATAATCAGGAAATAATAAAATACAACATTTTAAAAAGATTAGTAATATAAATTAACATCTAATTTTGATGTATAACTGGTTTTTAAAATAAAAGGTTTAAAAAATAATATTTTGTACGTAAGTTTAGGTGGTGTCCACACTGATCAATTTTTCTGTTCCTGTTAAAAGAGAATTAAATGCATTTACCCCTAAAGTAGCCATTATTCCGATTGGTTGTGTGTACCAAGTCCCCTTTTGAATGGGTAAAGGCATGTTAATTTACTTTTTGTGTGTGTGAATTCTTCAAATGAAAATTTGTTGTTTGTTACTTTTTTTAAAAAATCATAACTTTTAATAAAATATTTGTAATAAGCATTTAGACATTTTTCAAACATAGGTTCTAGATAAAAATAAAACTAATTTCAAAATTGTATCATGCATATGAAAATTTTTTTTTTAATTTCATGCTCTAATTTTTTTAAATAAAATTAAAAACTGAATAATTAATTATTCTAAACCCAATACCTTATATGGCCTTTGAACAAATCTGAAGAATAGATTTTAAAATAATTTTTTCCTTCTTTGTGTATAGTAATATGGCTTTAAACCTGTATGGAATCCTTTAAAAAGAATATTTTCAGCAATGAAATTCAGTAGCTATACCTTTCACCATATTTTGTGCAATAGGGCAAACTGTAATACACACACTTGTTAAAAAAAAAAAAAAAATCAATATATAATATTTAATTATCTACAGTAGATTTTCTAGATAAATACTACAGTCTATAAGCAAACTTGTCAATCATATGCATTTTAGTACAGCATATGGTTTACATAGGCATTTGCTTATTTTGGAGGGAATAGGACTTCTTGGTACAGCTTGAAATTTCATGTATGACTTTCAAGCTTAGCAAAATCATGGCTAGATAAAACTGAAAATTTACTAGGCAAAGATTCTCTTAACAAATAAATCATGGTAATAAACAGTTTTATTTTATTTTTTTAACCTGAAACCAGGTTTCTGTTAAAATAATAAGGCAAAAGATTGGTATTACTTACACTGGCATCAACAATAGCCTCGGGATCTTCCTGCAGCATTGCCCTATCGATAGGCTCTGTTTTGCTGAAAACAATTGAGCTGCCCACTGCACCAAACATTGCAAGATCATGCATAGAAAATTCTCCATTACTATCCTTGCTTTCCTAGTATATAAAAAAGAAAAATTTTAATTCACAACACAAACAAAAAATTAAGTAATTATTCTTTTCTTAACCTAATTTGATAAATTTTACTTCTATAGTTTAGAGAAGATGATAAAATTAAGTGTTTAAGGCCACACTAGAGAAGATGATAAAATTAAGTATTTAAGGCCACACTACTCTTGTTCCGTGAGTTTGGAATGGGGCTCTGTACACTAACAAATCCTGAGCGAAGGGATATTATTGTTTTTACTAATCTTCCATAAATATGAAACAACAGTATCCACTCCTTGAGATATTAATTACTGTGAATAGATACTGTTATTATATTGCTTTTATGCTACATGAAATACAATTTTTACAGATGTTATTTAAGTTTCCATGAATTTCAAGTATGTTTATTAATTTTCTATCAATTATTTTATTATATTATTATGTTAACCCTTTTATACATCAGTATCAAACTTAATTACATGCATATATTAAAGATTATGCTTTTTTGCAACTCTATACCCAAATTAATTATGCACCTGTGGAGATTTTTTAACTTGACTTCGTGCATAAAAAGCAGGGATGTAGGGTCAGCCAAAAAATTCCAACTTCTGAAATTTTAGAAGTTTGACTCCTGATTTCAGCTGCAGCTTTATTAGTTTATTACTAATGTCACGTGGCAAAAATGATACACCTATATGAAGTTATATGTATAAGTATGGTATATGTGTAAATAAATGAAGAAGTTGCTTTCACAGATTTCAGTTTAAAACTATTTTTCAAATATACAATACTATTAAAAATAAACCTCAAAATATATTTAACTTGATGTTTATCTAAAGTGAATTGGTTCTTTAAAATGATCACTTCTAATAGGTAGGGCTTCATTGCTGCTCTAAAATAGGGCAGAAAACAAACGTTCCAAGTCAATGAGTCGGATGGTAAGGCTGTGACAGTCAAAGTGCATTTATAGTGCTCCATTCAGAAGTTCGGTCAAATTTCTCAACCTCTTTCAGTGTTTGGTAAAAAATTAATTTGAATTTACTTATATATGATGGAGTTCCTCTTTTTCAAATTTTTCTAAATTTAAGCACAGATGTTTGACCAATCCTGTATGTCTAGATATTTTTCAAAATCTTCATCTTCACGGCTCCTATTAATGAAGATGAAGGTGATTGAATGATGTCCCAGTTATGCCTCACCTTCCTCTAGTATATCTTTCATATGAATTTCTAATTTATACAGTAGCAGATTTTTTCATTTTTAACTCACTACTTCAATAACTTCACAAGTACTTTTTACTTCAGCTGCTTAAAATATACTAAATTAATAATAAACAACTACCTGGAGATGTTATTTAAATGGATTAATGAATAGTTTGTTATAATTTGTTTATATAATATACCATTCATTAAATTGAAAACTTGTATATCAATTTTTTTTACAATTGGTAAAATGAAGTGTTAGAGATACCCAGATCATATAATAATACCTTGAGTGATGACTTAGTAGATCGACTGGATTTGAATACAGATGGTGAAAAGTTGTCCAATTCAATGCTAGCAACAGCATCAGCAAAGTCTTTGCTACTGGAAGGGTTCAAGTAGCTGGACTGGTACATGCCTGTCTGCTCTTTCAACTTTTCATCTGCCATTGCTGCTGCTTTTAAAGCCATCTTCATCCTAGCTTGGGCTTGTTCTGCTGGTGTCTGAAGTGGCAATTATCAAAACAATTATACAAAATGTTGCCAAATTATGCTCATGTCTAAAATATACATTGTCAGGACAGTTACCAACAAAATAAACTACAAAGTTCGGCTGGTTTCTAAACCTGCCTTTATCAGACCAGTTATCAGTAATGACAAGTTGTCTTGACATCTAAACTAGCCTTTATACAAACAGTTATCAGTAAAATACTGACAAGTTCTGCTGTGTCTCATCCACCAAATAATATAAACTGTTATGCAAAAATTGTTGTTAAAATCTGCTGGCATCTAAATCAGCTATTATCAGAACAGTTATAAGTACAATACAGTAAAGTTGTGTAGGCATTTAAACCTGCCTTTATCAGAAAAGTTAACGGTAAAAATAATGCCACTTTATGCTGGTATCCCAAACAGCTATGAAAATGATATGTAAAGTAAATAAACTAGTGAGTGGGGTTAAGGCAGAATAAATATAGGAAATAAAATAGCAGCAGCTTTGACCATACTGATTCATCCCCCCTCACCCCTTTAAATTTTCATTTACATGTATTATCGTGACCTTAAAATCAGTACTATCAACTAGTGTCTGTAGTAAATACATGACTACTGATTCAAAATAATAGATTCTGAATTGTCTTACCATGCCTTGAAAACCAGGAATGCTGTCCATAGTATTTGATCTAAATAATAAAAAGAGAAAGAATATTCAATAGCACATACTTAGCCCCTCAAAGTTCAACATTTACCAAAAAAGGAAAAAAATTACATTTTATCAATCTTAATTCCATATAAAAAATTATTTAATAGAAGTAAATGACATGAAATAAGCATTAAAGAATGCATTATTTTGATTCAACTTCATGATGTGTAAAGTAAAAATGTATGTTTTGCAAATAAAATGCGGCCATTGCTAGAATTTGAAGCAGATGCATTTTTGGTTAACTGCACTAAACCATTGCCAAAGCTATATGATATTTTAAATGTTAGTTTCGTAGAATGTGTTTCTCATTGCAATTTTCAGCAGGGAAAAATTTATTCAAATGTAGTAACAGCACGATTTAGAATAGCCAGATTTTTAACTGATCACATAAGCTCTCGTTTTAAAGTTATGCTAATAAAAATGGATCAGGAGAAAACTTAGGGTTAAAGCTTGACTTTTTATTCTTTTCTTACTAATATAAGAAACAGTCATATGTGGTCATGTGAAAAAAGAAATTCTGACCAAAGCAAATTTTTTGAAAAAGTTGATATGCAGCTGCAAAAACCCCATTGTTAGCAAAAATGCATCCAACGCTTAGTAAGTGTTATTATTTTTCTTTCAAACACAGTTTTAAGCCACATTAAATAAAACAACAGTGTGTTGGATAAAGAAATTATCTTTAATTTTATTGAAGTTACTACCAACAAATAATTATATTAAAGTATCACACTTCGCTATTAAAATAACAAAATCTGTGCACTAAACTGCAAAACAATGCCTTGGGACTACCTAATAATATGCTACAATTCTTTTAAAACGTGTAAAATTAATTTTTAAAAGAAGCAATTATAGAATACGTTTGCTGTATAAAGAAATACACTTACTCGGATCTGTTGGGAGTCCTTTCTGCTTTTCTATCAGGTGAAGATCTAGCAAAGAAGTAAAGAAACCAAAATGAACAGATTTGCAGACACAAGATTAATAAATTTGAAACAAAAAATTTGACATTTAAAAATGAAAAAGAAAAACTAAAGCGGTGATGAAAATAATAATCTGGATATACGAAATGACTGCCAGCTTAACTATCAATGATTGTCATCAACAAAGAATACTGTTATGCTATATATCTAACCCATTTATTTCAGTAAAACTACAAACCTTCATTAAGCAATTCAATTGCCAGTGCTTCAAATTACTATCAACAAAACATACACTACCATACACAAAGACTATCAATATGCCACATATCTAACCATTTATTTGAGTAATAATTACTACAAACCATCTTGAGGTAATACTTGAACTATCAATGAAGCACACACAATGCATTATATAAAAAATACCAACATGACATATTTAACACATTTATTTGAGTAAAACTACAAACCTTCTTGAGGTAATACAACTGCCAGCATTTGAACTATCAAAGAAGCATGTTCACTGTCATAGAGTACTGTTATGTCATATTTCTAACCCATTTATTTGAGTAAAACTACAAACTTTTTTGAGGTAATACAACTGCCAGCATTGGAACTATTGAAGAAGCATGCACACTGTCATAAACAAAGAGTACCAATATATCATATATCTAACCCATTTATGTGAGTAAAACTACAAACCTTCTTGAGATGCTCCCAGACTGGGATCGTGACTTACGACTCCTTTCCCATGAAGGTGACCTTCGTCGACTATAATAACGATTTCGACTATCTGAACGCAATCCTCTTCCCCGACTATGTGACCTTTAAAATCAATCATGGACAACAATCAAAAACTGAGATCAAATTAAAAAAGACTTTTCAAGGAAGCACATTTAGAGCATTAATGAATACATCAGATGCTCCCAGTTATATGGAACATCGCAGAGACTGAATTAAAGAAATAATAACCAATAATTTTGTTTGGTTCTAATTGAAATTCAAGTCTAAAAAATTACTGAACAGGCATCAGAAAAACTACTGTGAGATGGATAGTTGGAAAAAAGAACTCCCTCATTTCCAAATGATTTTTAAAAAAATATCAGAGAAAATACATCTGTTAAATTGTGACATTTGGTTTTCTTGGTTTCAGAAGAACTATGACTGTTTCTTTTTTGAAAGCTTAAGATTCACAAGCACACATGTGCACTAATCATAAAGTGTATAAAATTAAAGTTTAAATGGGGAGGGGAACCAATGCATAATACCAAATAGAACATTTGAAATAGCTCACATGAAATAAAAATTTTCAGTTTTTTAATTAATGGCATCCATGAACTTTATATTTTGTCTGACAACTGTCATTTTTTTCCAGTTTACACATTTACAATTTTGGTAATGTGCAGAAATATTTTATAATTTTAAAAAATTAGTCAGTTATGAAGGCTTTGTGCGCAGTATACTTAATAAGTACTTTTGCATGACTCCTACTAGGTAAGACCACTCGCTATATGGAGACTGGAGACGTCACTTTTTGACTGAATTCACTCATTTTCAAAACTATCTTATCTATCTCAGTAATTAAAAGAAAGAAATGGTTGGAAATTGTTTTATCAAATAAAGGAATCTTCCAACGTTAAATATAAGTTTTGTTTGTACATTTGAATGACGTATTTATTACGTTTTGATCGATAAACTCAGTCGGTAAAGAGTACTGAAGTGTCCGTGGCGAGATTTGAAAATGGTTACCTCCGACATCGTTTTTGGGTATGCTCACATAATGCGTTCTAACTCTTCAAGGATTCAACCAATAAAAATAAATCTTATATCAACGGAAAGCTAAGATAATGACCTTTAACATAAGCATCGGTTGATTTCATTTTAAAAAAATTTTACTGTAGAAAATGATAATCCAAATTATGTGTTATGTTTGACGCATTATAACTTCGAAACCCATTATCATCTGTTCGCCTACTTTATACTGTTGAAAAGGTCATCTTTTGCCCTTTAAAATGGTATATAACATGAACCAGAAGTCTCTATACAGGAAGTGTTAGTGGCAATGAACGCGGGAAACCCTAATAGTTTTTTTCGCGCACATGCCGAAGTTGACGAGAGATCGCCATCTTGGACCAGACGTGTATTAAAATGGATCAACTAGACAACATTTTGCGTTAAGTTTTAACAAAACTATTAAATTTCATCGAAATATTGCTATAGTAAAATGATCATTCATTATTTTTAGGTTACGATTTATTATAAAGTTTTATTTTGATCACTAATGAGGTTAGCTAAATATCGGCCTTTTAAAATATTGTCGCAAGAGGGTAATGATTAAACGATGATTCATGATGAGATTGAATTTTTAAAAAAATATATATTATTATTAACTAATCGGCGATATTTTAAATTAATTTTATAAAGCACCAATCCAAAATAAAGAACGACAACTCTTAATGCTGAAGAATTTTTGTCTTTGTTTGTCTGTATCTGACCAGTACTTTTAATTATTTTATTATAACTAGGACCTTAAGAAACAATCTAGTAAATGATAATTATA
Organism: Sinotaia quadrata; assembly: GCA_028829895.1. Classification (NCBI taxonomy): domain Eukaryota; kingdom Metazoa; phylum Mollusca; class Gastropoda; order Architaenioglossa; family Viviparidae; genus Sinotaia; species Sinotaia quadrata. Next base: position 112,460,506 of record CM054177.1, on the reverse strand, counting down.
ATTTGTCATTGAATGACAGATCAGGGTTAAGATATATATATATATAATAATAAGTGTATGAGTCAGTGAGTGAATCGATGTTGGTAAAAATTGATATCAGGACAATGATGAGTAACATGCTACTAACACTACAGACATACATTATACACTAATATAGTAGACATATAATAAGTAAAACTATGAAAGACTTTAGCTTTCAATTTTCAAGATATTTTTAGAATGTTAATGTCTTATATTATGAAACAAATAGACACCTATTAAAAATAAAGATACTAATAATTACAATTGCTGTTGAACTACAAAAAAGTATACTGTAAATAGTAACAACTAACACTAATAGTATTTTATTAAATTAAAGAGCATCAGTTTCGCTAGTTTTGATCTGTTTTTTTAAATTGTTAAAGTACATGTAGGTAAGACCACTCAAATTTTGAAGTCTGGTCAAATAAGCTGATATTTGCAGGTTATGTTATGTACCCCAAAGTAAGTTTGCATACAAAATTTTGGAGCTCTAGCTTTAATAGAAAAAAAGTTATGACGGTTCAAAGTTTGATGTAAATTGCAGAAAAACTCAGATTTCACGAAACCCCCTTTTGAAATGACCACAAAACAAAAACTATGAAACATACACAGTTCATCTTTGCTATGTCAACTCTCTGTAACACAATTATACTGCTGATTTTTTTTTAAGGATCACAGATGCATAGAAAATGAAATACAGTCCTCTCAAAATAGCATTTTGTTCAAAATTTCAAACGGCAAGTGGTCAAAAACAGAATGTCTCTTTTGGAGTCTTGTAAAACAAAAACTACTTCATGTACATCATCCAGATTTGGTATACTTGCTCTTTGGAGTATAGACATTTCCAGAGTGAAGTTTTAGACAATCTTGTTTAATAGATTTAGAAATAATAAATATAACATATGAAAAATATAGCTTTTTGCAATACAATCGCAATTAATGCTCACTTGTTTAAGAGAAAAATAGGTCAAACAAAACAGTTATTATTATAATAGTGTTTCTAATTGACAGCATGATCATTCTAACCTAAATAAAGTCATAAATTATATTTTGCATACTTATGTGCATGTATTTAGCAATAACTGAATAAGTTGAATAATGCTCACCATATGTCATAACATGAACTATCCATTTGTGTACCTACATCAGCCCTGTAAATCCTGTTCAGTCAATTTCTTTGCTTGTTATGAACTGCATTGCCAATAACTAGTTAGTTGATTTATTTAATTTTAATGTCTTTTCACTTGTGGATATTAGACACATTCACACATATGCATAAATATACTTTGATACACACATGATCAGAAGAAAAAATATAAACTTGTGAACAGATGCTGCTTTGATTTTAATTCTATTATTAACAAAGTATTAAGAACAGCACATTAATTTTAAAAACAGTTCAAAGCTAGCAAAACTGATACTCTTTTTAGTTTAATAAAATACTTTTACATTGTTACAATGTTAGTTCAATAGTTGTTACTATTTGACAAAGTTATATAATTCATTAATTGTCCATTATTCATTAACAATGTATTAAGAACAGCACAATTTTAAAAACAGTTCAAAGCTAGCAAAACTGATAGTGATACTCTTTTAGTTTAATAAAATACTTTTACATTGTTACAATGTTCAATAGTTGTTACTATTTGCAGTTTATTTTTTAGTCCCCTTCAAATAGCAATTGTAATTATTAGTATCTTTATTTTTAAAAGGTGTCTATTTGTTTCATAATATAAGACATTAACATTCTAAAAATATCTTGAAAATTGAAAGCTAAAGTCTTTCATAGTTTTACTTATTATATATCTACTATATTAGTGTATACTGTATGTCTGTAGTGTGTGTAGCATGTTACTCATCCTTGTCTTGATCTCAATTTTTACCATACATCGATTCACTCACTCACTGACACATACACTTATTACTATATTAGTATATATCTTTACCATGAACGGTCACTCAATGACAAATTCTCATTCATCATTTACTAGATTGTTTATTAAAATCCGAATTATAATAAAATAATGAAAAGTACTGGTCAGCTACAGACAGTAACACGGAGACAAAAATCCGCCAGCATTAAAAGTTGTCGTTCTTTATTTTGGATTGGTGCTTTGTAAAATTAATTTAAAATATCGCCGATTAATTAAAATATTTTCTAAAAAAATAAGTCTCATCATGAATCATCATTTAATCATTTGCAGCCAGTATTTTTTGTATAGGACTGCTTTTAATATGAGCAGTTTGTCCTAACAAATCATCACCCTCTTGCAACCGTACTTTAAATGGCCGATGTTTAGCTAACCTCGTTAATGATCAAAATAAAACTTTCTAACAAATCGTAACTTAAAAATAATAAATAATCGTTTTACAGTAGCAATATTTAGATGAAATTTAATAGTTTTTGTTAAAATTTACGCAAAATGTTGTCTGGTTGATCCATTTTAATACACGTGTAGTCCAAGATGGCGATCTCTCGTCAACTTCGGCATGGGCGCGAATAAAACTATTAGGGTTTCCCGCGTTCATTGCCATTAGAACTTCCGTTATAGAGACTTCCGGTACATGTTATATACCATTTTAAAGGGCAAAAGATGACCTTTTCAACAGTATAAAGTAGGCGAACAGATGATAATGGGTTTCGAAGTTATAATGCGTCAAACATAACACATAATTTGGATTATCATTTTCTACAATAAAAATTTTAAAAAATTAAATCAACCGATGCTTATGTTAAAGGTCATTATCTTAGCTTTCCGTTGATATAAGATTTATTTTTATTGGTTGAATCTCAAAAAAGCTAGAGCGCGTTATGTGAGCATACCCAAAAACGATGTTGGAGGTAAGCCATTTTCAAATCTCGCCACGGGTACTTTAGTACGCTTTACCGACTGTGAGTTTATCGATCAAAACGTAATAAATACGTCATTCAAATGTACAAACAAAACTTATATTTAACGTTGGAAGATTCCTTTATTTGTTAAAACAATTTCCAACCATTTCTTTCTTTTAATTACCGAGATAGACAGTTTTGAAAAAGAGTGAATTCAGTCAAAAAGTGACGTTGTCTCCAGTCTCCATATAGCGAGTGGTCTTACCTAGTACATGCATACATTGTAAAAATATAATTTTTGACTTTATTTAGTTAGAATGATCATGCTGTCAGTTACAGAAATTAGAAACATTGCATTATAATAAATGTTTCATTTTACCTTTTTTCCTCTTCAACAAGTGTGCGGATTTATTGCATGAAACTACATTTTTGAGATGTTATATTTCTAAATCTATACAAAAAGATTGTCTAAAACTTCACCCTCTAAAGAGCAAGTATACCAAATTTGGATGATGTACATGAAGTAGTTTTTATTTTACAAGATTCCAAAAGAGACATTTTATTTAGTTTTTGACCACTTGCCATTTGAAAATTTACAAAATGCTATTTTGACAGGATTGTATTTCATTTTCTATGCATCTGTGATCCTTAAAAAAAATCAGCAATATATTTGTATTACAGAGAGTTGAAATAGTAAAGATGAGCTATGTATGTTTCATAGTTTTTGTTATGTGGTCATTTCAAAAGGGTCTTCGTGAAATCTGTGTTTTTCTGCAATTTACGCCAAACTTTGAACTTTTTTTCTATTAAAGCTAGAGCTCCAAAATTTTGTATGCAAACTTACTTTGTGGTACATAACATAACCTGCAAATATCAGCTTATTTGGCCAGACTTCAAAATTTGAGTGGTCTTACCTACTCCTACAAGCAGATAGGCTCACAAAAAAAATTAAATATTTTCAGATCTAAGTGAAACTGGTTTCAAATTAAAGGAAATGCAAAATGAAAAACTGCCAAATTTTTCATATTGATATTTTAATTAGTTTAAGAAATATTGCAATTTAAAATTAAATAAATAGACCACACCTGCACAAAATGTTCATGATGGAAAGACTTTGGTGATCAATCATGCTTCAATAATAACCAGAAATCTTAGGGTTGCAGCTTTGTATTTTATTCTTACTGATATAAGAAAAAGTCATATGTGGTCATGCACAAAAAGAAATTCGGACCAAAGCAAATTTTTTCGAAAAAGTTGATATGAGGCTGCATGTCCCCATTGTTAGCAAAAATGCATTCAACACTTAATGTATAATTATTTTCTTTCAAACACAGTTTAAAGAAAATTATTTAATTACTGGTAATCAATTTGTTTGCATTTTTTCACTAGCAAGATTTCATAACAAACTGCAAGTAAGTCATGCTACTATTTTTGAAGGTTGATCACCATTAAAATTAAAAATTTATTATTCAAAGTTTCATAATCTACAGCCAAAAAGATGCACTAATATATTTGAAGGTACACACCGAGAATGGCGAGATCTCTCAGTAGATCGAGACCTACGTCTATCTGATGACCGTGATCTACGACGCCTGTCTGATGACCGGTCTCTCCTTTTATATCTCTCTTCAGACATACTGCGTGAGCGGGATTTTCGCTTATGCTTCCTTTTAGATTTCTTATGTTTGCTGCTAGAGTACTTGCTATCAACAGAACTCATAGATCTGACATGAGAAAAAAAAAATCAAAAAATCATTAATATTTTGTATACAAAGCAGGTTTTTCATCCTGTCTTAATTGATTGGGGAAAAAAATTGAAAATGAAAATGAAAGAGGATGATTTCTTTTGGAAGCGGTAGAGCGGGAGATTCTTCCGCTAAAAGCGGAAGGTATGCAGGTCTGCTAAACCAATAGTACAACAAAACTGAAAATTCCTACTAGGCTTGAAAATAAGTCCTATTCTGAAAATGAAAAATAATTATGTTGTAAATAATTTATATAGTTTCTGAATGTTCGGAGTGCTCCAAGTTGGAATTCTTGGTATCCTATCTTGGAATTTTGAATGATACACTAAAAACACAGAAGTGAATGCCAAAGCAACACTCTACGATTTTATATAGGACCCATAAATAAATGTATTCTTAAATCTTATAAAATATAATGGACTTTTTCCAAAATAAGTAGTCATTACTAAAGATTATTTCCTATATATTTTATTAAATTGTCAGAAATGCTGTGATTCCATGGAAATGAGTTTGATAAAATATGACTTCAATGAGCTAATAACTGTTATAATGCTCATTCGCTCAGTCAGTAGCACATATATGTGTTGACAAAATATTTAAACTGTACTATATCTATCACACTATAGGACTAGTGATATGTTTTGTTTACTTTTTGAGAATGTTGAGGAACAATTAACATAATGGGATCTTTTAATCTCCATACATTATTAGGTCAACCTGTAGTGACCATTTAAAAAAAATTTTGAAATTTTTTACCTGGATCTAGATCTGGATCTTCTCTTTTTCCTTTTCCTTAGTCTACGACTAGAATCTTCATCGCTGCTGGAGTGCCATCCCATTTTTGATGATTATATTAAGCTGATTTGTGCTAAATGGGAGATGATATATGAAACAATAATTAAAATGAAACAGCAAACCCATGAATTTGGGTTTCCAAAACAAAGCTGTTTCTACTTTTTGTTCTGCCTTAATAATAATAAAATAGATTAGATCAATCATCAAGCACTTAGTCTTATAATTTTTTTAAATCTAAGTGCATTACAATAATAATACTTAATAGGCCTACATAAAATACTCAAGATCTTTTATAAAAACTATTCAAGCACACAAGAAAACTTAAAAATAAAATAGCAAAATCAAAATGAATAAAGGCATATATATATATATAGAGAGAGAGAGAGAGAGAGTGATAAATGACAAAAGGAAGTATTTACAAAAGAGAAACATAGGCCCTAATTAAAGCAAATGTAGGCCCCGTAGGCAGCATAAACTTTCTGTGAAAGAGAAAAGTCTGTAATCAACGTAAATTTAAAAGTGTACAGCTAAACATTAACAAATGTACAGCTACAGTACAAACAGAAAAAAAGAAGATAAAGTGCAGATAAAGATTAAACAAATTAAATATATTTTTTAAAATATTTTCTTGTAAAAAGTAAACTTTAAAAAAAACAACTGTAACAATAATTAGTTTTTGGTTGTCTAAAATCACGTTTAGGCCTATATTTTGCGCTTAATAATATTAATAATGAATTAATAATGCTCTTAAAACTAATAAAAGTATGTCATTTGATTTATGTTTTCTAATCAATTTGAAAGTAATGGTGACTCTACATTTTTTTTTAACTTAGACAGTTGGCTACATCGGATTTTTTAGCAGTTTCAAACATCGATTAATTATCAAAAGATTGCCACGAATGTATAGACGGACAAAAGTACATGTATGCCTATACTAATAACAATGAATAATGAATAACTTCAATAAGGCTATACTTTTGTTGTATTTAAAATTGAATCTAGTGTGCGATTACTACTAAAACTATAAAAAGTACTTTATTTTAACTGTGTATTTGAATAAAGAAAGCTGTTGGGTTTTCCTTTCCGTTTAGGTGAGTTAAAAAAAAAAAAAGTCAGTAGCCATATTATAAGATTTGATTGAATTTGAAAGTGCTATTGCTAATAGCACAGCGATCCTCTATCACTTGTATCAGTAAGTGTTTGTGTCTTGTTGGTTAATTATATATTATTTTTTAAAGTATACTAACAATGACGCATTAATTTTAAATATCATACCCACCTTTTAAGAATAAAATGTAAGAACAATAATTTTTAAAAAAAGATACACATGTACAATAATACATAAAAAGCCCGGCAGCGTACGTCTTCTTTCTATTAATACACTTCCTTTACCCAAAGTATGCTGGGTAATTAAAAGCATTGTGGGAATGTATAAATAAGTCCCTCATATTTCTTGAGGCAGCAGCGCGAAAGCGGCGGAAGCCGGAAGCGTTCCCCACATTAACAACTTGAGGCAGCAGTGTAGTTTTCTTTATTTATTTGAAAGAATTCTAGTTTGAGTTGGTAAAGATTTAGAAGAACGTGATGAGATAGTGTACTTCAGTTAAATACACTCAGCGAATTATATGTGTATGATTAAAATAACATAAATTTGACGGCATTCAATTCAACAGTTTAGTACTTTAGTAGCATTGCACATTTAGCAGTTTCCTTTATAAAAAAAATAATAATAAAAGGACGCACTTTTTAAAAAAAAAGTAAAATTAAATGCGTTTTAAATTTAATTTAGGCTATATCACGAACCCGAAATGTTAATATTTAAATATAAATTTTGTGTCTTTGTTAAATGTAAATGCATGGCATGTACTTGTGCGTGTTAAAAATAAAAATAAATCATTTGGTCTCACATAAGAGAACTGAAAATAAAAAAACTAAATGATTCCATATAAAAATGATGAAATAAATAATATAATCTGAAAATAATACATGAATGTAGGATTGGAACAATCGCAAACAAAAAAGAGAGACAGACAGACAGACAGAGCTGTTCTTGCTATATTGCATAGTGTAATCATAAACATCCACTTTTATCGAACGTTATTCTTTAGTCTCTACAATCACACTATAACACACACACGAAAATACTTGGTTTTTATCGAACTTTATTCTTTAGTCTCTACAACCACACTATAACACACACACGAAAATACTTGGTGTTTATCGAACATTACTCTTTAATCTCTACAACCACACTATAACACACACGAAAATACTTGGTTTTTATCGAACCTTATTCTTAAGTCTCTACAACACGCTACACACACGAAAATACTTTGTGTTTATCGAACGCTATTCGTAAGTCTCTACAACCACACTATAACACACACACGAAAATACTTGGGTTTTCTTAGTCGAACTTATGAATGTGGAACATTAATTCCTGCCAATATTCGGAGTCTATTGTTGTTCTTAAGTTGGGGATGGGGGGCGCTTCCGACTTTTGCCAATTTCGAGCTGGGAAAGTGGGGTTGGGATAAGTTCGGCCTTCTGGCTACGTCGACTTTGAATTTTTTTAAAAGTCATCTTGTAGTGTCGTTGTTCGTTCGTCCGTTGCAAACATGTCTGGCAGGCAAAGGCGGACTTTAGCCCGGTATTCCGTGGACTAAAGTTGTGGTGGATGTTGTTGCTGTCGTTCCCTTTGTTGAAGTGGGAGGGGGTGTCTTACAGAGCCCAGACTAGTAGCACACCAAGTCTGTACCTAGTGAGTACGCATGCCCGGGAAGTTGCTGTGTCTATGACTGAGAGAGATACCACCGTCAGAGGGTTGGCTGTCGGGGTAAATCTATTTGGTATGATACCTTTAGTTGATAAGTGTCGCAGTGAGGCGGAACTTATAGGTGCAGAAACAATCGAGAAATCAGGAAAAGTACTCCGATTTCTGAGGAAGGAAAGAATGCTTGTTGGTCAGGGTGTGAAAGAGAGTAGAGTAGAGAATCGCAGAGAGACGAAGTCTAGTATTTCTAGTGTAGAAATGCAAGTGATAGCTCATGAAAGTGTGTCTGAGTGCCAACCGAGTGTAGGGAGACTAGAGCTGAGGGGTTTGCAGAAGTGAGTAGACTGGAAGTAGCTAAGGACACTTTGTTAGACTACAGTCTTACTACATCTGTCATAGTGAAGATAGTTCGAACATCAGGTCTGTACCGATAGGAGCTGGACAGCTAGCTGCTAGGCAAGATCACGCAGTCACGGACGATTTAGTAAGTAGACACGAAGCTCTTTTAGTCGTAGGAGATCGGTGTACCATGACGGCCGTTGATGACGTCACAAACTTTGAAGTTAACAGCAAGAAATTATGGCGGAACAGGTGCCAGTAACAGTTAGTTACGGATATAGGGATGACGTAACACCAACTTCCACTGATCAATTCGCCAGAGGTACGGATGATCAAGGAGTTGTATCCGAGTCCACAGCGGCTGGCCAAATGATTGGTACCGGCTATCGGATAGTGTCACTGTAGGTAGTTATATGAATTAAATATTAGACTGTTGTTGGTTGTGACGCTAAGGCACCGAGGTGATAGCCACAGATCGTAATGATTGCCATAAGCTAGCCCGATATTACCATTCCTAGCCCTAAGTGCTGTTCAATTTCTATCTGATGATCACCTGGCCCTGAAAAGGGCACGGATGTGGGAGTTTCGGCTGTTATTTACTCCAACCCTGACAAAGGTTTAGGAGTGGAATTGACTGAATTGGTCGTTGCTCGAGTATGCATTTCTTGACATTTATCCGGGTAAGCCATCGATGGTAGAAAGTGGGGTTGGAGAGAAAAGGGCATGTCTGTTTGCTTTGAAGGCAGTGAACACTGAGATGGCTATGAGCACTGAGATGGCTATGAACACTGAGATGGCTATGAGCACTGAGATGGCTATGAACACTGAGATGGCTATGAGCACTCGCACACCTCATTCGACTTCGAGTAGCTGTGCCGTTTAGACGACTTTCTCATCGGTTCACCGAATTTAGGATGGAGAGAAGATGCACCGTACCAAGCGATTGACCAACGATACTGGGATTACTGCCCTACTCCCAGGTCCTTTCAGGGCAGGAGACACTGTATTCTAACCAGTCACGATTCATTCTATCACGTGACTTAATAACAAAACTGAAAGAACGGGCTAGAAGAGGCAAGAGGATCGGCAATCTACCAACCTACTACGAAATTCAAGGTGTCGAAATCAACAACGATGGAACCAATACTATGACTATGAGCTTAGAACAGAACACTGAGCAATTAACGCTTTCAACGCCCTACTCTGGACCCTTTTTGACAAGAACACAGAAGGGGTTGATTCAGATCATGAGAAAAATTACGGAAGCTATTGTTTGCATTTTATCACTGTGCCAGGTTCTGGAAACTCACCTCCCTTCATCGTGCAAACCTACTTTGAAGTCGAGCGACATACAGTCAGCCCGAGTATAGCCGACGAGACAAACACGCTAATTTTTTGGAAAATACCACCAACTACAAAAAAAACAAACTCTACAGTCTACACAGACGACAAAACTGGAACAAAGACAGGCACATTCCCACACCCCGACAACTACAACAGAGAGAAAACCCCACAGCTTCAGTCATTTCCACAAGTGAAAAGAAAATACAAGCAAAATCCCAACAAAGCAAAAGACAAAAAAGAAAAACTATAGAATCCACAGAACTCAGACGATTGCAATAGATTCTAAAGAAAAAAATAATACAAACAGAAGCCGACGAAGCCAAGACAACCAATACTCAGACAGAAACAGAATTAATCACTGCCTTCGAAGAGATTACCAGGGTGCCAAGTGCTCCACTACTCTCACCTCTGCAAGCCACCCCACCACGAGCAACGTTAACAAACATCTCAACAGAATGCCAGGCTACAACAACAGAACAAGACCTAAAAAGGAAATGACGACGCCCACCACATCAGACTACAACAGCGACGTCAGCAGAATCAGCAACAGCAGACACAACTACAAAAGCAACAACAACGCCAACAAAACAGCCGCCGACAACAATGGCAGCCCAACGAAAGACAGACAGTACATGCAATGGGGCTACTTCAATCACCCCATAAAAGACTTAATATAATTATTACTCGACCACCTTTACTGGCCACCAGCACACACCTTTTGTTCATCCCAACGGACATCGGGAGCAACCACAGCGACAACACCACCACTGGTGAGGAGGACAGAGGGCGTACATACACACTAAGTACAGACTTGGTATGCCACTAGCCTGGACTCTGTAAAACACCCACACACCCCACCACAACAAAACTGTTGACAACAGCGCTTTGGTCCACAGATTTCCGAACTAAAGCCGCCTTTGCCGACCAGACAAGAGACGAGGGTGCTACGAAATGCAATGCCGCATAGTCAACCAGCAACACACACGGACACCCGTACTCTGCAGAAAACAGGAAATCTACATCAAGACTAAACCTTTGTGAATGAAGTCCCTACGACACAAATGAACATGGCAGGACGAGAAGAAAAAAAAAACCTTTAAAAAATCAACAGGGAATTTATTAAACAAAACAATGGATTAAAATGAAATAGAAAGAAAACCAGATAAAATGTCCAGAAGGGTTACAATAGCACCAAGCTCAATATCATCATAAAAGAGAAGGGTTTTTGTGCACAAAGAATAAATATAAGCATGAGCAATGTCTTTCTGAGTGTTTTCCTTTCAAAACTTATTTTCCATTCTGGTGGCTGAAACGAGACATGTCTGAAGCTGTTACTAGTGATGGTGTTTTGTTGTCATCTGGTTCGTAGTGGTGGTGGTGGGAATCATGATGTCCTCGCGCTGGCCAGGTAGATTATAGTGCTTGAATGGAGGGTCACAGGCTTATTACAGCAGCCTTTCTTTTTAACTAGGGTTTCCACTCATACAAAATACTAGACTGGAGAGAATAATAGAGCTTCTCCTGTTAGACATTGCCTAAGATCATATACTTCAGTGACGTCATTGCCTAAGATCATATATTTAAGTGACGTCCATTATCCATTCAGACAAATTTATACAAATTATAGTTAAGAGAAAAGTGATAACAGAACTTCCACACTTACTCTTGTTCAGAAATTTAACTAGCGAACATGTAAAATACATAAGAATGTGTATAAAAAGATAGATGCATAAACAAGCTGCAAAATTAGGAGAACATTAGTTTCAGTAAATAGCTAGAGAAACCAGATACTGACCTTTGCTGGCAATTACTGAATTGTAAAATTCAGACTTCCCACAAGTCTACAAACTTATAACTGTATACAGTCTGGAAAATATTACTACAGGTATCACTGTAGGAGATGCTGAGTGTGGGTACATGGTAGTCTAAGTTTGGTTTCACTAACTTACACTATTTAACTTTCCGACATCTGTTGTCCAGATTTTCCCACCCCTGGGTGAAAATCTCCATATCCAGTTCTAGTGTTCGTTGGCCAACGGCCATGATCCTTTCTTTTAGATTATCACACTTTTGGTCCTGTCTACAGATGATTTGAAACAGTAACCTGTATTGCCAGTTTTGACAGTAATTGAAATGTACATTTCTGTCCAATACATCTCAAAACAATTAAAATAGAAAATAACCATTAATCAATATATAGAGTCAGAAATTAATTTAGGCTGTAAACTAAGTCAAAATGAAAGACTGTGAAATACATGCACACTTCTAGTTGAACTCAACATCACACATGTCCTAGCCACTGCTTGTTGAATGGTTGCCGAAGAAAATTATTGCTTCACCTGGTTGTTTGGGGTGTTTGTTTAGGTTTAAACATAAATGTAGTAACGTTTTCCTCTCCACTTAAGTTTAAAGTTATCATTGGTACAAATCTTTGAAGGTGGTCAATAGTAAATAAATGACAAGAGGTGGTACTGAATGCCCAACAACTGAACATAAACAAAGACAATGACCCCTCAGTAACTGAGTAAGTCACTTCCATTTTAGAAAGATTTTGCGATTTCTATTTGTCACAGTATAAAACACCAATTTAACGACACTTGCTATTAATGTCAACTATTCAAATTCAATGATTGAAACATTTAATCTCTGAAATAATTACTTCACAACCAGAAGATACACTTACACACCACACAAATACTCACAACACAGCAATTACACTCACTATTTGCATTTATTTGTGAAGACAATTACAAATCAATTTCAATCAAATTGTGTATCACAGTTGAGTTAATTAAACAATCAACAGGTTATCACAGTTAACCCAAATATATGTCTGCAAACACAATTAATTAGCCTAAACATGTGTTCTAGTAACAGACTAATTGTTGCCTACACACTCCTTACATAAACTCAGCGTGGCCTAATCCCTCTAATAACAGACTCGGTTTGGCCTATCACACTCCTACATACTCATTCAAGTAGTGTATACTGCTGACATACAACTGTCCTTTTCAAAATTAATTAATTAATGTGACATAAATATCTTACACATTCATGATATTCATAACACTCCAACTGGACTAGTGTATCAAAGTTATAACTAGTAATTACTGAATGACAATGATTAATATCAACATACACACAAACAGAATTTCAGCTGACCAAAGTATAGACTAATCACAGATTCTGACTTAGCACACTGTCTAATGAGAAGCAAATTTGCTGTTTATATTTGATCTGTCTTTCAATTCTAAGCACAATTTCTGGACTTGAAACTGTTCAATCACTATTATTAGTATTAATGAAATAGTTACTGACCATTGTGATATAGAAGATTTATTTATTTTTTCTACTCAGACAAAATACATTTAACTTACTTGCTTTAAGTTTAACACAGAGTTGCTGATGTTCAATGATTTTATATATATATATATATATATTATATATGATATACAATGCTTTTATTTTAAAACAAATTATATATCATTATATGCACCAAAGTGAGAACAATATAATCTCATGCATTTGCAACAAATTCAGTATATAGTATACATGCTTTAATATTTTCTGAAAAATAAATAGAAAGAGTAAGCATGTAAATTATTAAAAATACATGTAATTAAATTACACAGACTTGAGACATTCTAAGAAGTGCAAGATCTGTAATTGATAACTACCCCCTCCCTCCAACCTTACTCTACAAGAGAGTTATAATTAAATAAACAAATAAAATATACATTCAAAACTCATTTTGTGTGTTAAATAGGATCTTAACAATTATTCTCCTATTGGCTGATTTCTCACAAAATGCAGATGCTAACTTTTATTACTGAAAAAATGTCAGTAAATAAATCTAAGTGTAATTTATCAGCACCGAGTGTTCTAATGATGGTGAAACACATAAAACACAGTGAGTGTTTTTACAACAGACTGAATGAAATTGACATAACCTGGTATGAGTGTTGATTATTTGATAGTACTGCTTCAAATTATACCACATACAAAATTTAATGATGCTTGCACTGCAACAAATCTGCTTGTTAAACAGTGTTTGAAAAATAGTCAAATAAAGACAGAATGGGTATAAAACTGAAAATTAAACCAAATAAAATGACTTCAGAATTAGGCACAAGTACTATTACTTTAAGATGAACACACACACACATGCACGCACGCACACACACATCTCTCAACAACAAAAATCTAGAAAAAGTGAGAGGTTAAAAAAATAAGCAATTACTCATTCAGAGTTAAGTATTTAAAAAAAAGGAATCCACATTTAATTGTGCAGAATAAGTAGATGAATATGTTAATATGAATAATTAATTATGTTTAGTTGTACACATATTAATTATGCTGTTAAAGTCTGAAACAAGTATTTCACTTTGAAACCATTCAAGCTGAAAAAGTGTTAGCCTTAGAAGTTAGATGGCAAAAAGATTTGCTGTTATTGTAGACTATCAAAAACTCACTCCTTTGCATTACCTGTCTGAAGAAAAAAGTTGGTATAGTTTGGACCATATGAAGATAAAGGACGTCCATATCTGGGTGGTGGTGGATGGTAATTATGTTGAGATCGTTTGTGAGATGTAAGTGTGGTTGACTGTGTGAATGATGAATCACAAATATCACACTTGTAAGGTTTTTCTCCAGTGTGAGTTCTCATGTGTCGGACACGACCAGAGTGATCTGCAAATCCTTTTCCACATTCTGAACACTTAAATGGACGTTCTCCAGTATGAGTTCTATTATGAAGCTTTAAAGTACCCGGCGTGGTGAAGGCTTTGCCACATTCTTTACATTTAAAAGGTTTATAACCTGTATGTCGCAAAGTGTGGGCTTGCAAGGAGGTGTACTGTGTAAAGCTGGCAGAGCAAAGTTTGCATTGATGTGGTTTCTGTCCACTATGCCGTCGTATATGTTCACTCAAACGCTTTCGAGATCCAAATGCAGCCCCACACTCCTCACACAAAAATGATTGATCACGAGTGTGTATCCAAATGTGAGCTTTAAGATTGCGAGTATCTGTAAATGTTTTGTCACAGTGTTCACACTGAAATGGTTTAGTTCCTGAATGCATGTACATATGCACCCTCAGTGTTTGTGGACGAGAAAATCGTTCTCCACATTCACTGCAAACATACGGTCTTTCTCCTGTGTGAATCTGCAAGTGATGTTTTAGACTGAAAGCAGATGAAAGTTTTTTTGCACAATGTTCACAATCAAACTCTTTCTTCTCTTCATGGGTGCGCAGATGACCTTTAAGATGGTGTGGTCGAGAAAATGATGCTCCACAAATTTCACAAATGAAAGGTTTCTGAATTTTAGTTTCATAAAACTCATCAAGTTGATTACAGGTTTTAGCAACTTGAAAATTTAAAGTGTCTAGGCTGTGCAGTTTTGCATCTGAAGTTTGTTCCTTCGCAGATCTAATCTTAATGGAAGTGTTTTCTCCATCATCTTGTCCACTTTCTTTGCTTTCAACCTGATCACTCTCAATATTATGCTTAGCATAATGCTTTTCATTTCCTTCAACTGTTACATCCAGTGATTTATTACAATCAAGACTCTTTTCAGGGTAATTATCCACTTGTTCCTCTCTTGTTTCTGTAAGATTTTTTAAATGTACCATTGCAAGTGCAATGTGTCTGGCATCTAATCCTACCTCTCTAGGTTGTTCCCAATGGACAGAGTATGGTAGTGCACTATTTAAGTCTAATGAAGGGAATGGCAAATGTGAAACAGGAGGTTCTGGATTTAGTGGCTGAAGTCCAACCTCAGTATCATTAGAACTATGCACAAATTGCCTGACTGGGATGGTTTCATTTAAAGTGAAAGGTGCATCACCAGCTGAAATTTCTTCCTGCCTTTTTGTGCATAAAATCTCATCAACATGGTGCACCTCTGAAGCAAGTGTGCATTCATTTATGTGGGCTTTACTTGTTTCTTGAAGTTTTGCAATTGTGCTTCCATGATGACTAGTAGCAAATTTAGTTTCCTGCTGACTTTTACAAGAGGCAAAGTTTCCAAGAAATTCCAAACTAGTAGTAGCTGACATATGTCGTGCTTTGCGGGGGCCCACAGCATCAACTACCTGATGTTTCTTTCTTTTGTGAGTTGTGAGGGTAGTGGACTGTGTGAATGCAAAACCACACATGTCACATTTATAAGGTCTTTCACCAGTGTGAATCCTCATGTGTCGAACACGACCAGAATGATCTGAAAATGATTTTGTACATTCTGGACATTTAAAAGGTCGTTCTCCTGTGTGAGTTCTAAGGTGTAAGGTCAATGTTCCTTTAGCAGAAAATGAATGACCACATTCTTCGCACCGAAATGGTTTCATACCTGTGTGGCTGAGGATGTGTGCTTGAAGTGAACAGTACTGACTGAAAGCAGCGGGACATATGTGACATCTATAGGGTCTCTGTCCAGAGTGAATTCGCTTGTGTTCACGCAGACGTTTCTTTGAAGGAAATGCTGCTCCACATTCATCACAAAGAAATGGCTTTTCACCAGTGTGTTTGCGAATGTGTATAGTTAAATTGTCAGGCTCTTTATAAGCTTTGTCACAATGTGGACACTTGTATGGCTTTTCACTAGAATGTACTCGTAGGTGACATTTCAGGTTGTGGGCCTGTGCAAATCGGTCTCCACATTCTTGACACATAAATGGTTTCTCACCTGTGTGTGTCCTCAAATGTATTTTAAGACTGTTGGCATTAGCAAGCTTCTTGCAGCAAAACTTACATATGTGTCTTTTAGTTGGCAAGGCAAGTATGCCAGGTTGGAGTGCTTTACAGTTGTGGTAGTACATGAATGTTGTTCCACATAGTTCACACTCCAAACATTTCTTTCTGACACCTTTGCGCTTGCTATGCCTGCCTATTAAACCCACATGATCTCGGGGCTTCTTGCAAATAAGGACGGTTCCATCTTCTGCAGGAGTGACAGTGTAGACGGTTGGAAAAATCTCTGTCTTAACTTGCTTCTGTATTTTAGCTGGAATTTTAGTGTCTCTAACATTTGGCAAGATTCTATGATTTGTATAGCTTACATCAGTGGATGCTGATGGATTCTGACAGTCAAAGTGGACAAGCAGATCTTCCAGCTCATCATAATCCACTGGACAATTGCCAGAAGCAGATTTTACTTTAAAATCAACACTTTTTGTTACATGTTTGTGTGCATCCTTGATATTTCTTTTACAATGTCTGACTGAATCATTCCTATTTGTTTCCATTGCAGATGTCTAGCCCTCATTGTCATTCCAATCTTCTTCAACTAGTACCTCAAGGCACAGGTGGGTGTTAAACATTTTAACAGAACACTCACTCTCTGACTTTTTTATAATGTGTCTGGATCTGCAAAATTTAATTTCATAATATATGTCACAATGGATATATCTAAGACTATCTTCATGATATGCAGTTGATTTCCAGTTTTAAAAAACACAAGCTTCTGATGCATAATAATGTTTATTGAAAATATTAAAAAAAATATGTATCACTGTGCTAATAATGCCAATAGTAGAAATTGTCATAATGAAAAAAAATCTGTCATTTAGTGACTGATATAAATAAAATTTCCAGTAATAAATAGCACAAGTTTCAAAAGTATGTCAGTGTTTGTTGAAAAACATTAAAATATACTAAATATCCCTCAAACTGCTAATAACATCTGTCAGAACTAATGTTTAGGTCCAAAATATACTTTCAGATGCTTCCAACTAGGACTACATGGACTGGTATTTTTTTAAAGTCTAAATACATATTTTTAAAAAAATCTTATAATTTACAGCATCAAGCACACTGAACAATTGATTTTAAAAAATAAAAATGTATTATTCAATATTGTAAAAGTAATATATGCTATATGAATAATTAAGAAAATGATTTTCAGAAAAAGTTTCAAAAATTAAAGTGTTGTTGCAATTGATTTTTGTTCCTAGAGAAACAATAAAAATCAATTAGGACAAGCATTTTATTTGGTGTTATTATCTGTTTAGTTATGTTAGCCTATTACAAACTGAACAAATGAAATATAACTCATAATAATTAATTATTCATATTCAATCAAATGAATTGAAAATAAAATAATTGGTCAATGTTACAAGGCTAAGTTAGGCATTCACAACTCATTACTACAGTTTGAGAGGAAAAAAAATATACATTTGAATTAATATTAATGCAATATAATGAATATATTAAGTTTTAGTGCCATTCTACTAAAACACTTTCCATTAAAGTTTATTTTAAGTTTTGTTAACATTGCAACAAAAATCAGCATTGTCATCGAGATCTGTGGTTCTTAATTTTTTTTTTTTGTCATGGACCCCTTTGAAAATCTGGTGAAAGCTAAGAACCCCTCCGTAGAAAAATGCACATAAGTAGAAATATAAATATAGTGAATATTTGACCCCAGATTAATAAACTCTGATCTAGATCTTCTGAAAAATTTTATAAACAAAAAATTATATGAAAATATTTTATACTCTAAGTATACAAAACAGCTATAAGATTCAGCCTTTGTATGAACAATTATAAGAGTTAGAAAATTAAATGAAATTACTTATTTCATTGTACAAAGGTAAATGCTTCTAATAACTCTTAATGCTTCTGCACCCCAATGAAGGTTATTTAGTAAACACCAACACTCCTTGTAGTGATTTTGTCGGAATTTTCACAGTACACTTTTCTTTTTTAATATTTGGCAGTCATGTTGTTTCATCATTATGAATAGATATTTTTAAGAACTAGATGTCTAAACTGTTAATTATTATAGTGTCAGTAAAATTAATGAATAATTTTCATGGAAAGTGGTTTAGTAAAACAGTACTAAAATTAAATATAAAAATTATATCAAATCATACTGATTTTGTATTATATAAATAACATTTATTTGTTGTTATCGAACTTAAGTAATAACTGTGAATGATTAAGCATTCATTCTGACAGAACCTGTATTATACTGCTTTCTGTTCACGGCGGCTTTAATTGACTCTGGGTTGTTGAAAAAAACTTTGCGACATATACTAACAAAATTTAAGCATAGCAACATAATAAAAGTGCTAACTACATCATACTTTGAAATATATAGAGTGCATTTTTTTTTTTTTAAAGAAAAAGACATATGAGATCTACAGCATTTCGTTTTATTAATATTCCTATTTATTAACTAAATTTAATATATTACTTTATTTATTAGCTAGTTTAGGAGAATAGTTTTCACTTTTTTTCTCCTCATTAAATATTACCAAATTCTATAGTAAAATAAAATTCGGTATAAAAAACGTTTTTTAAAAAACAAACAACCTTAGATATGATTGTGAGTGTGATAGCTGCTGACAGAAGTACAAATACACATAGGTCTAGTGTACTATTTATATTATTATTTATTTATTTATTAAAGAAGTTTGAGAAATAAAATATGCATAAATGTACTTCTAGAAAGTTAGTTAAGCAGTAAATATATAAGTTCATTAGTGATTAAATTCGGATGTTTTATTCAAATATATGTGTAGCTAATAACTGTTTTGATATTATTGTAGCGCGCTAATAAAATAAGAGTAATGACATACTACCTACCGTCCATTTTGCTTTTTTAGTTTCAAGGGATGTCACTCTTAAAATTAAAAATAACTCCCATTTAATATTTATACTTTTACTTGCACCTTTTCATAAAATCAATGCCTTATTACTGTTATAAACTAAATATTAAAAAATAATCTCCACCAGTCTGACATCCACTGGTCGGTCAAAGATACTTTCTACACTTTTAATCTTTTTAACAAAGGTTAGTTAGTTTTACTTTACAGGTTACGCAAACAGGTTGTGAAGTCAAATTTGCTGTAGGATCTATGAAATAAATGTGCGTTCTAAACGACTGTGGCATATCGTTGGCCTAATGGAAAAGAGAAAAACAATTAAAAAAATACAGAAGTGTTCTTTGTAATGTATCATACTTCATCTCCACACACAACCCCCCCCCCCAAAAAAAAAATAAAATAAAAAATTGACAGTTTAAAAAAAAAACAGGTGAGTTATTATAACTAAAGTTCGAGCTGTTCGACAATATGTTGACTTTTGGTGAAACTTGGTATAAACTGGGGAGGGGGGAGGGGTTTGGTTAATTTTTTTAATTAAAAAGAAAAAGCTTACCAATAGGCGGTTTTTATGGAAAACATTCATATATTCAGAACCCGGATGAGCAGTCAGATGAGAAATTAAACGTTCTTCTAACTATCTAAGCTACAGACATCGTGGTAGACTTGGCGAAATAAAAAAAAAAACCTGCTATCACGTTGACCTTGGGAAGAAAGAATCCAACTTAAGTTGAATAATCGGAGAAGTGATACGAACACATTTGGTTAAATGATGTAGAGAGTCTCGTTGCTAACGTCTGTTATGTATCTAGAAGTAGTTTATTCTTTTTTTTCTCTCCAGTTCCACGTACAGCTGTTGACTTAATAAGCTTGCCTGTAACCAGTTTACCTATTGTTGGAATCGCAATAAAGCAACAAGAATAATAAAGGTAAAATGTTTGTGGGGGTAAATTTTTTAAAGTTAATATTCATCTCTCTCAACATACAGTTATAGTTAAAATTAGAGAAAAGGCGCTGCAGAATTAAAAGTCAGCAAACCTAACCAACTAATATATTTCTGCATCCAATTCCAAACCGTAGCATATGGGTGTTTTATCAAATATTAGATTTACATCTCTTTAAATGTATTTATATCTTTCTTGCAGAAAAGAAAATTGCCCTATATATATAACTGTTTACTTCTGAATTCAAACCAATTTTTTTTGTAGCTAAATAATAGTATAATTTTAATGATCTGAATCTTTTAGTTTTAAAATAAATTGATTACCAGCTAGCTTGAAACTGTCAGCTTACCTCCTCTTAACTTTACTGCAAAAATTTTGCAATACATTTCTCTCATCCTCCCCCACTTTCCAACACTTTTTTTTTACATTAAAGATTACTCTATAATATTGAAATTATTTTACTTTGTGTGTTTTGTCAGTATTTTTTAATCTTACGCAAATTACATAAATAGTAGGGCACAAAAAGGAATAATATATCTTATATACATCTTGCACCACTGCCTGTGTATTTTAATCCCCCCCCCCCCAAAAAAAAAATAAAAACAAATCAACCCTCCAACAAATAGTTCTGAACACAGCAGCTCACATTCTTCTTTATACTCTCAACAGATGCTGAATCTTTTTTCTCTCTCATTAATCTATGTGCCCCATGCCAGAAACTTGTACTATCTCTGCATATGTAAGAAGCTTGCTATTTAGCCTTTATATATCCACATTCTGGCTTAATATTCTTCCAGAAAATCTAAGATACTGCTGAACATTTTGCTTTTCACTACAGTTTTGATATACATCTGTTTTGTGCAGTGCTCTTGAGACAGTACCACAGAAAAAGCTTTTTGTAGGTATGTTTGTCATTAATTGAAACATGAAAATTGGTTAGGAAAATATCTGTTGATTTAAATATTTTAAATCAATAAATGATTGTGAACTGTTAATAATATGAGCATTTCTAATCATTTAAAGTTCTTAAGCGTTAGTTAAACATATATGGTCCTTTGTACTTCTCTGTACCAATGGTTTTCTTCAGTAGTTTTAATGATACATTAAGTCATCAAATTTTTTTTCAAGTAGTTCAAATATTACATTGCCACTAGTATTGCTCTTCCAGACTTAAGAGCACAAATTCTGGAATTAACATGAATAACAGACATATGTGGTGATAGATCTGCAAATTGCAATGATGGATCTAAACTAATTGTAATGATGGATTTATACCCACTAGTATGATAGATCTATGCTTAGGATGCAATAAAAGAAGTAGGAACTCTATTCTTAATAAATTAACAACTTGATAGGATAGATGTTGGATAGTGCTAGAATGTACTCCATAGGCCCAGTTGAAAGTAATTTAGAATGAGACACTATCCTTAAAAATGAATAACAAGGAAAAAAAAAAGGTGATTTTACTCTTTTAGTGAAGATGCCATTTGCTCTCTCTCTCAAAAAAAAAAATACTCTCCAGAAAAAAAATATTTGTTTTTTAAAATCTCTTCTGGAAAACAGAAAACAACAACTCTTAAATCAGAAAGAAAAACAAACAATACATTTTATTTTGCACATAAATGTATTACATACACATTAATCATGTCTTTGCAGCTAAATACATACATATACAAAACATACATACATATATACAGTGTGCAATTTCATACAAAAAGTCTGTTAACAAAGACAATGCAAGTAATTAAACAAAATATCAATTGATGTTTGTGTTTCATTAAAACATCCCCACCCCCACCCGCACCCCTAAAAAAAGACCCACAACAAAACAGCCCCCCCCCAAAAAAAAAAAAAAAAAAACCAAACAAACAAACCAAGTGGATAACAATTGTTAAAATCATATCTAAGTTGATACTATCATAATATTGATTTGCAAATTACTCATTATTCTGAAACTGAGTGGCATGAAAACAACAAATTTATATTTATGAAATTTGAAGTAAGATATACAGCACACTCCCTAATGCATGATGAAAAGTTAAAATTGTGGTACATCAGGGCTTTCAATTTCAAATTCAGTTCTAACAAAAAATACCGTCTACGAATTTTGTAAGTTATAATACTAGATCGGTCATAATTTAATTAAAAGAAAACTAGGAAGAAATGTAATGGTTAAAGTGACACATTCATACAAAACCTTGTTCAACATGTAAATTAAGAACTTGCAAGTTTTAAAAAATCTTCTGTCACTGGAAGCTTTTAATATGAAGATTTGTTTATGGTATAATTCTAAAATTAGAAAAATTACCATCTACTATACTCCAATCCACCCCCATCAGATGTGGTAAATTGCAGCATTTATACATAAAAGAAAAGATGGTAATTTGTAGTTAGACTGTCAGTGATAAATACAAATTAAAAAATGTTTAGCTGTGGGGATTTGAAGACAAAACGCACTTTGCAAAATACACCTATATAAGAAAAGTAATAATAAATAAAAAAAGCATACATTTGTTAAACATTGTTCATTAAAATTTTAATAAAATAATCATAAACATAAGTGATTCATTCATTTTCAATATTAGAACATGATTAAACTTTTACAAAATAAAAATATAAAATTACTGTATAAATAAACCACAGGACATGATAATCAACAAATAAAGCATAGGTAATGTAAATATTAAAATAATAATAAAGCAATATTAGTTAATAAAGGAAAAACTAATATAGATGTAATATTTCATTTCAATGTATAACAAAAACATAATCAGATAATGCTAAAATTAAATACAAAAAAGAACAATTGATCATACATATTTTGTTTTATCAACAGGAGCACAAAAGCTCAGGTACTCTGTATTCAGTATACTTCAATAATCAACCACACATTTCTTCATTAAGAAAAAAAACAAACAATTATTTAAAATTTAGGATGACTAGCAATGGTTAATATCTACAATTAGTGGAAATTTAATTTTCCTAACATATTACAGTAAAAAATATGCTAAACAGTAATGTCACTAATGCATTTTACAAACCAATGCATAATGTTATTTGGATTAAAGAAAAACTAAAACAAATGAAATCATACCGTTGATAACAGTTGACTAAATCAAAGTAGAATATAAATTACACATACAGGAATTAAGAGACTCTCTCCCTCACCCCTCTTTTTTTTTAAAATGAATTTTTATCTGTAATGTCCAAAACACTTTCATTTAGAAAAAATTTCAGTTCTGAATGCATTTTTAATGCTTAAAACTGAAATAAACTGCTATTGTTTGTAGAAAAAGTTGTATATTTTTAATGGGATATGTGTTGTTTCGCTTTTAAAAAAAAAATTATCATTTGTGTTAATTTAACTGTATGTATAAAATCATTCTTCAGTTTGAAAGTTGGTGATTTCAACCATTATTATGCAAATGACAAATGCATATAAAAATAAAATAAATAAATAAAATAATAGTAATTATGAAAGTGTAGTTTTTAGAGGAAAAACATAGTTTACAAAAGAAATGTGGTAATATCTATAGTAAAGCAAACATTTCACTTATAAAAATAGAAATCTATGCACATCACACAAAATTAAAGTCAAACAATATTTATACAACAGGGAAACTTGTTAATTGGTGGAATATTGAAGACGATAAATTAAGCTAATATATAGTTAAAGAAACCATTTTCTCGTTAAATGCATGTATCTTTAATATACAGAAGCAATACTCTTCTGACATTCACATGCACACTCACACATACACAGAATATATAGGGACACAAAGAAACATTAAGCTTACACATTAAGAAGTGCACTCTGTGTAGGAGGGAAAAATCATTTAACCACTCAACCTACATAAAAAAACAAACAAACAAACAAACATATCTCAGAACAAATCCAAGCCTATTAAAAGAAAGAATGGGGGGGGGGGGGAGAGGGGGGGGGATTTTTTTTAAAATTTAATTCTTCTGGTGAGTAAAACTGCCATTTTAAATCAAGCTAAATTTAGCCATTGTTGTAAAGAATACAGGGTGTTCTATTGGTATGGTAAGAAATATATATATATAAAATCTAGTGAATGGTCTGATTTAAGCATTCTATTAATTCAACAGCTAGCTGGCAGATAAAATAATTCAATAAACAACAACTATGATTCTTTGGTTTATCTATAGCTCAAAATAAATCTTTTACAAACTATGACATTTTGTTTTAAAACAAATTACTAAAATTTTACTTTGCAATTTAACTTCTTTGTACTTAATTTGCAATTAATTTGTAAGTAGCAGATGTAGATCAGAACGTCTGAATAAAATTTCTTTATGTGCCTCTGAAGCATCTATGTAAATAAAGTCCCAAAGGTCGGCTGTATTTTTGTACTTTAGTTATATGTTTAGTAAACGCGGCTCAAAGCTTTTGTATAGGTTAAATGCTCAACATTATTTTATATTAATAAAAGTTGTATTTGTTTGATGGGCAAAAGGGGAACAGTGGGTCATGCACTTTTTATATTAAAACTCTTAAACGAATCAGAGTGAAATGTAAATAAATGGGTCAGTGACTGTGTCTCATGGAATTCAACAGTAATTTAGGGCATATAGTTATATGGTATACACTTTCTAAAGAAAAATTATGAAAAAGAAATGTTGTATAGTTCAGCTAATTTGGTACAAAAGCAATAATAAAAAAAAATTAGTAGTAACCTACAACTAACAAGGAGTACTCTGATACAAGTTTTATATTAGGAATTGAACTTATAGAAGAATTCATTTGCAACATTAGTTTTTATTTAAATAAAGTACACTTTCAACATTTACTTTATCTAGAATACTAGTCAAAATGAGTCTTTCCTCCTGTTCTTTGTTCTTTTGTCAGATCTTTGTTTATTAAAAAGAAATTGTAGAATTCCCAAATACTTATAATAAATACACAAGCATATAAATGCAGCAATATATACCAGAAGAAAGAAGTAAAAAAACAAAACTAAAACAACCAAAATTTAAGAATATTGCAGAAATAATACAATAACAAACAAATCTTAATTTTCTAATGGAAGACAAAAATGCTGTGCGTTGAATCAGAAGTGTAAACTATCATACAGAACCATTAAACCAATAGTTATATTTCTTGCAAATTCCCAGTAGACAATTAAAAAAAAAATCCTTAAAGCTTTCAAAGTTACAGTGCACTTAAAGAAAACAGTAATACTATTTAGGATAAAAATGCATCTTTTTTGATGAACTGTCACATTAGAAAAGATACAGATTACATATTAATTAATCAGCTAGTATCTGCCTAAAAGTACTGGTAAATACTCAACTGTATTGTGTGCCTAAATATTCTGGTATCTGCCTGGAGTCCAACAAAATATTATGATTTATATTTAAGTTGAAAACATAAGGACACATTTTAGTTTTTGCCTGGGTTACTTTATGAGATCTGTTTTGGCTACAAAATTCATGAACAAGTATAAATCCTTTGAAATGCAGCTTTAATCTGAATTAGTCACAAGGTCATGCAAAACAGAATTAACAGAAGAACAAAAATAAGCTTCCTTATTACTTTTTATAGTGGAGTTTTACATACTTACTTTTCTAGCAAGCAATCAGCTTTTGTTTTGTGAAATCTGCTTCAGATTGTCAAAAACACTTTTTGATGTTACATGTATTGGAATTCTTGTATGAAGAGCAAATAATTTAATTTTCTCCTTGACTACTGGAACTTACATTACATCCAGAAAGGGACAGAAAAAATTGTTTGTTGACAAAAATTATGTGTCAAAAAGATTTGTCAAGCAAGATAAATAAATAAATGATTAAATTAAATTAAAATGAATCACTACAAGGCTTGTAGGCTTGAAGAGTACTGTTACACATAAATATGATTGATTTCTTTTGCATCTTTGTACACAGATATTTTACAGTTAATCAATTATATACAATAAAAGAGTTACATAATAAATGAAGGGAGTGTAAATATCAATGCCCAAATGTACTTTTAAGCAAACGAAAGACACAGTGTTTTCAGACTGTTACTTGCAAATAATTTAACACAAGGAAAGGATAAGCAGATGTGAACAGAATATTAATTATAAAAAGTAAATAACATTGACCATTTACAAATGAGAATTCTTTTCCACATACTGTCTTCACAGTAATCAATAGATTCAAAAAAGAAGATTAAAACCTGCCAAGATGAGAATAAAAATATTTAGCATAGAAAAAGTAAAAGTCCCTGAACTAAATTAAGTGGATGAGACTGAGAGTAAGCAGACTACAATTTATCAAATGATTTAAAAGGAAGATATGTTTAGCAAATTATTTAAGAGATCAATCAAGCAATTTTATGGGGAAGACAACAAAGTCATGGATAATATCCTTTTCTCATGTGACACTTTTGTCATGATCAGGACAATAAAATATTGTCCCCAAATCAAAATATGGTTAACATCTAATAATCATGTTATTCTGGCAGTCTTTGATAAAAGAAATTTATTGATAGGAACATTGAAGACAAAGGCCAGTGAGTTAAGAATTATGTCTGTCCATTTCTAATAATAATACTGCATGCATTCAAAATTGTTAAAATCAGCAAATTAAGGGTACAGAAAGTGCTAGGAAGAATATATGCAAAGGGAACTCAGATATATTTCCATCCATCACAAACTGATATGGCATTTGTACACAACCTATTGCTGATTACACGTTTTGGACATGCATGAATGTCTGCTTGTCTTGACACATCACCTCAGGACATCATTACTCTAATCACACAATATCACAAACATGAAATTAGATAATGGAAAAGGATTTCTGTATGTGAAATCATACTGATTCTTGATGTTAAAAACTTAATGTTTTTAAAATGGTTTCTTTGTTTTTGAGTTGTTTTAAGCATTAATTATAACAGTAACAGTTAAATCTGAAGAACAAAATTATCTTTTCCTTCTTAATGCGGCACTCATCTGATGTAATCAATTTTACTACTAACAGAAAGATTTTTATAATGAGAAGGGCGCAAAACCATGTCTGTTGCCAAAATGGATAAACCAAAAGTAACTTTCATTATCTTTGAATTCAGAAGTGTAGCCCAACATTTACCTACAAAAAAAATAAAAAATACATACATGGAAAGGGTTTATCTAATTTGTATTTTAAAGAACAGCCTGATAGCCTTCACGGCAATATGCCACTCTTAAATAAATTTTAGCCATTGGTGTGTGTCAACAAGTCTAGATAACATGCAGCCTGATTGCTTTGGTATAAGATAATTACACTACATATTGCATTTGAGAGAGAGAGGGATGCTACTCTTAAAATTATTGCATATGCTCAATTATTTCAAGATCAATTGAACAAAATTATTAGAAAAAATAAAATATAAAATTGATATGATATTTTGAGGGGTGGGGTAGGGGAAGTAGAAAAGCAGAAATGAAATCTAATTGCTAAACTTTTTATAATCTTTCAGGACTAAATGCCCCCATTTTGTTTATCTAATTGTTTTGAGAGTATGTGTCAATGTCTAATCAGACAAGTTTCAAATTTTCCTTCTGACAAATTTCAAGACTTAACATAAACTGATAAAGAGATTTTGGAGGTGATTGTGCTATGGTAAAGATAAATCTATAGTCGTTTTTCTTAATCTCAAGGATAAATCAGTTCAGTGACAGATATTATTTTTCTACAGGAGAGATAATTACTCCAAAGTTTAGCAAAACTTGTACAAATGTTCAGTTTATTTTATTAAATTGGCAATTTTTTTCCTACCTCAGTATTTTTGCAAGATGCTTAATCTCAAGATACTGAAGTATACAAAGACTATTCATTGCACATTCACCCCCACCCACCCCCAATAAATAACAAGTAAAGTATTTAATAATTTATGACCTTTACACAAAACGGAAGATGCTGATGAACACATGAAAGTGAGCAGCAAGGGGATATAATCAGCAGTTTTACAAAAGATCAGAGACTTATAATAGTTTAAATGTCTCAAAATTTGACCCCCAGCAAAAGAAGCTACTATTTTCTTGACAATTAGGTCTAACCTCCCATCAATGACATACACATATTTTGAATATACTATGAAGCACTGGCAAATTATGTATTCAGAAGAACAAATAGCAAACCACAGACATATATATTTAGTCTCCTTTTTGTGTATAAACCCACTAGTATGAAAATTATTTCTGAACCAGCAGAGAAAAATTCCAGATGATTATGCATGACTTTTCCTTTCTACAAACTGAAAACTGAATAATGCTGCGTGGCAAATTGATGAAGGGCTACTGTTTTAAACTAGGTGTTTCTTATTCTCTGAATCAATGTTTAAAAGTCCAGAAGCAAAGAAACATGCAAGATTATCAAATTCAATATACGATGATTTTGGCTTAAACAATTTTATTCACTATTAACTCCCCACCCACACACACACACAAATCTGTTGGCTGTTGTGTGAAAAATGTTTGCAGAGGGCTTGCACTGAAGAAACAGAATGATACTGCCTAACTGATCAAATTAGTGGATAAGACATGAATGCTTGTCACATGATTTTCACAATGACAGGACAAAAGCAGATTCCATCTTTAATTCAAGAACATTTTTTTCTGGTCCAAGGATTCTTTTTCTGGACTTAAACTGATTGCAAATTAAAGTTATTAAAAATTACAGGACAGGTTCAGTGGGTGTAATCTCGTCATTTGTGGTCAATGATTAATGGCCAGTAAATTGTGCACATTTAAGAAAAATTGGCTTTTGAGAGCTGTTCTGCCACTGTTCTTTTACTAAAAGTATTCAGTGTAAAAGTCTGGGCAGAATCTTATATGGTTCATTCTAATATGACAGTAAGCCCTTTAGTGGAATGCTATAAAATAACTTAAAATTTTTGAATGAAAATTTTGTTAAAGAATGTGAAAGAAAGTCCCTCAGTAGGATGGCAGTGGGTAGCTTTTTTCTTTCTGTTTCCAACATACATATTTAGCAAAAGTTGGTGCATAACAAGAAAAGCATGAAAATACCATACGAAGCCCTGTACTAAAAAGTGTTCACTATATTAATTACAGCATGTGGCATGAATAATGTCAAAAGTAAAAAGTATTTTGAGTTAGTAAAGTAGAAATCATTCACTTTTTATTCTTATATGACTTTCAACATAGTTCATAGGAAATGGCAATGGACAAGTTAGCAGAGATTAAGGTGAAAAAAACTTTGAATTTCATCACCAAAATAACATGCAAGACTAACTGAAATAAGTCAGAAGTTTTGATCTGTTTCAGAAAGGAAGAAAAGCAATGGGGTATTAACAGTGTTTTTGTGATTATAAAGTGTATTGTTTTGTTTCTGTAGAGTAAACAATTTTCTTCTGTGTTTTGCCAATCAATGATCTAGAAGATATGCAGGTATTGCAATAGGCGTAACTACTTAGTATCATCATTAGCTTCGTCATTGGCTGCCACATATCTGAGTATTTTGTGCAAAACATTCATTTACTACTGTTCCCTTTCAGACATCTTAACAAGGTCTGTCAGGAAATGCTTGTTGCTGGCCTTTCAATAACTGGATTAAACAGAGCAGTGGCAATTTTCCTGGGATGTGAGTGGTGTTCCTAGGAATTATCTCAAACATACCAGTTGTTATCCCTGTAATCACCAATTGGCAAGACCTGGTTTGCTAAGTGTCATGAAGTAGATTTGACAAGAAGACCCGGATCGTACTGATGAAAAGAACACCTTTAAAATAAAAAAAAGAAGAGAAAAACAATGAAAAAATATCAGCTGATCAAAACTAGAACTGTAAATAATCGAACAAACAAGCTCAAGTGCAAAAAGACCTGATAATGCTGAAATGGGAGTAGGGCGAGGGGAAGGAAGTGCTCCATTAAGAACACTAGTCTGAATATTATTACTCTCTATAATGTAAAGCACCATCAATTGCAAAATTCATTTTATAATTATAAATTATGATGGTTTAATGACAGAGCTAAATATGTGTAATATTGCTTCATATTATTATTGTCATGCAAATAAGTGATACTGCTCAAATGAAGAAATTTTCTAACAGAAATAAACAAAGCAAAATTCAGCTCTTGGGAGGTACAGTGACTAACATTAAATGGTTATACGAAAGATGTTCGTGACTAACATTATATGATTATAAACAAATCATAAATGGGTGCTCAGAGAGGAGTGGTGACAACCATTACATTGTTACATGAAGGATGTTCAGGGAGTATTGTGATTAGCATTATATGGTTATAAAGTGTCCATAGAGAAGATATAGTGACTTGCATTATATGGTTACACACAATACACAAATGGAAGGTGTGGAGTGGCATTATATGGTTAATATAAATTGTACAGGTGAGTGCGGTGACTAGCATCATATGGCTATACAAAGGGTGTTCAGGTAGATGTGGTGACTAGCATTATATGGTTTTGCTGTGGGAAGCTTGGTAATTGGCATTATATGGTTATACAAAGGGTTTTAAGGGAGACTTAGTGACTAGTGTTATATGGTTATAGTAGTTAAACAAAGTAGTAAACATTCTGTATTAAAGATTTTTAATTTGACACATGAAGCAATTTTAGACTTTTAATTAAACTGAATGTACGATAAAGCACTCTTTCTTTAAATACTACATTCATAAGCCATTTCTTTGTTAAGCTGTACAGCGCTCTTCTTTTTTATGTAATTTTATGTGATATGAACATTTAAAAAATGATATTAACATTATGAAAATCTACATTATCAAGGAATGCAATTTACAGTTACATATTAATCACTACTGAAAATTATTTAAAAATTGAAAGAGTATATTATGACAGCAACACTATTATGAGAACACATAGTTGGTAGGTACAGAGCACTGGTGAGATCGATGTTAAATGTCTGGGAATATATTTATATTTGTACCTATCTCCAAATCTGTGGGATTAATCATCAGCATTATAACAGGACAGCACTATATCAAGATAAATGTTTGCAAATATTATTTTATTCATGCCTTGTAACACACACAAAACCTGTATCTTGCTTTCTGATGTTCTTCCAAGCTATTTTGCTCCCTCCCCACACCCACAACTTAAAAAAAAAAAAACCAATGCCCATTATATATAAGTAGAAGAAAGCAAATACCTTGTCATTGCGTTCACAAAGAAATTTCAGTTTCTGAGCCTTCTTGTGCATGAACACACCATCCAGGTGTCCAGTCTCTGCGGAACGGATTTCTATTGCCTTGTTACCCCAGCCCATAATCTGCCCAGTGCTTATGTAAGCTGCACATAAGAATAATAGTGAGAATAGTTACTTTGCATTGCAATCTTTTGTCTTTATTTAATTTTCTGTACTGGTGAGATTTTTAGTTATAAGTCTGCTCAATTGCTGTAATTGAACATCTCATTGTTGTATACTCATTTCACTGTAAAGTGCAAGATCTATAAATAGTAGAAAAACAACAAAAAATGTTTCTAAAAGCATTTTGTCTGAGATCTTACTAAATAAAAATGTAAACAAAACAACTAAAATGAACAATAATGAAAACTAAAAGCAAAAAAACCAGACTAAAATACCATCCAAAATGGTTTCCAAGGAAAAAAATGTGGCATTCCACTAAGACAGGGATTCTCAACCAGGAAGAAATCCACCCTCCCCTCCCCCTGGGTGTGTGTGTGTGTGTGTGTGTGTGTGTGTGTGTGTGTGTGTGTGTGTGTGTGTGTGTGTGTGTGTGTTGGGATTTGAGGGTTTTAGGGGGTGGCTGGGACCACAGACACAAAACTGTAGCAATACTGATCTTTCTACAAACTACAATTCTACAGATTTTACATCACACTTTATTATAAGAGAGATTAAATTAAAAGTAAAAATAAATACTTCACTTTATATCTATGGAACTTTAGTCTTTTAAGTAATTAGTTATGAATATAAAAAAAAACCCTACTTTTATTCAAGTTTTGGACCATCAGTGCCTTTAAATTTAATTTTCATCAATGCAAGGTAGGAATACACTTTATTATATTATTTCTCACCATAAGCACTATGTGAACAGAAACGAGCTGATTAATAAAGTTGAAAATGGGATATCCTGCACGAGTTGAGTTTTGAGGCTTGAAAATGTGTCTTATGAGAAACAGCATTTTAGCAGATTGTTGTACTAGTTTGTAGAATTTCTGATTAATAGAATATGCTTATTTAATATCATTGATTTTTCATTTAAATTGTAATAAACCAACAAAATGAATTAAATTTGTTATTATACTCATTCAGCAATTTTACCGATTTAGCAACTTGGGTTACATACAAACATTTGCTACATTAGCCATAAAAATGTTGTCACCATTTAATGATAGTATATAGTATTTTTTGTTGACTGTAACTGTCAGCTGATTTACTGTTCATCTTGTAGCTTATAAAATTTGCTCTTCAGAAAAATACATCCTGCACACTGATATACACCTGATATAAAAACCTAAACACTATTTGTTTTCAAGAGTGCTGTGTTGCTCAGTTTATCATTGCAAAAATAATTCAGTGTGCTAGAGGTGCCATTTTTTCATGAATTTCCTGAGTAAGTTAATAACAACTGACTTGCTCAAACAATTTCTTCTGATTAAACTTTTATACAATTTAAAATGTATGAACCATGAGAAAAAACTCCATTCCTGAAGCAGGTTGTAATGTTTTAAGTCAGTTATATACAAAGTTCTTAGTATCCTTCACTGTAGTGATGGACTATTCTGCTCATAACTAAATAAAAGTTAATCAATACAAAGACAATTTTCTTCAATGTAATGAAAATTTTCCAGTTTTGAAACAGCATTTGTTACTTACCTACAGAAGTGGGCAGTTCTCCCCACTGTAGCACCACGTTTTTGGTTACCTTGCCATTGGAGTCAACGTACACGCCTTCATCTGACATGACAGGATTATAATTTATAGTGCTGTTTTCATTCCCGGAACCAGATAAATAATATATGTGGATTGAAGTTACAGAATAGTATTGTTTCAAGGCATTATGCTAACATCAGTAAATGTGATGATAGTA
This sequence comes from Sinotaia quadrata, assembly GCA_028829895.1. Classification (NCBI taxonomy): domain Eukaryota; kingdom Metazoa; phylum Mollusca; class Gastropoda; order Architaenioglossa; family Viviparidae; genus Sinotaia; species Sinotaia quadrata. The sequence continues at coordinate 112,427,072 of CM054177.1, read as the reverse complement.
TGATACACACAAAGTGCCCTCACTGTATGTTTGAATATGTGTGTGTGTATGTGTTTATATTGTGTTTTCCCACAAGTATTCCTGAAATGAAACACCTATCAAACAATCTAACAATAAAAAAATCAATTCATTATCAAATTTCAGCTCAAACTCTGAACTTACACCCTCAAATAAAATAAACGGTGCAAGATTAATACAGACATCATTATACAGAAAGAAAAAGATAGAAATAATAAGAGAACAAAATGACAGAGTCAAACTAATACTCTTTAACTGGACAATACAGTTATTAACAACAATGACATATGAAGACTGAAATAAGCCTACTTATGTATGATGAACTTATCTGAATAGAAGCTGCCATCTATTCAGATAAGTTTATTATACATTCATCTATTCAGTATCATACATCAATAGTTTTCTCATTTAGTTGTTCACATTTCGCTGTTATTAACATCTCTATCATGCTGAGGGATATTTAGTTGAAATGCTGACATTCCTTGTTGTTTATGTATATTAAATGTCTTGTATTTTCATGGAGCATTGGTTTCTTTATAATGCTTTGCAGTCATATATTCCTGTATAGATAATATGTCAGTCAACTGTTAGTGAAACATTCATGCTTAGATAATAGGCAGACAAATGAATAAAGAAAGATTCAGGTATAGATAATAATACAACAAATAACCATCATACGCATTTCAAATTTTTACAAGTGAATTAATACATATATTTTGCAGTGATAGTAAATTAAAAAATTTAGCAAAGCCTCTAGTATACCTTACATTTTAAGATAGAGCTATCCAAGACATGGGCATGTTAGGGCAGCATAACATCAATTTAAATGACCTTAAGTTCTGATTTAAGAAACCTTAGAGTATTGTCACAACCCCCTTCTCAATCGCTGGTGAGAGGGAAGGTGAAAGATGACATCTGTCAGCAGCAATGTCAGACTGAGTAGATGTTATCACAAGATCCACAATACAGAGACACCAATGATGATGTTTGACTGTTAATCGAGTTTATTCTGTATGCAAGGAAACGCTTTGCTGATGTGTTTGCTTGCGAGAATGTGAGTGGAAATGGTGGTGAACGCTATGTGGACAATACTAGACAATACTAGATGGACAAATGTAACAAGACAGGACAAAACAAAATCTGCTTTTGCCCTTTCAAAACAATAGCAAACAAGTTTTGAAAAAGATGTGATTTAGGTTTATTAATCTATGGGTGTTCTCTTACATGTAGTGGTTAGATCATACATGACTCTTTCAAAACATACACTCAAGGGGGTGGGAGTGGGGGAATGGCAAATAATGAATAATAGAATATACAAAAAAAAAAAGATAAACACAAGCTTTGCTTTATGATCGATACTCCTGTTAATACAATAATAACAATAATTCTACAAGTTTGTGATTTAACCAACCACTGAAAGTTCAAGTAGTATATATGTGTAGAGTTCTCTTTAAAGTCAGTTCAAAATGTTCCTACCACCTGATGATTTTTGTCATTGTACTCTGCAACCATCCTATATGTAGGCTTGGGTCTAATGTTTTTTCCCACTACTGTTAACATTATGACAATCTTTGTCATTTTGTTGGCATCTTAGTAAATGTGTCTTCATAGCAAAAATGTCTACCTTCCACCTAAATTCCGACAATGGAAGTAGTTTTTTGTTTACTCATGGTATAGGATGATTTAGAAATATAATCCCAGATAGGGAGATCTGGTTGCCTCTCCTATCTATCATTGTGAATGGTTTCCTTTGAAAAATACCACACACAAGAGTATATCCAATTATCGAACTTTCACTTCATCAAATAAGTGTCTAGAACATGTTGCCTTGAAAAATACCACACACAAGGGTATATCCAATCATCGAACTTTCACTTCATCAAATAAATGTCTAGAACATGTTGCCTTGAAAAATACCACACACAAGGGTGTATCCAATCATCGAACTTTCACTTCATCAAATAAGTGTCCAGAACAGGTTGCCTCTGTTATTCTGTCACAAGGCGTGATGGGAGAGAAAGAAAGAAGGGGAAGAGATATTTCCAACTTCCCTAAACACACTGTATACTCTTTACGAGTTTTTCCTCTCTCACAAAATTACAATATTTTCTTCTCCCTTTATTTCTTCCTAATGTTATTTTTAGAAAAAATCTACTGAGCATTTCAACTGTGGCATGAAAATCTACCTACCCAGATCTCAGGTATTCCTAACTTTGCTACAGTGCACAAAATATTAGTCTATTCCTTAATCATAAAATATAATAACTAGTTAATTAATTATTCTTTAATAAATCTTTCACACACAATAGTGAATATACTGCATTCACACAATACATAAATCAACTGCATGTTTGCATGTATACAATACACAAATCTCGCACGATACACTCTATATTCTATAATTTATTGTCAACATATATTGTTAGTCCCTTATTTTTTTTTTTTGTTTGCTAGAGAAACACAGGTGAACATTAATGTATTTTAAAAAACATACACAAGTGGTTGACGATCTTAGCAAATAAAGATTTTAAAAAAAAGATGTGACTATCTGGCTGGGTATTATCTCCCTTAGACCATGGCAGTTGATGTAAACAATGTATTAAAAAGTCTATTTTGGCACTAGGCTCCTTTCTCATGACAAGCATTAAATGAATATGTTCTTCCTGTCTGGCATATATGCCCAAAACATATACTGTTTAATAAGTATGGAGATGACGACTGTCTTAAAATCTTGACAATAATGCCAGTAAATAAGTGGAACAATGACACTAATGCCACTTACTATCATAGCAGAGGAGAAGATGCATGCCATTGGTGTTGGGAAGAATGACGATGGTGTGTGGTGTAATAGTGCCCTGGGTCTGCAAAAAACAAAAAAACAAAAAAACCCCACCCCACCAATTTTAAATCCTCATGATCTCAATCCTACACACACAAAAAAATTAACAATCATTATTTTTCAGCAGAAAACAATTAAAAATAATCATGTTAGAAGATTAACATTCCAGAATGGATCTAATGCAAACAAAAATTATTTCAAACAATCCAAAAGACTGAAGAATTTCTAATGAAAGAAAGTCACCTTTTGTTAAAGAAAAAAAGATATGAAATAAATCTACATACTTTATATCAAGTTTGTCTGTGAATGAGAAAGTGAAAATAATGAGGAGAACCCCCCCCAAAGCTTAACACAATCAACAATGGCTACAACATGCAGTCAAATAGCATTTCAACCAATACCAACACAAGCATGCTAATGTTTTCAGAGAACACCAAATGTCAAACGGAGAGAAAGTCACATAACTGTGAAAGCTATTTGAGACGTGCAATAAATAAAATAATTTCTTAAATAAATCAAACTTTCCTTTAAGGAATTAAAAATGTACTCACAATGAGTACAACAATCACGTTAAAATTAAATCAAAAACGTGTAGCCCCCAAAATGAAAAATAAAAATGGGGTGGAGATGTACTATTCAAAGCAATTATAAGTGCTTATTAGATTTTAACAAAAGCCAAAAAAATCCCACCTCAAAAGGAAAAAAAACCCTCAAAAGACAAAAAAAAGAAAAAAACAACCTCAAAAGGAAAAAAAAAAACTTAAAAAAATATTAAAAACCCCTAATAAAACAGTAAACACAAGTAGCAAAATACTTAGGGATCACACCAGAGTTTTACATATACTTAAGCTGATAGACTAAAGTTCTGGAATGAAATATAATAAGGTTTATAAGGTATGGCTTGATGATCATGCTCAGATTCTCTATCAAGCTCTATTAACCATGAGATATATTTAGTGATACAATACAAACAAGTTGAAACTACTTATGCTCCACCATTCATCATTATTCCCCCATGTTCAGTAACATAGCCTTTAGAGGCTTCCAGTTTTGGGTACTTTTCAACCAACAGTGCCTCTCAAGAAGCTGACTTTGAAAAGTATTGATTAAAAAAAAAATCACTCTCCCCTCAAAACAACTGAATGCTATTTTCAGATATTTGGTCAAAATAGAAAGGTATGATGAATGGGTTAAAAAAAAAAAAAACGCTAACAAATTTGTGCAGGAGTTAGGATCTGATTTTTAAGTTAATAACCTGAAAACAATATGGCAGTTTAAAAAAAAAAAAGTTAAAAAAAAAGAGCAGGTAAAGAAATAAGAGTGGAAATGAGAGCTGCATCCGAGAGATGCCAACTGCATGATCTTGTCAATAAGTCTGACTGGTGTGTTATGAAGAATGGACAATTTGAATAATTTTTAGATAAGTCCATTGGAAGATCTTTTCAACAGATCAAAAGGGTGAGTTATGAAAAATGGATGATTTGAGTCACTTTTGGAAAAGTCAACCATGAATTCTTTTCAATAAATAAATATAGGTTTATGAAGAATGGATGATTTGAATTGTTTAAGCAGAAAAGTCTGCTTGAAGTTCTTTCAATAAATATCAAGAATGGATGATTTGAGTTGTTTAACAACTGCTGGAAGATGCTTTTCAATAAATCAGACTGGTGTGTTATTGAGAATGGATAATTTAAGTTGTTAGAAGCAAAATCTGCTAGAAAATCCTATTAGTAAATCAGCAAGGTTTTATAAAGAATGAATGATTACTGTCAGGGAATTTTAGGCAAATTATGCCGAGTTATGAAGACATTATTTTTATTTTCATCAATCATTCTATTTAATTTATGTGAAGACACCTCCGTTAGGCAACTATGTTCGGATGGTGCAATAACTTGCTTACGAGTTGAGAGTATATAAGTCACTCTAGAGGTGAGGGAAAGACCATTAACCGGATACAAGATGCCCATATTTGGTCACTTGCGTTCCATATCGTGACATAACATTAATCCACCAGCTAACCTAGAGTAATTCATTTATACATGCGAATGAATCGAAATTCCTTAGACGTTCATATCCAGGGGAGGCCATTGCGTCCATTTGACCGTGTACGACTTTACATAGTGGTAAATATAGTTGACTTACCTAATTTGTTGTATTTCTCATTTGTAGATTAGACTATAACATCGCATATATAGCCATTTGGAATTCGGGCTAAGCAGATTGACTCTAATAATCCGCATATCATTAATGTTCATTTTTCTATTATTATGAATTGTTATTAAATTTATTAGTTATTTACCCATTGTTACATAATTATTGTAGCATGACTGGATTAGCTAGCTGGGGACCGAGCCGTAGGAAAAAATCATAATTCTTAATTTATAAAAAATGATGAAGATAACGTTGCTAGCTTGGCAAGTCAACTGATTTATCTAGCGATGTGTCATTGAGTAATAGCCTGAATCATTGGGCATTTTTGTAGTAGATAAGTCAGGTCATCCGGCTGTCACTATTTAATCAGTAACCAATATTGATACCTGAAAATATAAAATAGGACAGAGTCGTTAAACCTAGACCGGACACGTGACAATTACATTGTCAAAAGAAAATTCTGTTGGACAATCTTTTCAAAAAAGGTTGAATGGTTTATTATGAAGGAATGATCTGAGGATATCAAAGAAAAAGGGTTGTTCAAAGCAATGTTGTCAAAAGGACAAATTCACTGGACGATCTGAAGAATGTTATGCAATTATAAATGACTAATTTGAATTGTCTAAAAGGGACAAATTCACTCTATAGTCACCAATAGATTCACCAATTCAAAATGGTGTGCAATGAAAATTGGATTTGTCTTATAGGTAAAAATCCATGGTATAATCTTTTTAATATGATAATGCTGTTTAATAAAAATTGGATGATTTGTCTAAAAGGGGCAAATCCATTGGTGATCTTTTTTTACTGCCATAATGGTGAGCAATTAAAATGAATAATTTGAATTGTTTAACTAAGAGAAGAGTCCACTGGATGATCTTTTCAATAAGTCAGATTAGTATGTTATGAAAAATGATGATTTTAGAACTCTCAAGACAAAAAGGGTTATCCAAAGGAAGGCTGTTAAATATATTTTGATTATAAGACAAAAATCCAGGCTTGTTATCCACACACATATCTTAAAAATGTTCTGCCCACCTAAAAGAAGTGCATAAATTAGTGTGATCCCTGAGACAATTGCAAATTTACTCTCAGCAAAGAAAATAAAATGCTGGTTTAGCGATTTTTAAGATAAAGCAATATGGGTGGTTAAAAGAAAGGACACACAATTCAAGATTCTGGTGCCTTTAGTTTTGAAAGAAATGAAAATTTAAAAAAACACTTTACTTGTAGGTACTGTACAATACCTGATTGACAAAAAAGGTGATGCTGCCACTTGGATGAGTGGCAACATTATTATGAGGCGCCCGATACTGCAGACACAGATGTGAAAGATAAGAGGGAAAAAAAGACAAAGAATAAATAAAATATCATTTTTAAGAAAGGAAAAAGAGAGAGATTTCTTTATTAAAAAAATATGAAATGTAGAATAAAAGTAAGAACATTTTCAAAGATAAAGTTTTAAAGTAAAATAAAGTTGATAATTTAAAAAAACTGAAAAATAAGAAATAGAAAAAAATAATGTGCCACTCATATAAAAAGGAAAATAAATCGCTGAATTTAAATTCTTTCATAAAAGAATGAATCACATCATAAACTGACAGAATTAAAATTCACAATTGTTTACAAGTTATGATTCATATTTATCGTTATAGTTAAATAAAAATTGCCAGTTAAATTTTCATTATTTTTTTTTTAAAAGCTTGTATTTTGAAGTTAGGGCTTTCTATTAAATTTAGTAAATGAAATAAAAGTGTAATCCAACAATGAAAAATATTTGACTATTATGGTGGGTAAGAGTGTGTCATATGAAGCAGGCAAAAGTGTAGGTACTTTTTATTTTTTTTTAACAAAAGCTGTGAAAGAAAAACAACAAGTAAAAGAAAATGGGAAGAAATTTATAAATTTATATGCTGTAAAGAAAGTTCTTGGACACAATAGAAGCTCATTATCCACATTCTATTTTCACATTCACAGACTGACAAGAATGGGCATCAAAACTGCAAATCTTGCTCTGGAACTGATCCTTTATGTTGACTCACATAAGGAAATCCAATTTCAAATTATAATTTCAGGGAGCAGTTATCGTGTTAAAGTGAGTTTAATTTTATGTGCAGCAAATAGATCAGATCATAAACTTGGCCATGTGTATATGAATATGTACAGTAATACATTTGCAACATCAGAGGTGCATGCTGAAAGTTTTTCCTTATTCAGCAAACTTGATTCCATCTGATTAGGACTCAAGAAATTAAAGTTCTCTTAGTATCTTAATATTTAGCAATTTACAATGGATGCTGGAGACCTAGTATTCGATAATTTAACATCACTAGTTACAAGTACTCAGGAAATGAAAAGTATTCACTATCTTAGCATTCAACAAATGAAAACTACCTTTGCCTAATAATCAGTAGTTAAAAGTTGTCTCCACTGTAATACAAAACATTCAGCAATTCAAAGTTGTCTCTATTATACTAAACATTCAGCAATTCAGAGTTCTCTCTACTGTACAAATCATTCAGCAATTCAAAGTTTTCTCCACTGTACAGAACATTCAGTAATTCAAAGTTGTCTCCACTGTACAAAACTTTCATCAATTCAAAGTTGTTTCCACTGTACAAAACATTCAGCAATTCAGAGTTGTCTCTATTGTACAAATCATTCAGCAATTCAAAGTTGTTTCCACTGTACAAATCATTCAGCAATTTGAAGTTCTCTCCACTGCTCAGGTATTGAATTTTTTTCCCAAAAAACTGTTCTGGTATTTTCTTATGTTTCTGTCACTGTTTTGGTATCCTGAAGTTTTTTTCCAGTCCTGGTATTCAGAAGTTCTTTCTACTGTCCTGGTATCCAGTTCTTTCCACTGACCTAATATTTAGAAGTTACCAATATCACAAGTTTTAGCAGTATAAAGTTTAATCAATACCCAACCTTTCAGCAATTTAAAATCACCTTCACTGTCTTAGCATTCAGCAGTCACCACTATCCGAGCATTCCAGAATATACTAATTCTCACCTCTGTCCTAATATTCAGAAATCACCAACAAATATTTAACAGTATAAAGAATCACTGTCCTAGCAATTTAAAGGCATCTCTATTGTCATATGTAGCAGTCAATACTATTCTAGTATTTTAACAGCATAAAATTCTCACCACTATCCTAGTATTCAGCAATCTATAGTTTTCATCACTATCCTAGTATTCAGCAATCTATAGTTTTCATCACTATCCTAGTATTCCAAGATCCAAAGCTATCAGTACTACCCAAGTATTCAGCAATCCAAAGTTCTCTCCTCTACCCTAGTATTTAGCAGTCTTTAGTTTTTCTCAACTATTTAATATTTAATGGTCCAAAGTTGCCAGTATTAGCCTAGTATATAGCAGTCCAAAGTTGATCCCCCACTATCCTAGTATTTCAGCAGTTTAAAACTACTTCCACTTTCCTACAATAAAGCAAATCTTATTACCTTATTCATTAATGACTTAGTTATAAATTGTAACAATAGGTTTAGTGTCAATTTACAACCAAAAAAAAATGGTGTCATAAAGTCTAGGTATACTTACATGTGAAGGAATGTACAAATCGAAGACCTGAGATGTGTCTAGATCAATTGCATGGAAGCCCAAATGAGAGCCGTAAATGACTTTCAACCTCTGACCCTCTTCTATTGTCAAATCAACCAGCACAGGTTTGTGCAGTAAATCTGTAAAAGACTACAGAGGGAGAAAAAAAATGCAATATGTAAAAATAAGTAAATTTAAAAACTGAAAATAAAAATAAAAAATTATTATTTCAATAAGATTTTAATAATAAAACAATATACAAATTAAAAAATACAAATGTAAATGTGATGAATTTTTTTTATAATTTAGGAAAAAAAAGGTCTTTAAAAATACTTTTTAAAAAATGGGTTTATTCAAGTTAAATAAATGTGTATTTTTTAAAAAGAAGATTTGTAACATTCACAATTGCAAAATACATTCTTCAAAGAATATGAAGGATTTAAAAAAAAATAAGAACAGATGTAACATTCTAAATCAATGCAGATTAAATGAGACTTTCTAGTAAACCAAATTAAAGCGCATTTAAAAACTGAAATTCAATTCCAAAAGGCATGATCTATTACAGTAATTTGTAGTTAAGTTAACTGTTGGCTTGATTTATAAAATTACATGAATGTTGCTTCATTGCATATTCAACTGAGCAATCACCTAAAACTAGTGAAAATTTCACAATAGGTCAAAAATACTTATGATGGTTTACCAACGCAGTGAAGCAAATGCTGCCTTCATGTTCACATTCTTAGTTATAGTTAATAAATAAGGTAAGTGTGTCTATGCAAAAACATGTACTGTCCAAACAGGACTAGCCCGAAGCTCGGGTACTTGAAATGCCAAATCAATACATGGCCAAGGTGGGGTTTGCAGCCTTGGTGTAAAAAGAATCCTTATATCACATTCCCAATTAGGAAGCATATTAGACATAAAGAAAAACATACAATATCAGATCCCTCTACAAAGGCCATTACTACATATTGTGCTGAGCAAATGGTGAAATTAATTAACAGAACTAAACAGATTTCCTCAAAATGATTTCTCTTGACATGCTCACAGCCACATGTGTGATGTGTTGTTTTAGTTAGGTTCCTTGTAGAGAAATGTGAACTGATACAAAGCAGACGGTAGATCTTGTTTATACAAAAAATCCAACACTTATTTCAGTAATCAATAAAATGTTAAATAAATCTTATTGAGAAATAATATTAATGCATCACATGATTTCCATATGCCTGACCTTATAAAGCAAATTTATTTTTCTTACAAACATATTAATCATTTCATGCTAACAACCACATTTAAAAAAAACAAACACAACAATAGGTGAATAATATAAAAGTAACTTAGTTTTAAAAATAGTAAAAATGTTCTGGCACATTGAAGCATGCAGTGTGAAATTTGCCTTCCTAAGGGTGGGTTAAATATAAATGTTTTAAAAAATTATGAAGGTAAGTCACCAACATGAATAAGTAAATATTCCTTTGACAGCTACTGAGAAGGCTAAAATTTTAACTTAATTAACTGTAGATAGTTCATATAGCAATGGTCACTAACTCTTCAGGGACAATCATTTTACTAAGAGAGGTATATATCTTCGAAGCTATATTAAATTTATAATTACTAATATTTTTTATTTTTTTTTTGGGGGGGGGGACAAATTTTGTGCCCATAGAAAACTTTTAAAAATTCAACGTCTGACAATCTCACCAACACAGCTCTGAAACATTATTTCACTTAATTTTACTGAACTTGGCAGAGATTAATTTTCAGTGCAATATACTTAACTGTGGTTGTTTGCCATGTGTGTTTCAAATGTATAATTATTGAGATAAATTTAATAACTTTTCTTGAAGAAAATGGAGTTTGAATTTCACCAAAACTTCATTATTTTCAAGTAAAATAAAAACATTTTATATCAATCACTGTTTATCAGTGTTATCTTCACAGGTTTTCATTCTTTTACAACCCATAACTGTTAAACACAAGAATTTTTTTAAATTTCAAATTATACATCTAATATAATCTACTTTTAAGAGTTCAACTGTATTAATCCAGCTGTAAAAGTAGACATATTATCCATACTTTACAATATGCTTAAATATTCCTAAACAAATGCAAAGCACAGAATCAAATATATTCTCAGTAACCAACCTTAAATGCCATGAATTTGTGGTAGGGTTTGGGCGCCCAAGCATAGATTTCAATGCTGTCATGTAAGGCTATCACCAAAAACTTGATACGCTCATATTTTACTGTAATTATATCATTATTAACAATGAAACCCACATCTGTATTATTAATATGTACATTTAAAAAACAATTTCAGCCACAGAAATAAATCAAAGAATGAACAATAAACTAAGTTGTAAATGTAAAATTACCTTACAACTGTCCAATAACTTGATACACTCAATGTAACTGTTTTATTATTATCAACAACTGAACAAAGTGTACCATTTATATAGACATATAACTGCCATAGATATTGAACAAAGAACACTAAACTTATCAAACTTCAGCATTATCATTATCCACACTTATAAGGCAGTTTTAAAATATAAGTAAATAAAGCTCCATGACTGATGACAAGTGAAGTCCTTTAATCAGACAGGCATTTATTAAAGATGCTCAGTACATAATGAATTGCAAGTTAAACTGAAATTCCAATGTTTTATACATATTATATAAATTACCATTTAATCAAACTAGTCATTACTAAAGTGATAATCAAACAAACTCACCAATTTTAAAATGAATGCAGCCTTCCAGTTCTCCCACGTTTACAAATCCATTCTTTTTGTCACTCTGCAGCAGACCACAGATAATGTGATACAGAATTACTTTTTTGTTCAGCCATGAACAACAAAACTAAAACAACAACAATCTCCAAATCACTCAGCACTAGATAATGTGACAAAGATTAAATATATGACCATGAACAAGAATTAAACTAAACCAACCTATATGTAACCAATCTTTAGAAATGGATAGTATGCCATACTGCATGGGACAACCACTGTGAAGTTTGTGGAATGACAAATTTTTACATTTAAAAAACAAAAATACAAAACATTTAAGCAATTTACATATAGTATATTTGCAAAACTGCTTTTCATGACAATGACCTTATAAAGAAATTGAATTACAATAGTTTAATTTTTTTTTTTTTATAAATATAATAAACTAAAAATAAAATAAGAAAATTGTATAGGCCAACCTACATTAAGCAGGATTTCTCAAAGCAACTGAAGTTTTGCTCTTGAAAAAGTGTTTGAGTTTTGATTTTGATACCATACTGCTTATTTCTGAGATTGCGTTATCATTCTAGGTTGTGATCTCACTGCCTACTGTCACCAATAAATGATGATTAAAAAATTCTGACTTCTTAATGATGAAATCCAAAGAATTATTATTGTCATTTTAAGTGCTATTTAAGGAAAGGTATAACTTGTTATCTTCAGTCATGCAATATACACCATATTTAATTTTATAGTATAAATTCATAGTTAATGTCATTCATTAAAAAAAAATGCTGCAAACTAATATCCATCAGCTGATTACAAAAGTCCATTTCTTCCTGCCACAGAAATGTCCACTGAATTTAAACCAGTACAATAACATCAATCAGCTGATTGAACAAATTTCTTCAAAACAAAGAAACATTCTGGCATTCAGAAATAAAGTAATCTTATTTGCTTAAATGAAAGATGAAAGAACTAATTTTACTTGGATTCTGGTGCAAACTAAGTAAGGTAAGTACAAAGTCACAAATTACTTGGCCATGTTATGCAAATCTCCTGCTTGAATAGATGTGAATTAAACACTCAATATAAAATCTGATGTATAACAGCAAATCCTTCATTACCCCATCAGTCTTGAAAATCTTTGTCTTTAGCCATGAGAGATAGTAAACTCGGATCTTATTCCTTTTCCCAGAAATAGTGACTAGAATGTTCTGCCCTTCCAATACTTCCATTTGCTGGAACCGTCTTCTTGAAATGAGGGTGTATACTACAAAAAAAAATAAAAATGAAAAACACTGGGAGAGGGAAGAATCACACATCTGACAGTATTGCAAACTTTAAAATATCTAATCCTTGCTTGTAATATAAGACAATTAATTTTCTTTCTTAAGTAAAATGAACACACACACACACACACACACACACACACACACACACACACACACATACACACACTTAATCAAAATCATGCAAAAATATTTTTAGAATTTTGTGTACTTATTCTTGAACAAGATTAGCATGCTCTTTGACTGTTGCTGATTTTAATTTTTATTCAATTTTGGAATTGGCCTTTATTTACTACTATTAATTATTATACTAGTAATGACAAGTGTTGCTGTTTAATAATACCTTTTCCTTGCCCACTGCGGTCAAGTAACATCAGTCCATTTTCAGTACCAATCAAAAGGTTCACTCCTGAAATTCAAGAAAAATGATATTCAAATAAATAATCAGAAGATTACTCTTATTTTACCTTCTGACTCAAAAATACTTCTTCTTTATTTTCTTTTTCTTTTGTCTTTTTTTTTTGGGGAATATGTCAGCCCAAGTATAAAATTTTAAATTTTAAATATTTGTTTATAATGCTATAAGCACCGTTTTATTTTATAACAATCAGCCACATGTTTTTAATATGAAGATGTGACTCATTTAGGAAATCTTTGTGGATTATGGTCATTCTAACACTCAGCAAACAAAACATAAAACACTTGTTGTCATCAGTAATAATGCACACTTCTAGTCTACATGACCATAGTTATATATTGCTTCACAGAAGTGGGCTACCCAATTCCTTTAACATTTGATTTTCAAGCTATTGTAGTACCTATGATACAAACAATGGTTCAGTCTTATGGAAGTGTACAGATGGTTAAATCTTAAGAATGACTGTACAGCAAAATGTGTAGATGGGTATATACAAACAGATCTTTAGAAATACATGGATAGATTTTAAGAGAGTATCCATAGATGGATCTTAAGAGAGTATCCATGGATAGATTGTGTCAATGGGTGGATCTTATGAGAGTTCCATGGATAGATCTTGAGAGTGTCCATGGATGAATCTTAAGAGAATGTACATGGAGAGATCTTAAGAGAGTGTCCATGGATAGATCTAAAGAATATATAAGAAAGTGAGTAAATGGAAAGATTTTGAACTCAGTGTAGATGACTAGATGTGTAGCTATCTATCTCCATCTTAAGAAAATGCACAGACAGACTTTATGAAAGTTTATAATGGCTACAATAAAAGAAAATGTGCAAGTTGCCATTGTAAAATCTCAATCGTAATGCTTACCTATCAATAATGCACATCCAGACTTTGAATGTTATCATAATGAAAAATATCTTTAATGCTATATATATAATGTGCCTGACTTTGTCTATCAGCTATTTTCTTCTAATATTTGACAAACTACTGTCACTCATATATAGTATTCTTTCTTTTCTGGTACTGATTAATTTTAGCAAATTAATAAAGATAAGTTCTACAAAGAGTTTACTGGTAACATTTGCTCTGAACATAAATAATGACTAATGTGACCAGGCTTTCTTCTTAAAAGGACAAATGAAAGGGATTTTTGCTAAACTATCCACATAAATAGACTGTCTCTACATGATTCAATGTACACTCACTGAGGAAGATTTTTAGTATTATATGATTCAATTTATAAACAGTGAAATAGACCTACATGATTCAATGTATAAAATGTTCATTGAAATAGACTTAGTATTACAAGTTTTAATGTATAAACTGCCCACTGAAATAGATCTAGCTCTACATGATTTAATGTACAAAATGCTCAATGAAATAGATCTAGCTCTACATATTACTCTACATACAATAAATACTAAAATAGATCTAGCTCTATATAATTAATTATATCACTACAAAATATGTGGTATATAGTTGAAGCTTCAGTTGCTATTAGTTCAATAGCTTTTATTTCTGTAAATATACATATCAATATTGCAAAAATATTGATTCTTATTTAGGTGATATCATGTTCATTGATGTCTTCAGGTGGTTATCTTATTACTTAAAAATGCCCAAATAAAATTTCAAAAATGTGTCTCTATGCATAAGGTGCACCCAACTTTGACAAGGAAAGAAAAAAGTGTGCATTTTACTTGAGATGCATTGTAGATCTTCAGAATATCATAAATGAAGAGGGAGGCATTCATTTTCAACCACACACATAAAAACCCACAAATTCTGATTCTCCCTTTGCAAAATCAGAAATAGTTGTTCCATAACCACCTCCTTCCTTTGCAAAATCAGATATAGTTATTCCATAACCCCCTCCTTCCTTTACAAAATCAGATATAGTTGTTCCATAACCCCCTCCTCCCTTTGCAAAATCAGATATAGTTGTTCCATAACCCCCTCCTCCCTATGCAAAATCAGATATTGTTGTTTCCTAACCTCCTCTGCAAAATCAGATATAGTTGTTTCATCACCCCACTCTTCCCTTTGCAAAATCAGATATTGTTATTTCATAACCCCTCCTCCCTTTGCAAACTCAGATATTGTTGTTTCATAACCCCTCCTCCATTTGCAAAATCAGATATAGTTGTTCCATAAACTTCCTTTCCCCCTTACAATATCAGATATAGTTGTTCCATAATCCCCCCCCCCCCCTTGCATACAAATGCTCATCTTGGACCCCTCCATAATTTCATTATATTTTTAGTTTGTTGCAAGTTAAAAAAAAAATATATATATTTATTATTACAGATTATAGTATACAATAATAGTCAGTTCAATAATAAAATGTCTACCCCAGCCCATTATTTCAATCCATATTTTATTTAGCTAGTTGAACTTTATTATTACTTTAACATGACTAAATTAAACAATAATTGATGCTTAAGAGACATTTTACAATTTAATAATTATTACAATTATTAATTACTACTTGTTCCACCTCTACTCTCAACAGTTATTATGACTGTTGTGTAATGGCAAGATTCTATGAACTGAAAGAAAGCAGGTGGATAGGTTATCTGTAAAATCACTTAAAAACAAACGATCTAACTCAATGGATATTATACTGACCCCATAAAGCTGCACACAAGATGTCTGATCCAAACCGCTTCTTGTACTTTCTGATTTCTGGTGTGTCACTGGTACTTTCGGATGTCTGGGCTGGTGTCACGTTGACGTTGATCTGTGATCCCCTGCGGGACTGCTGTGACAGAGAAGTCAAAGTTCCGGAACCACCACCATCAGCTCCAAAACCAAAAGCGGAGAAGGATCTCTGGTGACGCATGGAAGGTTGCTTGCTGACTGCCTGTCGATACTATCACGTGGGGATGGGGATGAGTGAACTATGGGGCAGAGGGTAAGACAGAGATACTGGCCAACACAGTGGAGAAAAAAGTGAGGGCAGGACCAATGACACAGAACCAAGAGACACACATGTGAAATCAACTGCAAGAGCATACAAAACCAGTGTCACAAAACAAGCAATCTGCTACTAGTACTAGTATGACTTTTGCAAACACATACACTGATCAAATTAACTGCAGGAGTGCATAAAACAAGCAATCTTACTACTACTATTAGATTCTTGTTAACACAAATGTCAAATTAACTGCAAGGAATGCATAAAACCAGCTACACATAAAAATCTGCTACTAGTATGACCCTTGTAAACACACTAGTACCAGACATCTAAGCTCCGTGCATGAAAATACTAGTGACCAGTAGCAGGCAGTCTGGCAAACAGAAGACTACTAAAACCAAATTTTCACAATGAAAACCCAAAAGAAGGCAAACTACTAATGAGGTGTTGCACCCACTCAAAATAGGAAGACAGAACAAAGATATAGCCAGAGAGAGACACCAGAAATTGCAAGTTCATAATCATGCAAGCCATAGAAAGCATGTTCAAACACACTAATAATGATAGCAAAAATACTGACAGGATGGTACAAGCAAGCAAACAAACAAACACACAATAAAGAACACAAACATTGATAGTTCTTCTTATATTACTTATCAAGAAGAAACTGGATAAATGTTTTGCATAATGGAAAATTGAAAGTAAAGTAATTTAGAAGTAAACTATCAATATGGTCTTCATTTACTTTACATGAGTAAAATAATTTAAATAAAAGTTATCAAATTAGTTTTGTAATATACACTGCAACTAAACTGTTCTATAATAAACCTACTAAAGATATATGTGATGCTGTCTGGGAAAACCCAGTTAAAGTGAAAAAAATTGCAATGTGGGGTTTTTATAATTTATTAAAGTTCAGAATCTCATGTTTATTTTTTTTTAAATTTTAATTTATGTCAGATAGTTTTTTTTATATATTTTTTTAAGTACATACCTCCCTGGACTATCAAAGAGGAGTAAACGACTACAAATGGCTATAGTGCTAAAGTGAAAAAATTCAAAAGTGGGTTTTTAATAATTTATTAAAGTTCAGAATCTCATGTTTATTCAAAAAGAAGCCATTTTAATTTATGTCATTGTTTCTTCACTATACATTTTTTAAAAGTGCATACCTCCCTGAACTATTGAAGGGGAGTAAACAACTACAAATGGCTGTAGCACAAAATCAATTTTAGCGACTGTAGCTGGGTTTTCCCAGACAGCATCAAATATTTTCAATCAAAAATGTTTTAAAGGCTTATTGAAGCACTAAACTCATAAACCAAATTAGGACATTTGAACCTGTTTGTGATTTACATGTTTCTCTTGGCTTTAACTAGAAAGGTCTGGAAGATTTAAAAATACAGTATTATAGTAAAGGGGCTATGGATTTTTCTATTAATAAAATTAGATGTAACACATTTAACACATTTAATTTAAATTATCAATAACAAACAGATATTGAAGCAATATTTAAGAGGAAAAAATTACTGTAATAACTTAGGTGAAAGACATAATTTTAAAAGAAAGCAAACAGAAAAGTGCAAAAGTGGTAGTTTTGTTTTAGTGCACATTAGTGTCAATAAAAAGAAAGGTATTTCAAAACTTATGGTTGAAATAAAACTTCCCTCCCCTTTAATTAATGAATCAGACATCTCCATGCCAGTCACAGCTATGTGCTTCTGTAGCAATACAAAGTATATTAATTCTTCAGCATGTTAGTTCTGACAGGCTTATAATTATATAGTTTCACCACATTTCTCTGTGCATGCAGTAATTGTATTAAGCAGTATATAATTGAATTACTATACACCAAAGCAAGAATACAAAACTGGATTGGAATATGATCACATATAGACATACCAACATACAAATTCAGAGGAGTAAAAGATATTAAGAAGACAGGCAGAAAGAGTGAGTGGGAGAAAGATAAAAACAAAATACTGAACATACATGAAAAGGGAGTATATAAAGAATATATATATGCACAAGTAGAGACAACACCTTTTCCCTTTCAATACTTCAGAGCCAAAATTTAAATTAAATCAAAACTTATTTATGGAATACATTTTTCAAAATTAATATCTATTAGATTTTGCTGTTTATTTTGTTCTTTTTGATAACATTATTTCTCTGATTAAAAGCAAAAAAAACAAAAAAAAAAACCAACAAAAAACAAAAACAAATAGCTACATATTTGTAACTTGCTTATATGTGTGTTGTGGTAAATCTGGAGGGTATGGGATGGTTTAATGGGGCAGATTCCCCCCCCCCAAAAAAAAAAAAAAAAAGTATATGTATTTAGTAAGATGAATGTCAGTAAAATAACAAAATTTGGCAAGAAAAATAAATAAATAATAAGTCATTTTGGAAAATGCCATCTCACCCTACAATGTTTGCCTTTATAAAGAGAAACATAGTAAAATACCAAAAATATTGGGAGGGGGGGGGGGGAAAGAAATAAAGATTGCATCCTATTACAGTATAATACCAAATTACTGAGAAAAATAATAAAATATTAATTTCACACCCATTCCTCTAATGATGTGATCTGGTTCTGCCCCCTCTTAAAATAAAAAATCTTTTCACTTTTCTTTAACTTTTTAAAGAACCTCAATGATCTGAGTTAACATTTTTGTTAAAAATATTCATAGCTTTTATTTAATGATAATAAAAGAGGGTGCAATAAAATATTACACTATATTACATAATAATTCCTGATACACTCATTTCTTCTGATTTCTCATCTGTAATGACTTTTGATTATACTGTCAACTTCTCCCAAAAATCTGCATGTTAGAGACTTATGGCAGTCTTCTAGTAGGACATGTACTGAAAGGTAGTAAGGTTGAATGTGCAGTGTCCACCAAATGTATATAAAGTCTTTTGGTAAAAGAAGAATTGTACAGTAAGATAAAAGCAAAAGTAACAAAGAAAAGACATAATAGAATTACAGCAAAAGACAAATAAATCAGAATCGCAGCTATAAATATTAAAACATACTTATTAATTATTTCTAATATGAATTATAAGGCACTGAAACAGTATTAATAGTATTATACATATGTGAGCTAAAATTATGTTTCAAATATGGTTAAGAAAATAAACATAAAAACATATCATTAACAAAATACATTTTATTTTATTTTTGATTAAATGAAAGTGAACAACATTTCAACATCTTTAATTTGCTTGTTAGAACGAAGTATAATGATATATAAATACATAAGTGAGTTTCTTTAAAGATAATTTTTTGAAATTCTGAAATGTTATTTCCTACTTGTACAAATGCACATATTGTGAATATAACTATATAACTACTAAAATGAATATTACAACCATATTTTACTGTCTTCGCCACTCTTCAGTGTTAGACAGTTACTCAATTGCTAGCTATCATTTATTATTACAGTAATTTCCTAATGTTTATAAAACTTGTTTTTAAAAAAAAATAAAATAAACATTATGGTAGTAATAAAACCTACTCCAATCATGAAGTCAATTATTTCTTTCTTTATTGCTTTAGAAATACATGAACACTTTGTACAATTTTGAACCTTACATTTCCATTCTCCGTTAGTGCATAATAAAGATGCTATGACAAATCTTTACATTAGCTTAGAGGGTGAGTGGAAAAACTTACATTGCAATCCGATTTACTCACAATTACATTTGCTAACTGTTAATGTGAAGGGAATGAATAAATAAAAATTAGTAAATGTGCAAAATAGTTAAGTTTTATAAAGAAGAAAAGTAAAATGTGACTGTCATTAACAATAACAGTGATAATAAATGTGAGGAGCTTCAGGAGCAGTATATAAACAATCAAAGAGCAATCAAAACTGGAAATAAACAATAGGATACAAGCAGATGAAAACTGACAGACAGCTATTATTCTATTGTTTGGAGGAAGGGGTGTGGAACAAAACTTCTATTTCTAACCAAAGACCTGGAGTGAATCTGTTGATTGAAAAATAGCACTAGATGCAACAAGTACAAAAAAGACAATCCAGGCAACTTCACAGTGCCTCTTGCTATTTTTTACTGTCAAATGACACTTCAAAATAATAGACAAATAAAGAACAATGACAAAATCACAAATTCACTAAAGCAAAAAAAAAAAAAAAAAAAAAAAATAAAAAGCTTGCTTTTTAAATGAAATTGGTAGCAAAAACTCTGCTAAAAAAAAAATCCCCAAGCTAACAACAAAGTTGCATTATGCAATAGAACATAACTGTAAGTACAAACACAAACTATATATATAAATAATCCCCCTAAATCTAATGACAACAGAAACCATGACCTCTCAGTCTTTCCTCCAAGTGTGGCCAGTATGACACTATGACCTCCAGAATGTGGGGTTAAAAGGTTTACTGGTGGTGAAAACTTAATTTTCGGTCAAGTGACAACATGTGGAATATGGGGCTGGGAAAGGTTCAAGCAACCAACCCACCCATCAACTGTCCACCTCAAAACCTTTTAGATATGATCAGCACTTAAGGTGACCATATAAAAAACAGTATCAAGCAGGCAGGGCAAAGAATTGAGTATAATGTCAAATTTAGAACATCCACCCCATATATAACTTGCAAAGTGCTAACTCAAGTAACAGATAATTATATGCCAGTTATACTTCTTGTATCATCAACAATCCACATAGTGTGCAAAATAATCACACAAATGCTACAGGAAGTGTGTTACAGGGTTTACTTTATTATCCTGCATATCAAATGATCCATCTCATATCCACAGTTAATAAGGTGGTAAGCTTGTTCTAGGCATCAGAAATAATTCTATGCCAAAGTAAAGCAAAAGCTTACAAAAACTTTACAATGACTGAGCATGTTGGAATATAAATAGCATCAATATCATTATTCTTTCTCTACATGAGACTAAGGAATACTGCAAATTCATTTACAATGTAGGAACAAAAATTGTCAGTACTAATCTGCATTTTCAGTACAACTTGATTGTAGCATATTGTTATTTTATCAAAGAATTCAAAGATAGACTTCATTTAGTCATTTTATATAGTCATTAGGTTATCAAACTTTAGCTATTTTAAGACGTAACCTGAAACTCTTAGGAGGCTATGATGAAAAATACCTTAGAAACAATTCAAACTTCCTTGCAAAGTTTGACTGATAGGTACAGTCTGAGAAACAGAATAAAATCATATAAATCACAGCAATATGAATAATACAACCAGTATTTAGTAAAAGTTTAAACATGTCTATGGCTATGAATAAATATGAACAAGTGCAAGTATACCAACAATAAAAAAAATTCCCCAAATCACCTCTATTTTTTATTTATAATATATAAATGTACATTAAAAAATATATTTAAATTTATCAGGCAAATGTAACAAATTTAGACAATCTGGTTTTTAAGCTGTTCATAAAACATCCTCAAATGTAAACAGAGTGCTTACCTGTTAAATTAAAATTGTTTTTAATCATATTTTAGTATTATTTCTGCTCAGTAAAAATCTGTAATTAAAATGAATTTTAAAAATCCATAAATAGGTTAAGGTTAGGCATTGCAGCCCTATCTCCAAAAGCAAAACGAAGAAATACTGTGATGCATTATTAAAGTGACTGCATTTAAATTTGAAAATTTTTTTGAAAGCATCAGACTGAGGAGTAAATATTTACCTCATCTTTTAACTTTGAGTACCTATATTTTCCCATGGTAAACTGTTTACACATCCAGTTAGAACAGAAATGCCCTGTCAATCAGTGTGGTAATGAAAAGTGTATACATATTCACAAAGTCTACTCTTTTGATGTATTTACATGTCTCCCCCTTCTCTATTTTTATATATTTACATACATTTATGCATCAACACTGCAATATTTACAGTCAAAGTCAAAGCAGTTAGTTATAAATAGCACTAAGGGAAACATTAAATAATCAGTGGTGGTATTTTTCTGAGTGGGCATCACAAATTTGATGAAGTGAGTATTTGTGGATTTTCAAAAGAATGTAATGGGAAGTACATTGCTGTACTAAATTTATATACTTAGGACTTTAGAATAAATAGAGCAAGTTAATTTTTGAAAAACTGAATCATTTACTTCCGTATATGAACAAACAGGATAAGAAAGCCCCAGTCAGCTGTGTCAAGTGTTTACCATGACTACAAAGCTGTTTCTTAACATTCTAAAAAAAAATCCACTATGACAGATTATATGGGGATTTATTTTTCCTTTTATAAATTCCTTCAATGTTCTTATGACAGAAAAGGCATGTGATTAAAAAAAAAAAAGGCAAAACTGCTCTCTAGCCCCTAGTCCATTGCAACATAAAGACAGTGGTTATGGGACTTCACTTTTATTTCTCTAACCCATACAACACTGGCAGTGTTGCACAACTTCACTAAACTGTTTTATTTCTCTAGCTCCTAGTCCAATGCAGCATCAGGATAGTGTTACACAACTTCACTAAACTGTTTTATTTCTCTAGCTCCTAGTCCAATGCAGCATCAGGATAGTGTTGCACAACTTCACTAAACTGTTTTATTTCTCCAGGTCCTAGTCCAATACAGCATCAGGACATTATTACACAACCTCAAAAAGCTGTTTTATTTTTCTAGCCCCTAGTCCCTAGCAACACCAGAAATATAGTGTTATATGATTTCATTAAGTTCTTTTATTTCTCTAGCCATTAGTCTAATGCAACATCAAGCGAACAGTGTTATGCAACTTTACTAAACTTTGTTTTATTCTAGCCTCTGCTTCATTGCAAGTTCAGGAGGACAGGTTACATGACTTCATTAAGTTGTATTTCACAGACCACTGCCACACAGGATTGTGATACATGATTTCACTAACCTATGTTGTATTTCACAGACCACTGCCACACAGGATTGTCATACATGATTTCACTAAGCTATGTTGTATTTCACATACCACTGCCACACATGATTAAGATTTCACTAAGCTATGTTGTATTTTTCTAACCCATAGTCCACTGCCATACCTGGACAGTGATACATGATTTCACAAAAATCTATTTCTCTAGTCCTGTGTCAACTGAAACAGCAAGACAAATTACACTACCAATCAGTTCTGTTGTAGTTTTCTAACTCCTAGTCCACTGCAATATCAGGACAACATTATGACTTCAATAAGCCTTGGGTTATTTCTCTAGTATCTAGTCTACTGCATCACCAGCACATTTATATGACCCACAGGTCTATCTAGACCTTTACATCACCATGATATCAAGTCAATCAACCCAAAGTTGATTGAAAATATGTTTCTATAAGTTAAAAGCATGTAATTTCTTTTTCAAACAAATACTATTAAGAATGAGAATATATGGAAGAATACTTTCATTTAAGAAAACACATACCTCATCAGATGTAGTCTTGTCTTGTGGTCTCTGTGGAGTGGGGGGTGAGCGAGACTGGGGTGGAGTATGTGGTGGCAAAAGATCTGGCATAACTGTATTTGTGGCACTGTGGCGTGGTGATAAACCAATACCTCCTGAATGAAAGAAAATTTAAAAAAAGAAAAGAAAAAATTAAGCACTGTGTAGCAATTTACAAACTTGGAGTAAATATATGTTATTCTTTAACACACAAACATACAATCCTGATCCACACAACCAACACACTCACCTGGTGCACTGGATGCAGAAGAGTTGGAAGCAGTTCGATGCACCTGAGCCAATGGTGGTTTGCCAACATTCTTGGTGACATCACGCTCATTACGACGACCACTTTGGCGACTTCCATCTTGTAAGGCTGTTTCAGACTTATTCTGAAAGATATGAAGGAATTGTACAAGAACTATATCTAAGAATGTATTTAGGAGCTAAGAACTATATGCGTAGCTAAGAATGTATTTAGGAGCTAAGTATACAACTAAAAGTGGTCACCTTCTTTCTTCTTCCCTTTCAAATAAAGGGAGTCAGAAATGGTTCATCCATAATTCCATAAACCTATCTTAATACACCCATAAACCAATCTAAACAAATATTTAATAAATAAAATTAACAAAAACAAAAATTAATTTAAAACAGGATCTTTCTTTACTGATGTTTATAAACAGCGTAAGATTTTGTGACAATTTGTCACTTTTTAACTTTTGAAGCACCTTCTCTCCTATTTAATCAACCATTACCTGCCTAACTAATTCAGCATAGTTCGATTTTCATGAACTGTTTACAGTCTAAAACAATAAACCAATAATACACAATAGTAAAAAAGGTATCCGATTAAAATCAATATGAATTGGTAGGCAAGTAAAAACTGAACAAAGTAGTACTAAATTAATTGCTTATCCTCCCTTGGGAAAAAGGAGCAAGTAATAAATTAAACAATAATCTATAATTATAGATGGCCAAGCACCATAAAGTAGCTAGAGTGTATATAAACATGAAACAAATCAAAAGAATAACTGTTCCAAAGGGTATGAGTACATCAGAATCCATAAAGTAGATCACAATTCTTTTTCTTGGGAAGACATTTGTACTCTTTTGCCATAAAACAATCCATCAAACTGACCTGTCCTGCCTGCAGTAAGTCACTAGGATCAACTGTAGATCTCCATATCAAACAGGTAAATGAAAGTACAAGTAATAAATAAATTTAAAATCAAGTCAGATAATGAATATGGTAATCTAAAATTGTTTTATGTGATAAATGAGTCCCTTTAATAATATATTAATTATAAGAAGCATCCAATTAGAGACCTGCATAGCTTCGATATTCGATCCGAAAATGAATCGATCGATTCAAAAGTTTTCGAAATGAACGGCTCACTAAATATAAAATATTATACCAGTCGTTTAGTGGGCCTATATGCAGGAGTCAACTCAACTGAAATCTCTGTTACGCCGAGCCCAAATCAGAGTTTCTGCATTAGTTCTCGGGAGGTTGTAGCCAAGGTCTGTTATTATTTGTCTGCCAACTTAATTAACCCTTTCTGATGAACAGTTAATTGCTTGTATAGCAAGTAAGTTTTGCACCTCACTTGACAACACTGGTAGTATGCTTTTATTTTCCATCAATATTGCAATGAATCACTATCACGTCTACTTATGGGCTGCTTCAAATATGCACTACTTCACTTTGAAGTTGTTGAGGCGCTGACCATGTGTAGTTGCTGGCTTCTTTTTTCTTTGCATTGTCCACTTTTTTAAACACGGAATTGAGCAGGCTTCCTTTATGACTGGGCATGTCAACAACAGTTGACTGTATGCTATTGCTGGCACTCTGGGCACTGCATTCAGGTGCAGTGGACCTATTGCTGGTAGTAATGGGCCCAGGTGAACATGACAGTGCAAGATTCTCAATGTAAACTTTTGCTTGTTTCACTTGATATTTGGTGAATAATGCAGTTTTGAATCTGGGGTCGATGAAAGTGGTCTTTGGACAAATCAAATTGCATATCCATATCCAATGACATAAAAGCTCATTTCGAAAGCACTGAATACCAGGCATTGCAAGAGTGGCAAGCTCTTTTTTTAGAACTGAAATACATGGAATAATCAGACTAACACTTACATGTGTGTCAGCACTCAGAATTGTAGTACTAGTAGCCTCTGCTGTTGGTTTGAGCAATGGGAGAACATTCTTCAGCGTATCTTGCAACTGCTGTGAAAGTGGTTTTGGAGGGTTTTGTGAATTAATGTGTAAACTTATAAAAGTAGGCTGAAGCCTAATTTAATTTAGTATGGTTATTAAAATGATTTTCTCTAAATTCAACTTTGTTATAAAATTGCTTTTGTTTCATTAGACTGCAGGAACTTGCAAGTAAATTTTTATGTTGATGATGTGTACTTTGCTATAGGCTATTAAGCCTATCTGTCAGATTGCATCTGTAACATCAGCTGAACCTGCATTACACAAAAACTTATCCAGGCTGTATCCTACAGGAAAGTGACACTCACCAATTTGATATTCGATTCATATTTGAATCTTAACAGCTGATTTGACTCGTGATTCGATTCGAGCGAAAATTTGTGATTCACAGGGCCCTACAGCCAATGCAACATCTATAAACTGAAGATGTGTATAAAATTCTGTTAGGGAATAGAACATCTATAAACTGAAGATGTGTATAAAATTCTGTTAGGGAATAGAACATCATTAAACTGAAGATATATGCAAAATTTTGTTAGGGAATAGCAGCAGTACTACTATATTTTTATGATCGTTTATACTTTAGGTTGTCAAAACAAAATCCAATATACTAACAGTAACAGCTTATTTTCATGAAACAAATTTTTAACAGATGTTTAGAATTTGCTATTTATTATGAGGATGGCATCATCAAAGTTAAATCTATAAAATAGTAATAATATGCAAAATATTGTTTGACAAGTACTCTTTCTGGAATGCATTTCATAGGTCATACATTTTGTGTGTGGTGGTGGTGGTGGTGGTGATGTTAAAATGTTACAATTCAATAAAATGCAATTACTGTTGCTGATGGACTAGTCACAGAGCAAAGCAAAACACTAAAAAAAAAATTTTTTTTTTTTAGTGAAAGAAAAGCTGTAATATAATTTCTGGATCCACACTCCCATTATTATTACACTTTAACAAACCACTGCCCTCTTCTTGGGCGAGGTACATTATGGACAGTCCTTTAAGATCACACACACACACACACACACACACACACAATTTCCCAAATTATTGTGGTAGACAAAAACAAAAAGAGCCACCCAAGGAATTCTATTTCTGTAATTAAATGATACTTCCCTAATATAAATAGATCTTTGGGAAACACTAGTAGGCTGGAGATAGGGGTTGTGGCTGTATACCTCATCGATAGTATAGCCATTCCCATTATTACAATATAAATGAGTACTTTTTTGTTTGCGTTTCACACTGATAAATGTTAGTTTCAAACAAAATTCAATGGTTACAAATGTGTTCATATGTGCTCATGGATGCCTATTTAAAAAAAAACAAAAAAAAAACCATACTATTTTACTCTACAAATTCTTCCTCTTCATTTACTTTTCAAAACTATTATAATTAATTATTCAAAGTAATATGCTGCTAGTAAAAAAACAATAAATAAACAATAAGAAAGGAAAAAAAGTTGTATCCCAACATTTATGGGTAATCAAGTGTGTGTGTGTGTGTGTGTGTGTGTGTGAGAGAGAGAGAGAGAGAGAGAGAGAGAGAGAGAGAGAGAGAGGCAGAGAGAGAGAGGCAGAGAAATTTAAAAACAAGCATCCATGTATATAAGAAGAGCTTGTGTTACAGAGTACAATTTCAGACACATTAGTCTCAGTATCACAGGATGGTAACTTTTAGTCTTCTATCACTCATTCCAGCCACAACTCACAACCAAAACAGCAACAAATTGTCAGTTGAAAATTACTGGATATTCCTTGTTATAACTGTGAGTCAGACAGACTGCATGCAGACTTCATTCTGACATGAAAATGGTAACTAGTTCAGCCAGCAGGCCCAAAAGACAAGGCAATCAAAATTAATGTCCAAGCTACACAAGGGGATGGAGTGGGGTTGGAGGAGGGGGGTGTCTACTGCTGGTGATTGCATCAGATTTGTCCCAACTGCCTGAGGCACATCTGTGACCTGGAAGATGACCTCTGCAAATTGCTAGCTAGAAAAAGGAGACACCAGGCCTGCTGAGCAATCAGTGGTACCAGAACCTGGACCATGTGACAATAAGTTAGCAGTGCTGGTGCTATAACATTCTACATGTGGGAATCCACTCTTGATACTAGCCTGAAAACAAAATGGGATGAGACCAATGTTCCCTCTAAGGTGCGCGGCTGCGCAGCTCATTAGAAAATGCTGCACAGCAGTTTCAAAATTCTGCGCACAAGTTTTGGTAGCAAGCGCAAGCAACCGTCAGTTATGCGCACACTGAAAAAAGTTCCACGCACACTGAAAAAAGTTCCACGCACACAAGAAAAAGTTCCACGCACATAGGAAAAATATTAGAGGGAACGTTGGATGAGACATATTTCTTCTGTATATTATTTTAACTGGGTAAGATTGATGTAATTCTCTAGTAAATGTTTTGCCTGTCTGTATAACTATTAAAATTTAACTGGCATATTTAAAGAACCTGGCATTAAATGCAGTCAGTATGTAGACACATCATCTGCTTATTCCAAAGAGTCTACCACTGATAGTGGCAAATTACGTCAGTTGGCATTTTGGACATAACTACTGGTTAACTCAGATAAATGCAATTTACCTGTGTCCCCTTTTTCATAGTCTTCACAAACTGTTAAGTTTAAATAAAAGAAATGAATAATAATAAAACAAAAGAACAAAATCTCCACAATATTACTGGAATACCAATGCACACTCCAGTAATTTTCTCCCTCTTCACTATTCAAGTATTCAATTGAAGAATACTATGGATAAAGCACATGAAACTGAACCCTGGGGCAAGATGGGAGCAGCTAAAAAGGTCAGGGAAGTTTTTGAATGGGGACCTTGGGAATAATGGAGATGACAATCATGCTGAGACAACACTCAGTTCTCAATGTACCCAACTGCAGCTGTGACCCCTTCCAAACATATTATGCATGCCAGCATCACCACAGAGCCAATGTTAAAGATCTCATCACTCACATTAGGAAGCTGCATCTCTATCCAAAATAAGTACTACAAAGAATGTCAAAGTGGCACAGCTAACCAAAAATAATACTACATGGAATGTCAAAGCTAATCCTAAACAGTACAAAAGCAAACCAATATAGAATGTCAAAGCTCACCATAAAGAGTATTACATGGAATGTCAAAGCTAGCTATAAACACTACTACAGCTAACTATAAACAGTACTACATGGAATGTCAATACTAATCGTGAATAGTATTACATGGAATGTCAAAGATGGACAGCTAAATTATAAATTGTACTAGAAGGAATGTCTTGAACAGTATTGCAAGGAATGTCAAAGCTGACTATGATACAGAATGTCGAAGGTGGACAGCTGAAAGTTAACAGTACTACATGGAATGTCAAAACTGGAAGGCCTCTATAAACTTTACTTATGAAATGTCAAACTGGATGGCTACTGTAAACTGTACTACACAGATTGTCAAAGCAGCACAGCTAATCGTAAACAGCACTACACGGAATGTCCTAGTTGGACAGATGAAAGTTAATATTACATAGAAAGTCAAAGCTGGATGACTACTGTAACAGTACTGCAAAGAATGTCAAAGTTGTATAATTAACTGTAAACAGTACTACACAGAATGTCAAAGTGGACAGCTGAAAGTTAACAGTACTATATGGAATGTCAAAGCTGAACAGCTAATTGTCAACAGTACTATACAGAATGTTAAAGTTGGACAGCTGGAAGTTAATAGTAATAAATAGAACACCAAAGCTGGATGGATAACTGTAAATAGTGCTACATGGAATGTCAAAGGTGGATGGCTAACTGTAAACAGTGCTACACAGAATGTCAAAGGTGGATGGCTAACTGTAAACAGTGCTACACAGAATGTCAAAGGTGGATGCTAACTGTAAACAGTGCTACACAGAATGTCAAAGGTGGATGGCTAACTGTAAACAGTGCTACACAGAATGTCAAAGGTGGATGGCTAACTGTAAACAGTGCTACACAGAATGTCAAAGCTGGATGGCTAACTGTAAACAGTGCTACACAGAATGTCAAAGCAAATCACCTAGTTTTCTCATTGAGTACTATTTCTCAAAAAGGCGATTCTCTTCTTTACTGTAATAATTTATGACTTCCATGATTATAGCACCACAAAGCGCATTTGCCTCTGTTACCAAAAGATAAACAAACCCAGTCAGTGGCATTGCAATAGTTAGTGAGGGACCCATTTTCTACCCAAAACGGGGAGTAGTTAACTTTCCTCTAGAAATGTGTATTTCAAGTGTGAATATTTTTATTTCGTAATAAAAACTGACTCAGAGTTATGATTCTGACAGCTTGCTGAGAGAATTTACTCAAAATGTACCAGTGTGGGCTGGACAAATCTGTTAACAATGTGAACATTGCCATTGGAATGCATTAATTGCATTAGTTAAGAATCAGAATCAGAAGACTCCGAGCTATGGAGACAGGCACTGTTGACAAGACAAGTATTTCAGTTGATAAGCTTTATATTTACATAATGTGCATCCACCACTATCCCCACAATGTGATACTCTAAACACTACAGATAACTTTCAAAATTATATATCAAAACTTTAAAAATTCCCAAACAGTAATTTAATGTAAATATGTCTGGCCAAGTGCAACAGAAATCAGGTAAAGTATGAATAAAAGCAATTTTCATTCTCGGAAGTAAAGCTTGACAACCGAGAAAAAACAAGACAAACTGCAATAACTAGTTACATCAGTAGAACTCTGTAAAATTTAAACCAGAAAAATAAACAATACTCTTTGAAAGAATAAGATCTTTTTATTTTTGAAAATAACCCATAAACACAAACAATTCTCTCCAAAATATAGTAAACATAATAAACATGCACAATTATTTCATTTTCTTTTTAAATCTTTTGAATTTGTGGTGGTGCATTGGTAGATTTAACTTACAGAATTAATCTGACAGAGTTGGATTTGGTGGTGGTGCAAATGGTAGATTAAACTTACAGAATTAATCTGACAGAGTTGGATTTACTTAATTCTCATTGAGTTAATGTAAACAAGCCCCCCCAAAAAAAAACAAAAAAAATAAAAAAAAATAAAATAAATGTTGTGCTTTTATTATTAAAATATTACTATTACTTATAACATCAATTAATTTGATACTGCAACCAAAATAAAATGTCCTAAAAAACCAATAAGAAAAGGAAAATACAATTATAACATAAAAGATGCATACACCGATTTCATCAAAATTATATTTAAAAATAGTTACTTTTAATTATGCTCCTTTCTTCAACACAATCATGGAATTTGATTCTACTGCCTGGCAAAGTGCACCACGATCTATCACTGTCATTCACAGCTTATTAAAAACCAATATTTTTATAAAAAAAAGCAACAACTTCTGAAAGCAAGTGGAACCTTTGCAGAAGTGGAAGCTAATTAAGGAAAGAGCAAGAACAGGCGACAAGTAATGACTCACAGGACAAATACAAACTTCATTCTCACTTGGCCAGCATGCAATAACGTGATCAGTTTGCAGCCCCATCACAGCCCAGATGAAGAAAAATGGGCACTGTGTGTGTGTGTGTGCGTGCGTGCGTGCGTGCGTGCGTGCGTGTGTGTGTGTGTGTGTGTGTGTGTGTGTGTGTGTGTTTGTGTGTGTGTGAGATTGGTGACTCCACTGTCACCAAAATGCCAAAATCATTTAAACTGGCAAGAGCTCTAGTAAGAGGCAAGTATATAATAAAATACATTTGAAAAAACAATTACTAATGAACATATCAAGTAATGCTTAAAAATACTAAAAGCATAAGTGGGTGAAGTTTAAAAATACTATAGGGATTAGCGTTGAAGTTTAAAAATACTTTAGGAAGAGGGTGAGGTTAAAAAGATATTAAATAAATAATGCCTGATAAAATAATAATTAATTGTAGCAATAATTGATGCAACTTTGGAGACAGTTTATAGCAGGCAACATTTTAAAAAAAAACACCCCAAAATATAAGAAAACACTGAACAGATAACGGAAATTGCAACAGTGCACATGTGACAATTAACTGAAGTAAATAAATGACCCATCAATAGACAAAATGCAGCAACTATAAGCAAACACGGCAGTAAAAATTCAGCTTAAATGAAACAAAATCCAAGGAAATAAGAACAAATTCACCACACCACCAAACACAAACACATCAAGCACAACCACAATATATTATACTGCTTCTGCTTTAGAGAACAATGGCCTACCAGAAGTTTCAGAACTAGAGACTGATGAATATCCAAATTAAGAGTCTAACTACTGATATGAACAGCAAGTAAAGTGCACAATTAATCAGAGCTCAGAACCTAAATGAACTCTATTAGACTAAGCCACATTTGTTGTTGCTGTTTTTCCCTAGTGATCCCAGTGGATTCAAACTGAAAACAACAAATAAATCCAATCACTTGTGACTACATGCAAGTTATTTCAATCGACTATAACTGATGTCCTCAACCAATGGGTTGTACTGAGCACATAATAATTTTATTTCAAGTTAAATATTTTTTTTAAGTTTTAAATTATTTAAATTGAAAAAGAAACTACACTAGTTTCCTAGCAATGTAGCATAGCATAATTTTATTCAAAATTATTATTTAAAAAGTGACAATCTGAAAATCTCACTGTGAACCGTTTTTTAAACAAAAAAATTCTAACTAAAGCAGCACTACAGATTACAAACTATAAAAAAAAAAGATAAACTACAACAACAACATGTAAGTGCTGTACAAGAGTTTTCTGGTAACTGGAAGAGGAAAGTGTAGGTGATCATGTAAATTTCTGGCACTTATAATATGTGACAAAGCTGAGTGCCAGGTCAGGGTGGGGATGAGGTGGAGAGCACTGTCTTGCAAGTATGCTGTGTCAGAGAGTACAAAATGGGGGTTTGGTGATGCATTGCCTTTGTCGGTTACTTCCCCACTCCTCTCCAAGAGGAAATTTTCTGAGAACACCAGCATGCACTGGACAATGTTAGTGCACGACAATGTTAGTGCACGTACACACATCTTTCACTCTTCCTGGAACATAAGACCCTCCAAGACCATACAGACACTGTTTAACTCTTACTCAAACATCTTTCTACAATATATATATATATATATGTACACACATATTTTTCATTCAAAGATCCTCCAGGAACATACCGCCCCACCCAATTTCACTCTCAGTCAAAGACCCTCGAGGAAAGTACACCTACCCCTTCAAAGATCTTTCAAGAATGTACCCCTTCAGTCAAGGACCCTCCAGGAACATACATCCCCCCCCCCCTTTCATACAAGTCAAAGACCTTCCAAGAAAATGTATGGGGAAAGTATGTAAATAAACAGAATGCCAGAGATATAACATCACTTAATAATCTCACTACCTACCTCTCTCATCATTTCCAAACAAAACCAGGATGAAATGAACACACACACTCCCACAAATATATTCGAATTTCGGCCTAGTTGTGCACCCAGGAGCTAGAAAAATATTGTTTAGGGGTAAAAGTTACAGAAGAACTTTAATATCTGAATTAACACACACATGCATGTATGAATTACTATGTAAAGAAAAAGCAAATCCAGAGCAAAAATAATGATTAACACTGATGGACAGTCCTCGCCCACCATTAGGGCTTGCAGTGGTTACATAAATGTTGTGAAACAGTAGTAATAAGGTCCTTGGAAAATAATGTACATCTGTAGAGCAGGCTTAGAAGATAGTTGGTGGACAATACTAATTACGCAGTAAGCCTAGAGACAACTAATTACTTTATTTTTAGAACTTTTCAAAGCTCAGTAAAACTAAGATGGATTTTAACAGCACATAAATAGATGCCAGGTAGTGGGACCTGACAGCACTCAATTTTGTAAGATAATGACAACAGGAAGATTACAGTTATAAGGGTGTACGTGCATAAATACAGGAGAAAAGCAAACCCACCCACACACACACACACATGCACACAGAGCAAAGATGTGTACATGTAAAATATAGGTGCACAGTTATTTGTGTCAAAGTCTTGGATGTGACCCTTCTCTTTGTAATTGGCAGGCAGAATCTGAGTGAATAGCACACAAACCTCTTGTAGTGAAGTGTCCATTTGGTGGCTGGCAGGAACGTCAGAGGCATATAGTGACATGACCCTTTTGCTTTAGGTTGACAGGCTGTGTGCCAGTGCATTTAAAAACCCAATGAGCTAGTATCCATCCTTTTTTTTCTTACATTTAAAAGAATATGTTCACAGAACAAGTACTAGAAAACATTTTAACAAATAATGAATAAAGTCACAAAGAAAGACAAAATAAAGAAGGACTTTATAAACAGAAATGAGAGGGAAAGAGAGACAGACCACACCACTTTGAATCTCACTTTGGACATATATATCCTCCTCACTTAGAAGAAAAATTACTTAAAAGAAAATTATAAGACACTTGCTGAAGGGGGGGGGGGTAATTTCACAGCAGCACAAAGGTTAATTTCATGGCAGCAAAAAGGGAAAAGGCTCTCCAAGAAATGTATTTTTAAGACGAAAGGCAAGAGGCAAGTATCCAGACACCCACACAGCTTCCAAAGGCTATTTTTTCAGGTCACTTGTATTTAATTTCCAAAATTGACTAATTTGTAAAATAAGTCATTGTAAGCTATGCTGAAGCCATTTTTTTTCATCATCATTATCAAAATAGTCTGGTTTACTACTTAAAATTAACACTTTATGACAGGAAACTTCCATTGTTTGAATTGCCCTCCTTCCAGAACTTAAGAACTTTCCAAGCATCATTACGCTTAGGTGGAGTGGGCTTTAGTGTAGGGAGGACTACCCGGATCGAGTTTCAAATTGACTCATCCTCTAATCAAAGCAAGTAACACCCGTGCCTGGACACCGGACACGGGGAATATTGGATGACAGGTCATTATGACGCGCGGGCATCTCTAGAAGCAGGCTTGTCCATCATTCCGGTATTAACAATCGACGTGTTTGGCCTGCTGATTACCAGGGTATTGGTGTTCAGGACAGACTGCGTTCTAAACGCATGACTGGTAGAAGACCGCGTTCAAATTAAGGTTTCGTCATCATTGTTGTGACTAATAGGCTGACTGTCACGACTAATGTAAACTATTTCTTGTGACAAATGTAAGTAGGCTACAGTGAATAATGTAAGCTGATAGTTGCAAGAAAAGTAAGCTGATTACAGTGACCTATGCTAAACAAACTGTCGAGGCCCTATAAACTGGTTACAGTTAACTAAATAAACAAACTGTCGTGGCAATGTAAGCAGGTTACACGCAATTAATGTAAACTGACTTCTATGACAAATGCAAGATGATTGTTGTGAGCACGTAACAGAGATTAATATAAGTTGATTTCTGTAACAAAGATAAGTTGATTGACATGACAATCCCAGATGACTATTATGACAAATGTAAACTGTTGTTAAAAACTCGTGGCTATGTGGAATAGTAATAGTAATAATAGCTAAATATTAACGGGCACTATAATATTATTAAAATATACCTCTAGTGATCAGACTTTTAATAACATCATCCGTCTAGAATGTTCTCGTTTCACAATATTAAAAAAAACAACCCAAACTTTAAAGTAGCACCTTCTGCGAAATGAAAAAGCGAACGTTAAAAAGAAATACATGTAATTAAAGTTAAAGTAGCCGGCACTATAAAGCGAGTAGTAAAAAAGCAGGTATTTAGAAGAACAATTAAACTTGATTGTCTCAAATATATATATTGCTTAAGTTGCAAACTATTTTCAAAACCATTACGCAAAATCATCTCGTTTAGTAATTCTAAAGTAAAAGACTTTATTTGGTATTTTAAGTTTTGCACATTTATTTTCAATTATCTTTTGGAGAATCAAAGCAGCACTTCGGGTAGTAGTAATCACATCTTGTCCTGACCCCCCCCCCCCCACAATAAGTACTAAAGTTCTTTGATTTAGCCATGCCTCATCCTGTCCACATCACCACCCTTAATACACCTAAACCGGGCTTCCGTTAAATTCTTTTGATTAGTCGCAACTTGTCCTATCCCGCCTTCCCCCCCCCCCCAGTACATCAATGCAGTGCTACCGATAGAATAAAAAATAAATATATATAATCTAAGTCAGTCATGTACCCCCACCCCTTCCCCAAAACTCAGTCACTGCGTCCGCCGAGTAAACACACGCACCGCTCTAGTCCTGCCGCTGCACCGCCCCTGGTTATTAACTTCCAATGTCGACGGAGTGCTTCCCGGCATGCTTAGGACGCGCTCTGGTCTAATCCACGCCATTTCCAGGATTAACTATCTCCACTCACAACCAGGACCGTTCAGTCCTCCAATATTCATGGGTCCGCCTTTTTAAAAAAAAAATATAAAGAAACTGGAAGTGAGAGGTGGAAAACGAGGAAGAGTATGACTCACCCGAGGGCAAGGGGAGGAAATGTATTTAAAACATTGGCCACAAGATTTAAGAACATCTGACAATGTTAAGTCAGCCAGGGGAAAAGGGGGCGTAATTGCCAATGGAGGAAAAGCGAAATGAAGTACAGACGGAACCGAAAACAGCTAAGCCCTCCTGGAATCAGACTTGACTGGAATGGTGATACTGAAAGAAGAGGGGCTTAGTAGTATTCTCCTTCCGTCCAAAGAATAGCGTAACAGTTAGCTTTCAAGTTAGCTTGAAAACGAACGCATAAGTTCGTCTTCCAGTCAAAGAATAACGTAAGCCAACTTTCAAATTAGCAAATATGAATTTACAATCATATTCGAGGAATGATGTAACAGACAACTTTAAGTTTAGCCCGCCTCCTCAAGAAGGAGTGAAGTAACAGATTTCACATTAGCAATATACGTATGCATATTTCAAGGAATAAAGAGAACACTTTTGGGTTAGTCACCATCACCCTGAAAAAACCCACCTTACTGGTATTAAAAGTTAAATAGTAAACGATAATTCTGCCATTCAAGGAATGAAGTACAAGTCAGCTTAGTTAGCTGTACATGAATGCATAGCTCGCTTTCCTAAGCAGGAATGAAGTACATGTAACGGATTCAAGTTAACAAACTATTAATGTGCATTTCGCCTTGCATTTCACGAATACATTAAAAAGTTAGTTTTAGCTTAACAGACACAACAAGAAGAAAAGAATGCATATACTGGATTTCATTAGAGGACTGAAGTGACAGCTTTCAAGTTAGCGATACTGATTGCACATTAACATTAGCTTTCTATTCACGGGAAATGACAGCTTTCCAGTTAGCTATAATTAAATGCACATTTATATTAGCCTTCCCGGGAATGAAGTGGCAGCTTTCCAGTTAGCTATAACTTAATGCACTTTTTAACATTAACCTTCTTTTGAAGGGTCGGCACGATAGTAAGCTTGTAATTTAACTGGAATTTAAGACAGTAAAGAAGCTAATACTCATTATTATATGTACCCTCTCTCTCAGTTATTCTCTCTACCGCACTTCCCGCTTAGCGTAATCCCATTCGCCGCCTTGAAATCCTTCCCCGAGCTGTGAGAGCTGAAGACTGGGCGGCCAGTCGTTGAGACTGAGTGAGCTTGGATATGTTACTACATATTAGCAAGACATCGTCCTGCGTCAATCCGTGCTTCCTCTTTGTAACAGGCCGCTCAGGGCAGCAATGATGCGCGCTCTATGTAAGCACTGCGAGGGGGGAAGGGCTGGGGGTGGGTGGGGGGGAATGCATAGATCTATACGTAAAGCAGACAAAAAAAAAAAAAATGCGAACATAAATATCTAGGTTTTGTTTTTTTAAAGACACCCACATATTGAGAAACCACTAGTAAATAAAACAAAAAATAATAAAAAGTAATAAAAATTCAGATTAAATTTATGCTCGATTGTTTCAAGCGCGACAACATTAATAGCGAATGTAGATTTGCTGTGAGCGAGCGTTACGTACAATAGTTTGAAATACGGCGAATTCTAGTAACATTGGTATAGCACGTGATTGGTGGAATCCGGTGCATAGTAGTTAAATAAGGTATAGGATGATGAAATCAGGTATTCAACGATAAAATGTGTCTGTAGCCAAAACAAAAGATTAGTTTAAAAAATAAATAATTTGTTGTTCTCTGTGACTCAACGCTGGCAAATATGCAATCTTTCTGTCTCTCACCTCTGGAAAAAATATAGGCAATAACATGCCGAAACGCCTAACGACCAACTGTTTTCTCGGTCCCTAGAGAGAACACAATAAACTCTCTCTTTCACCTGTATAGAGTGACGTAACCTTACATAAGAACCATTCTCTCAAACAAGCATTAAAGTCAATGAATAAAAAATTTTAAAATCTATTAATAATAATTTAACCAACGAATCAAAATACAGCATTTTACTTTCCACCAACGAAATAAAAAGAAATTGAAAAAGATTTAAAACAATACAACCATGTCCTTTAAATGCTACAAAACTGCTACCCTTATATTTCGGCTTACGAGTGTGGGCAATTAAAGTGAGTGCGCGCTTTGTGTGTGTGTGTGTGTGTGTGTGTGTGTGTGTGTGTGTGTGTGTGTGTGTGTGTGTGTGTGTGCGTGCATACGTGCCTGATTTTAACTACAAAAATTCCAGCACTAAAAACTGGGCGCATCGCTCAAGGGTAGGTGGACAGATGGGAGATAGTGTATCACGACCTAGAGCCCGACAGCCGCCCTGTGCTGCAGATGGATTTAATCCAGACATCTGTTCCACAGCACTAAGATTGGAGTGAATCTCGCTGAATGGCCAGTCGCTTGCTGGGTAGTCGCCCTTTCAAACACTAATTATCTTCCTTAACTTAGATAATTATTTCCTTTGTACAGCAGGAAGCGTTTCGCACAGGGAAGCACAACGTTGAAGACTCCACAAGGCGATTGGATTTCAGTCAATTTCCATTTTGTACTATCAACACTTCTTAAAACAAACTCTTTCACCTCTGTCAGCTGTGTAGTATTAACGAAATTTGTGCAAGTACGTGTGATGTGATGTTGTGTGTGTGTGTGTGTGTGTGTGTGTGTGTACGTACATATAAAAAAGAGGAAAAGAATAAAAACTACTGATTTATAAATTGAGAAGGGATGTTGGCAATGGTTTAACACAATGAACACAAATAAAATAATTTGCGCCAAGGAACTCTGCAATACCAGTCCCAAGAGTTAAAACAACAGCTTTATAGATTTCGTTCAAAATTCTTATCAGTGACTGACCATTTGAACCAACTATCCATCCATCTATCGATCTATCTGTTTTACTTCAAAATAAATATTGCCTGTACTGCCACAATTATTTGTCCTTTTAGATAAACAGTCTGCAGATTCCACTGGCAAAAACTGCTATCTGTTTGGTTATTAAACAGTATTAAAGAAGGGCCTTGGACTGATGCAATCAGATACAAATTTAGTTATATAGTATGTCTATACCTACTGATACAATTAGCTATATTGTCGGATTAAAGACTATTGTACAGCATAAACTATACACAGTAATACAATATAACTATACTCCTAGATTAAAACGTAATATAAAGTATAAACTACACAAAGTGATATAATTAACTACCCTGCTAGATTAAAGACTACTGTACAGTATAAACTATCCGTACTGATACAGTCAGCTATACTGCAAGATTAAAGACTGGCGTACAGTATAAACTATCTGTTCTGATACAGTTAGCTATACTGCTAGATTACGTTACAGTTTATTTAGACACACTGACAGCATTAACCTCTGAAGCAATGTCTGGAGATGCAAAAACACAATAAACTACACTTACAAAAACACACTAGAAAATGTACCCAATTGTATATTTAAAGAATACGCTGATAAATTTGACTAGGAGGTACGCTCTATTCATTTACTTTGATTCGATACGACTTCCGGTCGCGTAGGAAACTGGAACATAGATCATATACTGACATATAGGCACATATTCATTCTTATCGCTCAATATTGTCGTAGCTCTCTTTTCCGGACTTTTCCAAAACACTTTGTAGACCTTTCCAAACAGCGTGTTGTAATGATCGCTGCAGCTTCGACATCTGTTTTCAACTTTCGTTGATTTCGCGGGCAGAATGAAGTGTGCGCGGGAACAATACACCCATCTACATTGACAGGTTTAGACTACTTCCAGGTGGTCGGCCTCAAAGACTTGTTCTGAGCAAGCTTTACCGTTCGGAAGAAAACATTCCCTCCACCGTCTCGTGTCGCACCTTCTCCGCTTGCCTTGTAGCTTACGTTCACTCCAAACTATGCACTTGTTTCATGAAACGATACACAATGCATAGAATGCATGGATGAGGAAGACGGGGAAACAAAGTGGAACCTTTGTGACAAAAGGAAAATAATCTAATGCGTCTGTAGTAAATGTCACATGTTTTATACGACTTTAACACTCTAATACTGGTTTTGCAAACTAGAGGATCCCCCCCCCCCTCCCCAACACAAACACGTACACAAAGAGAGCGCAAGCAT
The DNA here is from genome assembly GCA_028829895.1 of Sinotaia quadrata. Classification (NCBI taxonomy): domain Eukaryota; kingdom Metazoa; phylum Mollusca; class Gastropoda; order Architaenioglossa; family Viviparidae; genus Sinotaia; species Sinotaia quadrata. The sequence goes on along the minus strand of CM054177.1, from coordinate 112,387,018 downwards.
GCGTGTGTTATCGTAAGCAATTAAGTTTATTTATTGAGTTTTCTTACAAACTAGCTTTAAAAAGAATTTTTAAATGAAAGATAAGTGTAAATTTGAAAAATTTTCTGACAGTTCCTGTACCTTACTTTCTTTCAAACCCGGCCAACGTGAGGTCCTGCGAACTAAAATTGCTATAAATCGTGAATGGAGATGACTGAAAAAAATTCTTCATCACTCCTTTCACAAGGTCTCAAGCACGTGCTCGTAGACACGCTGAATAAGTGACGCCATTGGCTGACGGACACCAACATTTTTTTTTACCGCGTTTGAGACTCCCAACGGAGAAAAACCTTTTCAGAACATGTGATTTCTTCATCTTCCTTAAACATCCGGCTACCTTGTACAACCGGAAAAAGTCGAAAAAGAGAGAGGGAAGGGAGAGAGAGAACAGAAACATTAAATACTGATGTTATGAATTCGTTAACTGGCTACTCCTGACAAGCATAGCGGAAATACCCGAAAGAGCTATAACTGACACTGATGCGCACTGGGTGTTCTAACAGTTTATATTTTTTTAAAAAAAGTTTAATATTATATTGCCGTAAAAGTAAATTTTAGTTTTTCCTTTCTACCAATAAGCAAACAAAAAAACAAAAAACAAAAAACAATAACAAAACAATAATAAAAGAAATCCTCTCTTCCGAGGATTTACTCTGGAAGGAATAGAAGATGTTTTAGTCCCTTTCTATTCTATTTTCTTCTTTCTAATCTCAGGTTTTCCTCAAGTATCAAACGACCAAGCAAGAGCAAAGATCAAACAAACAACAAAAAAAAAACACACACAAAAAAAAACACACACACACAAAATAATAATGATCACACCACGGAATAACAAAAGACTAGCTAAGTGATAAAGCTCAAATGAAACAATATAGGAAAAAATCAGCAAAGATCACACCACACAATACACCAAACAATAACAAAGATCACACACCAAACAATAAAGTTCAAAACTAACAAAAGGAAACAGCGTGCGAATACGACTGTTTGAAGGCCGGGACAAAACAAAAAAAATAATAAATGATGGATAGATAAAAATCATGACCCGAACTTGTGCGAGGGGACAGGCAAGAAATAATGCCACTTCTATAATTGAGTTTTGTGATAATATATTTTAGTAACAAAGAAAATAGCAGAATGTAGAATATTTTAGTAACAAAGAAAATAGCAGAATATAGAATATTTTTGTAACAAAGAAAATAGCAGAATACTTCTACAACACCGCATTCTTTTAGCATGTCACCCAATAAAAAGAAAAGTGTGTATAAATGATTTAAAAGGACAAAATTATATTTTCTATTCTTTCAGTTTATACCACCCACCCCACAAGTTGTTTTAAAACAAATTTCGTATAAGCAAGACTATGACGGTTATGTAAATTTATCTTCTATTTGTCCAAGGGAAAACTTGATAAATATTAATTAGAAGCACCTTGGAAAAGTGCTGTTGATCTTCTGCTCGTTCAGAATCAAGGTCTCTAATGCGACATTAAAGAAATACCTGTTTATTGAATTTAGTTTCAATTATTAATGAGTCACGCACAAATCACAAAGATTTACAGCATTCTTCCAATATGCAATCAGAAAATCACTCTACTGCTCGATTGAATTAGTAGTGGAATACGAACATTTAAAAGCCTGGAGTATTAAAAATCTACATGCATATATGGACCTCTAACAATTTAACCATAACCTTTTCATAGCGGCCCCCACTTATATAGTACAGAAATATACAGCACTGACGTAACACTGAAGACGTTAAAGTGAATGAAGGCCATAACTGGAGTTGCTTAACTCTCGAGAGAACGATCTAATCAAACAAGTTCACACGGCGCAATTATCACTTCCACCCAGCGGGGGTCGCAACTACAAATAGCCATATCTGTACGGAAGTGTCCCATCATAGAATCTGTCTCTCTATACAGTATAAAATATATGCAATATACGTATATAAATGCCACATTAGAAATTATATCTACACAATATATGTATATAAATGCCCCATTTGAGAGACCATCAATCATCAGCCTTTCGGTAACCTTCAAAAGCACGCCAGTTCTACCACGACTGACACGTTTAGATTGCCACTTTAACGGTCTCCTAGGGCTTCAAGCGGTGGGGGAAGGAAACCGTAATGAAGACGTACATGTACAGTTTAAAAATCAAGATTGATTCTAGCACACTTGGAGCGGAGTAAACTGTCCTTGGTGTAGACTTCACAGATCCACTCTACATCAAAGACAGGATGACCAAGTACTCGCACATATCGGCAGTCGAGCGGACCAGGCTCCTGCGTTTCCTGTTAGTCAAAATGGGGAAAAAACGCTTTTGGAACATGTGAACTATACCGGTCGAAGACGCCACGCTGTGCTATTGAGCGAAAAGCCAAGGCTCTGTATACAGTAAACCCGATGCTCCCTGAGCGAGAAACAAGGGAGACTCGGTTCTTGTATTGACATTAAACTTGGGATGAAAGCCTGATAAACATTTACAATAACATTAAACACTGGTTGTTGACTGCACACACACACACACACAAAGGGGGTGGGGATGGCAGCACAGAAGATAGGAAGGACACTAGTCTCTCGCGGTAAGTGACCAGGGTTCGAAAAACTTTGGGGTGTCTTAACCTCTCCAGGCTCTGGGCTTAGTTTAATGCAAAGACTGTCATATGAAAAAGTACATCGGGTCATGTGTGCTAAATACGAACTGCTGAAGGGATCCTGCAGTTAATAAAAAGAGTTGGTCGGGTAAAAATGTTCCTATTAAAACATTCACTTTCCATTCCCATCCAGGGCAATAGCTTTCAGATCTCTCTTTCTAAAAAATCGATGAAAGTTGGAAACGAACGTGAAATTCACAAAGCTTTAAAAATTATTTTACCCGATGTAATTTAAGAAACGTTCTAAGATATTCTTCAGTCAATCGGATATATGTCTTAGCTTCTGTTCGTCAGTTTTAGCATCATTACATTGTGCAAAACCCTTATTGGGCAAGTAGTCTTAATATAAGACCCAGCTCCAGAAGTGGTATATATGAAAGAGTGATGACGCACTACATATGGAGCTATTATTGTTATAAAATTGTAACGTAATGTATCCAACTATATTTAGCTATTTCAAAATCTGAGCTAATCCGCACATTTATTTATTTATTTTAACAAAAAAGAGAAAGTATCGCTTAAACCTGGTGTACCGTAACAATTTCAAGACAGTTTTCACAAGAGCAAGGACACTACTTGTATGACATTACTGCTGGATTCAGTATTCTGAAAGAAGAGTCAAACACTTGTGGTTGAGACAAAGGTCACTCGTGAAATTGTCGGTTGGGATGTAGGGATTAAAATGGTGATTAGGACAGAGCGAGCTATCGTGTGTGTATATATATACACTCAAGGCTGTTCGATTTGGGCTTCACACTTGTTTGGAAAATAGAATTTTGTCCCTGCAAAATAGATAAAGAGATCTAAATGACAATAGAACCAGTCGACGTGATCAGTGACAAAGTGGTGTTTAATGTAAACAGGAAGTTACCCGTGCCTTCAAATAATTAATTTCACTTACGTACATATTGGGCAACTCCCAACCAATACCGATAAGTAACTGTGTATGTATGTGTGTATCGTACACATGCACGTACTCTGTAGACACGTCAAAACGAGTATGGATGTGCTAAAAGTTTTTTTTCTTTTAAAAATCAACCGCTTACAAGCTTCTTGTTGTTCAAGGTCTTTGTTAACCTCACAAAGTAACAAAACTACATAAATACTGAACAGCTATGTGAAGGTCGGTAATTATAAAAATCAAAGCACAGGGCATACGCACAATTTATGTAAATACTATATAAAGTAATTCCATGTACTGTCCTCAGGATGAACCGCCTTGGAAATAACAACAACAACAAATATATCAACGAAATGCAACAAATCGTTTTACATGCATAAAGTAAATAATTTTATTTCGACGCACAGTGTTATCAAAGAATTTATCTTGTGTCGTACAACAGCAAAATACATCAATGTCTACGCGCGTAACAATAAATATATACTGGGTGAACAAGTGTTATCAGTAAATATAAACTGTCAGTGTTGTTATCAAGAAAACATATCTTAATGAAGTGCAAACCTTAGCAGTCAATTTATTTTGTGATGCAGTTTTCATTAACGCAACATGTGATCAATACAAATCTCTACAGCTTTGTCTTTTACATTTAACCTACCTTGTGACACACGAGAATAACATATTTTTTCTGTTCTAAATAATTTGCTTAGCACAAAAAAAGGGAACATGAAGACTTAACTGACTTATACTGACCTGAAAACAAATCAAGCTAAGCATGATAATAATATTTATCGAATACACGACACATTAAATGACACTTTTGCGTCTTCCCTGCTCACAAGAAAAAACACTTCTGACGAAGACAAACCAAACATGAGCGGCGTCAACGGGTACTCTAGTCACAGAGTGATTTTTGTTTTTGTTTTAAATTTCGCATCAAAAAAAAACAACAACAACAAACAAAACAAAGGAAGGTAGAAAGGAGGTATTTAGCCCATAGCAAAAGTGTATTTGGATTAGTGAGTGATTGTATGTGTGCGAGGTCTATTCACAGGACCACATCTTCAAGCAAATAGATTCTATTCATGCACTCTGTTTTGTTTCCATGTGAAAATCGAAATGAACGCTGAAATTCGTGCACAAATATAATGTACTTCCGATGAACTCGTTTGCATCCAGTCTCTGTTTACGCTCTGCTCTCAACTTATGAATGATCACACGAGGGCGACTATGGCGATCATTATCTGCAAATAATTATTATGGAAGAGGTGAGTGTGAGCGCGAGGGCGTTTGGGAGGGGTGCAGAGGGTGAAGTCAGTTTTAATGTAAAAGTGGTGTGCGTGTGAAATATTTATTATATTTCTTGAAGGGTTATTAGAACATAGATTTCTGTAACTAATGAATGCACTCTATTTACTGAAGGGTTATTAGAACACAGATTTCTGTAACTAATTAATGCACTCTATTTACTGAAGGGTTATTAGAACACAGATTTCTGTAACTAATGAATGCACTATATTTACTGAAGGGTTATTAGAACACAGATTTCTGTAACTAATTAATGTACTATATTTACTGAAGGGTTATAAGAACACAGATTTCTGTAACTAATGAATGCACTATATTTACTGAAGGGTTATTAGAACACATATTTCTGTAACTAATGAATGCACTATATTTACTGAAGGGTTATTAGAACACAGATTTCTGTAACTAATTAATGCACTATATTTACTGAAGGGTTATTAGAACACATTATTCTGTAACTAATTAATGCACTATAGACAGTTTTCCACCTTAGAATATCTTCATCTCCCTTTAATAAAACAGGAAATTTTTACATTCACTTTAAAATTAAAAAAAAAAAAAGATCTACGAGCATGACTAGAAAGCCTAGTGGAAAACAACAAGACACATTAATAATAACTGCTGGACAAACAAGTACTCTTAGTACTATATACAGATCAGTTTGATGACAATAATAATAACTGTTGGTGGACGAAGGAACAAGCGCTTTTTGCACCACAGCGGAAATGTTCAATCAGGACATACGTGAGCAAGCTTCCAGCGACCTGACTTACTGCCTCTGAATTACAATTACAAACTAATCCTTCACAAACACATACACCAACAGTGACGGGATAAGTAAGAAGATTTTTTCCCATCTATCATCAACCCACACACACGCACATAAATAATAACTTAGGATTTTTGCGGTTGGACAGTTTCTAATTAAATCAATGCCAACTTGAAGCTGCTGCGACAAATGAAGCCAGTTCTTTTCCACACAAACAGCTGGTGTACATGTACCAATTGTTGGCTAAGATAGCAGACGCAATAATAGTAAGTCAAGCATGCGGGAGTAGTGATTGTGATGTTTTGCTGGGAGATGGGCAAGAGGTTAATTCTTCATCCGGGGCCACCACATACCGTAGGCTAATCCCAAAACACCTTCTGGCTGGCCACACGTTTTAGATAAACGATAATGTAGAATAGAAATTAGAATAGTGATAGTTTCTAGAAGACAGCTCAAGCCTCCTGATACATACAGCCAGGATAGTAAGTAAATACAGGTGACAGACTACAACATATGACACTAACACGAGTGGTGTATGTATCAACAATAATTGTATTTAACAAGAAATAACATAAGGCAGCATAGCATGGTTACATATAGCAACAAATAGTTTAACAGTTACAATTAGTGTTTATACATATATTATACATATATATTATTTTAAGTTCATAACTATGACTATGTGGTGCTGTAAGAGAATGTCGGTTTGAGTCCTATGTCACTGTAGTGGTTATTTGGTTCGTTCATAAGAGTGAACTATAACTGAGTTTATAAGAGAACACTGAATGATTTTGAGTGAACTCTGGTAGAGTTTGTCTACAACTTGACTTTAAACTGTGTGGTTGTGACTTTATAATTATGTAACTTTAGACAGCCTGATGTGAAGTCTAGGGTCTCAGTGAATGTCATTAGCAGACAAGCATGTGTTCCATGGCTTGCGGCTCAGTTCTCTACAAACCAACATCCAAGATAAAATGTCAATCTGCCAGTAAAATCCACACGGGCTAAGAATTTGTTCTCCTCTTCTCTGACAGAACACTCTTACATAAACGGTCATCATACATTTAAATATCATAAGTGAAATTAACAATATAAAATAAACATCAACAGATAAACTTAAATAAAGTATTAGTTTTGGCAAGCAAAACTACATACCTTCGTCAGTAATATATATAGAGGATGATTTCTTCTATAATGATAATGATTATACTATGTTAACACTGGGAACCAAAATATGTGTTACCTCAACAGTCATGTAGCTGAGGTGTGCTTTGGTTAGTTTACTGCGTTGTCTAGAACATTCAGGTATGTTCCAGCCCGAGGATAAGGTAGGTTACATATAGTCTATTTTTAGAGGAGGGGTGGGTGTGGGCTACATAAGCCATTATGTGACATTGATGATAAATACATGAAACTCAAGTTTCAATTAAAATATTAGATTCTCACACACATACATACTCTTTCCCTGATTCCTTTAGACCAGCCTATTTCTAATTATGGTGCTTCCACAGGTCAGTCTGAGAGTAGGCGTAGTTAGTTAGGGAGGCTAGGCCCTATACACTAAACGCCAGCTAAATTTTTTCAGGTGGTCTTAATCTCCACTCCACCATACACCATGCGTGGGCAATTACAATTGCACCTATTTCTGTGAGTGAGGAATAGCCTTCACCCTACCTCCAATATCCTCCCTCACAAAACAAGCATGCACACACGCAAGCTACAACTTTTAAGAAAGTAAAAGGAGAATCTATTACAAACGCCATCTGAATATGCATAATGCAAGAAAGTAGTTGTAGTGAAAGAGAGACAGACGCTGAGGTTTGGATCACCATAGAATAGGTAAATTCCGCTAGAAGTCCAACTCGAAAGAGTAGTAAATTTAAATGATGTGGGCTCACTGTAACCATTTAATTAGAGTAGTTTTCTTATTTAAGCTAAATGAAAAGGAGACAAATGGGTTATGTCATGGGCTTGTGTATAAAAATACAGTTTCAGATTGATGAAAAAGACCATGGGAGAGCGAGGGAGGAAGGGAAGGAGGGAGGGATGCAAATATGCCAGTTATGACCACCCCAAACTACATAAATAACAGTCACATACGCCAGTAATATCTACACTATATAAAATCACTCCAAATACATTCACGTCATATAAAACCCACTACATCGAAATCCACGCAAGCAACATCCACACATTATAAATCAACGCATCTCATCCACACATAAGTCACGCCAGTCATCCCTATTTTATAAAGCCATGCCAGTATTATCTAAAACACACTGCATTAGTCCATAATTACTAGTGGCCCATACTGTAAAGAAATAAAGATGCAACACATAAACATTCAACTCACAAAGGACAACAAAGACCGACCAGTGACACCACTCTCCTAGCTAAAGGCGTCAATTCCCGAGACAAAGACTGAAATTTTAAAGAGCCTTCTGCTATCGGTAGGCTGGCAGCCGGTAGCACCTTAGAAAAGTGTTTATTCACGTGGATTGGAATAGTATGCCATTTTGTATGCTAGGCTGATCTGCCCTTTGCCCTACCTGTGACCTTCAGGTCATACTGAACACGACGACAACCTGTCAGGAGTTTCGTTAATTAAAGCCACTTGCTGGTATTTGGGGTTTCCCCGTCCTTAGGTGGCAATCAGACTTTCTTTGTACTCACGGAACAAAGATATGTATTTTGCGCGCGTCTTTTAAACACACACTCCGCGAACATGCAAACATGTAAGCGTGCAAGCACTCAAGCAAAGAAAAGAGTGTGTGAGGACTGGATGAGAAAGGGAGAAAGCAAGCGAATTTAGAAGCAGATAAATGATGACTTGGAGACCTAATATATTATGTCCTAACGTTCTATTACCTTCAGAGCCGATCCACATAAAGTCTTCAATAGACCTAAGCCGCGTGGTATTCTCAAAAAATCAATTTCTTAGCTGGCGCTAAGTCTTTCCCCACCTGTTGGGTAAGCCATGGGACTAGGAAAGCAGACAGGATTTTAATTAGTAGGTATGCCCGTCGATAGTGATCACAGGGCTTGTCCCTTATCAGTAGGTAAGAACTATGATCCATGTAAAGCTTCCATCTCACCCTGCGGTGCTATTCTAACTCAGTGCGCGTGTGTGTGCGCACGAGCTCGCAAAATCCTTTCAAACTATTTTTCAACCAAACACTTTCTACTTGTGAATATTCGGATGCTCATGCTTTGAATAAATTAATGACTTTAATGCACAGTTACCGCTAGGGCGAAAAGATTTTATTTTACTTTGGGAACCGAAATATATTGGCTTTAATAGCAATGATAGAAGAAGAAAGAGAATATAAATGTATGCCTAGGTGTCCTTGCCAAATGTGTCATTTCCAAAAATTAAGCAAAGTCAATGACTACTTCGACACCAAAAGCATATGAAGACGTCATGATTGATACAACCTAGCCACGCTCTACACGATCTACTGACATTTTCAGTCAGAGTTAAAAGAAACAGAGAGAGAGAGACAGACAGACAGACAGAGCGAGAAAGAGTCCCCAGTCACTTACGTCTCCGACACTGTTCAATTCGGCGAAGAGAGTGTTTGTTTTACTTACTTTAAAAATATTTGGTTCAATCCATTGACTTTATAAGTTTAACACAACATAAGTCTACTAATATGTAAGAATACACACACATTTCCAGACAAAGTAGTATACAGCTAATGAGTAGGCCTATAAAAACAAAAAAAAACCCACAAAATATCACGAACATTATACCATTTAAAATTCATTACCTCTTTGTACCTATTACTTCCTTAACTGCAATATATACTATTATTAGAAAAGAAATATTTAAACCCCTCTCCGATTCTGCGTATGCGTATATATATGGATTAGCGTTCACAGGACATAACTGCTTTTCGCAATCAATCCGTTCCTAGTAAACACCTAAATCCCACTCCCTATGCAATCAATTGTAAAGGTCTCTTGCTGGACCAATGGCTTGAAGAGTGACCTGTAATGCTGACCTTGGGAAGCTGGTGGCACTTCCTCATTGCAAGAAAAAAATAACATACGGAGTTGGCTCAAGAAGTGCACTTGATTGCCAGCCGACAGTTCACGTTAGAAAACATACATAGTGCTGAAACTTTCCCACACACACACAAAACGGCGTACATACACATAATGCTGATTACATTCTCTCATATACATAAAAGGGCCTACACACACAATTAATGATGAAAACTTTCTCTCGCACGCATGCATACAAGGTCGTACAAACGCATAACAAATGCTGAAATCTTTCTCTCGCACGCATACAAGGCCGTACAAAAAAAAAAAAAAAAAGAATGCTCAAAACTTTCTCTCACAAATAATATACAATTCAGCTTACACACAAAGAATGCTCTCTCTCTCTCAAACACACACGAAAATGGCGTATAAACAGAATACTGTAAACTTTCTCTCACAAACACATACGTACATAAAGCAAGAATGTAGAAAATTCTCTATCACACACACACACACACACACACACACACACACACACACACACACTGGTTTGCAGCTTATTCCACAACCGCAACAATTTAGTATCTATACTGAAAACCAACTCTGTGCACTGCACTGGGAATATTTCTCTGCATTGCACGGTCGTATGCAGTCAAAACCTACTGGAATGACGGCCAAGGTGCAGTCAGGTGAAGGGGAATTTATCCAATATTTTACTGCCAATCACTCTGGCCAAATTTAAAAGCCCGAAAGTGACAACTCTCGTCTGCAGACCCTCAAGTTCCATGAAATCGAAATTAAAATGTCTTGAGTAGTTTTCAAATAAAACTTAACTCGCTGTGAACGACAAAGACAGGCATTCTGCTCATCGTGCCATAACCAGTCGTGACTTTCAAGGTTGTGGTGTTTACGATAACAATTTTACGTCACCACTGGAGCTCTCGTGGATCATTTCATCATAAGACGTTCTCTGCTCTGTAGTGCTCCAGGTGGACCTGTTCTCACGAGTATTCGGAGAGCGCTGGAGGTGGTGGTTTTTGTTGGACTTTCAACATGTTGCCTGCTTTGTGTTATCGTCAGTTGTCGATTTTTTTTTTTTTTTTTTGGAGTTGTTGTAAATCAAAGAGTGAAAATAGTTTTCCTAATTTGTCGTTGAGTTGTGTTCCTGTTGAGTGCTGAGGGTGTCCCTGGCTGATGTAAGTTGTGAATATTGGTGACGATTCTATGTGTGGTGCTGTTATTTACTCGTCCGTTGCAAAACGTGTATGGCCGGCAAAGGACTTTAGCCCGGTAATCCGTGGGCTAAAGTTGTGGTGGATGTTGTTGCTTTCGTTCTCGATGTTGAGTGGGACCCCGGGGGGTTGGGAGGAAGTGTCTTTCAGAGCCCAGGCTAATGGCACTAGTCTGTACTTAGCGTGTACGTGCGCCCAGGATGTTCAACCTCCTGTCCTCCTCAATGGTGGTGGTGGTGTTGGCGCTGTCGTCATGGTTGTCCCCGGATTCCTTTGGAATGCATGAGGGCGGGCGCTGGTGGCCAGTAAAGGTGGTCGAGCAGCAGTTGAATCATGTCTGCAATGGGGGTGATTAAAGTATCACCACTGCATGAACTGCGGCTCACTGGGCCAAAATTGCTGTCGGTGTTGGAGGTGGTGGTTTTGTTGGCATTGCTGTTGTTGCTCTTTTGTTATGGCTGCTGTTGCTGGCTGATTTTTCATTGTTGTTCTCGGATGTGTTGTGGTGGGCGCTGTCTTTTGTGGTTGTCTAATGTGGTTGCTGTTGGTGTTGTTGATCTTGGTGGGGTACCGGTATCTGGTAATGGTAAGTGAGGGGAAGCCTCGAACGGTCTTGTGTATTCATTGAAGGCAGCCTCAATCTCAGTTGGTGCAATTTCTTGCTTGGTGCAGTTGGTTTGTACGAATTTTTCTGGCGATTTTAAAGTTTTTCTTTTCGTTGTCATTTCTGTTGGTTAGGGCATTGTTTGGACTTCTTTTTCTCTACGTTGTTAGTCGGGGTTTGTGAGAAAGCCTGTTTGTTTTTTTGTTGACCTGGCTAAGAGTTTGTGTTGAGTTGGCTTTGGTTTTCGGTGGTATTTTCCAGACTATTTGCGTGTTCGTTTCCTTATCAAAGGTACTGGTGGGTGAAGTTTGCGTTTTGTTTTGGTTCGATGAGAGTCTGTGTTGAGTTGTCTTTAGTTTTTGGTGGTATTTTCCACTGGATGTTCGTTTGAGCTTCTCTGTCTGTCGATGGTGGTGGTATTCTAGCTGTTAAATGTTCATTTAAGCTCTGTCATAGGTAGATGACAGAATCTAGAGCCTCAAGGTATTCTAGCTGTTGAGAAGTGTTCGTTTAAGCTCTGCCATAGATAAATGACAGAGTCTAGAGCCTCAAGGTATTCTAGCTGTTGAGAAGTGTTCATTTAAGCTCTGTCATAGGTAGATGACATAGTCTCATTGTGATTTTTCAATTTGTGGCTTCTCTCCCTTTCCTGACACGTCCTGGAAGAGAGTCCACATTAGTCTGGAGAAAGTCGATTAAGGTAGAAGTTTTCTGATTCGATCTGGATGTCATAATTCTCCTCATGGGTCCTTGTATCTGTATATCGCCGTGTAGTCTTGGATGTCTAGAACTTCCCTTCCTCTTTTTCTAGCCCTGATAAGTGCTTGGGGGTGGCCTTAAGATGTAAGTCATTCTGTTTTTCCCGCCCTGAAGAGGGCTTGGGATTGGGCAGAAAGGCTGGTTTCATAACTAGCTCTAATACTTATGTGTTGGCACTAGCTGACGCTCTGGTGTTATGTTTCTTTATGACTGCTGTCTCGGTAGTCCGAAGGAGAGCTGCTCGGAGCCCTGGTGACTATGGGGCTTCGACCTTCCTGGAATGCCTCGTCCTTGTACTAGTTGTAGTCATGTGACGTGACTTTCAAGATGTTCTCACCAATAAATACCATCATCACCATGCCACAGCAAACATCCTCTCATACTGCACTGACGTAAGATCTCGTCACAGACAGATACTTGCGCAGAGACCGTGTCTGACTAGAACTAAGTCTGGAAAGATCAGACGGAGCCTGACAGATAAGATCACTTCACCCAGTTACGAGTATTCTGTTCGCGGATACCCGCCTCTCCCATTGTTACCAACTGCCAATAAGGACTGCGCTGTCCAAAGTAGAAGAGCAGGTGTGACACGTTCGGAATTAAAGGGCCATTGTGTCCTGTAATTGCGAATGACGCTAGTGCAGCTGGTCATAGGGCTGACGTTACATCCAGTAATTTTGTATTTTTCAATTTTTTAAAATAAAGTGTCTGTCCCCAAAATGTCACTGAAAAAAGTTTGGGTTCTGATTTAATTTTGCGTTTCTTTTTCTCCTATTGTTCAAAAGTTCACTATTTTATGTCTTATATAGTGAACCTCCCCACAACATAAACACCCCTCTATTAAATTCGAGCATGCATCGCTGTTATCTGCAGTAATGTGCACTTTAACAACTGTGATGGTAACAAATTCAACAACAACTGCTGCATGTTTAAGGACACTGCCGGACAACAGGACACAAGTCGACTGGAGTAAAAGAAATATCAATGTTGTCCTTGGGTTAGACGGCAGAGCCCTAGCAATCTAGATTGAGTCTACTTACAAATTTGGGGGAAAGCAATCACGGGAGGGCGGGGCGGGGCATGAAAAAAAAAACCAAACAGAAGCAAGCACTAGCGCACAAAAGTGTGTTCTCCAGCAAGACAAAGCAGCTCTCCAGTAATAGTCACACACCAGACTGGAATATGCTTGTGCTCAATGGAAGGGCTCCAAGAAGGGACAGAAGGCGTTTTGAGAATATGATCTTTGAGAATGTGATCGGTGACAAATTTCAGCAAAACCACCATGTTCAGGCTTAGACCGGCCTGTGTTGACACACCGATTAGTCTCCCCGTTTCTATATGAAAGCAAAGTCCACGCATCACCAAACTCGGACAGCTTGACGATGCACGGCTGCAGAAGATCAATACTTTGGGCGGCCGTTGCTCGGCATACTGTACACCAATAGTCACGGACGGGCACTGCTTTGTTTGACGGATGAAAATTAGCCGCAAATCGCCAAATGTATCTATGGTTACCGGGGCACCAATTTTATAATGCACATAAACGAGTGTTGTTTATATGTCGAGATGCGGATTTAAAATTAAAATAGACTGAAATGAGACCGTGGGAATTTTAATGCACTCAAATGAGTCCCAGGGTGTAAAATTAATGCATTCCAACATGTCCAAGAGTTTGTTAGGAGAAGGAAAAACTTGGAAGGATAAATAAACTTGCCGTCCGCGAAATCAGCAAACACTGGAAGTGGAAGTTAAGCAGAATTCAATAAATAAATCAATAAGGAGATCACTCACTCTGTGCACCCGCTCAGAAAACTCTTGTTTCTTAGTTAAGCTATAGCAAAAGAATAAATGTATAATACATAGGTCTACACGAATAAACCACAACACGTTATTATACCGAACCTACTAAACTCACAGTACTTCTGAAATCAGTTTACAAGTAGTTCGATGAATCCAAGTTTTCAGGGGAGACAAGTGACAAATTGACAACCCGCACGGAACAATGGGTTCCAAACTAAACAAAGTCTGTTTAACAGACTCACAGCCCACCTGCCAAGTTACCGCAAATCTGCTGACAACAGCGCCAGGTATGGGCAGGTAATCAGAGTTTTTATGTTACCCGCCCGCTTAGTATCTGGTTTACATAGCAACGCGCGCGACACTAGCTAGCGATGCTTTTGTATATCGATGTAAGAATACACCACACCGTGACTTAATTAATAATGGATTCGTGTTAGAAGCATTTTAAAAAAATACTACATGAAAGGTATTGATTCTACGTGCATGTCAAGATATGAATAGCCAGCCATACGATGCAAAACCGGGCCTTTAACAACGGGTACAAATGGTCATCACTGACCAAATATCGGCCCCAAGTTTTTTTAAAACTATTTAGTGACATCATACACTAACTTATTTAAACTGGGGAAGGAGAGAGGCACGACATAAATATAATTATTCATACATAAAATCGGTCACAATTAGTGAATTTCACTCAGAATAGTATAACACAATTAGTTACACCTCTTCTCGTAATGTATCAGTTATTGAAAACTGCTTACCATATTTCAGAGACAGATATGGGTAACTACTCAGCAAATAGTTATATCAATACATCAAATAGTTACTGATAACTGAACACAACACATAGTGATATCTGAGCAAAATACAGACACATTTACTGACAAGTAAGCACAACGCAGGCCTAGATAAAGATAACTGATCACAACGCATCGGACAAGGTTAGAGACATAAAAGTGAGCATAAAATACACTTACTGATAAGTGAGCACAACACATACTGGATACAGCACATCAACTATTGCTAGTTATAAGTGCGCATATGTGACATAGTTGTATGTGAGCATATTAGGCATAGCTGCTGATTAATTAGTACAATACATAGTCACTGATAAATGATCACAATACACAGTTACTGATAACTGAGCACATCGGACATATTAACTGTTTACTTACAACACAAAGTTACTGGTAACTAACTGCTCACTGCTATATATCGGACATAGTATTAATAATAACTGCTTACAATACCCCGGACAGATAATGACAACGGCTCAAAAATCACCAGTATTGATCAGTGCTCACAATATATCAAACAATTCATGGAAACTGTTCACAAAACATCAAAGTTAATTAATGATAAGTATTCAAAATACAAGAGAGGTGACTAACTTCAAAACTAAGCTAACAAAATATCAAAGATACTAAAAACAGCTAACAATTTATCAAATACAGTTACTGTTAACATCTCACATCAGATAAAATTAATGAAAACTGCAATCGATAGTTACTGGTAATAGTTCTCAATACAGCAGAGTTAGTGTAACTATTCAAAATACACCGAATATAGTTACACTTAACGGCTAACATTGTAACAATACATCACACAGTTACTGGCAAATGTTCATCTTCTGATTCCAGCTCAGAATAAATACATAAGACGATCCCTCGAATTTTTTCATTGATACTTCAGTGAGGTGCATGCATACGAAATGTGGAAACTTTAGTGACTTCAATTATACAGGTGAAGCAAAACTGGGTTTTGATATGTTCCCGAAAGTAAACCGGCTTCCCTTAGCATCCTAAATCCTACGATGATACTCATTTCGGTGCGTACGTCCTCTAACCGGACTGGTGAAGACAAGTCAAAGAAATGTCAAGCAACGAGTGCATACCATCGGTGAAGGACTGAATCAGATATGTAAATCACTGACAAGAAAATTAATGTGAAGGGAGAGGGAGGAGACAGGCAAGTGCTTTTTCATGATGAAAAGGGGTGTAAGGGTCAGGGAACTAGTCACATGTGCGCGACTTTCCAACATGTAACCAAGAACAGGTTATAAAAGCATGATCAGTTCAGTCATCAAATTAAAGGTCACAGTGACACGTTCATGAAGCCGTTTGACAACTGACAACAAACGTGGCAGAAAAGGAATAGAGACTGTTGGGTGGGGGAGGGGAGAAGGAGCGGTTCACAGAACCAATGGTGTTCTGACGGCAATAAGAAAACACCTGTGTATAATAGCATTTAGTTCCAGTGTACCGAAACAATAATATAAATTAGTAAACAGCGAAAGAACATAACAGTTGATAAGAAGGCAGTGAAAGAGTTGATATTCCAATGATGAAAATTCGATCTAGGGGTATAATGAGGATATAATGTTGCTAATTACTATGAAGAAAAAGTACGAAATATAAAGTTTTGTTTTACAACAGAAACCATTTGTGTTATTCTTTTAGGGGTACAAGTAAAACAAGTATGGGCTCACTGCTGTAACTGTTACCAGTACACTATTCGCGTGAAGAATGGTCGGCGATGTTTGAGCCGCGTATTCTTATTTTCATGTCTGCTTCATTTGATATGAGAGAGAGAGAGAGAGAGAAAGAGAGAGAGAGAGAGAGAGAGAGAGAGAGAGAGATGATTTTACTATGTGGTCGCGGTGATTTAGGCGCTAACCTGCAAGCAGGCGATCAGAGTACAAGCCCCACCGCCGATTTTCACACACTTCCTGGCTAGGGCTTGTAACTATGCCCCGACTGAAATGCGCGTAGAGGTTTGATGAATCTGATGTGCTAATGAAAGTCTTCTGCCATTAAAAATTACATTTCTTATTGCTAGAAATTCTTTGGAAGTTTAAATTCCTTATAAAATGTTACTAGACACGTGCGCTCGCACATAGGAACATTCATTCTAAAACCAAACAAATTGAACAGAAACAATCAATAAACCATTCCACTTGACATCAATTATAAAGAACAATTTGTGAAAAGTACATAAATAAAATTAGACTGGAAACGAGAACTGCCGCACAGGTGCGGGCAAATATGTGTGCGCTAGTGTATGAATTGCTTTTAACTGCATTTCCTGTTGTTGTGAACGTCAGCGACGCATCGTTACACTCCTCCGGTAAAACAACAAACGAACCGTGTCGTTTTTTGCCATGGAACAATTCATTCCCGTCACTTGGTACTGTCATAATTATGTTCAAGCAAGTATGGATGTGTCAGCTAATGCTGATTATGCATGCTACATACCTAACTCCTTTCAGTACAGGACCGAATTCCATGCTCGGACTGGCTTAACGTGTGACTGCACAGGGCGAGAGCGAACTTGTAATGGGGACAAAGGGAACAAGGTCAAGCGTGAGAAGGCATCTCTCTAAATCTAATTATTCCAACTTTGTCCAACTCTTTAAAAAAAAATAATAAGCATGCCTAACACCACCACCCCCCGTCCCAATACAAATGTCTGAAGAAGACAAAAAATACAAAGGAAGTCGTACATTCAGTTCATGACTGTAGCTTCAACAATGCATGTACATGTATCTCTTTTTTTAAAACTGCGCTGTCATTAATCATTTTTCCTATCATCTAAGGCCGGGTGGTTGAGGTGGGAGAAGCCATTTCGACTCAGTCTCGTGTGATAACAAGCACTGGTTTTGCAAAGCGAAGAAAAAGCAAGCCAATGACACAAAGGAAAGCGACCGAGGCAAAACAAATTCTATGATCAATAAACACAGATGCTAAATGCAAACACGTGCTCGCAGCTGAAGATCGGCTACAGGACGATAGCTGAAAGACAATACTACTTTCTCTTCTTTTCATTTGTTTTCCTTCAAAGGGGGTCGGGAGGGTACAGAACTTTATATTCCTGAAGGGATAGATGCCTTAACTGAAATTCCCCGACCTTAAGAAATACCTCTTAAGAGACCAAGGACTGCGCACGAATGCGTACTTTACAAATAAAACAAAATGTGTACTTTACTAGAACTACGACTAAAACAAAATGTGTACTTTACTAGAACTACGACTAAAACAAAATGTGTACTTTACTAGAACTACGACTAAAACAAAATGTGTACTTTACTAGAACTACGACTAGAATAAAATGTGTACTTTACTAGAACTACGACTAGAATAAAATGTGTACTTTACTAGAACTACGACTAGAATAAAATGTGTACTTTACTAGAACTACGACTAGAATAAAATGTGTACTTTACTAGAACAAAATGCGTACTTTACGACTAGAGCAAAATGTGTACTTTATGAATGAAATGTGTAATTTACAACTATAAGTAAATGTATGCTCTGATAAAACACCGAGCGTACTTTACGACTAGAATATTGCTAGAACACCATGCAAACTTTACGCCTAAAACAAAATGAGTACTTTATTAGAACACAACACGTACTTTACGCCCAGAACAAAAAGTGTACTTTGTAGTTAAAACAAAATGTGTGTATTTTATGACTAGAAGAAAATATATACTTTACGACAGGAAGAAAATGTGTAATTTACCATAACAAAATGTGTACTTTATGGCTAAAACAAAATGAGTAATTTAAAACTAGAGCAAAATGTGTATTTTATGGCAAGAGCAAACTATGTTCTTGTGTGAAATACTCAGAACAGTGCAAAATATTTACGTAAAGGAAAGAACAAATTTAATATGCACTGAGTTAGTGAAATGTGTATTTAATTAATAACGCGGAATGTGCTTTTACTTCAGCGAAATGTGATCTTTACGACCAAAGCAAAATATATATTGTATGACAAGATCCATAAGTGCACTGTACGAGAAGAGCAAAAATGAGTGTTTTGTGCGGCTAGAATGAAAAGCATCTGTACGACGATTACTGAAAAACGAGCACTGAAAGAAGACGAGGACAGAATGACAAAAGCAACAGATGAACGACTAAGGGGAAAAATGTTTAGTACTAAAGCAAAATGTATACTTTAAGAATATAGCAAAATGTATACTTTAAGAATATAGCAAAATGTTTATTTAACATTTATTAATTATATATTTTAAAATTAATAAATATCATGACAAATACTTCTTTGTGAACAATTGTGACCTCTTGATAGCAAAAAGAGGAGAATTTTGTCAACGCACTTTTATAGCCAAAGGAAGGGTACCAAGACATTACAAGTATGTTACATCATCAACCGGTGTAAGTATCACGCACTTGTCACACCTATGTTTCAGAGGTAGGCAGATGTAAACATGGTTTGTCTGCGCACGCGTATGTGTGTGGTGTAAATGAAGGGAGTGGGGGAGGAAGTGGGAGGAAGGGATAGAAAGGGAGAAAGAAAACAGGAAAGGAAATAAAGGTGAAAGTTTCTTAGTCGAGACGCGAATTAAAAACTCCAAAACATAAGCGAGCTATCAGTTTTATATAATATGCAAAGGATATAAATAATAGCCTAAGAACCTACTCTGGCGAGGGGAGACAACTTGACGGAAAACAAAAGTGTCGCGACGATTAAGACTAAATTGATTGCGTAAGCCAAATCTCAAAGCGAGATACGTCTCTTAGGGACGACCCTCGACTGAAAAAATGATTGATTCTCAAACCAACTTCATCTTTCTTCTTTCGCGAACGGTGAAAGGCGTGTGTAGATATATGAAACGGTACTATGGTGAAATGCAAAAGTAGCCTACTATACGAGAAAAAGAGCAAAAATGCATTAAGGTAAATAAAAGTGTACAAATGTACTAGGGTAAATAAAAATATCTTAATATACCTAAACAAATTAAAATACACTAAATATATTAAGAAAGCAATTCCTTAGATTAATGTCGTTTTGGGTACATGCCTTCTACAACCGTAAATTTTTTATTTTTTTTCACCCCGATTTTGGACTATCACGTGTAAGGTTTAAGCATAACTCACCTGCACAAGAATGTAATAGTAATTGTCCACAATTTTAAAGTAATGGAACAGGTCAATTGCATCCTCCAGGAGAACCATTTTCGGGCTACGTGGCACTGCAGGCACGCAGCGCACCCGCTCCAGGAACCACTTGATCAAAGTCCTGACACCCCTATCTGGCTCCCGCCACACGTCACACACCGCGGACTCCAGTCTGTCTAAGGACCTGAATGACGTAATTTGACTGTTCAATACCCCAATGTGTGTTGTTTTTTTTAAAATATAATTTAAAAGTAAATATTCCCAGTGTAACTCCAAGAAAAAAATTAAAAAAAAAAAACTAAATAGCAAATCGCTTTTCACTGTCTACTGTAGTGTCAAATCTGAAGACATTCGAAGAATCTTGGGCACAGTCCGTCACCGAAACATTCATCCAACTGTGAAGGTGTTTAACCAACCACACGGCGAAATAGCATATTCAGCGCATGCAGGAATGTCGGCACCAGCCAGGCGTATAATTTCGTTCCACTGGGGACGACGCAGAATAGGAATAAATAAATCTCGGCTAACAGAATTGCGTGTCGCTGATTAGATAGAAGCAGGGTGCGCAAATTTGAAAATCTACCCGGGGCTTCAGTACTGTGCAAATTTCCTCCCCCGCTGTCGAAGAGATCTGTCGCTGGCACTTAAAAAAAAAAACCACACCGTGGAACAGTCCAATTTAGCTTGAGCAACGGTACTGATGGCGATGCTCTCTCTACCACTACCGACAGCTTTTCATTGATACACTCCACCAGACATGACAAATAGCCAGTGACGATAAAATCCAGTGTGCATATTCTCCACAGCGCAGACAGGCTCAGTAATAATTATAGATGTGTGACGCAGAATATTCAACACAATCCGACTATAATTGCCCGAAACTCATTACACACAATGTCACAGTGAGCTGTAGTTTCAAAGCGACGGAATCAAGTATGTCCATTTAAAAAGAGAGAGAGAGAAATAAATAAAAAGAAGGATGGTGGAAAAAGAAAGAGAAAGGTTCGACATATGACGCAGGCAGAATTGTCTCCCTGTTATGTCTCACCGATCGTGGTCAGATTCCAGCGTCCTCGAACCAGCCGATCTGAACTGATATAATTATGAAATCGAACGCCGCACGTCATATTCCCGGGTTCAGTAGCTGTGCACTAAGGCCTGTGAGTTCCAAGAATTATGAAAAATGGGCTTTTGTTAAGCGGCCCTCGAACAAGCTTAGTCCCAGACTGGAGACGAAAATTCTGGCAGTATTCACTGCGTGGTGAGGAGGTTGGGAGGGTGACTTCACTGCGTATCGACTTCACGGCCGTACCAATGAACATAATCCCAGGAAAAAAAAACCAAAAAAAAACCCTGGCCACTGGTTATGTCCCTTGCACGCAGAGCGTTGTGAGTCGAAACTGGTTTGACTGACGCGTGAACGTTGCTGAGTATTTTACGCACGCTGACTGCCTCACTATAAGCTACAAGGGGAAGAGAAAAAAAAACTGTTTTCAGAATGTAGTTAATTTCATTTTAAGATGGCCCTCTCCCACTTTCACCCCTATCGTGTCATACACATACGATTTCTCGTTTAATTTAACGTTACTCGACGAAACATTTCTCGTAAAAGCGGTAAGCATTTTGGTTGGAGCAAACTATATTTAATTTAGTGCACTGCTGACATGGTTACTATTTCAAACTTGATCCCGGTGAGAAGTGTTTACCTCATAAACATAGGTGGCGATCGTTAAGTCCGGGTACTTTGCGCAGGCCGCAATAGGCAGGATCAATGATGTCAATGTAGGCGGTAATATAGTTATGAGCTTAAGCTCAAGGGAGACACTATTCCTGCGTAACCAGCCTTGCTGGTGCTAAACTTCTAGCCAAATATTGACCACCTCCGGAAGAGGGTATTAACTTCAACAAATTTTTTTTTAAAAGTGTTTCCTTTTCCCCAATGAAAAGAGTGACAGATGACTGTGACCAGCTAACGGCATACTTTCAAGTTGTGAGAACTCAGTCTCTATGAAGCCAACATCTTTTACGATCGGTAATGAGTTAGAAAGCAAACAAACGAGATTAAGGTCTCGCAACACTCGAGCACAAGATTCTTAGCATAATTATGTAATATTCTGTACACCCAGTTCCGAACGGAAATTGTTTCGCAATTCAAAAGCTTACCGCCAGAACTCTAGTACGCTGTGGGAGAGGAAGGGTGGGCGGGGTACTTGGCGGTCTAGCCTGGCGAAAGGAGACTGGAAATCGGCTCACAGATAATGGCGTGCACTCCGAAAGGAATCAATGGCGCAAATGTAACCTGGGGAACGAGTTCTACATAGGACTAGGTCCAGGGCGTCGTGTCCGCAAGTCGGGCGTGAAAACCGTACAGCGAGCATGATCTACCGGCAAAGGGACTCTAAGCAGGCGCAGGGTAGGAAGTATTTCGCACGCTACTTCCCATTGAGTTGTCTCTCTCTCGCGCGCGCGCACCTTCCGCGTCAAACTCCATCCCCCGCTTGGAAAGAATTTTGCACGATTAAAAAAAAAAATAATTTTCCGTGTTCATCTACTAAGCTATTGTATGTGTACTGTGTTTCTATATAAGTAATAAAATACTTTTGCATTAAAATTCCTTGAAATAAAAACAAATCAACCACATCTTAAAATTTTAGAAGCCGGACACCAAATCCATGAAGTTTTTAGCAGTAAATAAGTCACCGGGGGAAAAAAGCGGTTACCAATGTTGTTAAAGAAAAGTCACAAGTTATACAATTATGTATATACATATGTATGCATGCATGTATGACGTACTGACCTCAACGGTATTTTGTCTGCTAAGCAGTATTTAGTTTCGTTTAACACTATTCCCTAGTCTGGTCTCTGAAATGCATGTGTGAGTGTGGGTGTTTTTTTTTTTTTTTAAAACTTGAATACGTGTGGGTAATTGTGTTCACGAACACGACTTCTACCAATGACATTTCTCTTGTGTGGTCTTTGCCTCCTCATAAAATCGTCCTGCAAATCAGTTCTTATAGGGCGAAACTAAACTAGAAACGAAAAAAATAATGATAAAAACATTAATGAAAACATCTGCATTGTTTATAAATATTTATCAAAGCGTCGAATTAATTTCTTATTGAACTCTGCGCCCCGCATTCGGCTGCTATACAATTAACCTATCGGCAAGGGCCGGCCCATATTAACCTCGGTTGCTTATACATTCGCCTGTTGGCAAGGGCCGGCCCATACTGACATCGGTTGCTATACATTCGCCTGTTGGCAAGGACCGGCCTATATTGACATCGGTTGGTCTTCAGGAAGTATGGCGATCGACTGGAACTGAAACAGGTCGGAGGAAGTCCCGAAGGCATCAATTTCAGCTGGTGTGTAATCTTGCGCCTCCGGAAATTAGACGTCCCCACATAACTGATTGCGTGTGGAGAACTATCAGTCCATCTACTTGAAATCAGGGATCCTCTAATCTAATGAGAACGGCAAAAGGTGCAACTCAATGCGGATTGACAAAGGTGAAGGTTTCAAGGCAGTCTACGTCAAATAACGGGCTTCATTATTAAGACAAAGTCGATGTTCAACACAGCGCAAATATCAGACATTATATTAGTCATTTAAAAAGACAATTAAAAAAAAATTAAAACAACAAACGAGGACAATCTACTGTTCAGTCTCTATACCATCCAAGATGCGAGCGAGGTCACCTTTCGTAGCTCTAACCAATGATCTCTTTTAGTCGAAAATGAATGGTAAAAATAATACGTAGATTTAAAATGTTTCTGTTTGATTTTGGTTAAAGTTTTAGTTACAATATATGAGATTATTTTCTTGTTCGCAATTGGTTCATTATGATTAATCGATAAATCGAAACAGCGATTTGTACATCTGTTTTCATGTAAATATAAAATAAAGAAATCAGCATAGGTCATCTTGTCATTCTATGAGCATTTTGTGAGTGAACTAGTTATTAACTGCTCTTAAAAATAAAAAAAGATAGATAAACCTAATGATCAAGTTGATCTCACTTGAGATGATTCCCCTTACATTACTGACTATGGACTGAAACAGTCTTGACCATCCACAGCCTATATGAAAGTCCACTTCACTAGAGATATTTATGCAGGCCATCTTGGAATAGATAATAACAGTGGGTTACATGTCTATAAACTTACAATGCAGTCATTCAAATATCAGAATTAAAAACCAGTTCAGATAATAGGAAAATCGCTGGTGGCTAAAAGCAAGATCATCTTGCACAGTCTCCCAATAAATATAATACAAATTTAGTAAAGCGATCTTAATACAGTCGATACAAGCTCAAGTTCTTGCAATGCAATTCTAGAAGTTTCTGATCTAGCAGTAGATCTGTAAATATTTGGAGGCTGGCATAGGCTGTTATGAGTGACAGTAAAGTTTTCCATTAAAGAAAGTAATTAACTACATATTTCCTGTAATTAATCACCATGGTTTCGTGATACGAATATAGATTTGTTAATTTATTTTTCTGAACGTAATGAGTGCATCTGTGAGATAGAGAGAGAAGCAGATGGATGAAATTAGATTATATACTGCATTAATCTGTTTAGATTTGGCGTCAACTACGGCCCCTCTCCCACACTCCCCCGGATAACGTGATGTTTGGATTGCATATATTTTTGTTGCCATTGCCAAGACCCAGGAAGCAGCAAGAGTCTACCCGAGTATGGCAACATATGGCTGGAACGTATTGCATCAGAAGATGGTACCACTTCCACTATAACAGTCTATGTAATAGAGACTGCCGGTCAGCTCTGTAGTCACCATGTAATGAGCGATCTCATGCAGAGTGCCATAAACTGTGAAAACCAGCCTGGATTGAACAATGGAGAACCAGCTGTACCAGGTAAAATTCTTATCAAATTCTTTCCTCATCTCTGCTAAATAATCCAAAAATTGCAGAAACACCAGTCTTTAGTGAACTGGGAAGACAATGAACTGAGAAGATATAAGAAACAATGAGTTAGGACATTTGATTATTACAGGATTAACACCTGAGTGGTGTGCACACTGAACTGAACGTATCGGTTATTTTCGTGCAGTATTAAATATTAGTTCAAAGATATGTTATTTTTTTTTCACCTGTACTGCATTCTCCATAAGCATGACTTATCTTTGCATAAATTTGTTTACTGATTTGTAGCTTTCATCTTTATGTAACTTAACCAAAAGTGTTCGTAATGCACTTTGGGGACTAGTCCTTAGCTATCTGTGTGTTATAAGCCACCATTTGTGACATGGATGTCCAATATTAAGATTGAGAATAGAACCAAACAGGGATTTGTGTTGTATCAGCTTCCATTAATCTAAGCGTTCTACTGAACTGGCAAGCAGATGACCCATACTGACTAACAGGCTAAACCATAATCTGTTGAATATTTTCTGCCTAATTTTACCTTATCAGTTTGATGAGCGGTCTCTTCTAAATTTCATGAATATTCCCCATACGCCATTAGGATATGATAGCTCTGTGTGACACGTTTCGTTCTGAAAATTCATTTCGTCCCCCCTTTCCAATGCCATCTCGCAGAATTCAATGAAACTTTATTATCCACAGTAGGTCAGTTCAAAATTTAGATATACCAAATTGCATCTCTTTCTGATCATATTTTACTGAGATGAAAATGCAAAACGTTTTCAATGGCCCCCTTATTAATCAGATGTAGAAGTTGCTGATAATAAATATGCTATAATCAACTTTAAGCAATGGCTCATACATGAATTAAGGGCAAGAGAGAGAGAGAGAGAGAGAGAGAGAGAGAGAGAGAGAGAGAGAGAGAGAGAGAGAGAGAGAGAGAGAACAAACATTAATTCAAATCGCTCAAATGTCTTTATCAGATCATATACTGGGCATTACTGGCCATGTTTGACAAAGGCCTAAACCATAGCCTTATTTGGCCTATGACAATAATTAACGTTTGGAAAAAAAAAATCATCATGACCTAATTGTGCTAGTACCATAATCTACATGTGACAATCATTTATAATCAGACCATACTTTAATGATCCATTATGTGTTCGCATTTTGTTTATAAAGTCGTATTATTACTACGACTATATATGACACTTTTGTTTTAAAATCTTGAACAAGGCTCCTATAATATTTCTGGTGCAGATTATCCGGGAACAATAGACGACTTGACAATAAGTTTCGTACGATAACATAATTCGGGTCAATACCGCATTTTAATTTTCTAGAACCTAACATCAGTGAAAATTATTATAAAAACTATTGGATACAAAATGAGCCGGTGAACAATTTTTAATCAGTATCTGAACATATACCTCAGGCTTCAATCTGTCTAAGTATCAGAGATGATTCAGCAATCTATCTTAAGCATCGCATAACTAAACAACAAGAAAATTTCGTACGTGATACATAACATGTCAAGTGGAATTTATAAGCATTACCAGTTACTCTGAAATGTAAAATTAGCGGAAGCAATTTATCTCCCCTTTGATGACACATATTTACTCTGCATCTGTGCCCTCCAGAAAGAAAGGATTATGATTTTTAAAGTGTTCACAATTTCTCCAGCAGATGGTCACGGCTATACGTAAGATACATGGAATGGCAACCTTTCTCGTCATCTTGGCAGGAGGCAGTATAGTGCTTTCATTACTTGGACGCCCAGATGATACCGCCGTTCCCCGCAGCTTAAAACCCCGAAGACAGGTTTTCTTTGGATAGATTGTTAAGAGACCTTTGTAAAGATTTCATCTTTGATAAGGTCCTTGAGTACTCATAGTAACTTATTTCTGGAATCTCTCATCCATAAGAAAGGATAATCTTTATTTTAAAACCCTCTCTCAGTCATGCGGGATGGTAAAAAAAACTGCTTGAATCTAGTCAACATCTCTAAAAACAAAATCCCCATATTTTTTAAGTTTTTCGCTTGGCACGTTTACCTTTGGAAGTTGCAGCGGGGATATTGTTCTGCTACAGTAATGATTTTTTAAAGCTTTATTATCTTCTGCACTTTTCGTTTTTCTTCCCCTTCTCTCTCTCGAACTTAATTTAATAGATGCTGCATCTTCCTCATCGACTTTTTCTTTCAATTCGCTGCTACCTAGGTGGTCAAAAACATTGTCGCCATTATCAAGAATGTTCACAACACGGACACGTTTACCACGTGCCTTCAATTTGAAAACAAAGACCGAAAGAATGTATTATTTCCTCCGCCAGAGATATCCGTCACCGCTGACGTGTGTAATTAATGATACATTTTTTTAAAAGTGCTATTCTCACATTTTCACTCAAGACACATACTTTTCAAATATTATTACATTCAGTTACTTTAATAAATCTTTAATCCTCCAGCACATAAATTTAAAGAATATTCCAAAGATGATTTTTCAGAAAGCTGAAAAAACAGAAAAACTACCAAAAAAACCCCAAAACCACCCCACCCAAAAAAAACAAACAAAAAACAAACCCCTTCGTTAAGACAGAAACAAACCAGACCGAATAATTACTGTATCAACCTACCATGATGTCACATGTGCAGACCATATTTTCTTTAACAAACTTCATTTAAATGATGTGTATTACCTGTGACACGCACAGTCCAAAAGGATTACAATGGTTTCTTGTGTGTCCAATTTAAAGGCAAAAAGTTCAAATAGATTGCTATTCGGTAATAGAAATTTGAAAGCAAACCACTGCAGGAGAAACAAGATGCAAGTGGAACTAGCAATTTTCAATCACGATCTTGCGCAAGTTTCTTTCTTCCAGAATCCCAGGAGATGTTAATTCATCGAGCAACAAATATGACTAACTGATGAAATATTCCGATAATTAAATTTCAGAACACAACTTCATTGCTTCAGTATCGAGTCGTGTTTGCTTTTATGAATTGTGAACAGTCGGTTGCAAAATACACAAGACCAAAGGAAACAAACCACAAAGCAAAAATAAATTACAATTATACATTGATTTATTTTTAATTTAACTTTCTATTTTTTAAAATTAAAAGTCAATGACTTCCAAAATTAATTGTGCAGTTTCAATATAAATTGCACTTTACCATAGAAATATATTGAAATAAAATTGAAAACAACAAAAATAAATAGTAAATATAAGAAAAAAGAATCAACCACAGAAACATTTCCGATTGTTCTAATATCCTCCTAAAGTAAATAATGTGAAACAAACTATTGTAGGTAAGTTAAGTACCCACCAAAAATAACTACACCTGTAAAAACTACAGCATAAAGTGGTTACCAATGTTTACGAAACAATGCCATGCGTGACAGGCAACACTCTTTGTCTGGTGCGAAGCTAAACAGTAAATGTAACCTTGACTCTGCATGTAAACACTGAGAACAATCCATCACAAGCGCAGGCGCTCACGTTCACAGAACAATATATACAAAATTAGGATCCATTCTCCCTCTCCCATCCTCGCCTTTCTCCTTGCTCTCCTTTCAGCCCAACAATACAACGCCAGATTTCTACACGACGGATTGTGTTTACGATGCGTATCAACACAAATCTGTAGGTACTGTCGCTATCTACATTCCTAATCCAGTGAATAAAAATGTAACAAAAGTGCCATCTAGTCCAGGCTTGGAGGAGCTGAAGTGTAATTAATCTCACTTCATTCCCACAACCGACTGGAGCGGGGTGGGGAAATGGAGTGGAGTGGAGTGGGGAAATGAATTCAACAGTTGTTTATTGTTTATATGCAGACATGAGAGAGAGAGAGAGAGAGAGAGAGAGAGAGAGAGAGAGAGAGAGAGAGAGAGAGAGAGAGAGAGAGAGAGAGAG
Organism: Sinotaia quadrata; assembly: GCA_028829895.1. Taxonomy (NCBI): domain Eukaryota; kingdom Metazoa; phylum Mollusca; class Gastropoda; order Architaenioglossa; family Viviparidae; genus Sinotaia; species Sinotaia quadrata. Next base: position 112,358,240 of record CM054177.1, on the reverse strand, counting down.
AGAGAGAGAGAGAGAGAGAGAGGACTAGAACCGCGATGCCGTTTTTAATACTGCCGCACCTGTACGACTGGTAATTGGTGCTTGGTCATTAACCGTCCACGTGACAAATGATCAATCGAGGCATTTTGTGGCCAAGACAGACCACACTCATGAAGGCTCAGACGACAGGTGTAAGACTACATCAAACCCTCATAGGGGACTGAGGGAGAAGACCAAAAAAAAAAGAAGAAAAAAGTTACACTTCGTGGAGTACCTCTGACCACAAAATACCTGTAGACAGCACTAGACCGCAGCGTCCAAAGCTGTAATAACTAGAGTTTAAAGGAGGTGCAGATAGCATATTAACATTAAGAATTATCATATGGCAGGTTCTTCACACGAGAAGACTGCGCACGGCACGCTCAAGGACGTCAATTTACTTATGGTTATTCATACAAAATGAGATAAGGGTCGGAGGGCTTACTACACACACAAAAAATGTGTTAAACTTATTCCATTCCACGATGATATGATATGATATTGCTTCCTTCATGAACAGTTTTTAAAAATGTGTTAAACTTTATTTTATTCCATGTTGATATACCTTATAGCTTATAGTTTCCTTCATGAACAGTTTTTTTTAAAAAAATAGTTTTGTTGTTTTTTATTAAATCAGTTTGATAATTGTGTAATGAATAATATATTACCGAGAATTTTAAAAATGAATTTTCATGTTACCATGAGTGCGCTTTTGACAACAGAGCTGAAAAGTGAAGTACGAGTGCATTCAAGCAACTTTCAACAAACTAGTTATAACTTTTGCGATTAATAACAAACAAACATGTATACCTTTAGAAACGTCAGATTCACTTTTAATTGCCAGTTTCACATGCTTAAATTAAAGAAAACGATAAGTTTAGGAACGAATGAAGCCTTTCGTTCGACATTCAATCACTCATGTTTTTTATGCAATCGAATTCAGAACAAATAAACGAAAGCAACAGGCAATCAAAACTATAAGAATCACTTAGATATACTCAGTTACTGGAGTTTAAAACTCTAAAACAAGTTTCCTCCAACCCCCCTCCCCCGATTTCATTTCTTTCGGAGACGTAACTGAAAACTATAAATATCTTTTTTTCATGCCTGATTTATTTCTATAATGGGTGGCTGTATAGGTCCGGATAACTCCACGCTGTCAAGTGGTCCTATGACTCGTTCCAGTAGTCGAAAAGCAAAAATATGAGGAAAGATGATTAAGTGTTGAAAACTTCAGTGCCACCACTACTTGAGAGAAACGCACACTTCACATTAATTCTCAGATGTCTTATTACAAACGAAGTGACAACAATCTCTACATCTACTTATTTTGTGCTTGGCTGAGGTGTCATCTCTAAAACGACTTCGACTGGTTTTAGATAATATTTAATAATCAAATGACTAATGAATACCATGGCAAGACCATTATCCAGTAGTCACCATTTATTCAAGGGCCTGCTTAAAAATAATATTTAACATCGCACTGACTTAAAGGATGCCATGGGACACAGATCTTCACAGATCATTAGTTATCATTTATTAATTGGTGTGTGTATGTGTGCGTGTGTGTGTGTGTATGTGTGGGCGTGTGTGTGTGTGTATGTGTGTGTGTGTGTGTGTGTGTGTGTGTGTGTGTGTGTTCGTAACTGCGTGCGTGTGGATAGTTCGAATTATCAACTTAACAGTATGTCGATGTAATGAATAACATTCAATACATCTTTGACATACAAATGTCACGGCAGCATAAGACTCCACTAAGTATGTAGCATCTATACTACTTTACTAGCCAATGGTTGTACAATTCCACAAGATGGGCGCTTTCCCAAATTATATGACGTGGGAAGTAACTGGTGTAAACGAGGCATCAGTCACCCAGATTGCCATAATATGGTTCATCTATAACTAGGTAAGGTGTAAAATCGAATAGTGTGTTTCTGCTTTTAAATAACATTTACCAATAACGCATGTACTAATATCACTAATCTCCATTAACCTTTGAATGACTGACAGATTTGTAATCTCCATCTGCCTTTGAATGATTGTCTGAGTTGTAATGTCCATTAGCCGTTGAATAACAGGGACTTGTAAGTTAAATAACAGGGACTTGTAATCTCCATTAGTCTTTGAATGACTGAATTGATATCTCCATTAGCCTTTGAATGACTGACTGAGGTGTAATCTCCATTAGCCTTTGAATGACTGAGTTGTAATCTCCAGAAGTATTTTGTCTTGATAGTCACTACGCACTGACCTCAATAATTCTGCATGTACTCGTAAACCGACACAATTTGCAAACCACCAAGTGCTCTACACATGAGTTACATTAAAGAGGCAATAAAACAAATAGAAGAAATATTTCTTTCTAAATATTAACAATTCCAGGAATACTGTATCTATAAATATATGACAAGTCTATTATAAAATGGAACGAAAATACAACTTCGAAATTGAAATTATTTAAAAGAATCTACTTCAGTAATAATCAGAGAAGTCAAGGGGAACAATCTCAGCGGAGTCTATGCGCCACTGCAAGCGATTACTCCATCCGATGCTTTCACCTATTAACGAGTGTCATCCATTTGTCACCATTTGTTTTATAATTGTAATCTGTGACCTTGACATTTCCTTCATAAATACTACCAATTAAATTGGTATGGCGGAAGGATCCCGCATAACACAGCAATCAGTATGTCATCATCCTAAAGTGTCAACAGCAAGCCTACTTTCTTCATCTTAAAACAACAACAAAAAAAACTTAGGGAAAACAACTGTGGGTATGTCAATGATATTTACCGTTGGTAATCCGTCTGGTTCAATCACAATTATCTATTACAGCAAGCTTACCTGGACATTTAAATGGCTTTAATAAACAATGAACAGATGTTGTCTATTAAAGTACTATTACAGCAAGCTGGTCTGAACAGTTAAATGGCTTTAACCTTTAACCTAATTTTAACCTAATAAACAATGAACAGACGTTGTCTATTAAAGTATTAGAGCAAAATAGTCTGAACAGTTAAATGGCTTTAATAAACAATGAACAGACACTGTCTATTAAAGTATTAGAGCAAAATAGTCTGAACAGTTAAATGGCTTTAATAAACAATGAACAGACGTTGTCTATTAAGTATTACAGCAAGTTTGTCTAAATAATTAAATGACTTTAATTAGAATGTATAGAAGTTGGACTAAACAGTTAAATGGCTTTAATAAACAATGAACAGACGTTAACTATTAGAGTATTGCAGCAAGCTGGTCTAAACAGTTAAATGGCGTTAATAAAAAGTTGGTCTGACCAGTTAAACGGCTTTAATAAACAATGTATCGACATTATCTATTAGAGTATTAGAGCAAGTTAGTCTGAACAGCCAAATGGCTTTACAATGTACAATTTGTACACAATTTATTCTGTACTTGTGCTGCAGTAGAGAGGCGGTGTTTGGAAAAGTCAGTCACATAACGAAAGCCCCGTGCTAACACCAAAGCTGTAGAGAAGAACATCGTCAGGTTTCGCATACCAGTCATCTGCCCAAAGTCTTATGAGAATTGCGCGTAGCAAAGCCATTAGTTGAAAGGGAAGCAGCTTCAGTTCAAAACCTTTAGCCACAAGTTTCACTCGCTCCAGTCAACTGGATTGGACGAGAATTGCAATTTGTTTTCTAGTGATGAGTTAATATTTTTAAATCTTTGAAAGTACTGAATTAATATCCAAGATTGTTTCTATTAGAGGGATATAACTTTTTAAACAATTGGCAAACTTAAAAAAAAAAAAAACCCTCTCCCTATCACCATCACCACTCAAATAATTTAAAAGGGTGAATGAAGAGAAAAATTAAAGCCAATTCAAGTCTAAAAAGGTTTACCGAGTGCTGTTCATTGTTTCGGTTTGAACTTAAAGCGTGTTGAGAGCGAGCTAACCAACTAATCGTCTCTATTATCGTTTACGGCAAAAGTACAAGTCTATCTGGATCGCTCAGACTCGTAATTTGACGAACGATCAGTCTTCTGTTGTTAGTACTTGTTACATCGTTATCCTGATTTCATTTATCGTTCACTGATCACCTACAGACAGCATTCGATGAAATCTTGCCAAACTAACAGCATAAAGCACTATTTCATTTAACTGCTTGTTACTACGACTGAAGCAGTTTCTCCTAGGCACTGTTATCAGGACAAACCAAACCGACGGATACTGAATAATTCCGTTCCAAGCTTCAGTAATTTTTTTCAAACACAACGCTAAACAAACGCATCACACAATACGCATCTAGTGTCTGCATTCAAGCTCCACATTCTGCCCATTTCGGATTTCACTTCCATAACCGAAAGGGCGATCAGTCTCTCTGCGCGTTTAAATGTATACACTTAACCGCGTGGCTTTTAGATCGCGGTTATTCTCGACACTAATGAAAGCTCCATTATTTTTAGATTAATCCATTTGGACGAATCTGCTTCTGCGTGCGTGCGTGCATGTGCGTGTGAAGGGAAATGAAAATGGGAATTGGCAAATTAGGACAAGTGTTTACTCTCGTGTCAGAGCATGTCCAATTAAGCGAAAATGTTGAGAGACAGAGAATGAGAAAGAGAGAGGGAGGGATTCTAAAATTCAGGAGAAAACAAACAAAAAGAAGGGGGAGGGAGGAGGGACACACAAAGAAAAGAGAATAAATAAACAGGATGAATGGAAAAAATTAAATCCTTTAGAGTCTTATCAAAAGCTCGTGCACCCTATATAATCACACAAAACACTCAGAAGAACAAATAAGGTATCATAATATTTGCAATCAAACGAAAACACCATCACAGCAAATTAAAACTAGTTAATTTATTAAAACTGCCACGGGAGTGTTAGTCACTAAAAACGTCTGTCAGTACGACATGAGGCCCATCAACTCAAAGACATGAGTAGATCTGCATGTCCAATACACTTGTCGGTAGACGCGAGGCCCATTAACTCAGACATGAGTAGATCTGCATGTCCAATACACTTGTCGGTAGACGCGAGGCCCATTAACTCAAAGACATGAGTAGATCTGCATGTCCAATATACTTGCCGGTAGAAGCGAGGCCCATCACTCAGACATAAGTAGATTTGCATGCCCAATACACTTGCCGGTAGATGGGTCTGGCGCCATGCAGAGTGTCACTTTCAGTTAGTGCGAACAACAACAAAGGCGATAACAACTTGACCTTATAATTACGAATGCAGGCAGTATACCCAAATTAAAACTAGCTTGGCGCTTGATGCTGGCTGTATACATTTTAACGTCACAGTTCTGAGTTGTGACAAATGAAGAAAAATAATTACTTCTACAGAAACTTTTCAAATCTTATAGAAACAAGTAATATTCGTTGAAAAACGTTTTTAAATGCAATCATGTACTATTTAAAATCATTCAAGAATATATAGTATGTAGTTTTCCTTCTTTTAAACGGAGGCATAGTCTTTGCTATTCTCATTAAATTTACCAGCCCTTCCTAAAGCAAATATGCTCATCCGCTAACATCATTCGGGTTAGTATTTATCAGACTGAACAATGATATTACGAGACTTAAATTATGCTAATTTGATCTGCTCACAATTTCATCCCCATCACCAAGCGAAAGCAACTGAAATGGCAAATATACCAACGAATTTCGTTATCTGATTTGGGTGTTATGTTCGCTTTTAACTTTTGCTTATTTCGCTGAAGGACGCAAGTGCCGAGGAAAATATTTATTCAAGATTAGTGATATATGGTGCCATAAGCAAGGAGTGACGATTTGGGGGCAGATCTGGGCCTAGCGGCCAAAGCGCACCCTATGCTCAAATGCGGCATCCCACGGATTAAACACCAAGCGTAATCTTCTTGTGCTGATGCCTATCCCCTCAAATAGAATGGTTGTACCGGATTGGTGTTTGTAGGGTGAGCGCGGAAAAAAAAGTCACAGGAAAAAAAGTCACGGGAAAAAAGTCACAGGAAATAAAGTCACAAGAAAAAAAGTCACAGGAAAAAAGTCACGGAAAAGTCACAGAAAGCGACGGCTCATTAGGATCGTGGTTAAACATGTGTGTGTGTGTGTGTGTGTGTGTGTGTGTGTGTGTGTGTGTGTGCGCTACCAACAAGTGTTTAGTCATTTTAGTGTGTGACTGCTCGAAACATGATTTCATTGATGTCTTTTTATTTATTTATACGGTCAGTTTCCTTTCACTTCTGGAAATTATTTCCCGATCGAGATTAAAACTTTGAACTGTATTACTGTAATATTAATAGTGTTCTATTGTTCTTGTACTAGTCGGCGATTATAAAATTTAAAAATATGGTATTAATTGATCAAAACGGTCGGCATATCTGTACATTCTAATAAACTATAAATTTGAACGGTGGCATGCAATATTAATAAAACTCACCTACCATACAACTATCTAAACGTGTTTATATTGCATTGAATGCTATAACCATATGATTGCATTTTTGTCTTATCTTATGTTTAGTTTAGTTCCCAAAATTATTGCATGTATTAAACATTTAAACTAATTTGATTTATTATCTGATTTTCTCGTGATATGAAAAGAACGCAAAAAAATAAGTTAAATTTAAAAAATAATTTTGCGTTCTTTTCATATCACGAGAAAATCAGATAATAAATCAAATTAGTTTAAATGTTTAATACATGCAATAATGATACTCATACTTGCTTAGATGTGTAAATGCGTGCTTGTTTAGTGATAACACGTCAGATTCATACACATTTTTCTGTGATTTATCTTCTGTGACTTTTTCTTGTGACTTTTTTCCTGTGACTTTTTTTCCTAGCAAAACTTGTGACTTTTTTCTCGTGACTTTTTTCCCTGTGACTTTTTCCCCGCCAATCGTTTGCAGAAGTCTGGTGCCTTACTTATAGATGTACATTATAAATCCCGTCTTATTAGCCACAAGTGACAAACTGTCACTACATGGATGACAACCAACAGCAACAGCAAGATGAGCAGACAAGGAACTGTTCTGTATCTGCTCTGCCAACAGTCTGTCTTCATAAAAGATTTCAACGATATACAGTGATCACCTCCCTTTTCGAGACTCAAAATTACGTCTAAGTTGTTTAGTTGTCGATATATTCGATATATTATTATTATTTGCTTTAAAAGTGTAATTAACATTGCAAACACTTTATCTCACCGAAAGGATGAACTGGTAAATGGTTACTGAAGAGAAGGGGGTAAGGTGGGGCAGGGTTGGAGAGATGACGGGAGGGAGAAGAAGGAAACAGTACAGCTGGTGCAAAGCTAGAGCGTGCATAAATACCACCATCCACTGTATTCACGTTACACAACATGTTGCACACCTGTCGAACCATACCACTCACACGAACAGTATACAAGTCTCTCGACTGCTCTGGAAGTGTAGAGCTTGTCTAGAAAAAACGGGCCCATGTTCCAGGCCAAAATCTACAAATGCCATTCCGTAAATGTTACCTCAGTCAAAATATCTTCATGTTCTTTGCAAGTGAAAAGAAAAACTACTCTGAAAGATTAAACGTCATCTCGGTTAAAAGATATTCACGTTCTTTGATGAGGAAATGAAAGATTAGACAAAAAGAGTAAACGTTATCAGAATCAAGAGATAATGTTCTTTGCAAAAGAGATAAAAGATTAGACTGGGAATAAAACTTGTTAGAATCAAGAGGTCTTTATGTTCTTTGCAAAAGAGATAAAAGATTAGACTCTGGAAGTAGACGTTATCAGAATCAAGAGGTCTTCGTGTTCTTTGCAAAAATGACAAAAGATTAGACTCCAGGAGTAAACGCTTCACGTTTATTTTTTTGCAAGGAGAAGAAAGACTAGACTAAATACTGTACACCAATCAAGAGGTGTTCGTGTTATTTATTTGCAAAGGAAAAAACAAAGAAACAAAAATTCACAATCTTCAATAAATACAAGTACAAAAATCATTCTTTTGTTATAGCAGTCCTAGCCAGCTTACCATACAAAAATCCAATCGCCTGATATGTATTTTATAAAGTCAATCCATATTCCATCAGGACAAACAACATAAAAAGTCGCCTCGCTTACAGTCGCAATCCACTCACCATCACTTTCAGGGGGGGGGGGATCCCACACTCCACCCCCACCATCACCACTACCAACGTCAGGAATTGCAATATATACATACTGACCACAAAGAAATGAATTACGCTGCGCATCTGATTAACTACTGGTAGATAATACGTAAAGATTGGTCCCAAAGGCTTTCGTTAAATGAATACCATTAGCGTTGCAGTTAAGTCAGCGAATTTATCGGCTCTAAACTTTCAGATGAACATTTCGACAGCTGACATTTTCTGACCTTCCTTTTTTTCTTAGGGTGGGGTGGAGGAAGAAAGTGTTTTCTCTATAAGCCTCTCCATTTCCCACCGTCTCTTTCTGATGCACGCGCGATGACTTATCTCGAGTGAGGATAGATGTTTCCTCTCAGTTGTCTACATCTATCACTATCACTCCATTAGGAGCGTACTAGTTACATCATTATCCTTATGTATAGGAACGTTTAGGTTATATCAAAACAAGTCCAGAAAGAGCGTACTAGTTACATCCCTATCTATCTATCTATCTATCTATCTATCAAGGAATATTTTAGAGTATCAAAACAAGTCAAAGAGAGCGTACTAGTTACATCATTATCGACATGTATAAAGAACGTTTTAGTTATAAGTATTAGTTATATCACCATCAGGACGGTGTATAAGAACTAGTTACATAACCATCTGTTTATCAGGAGGGTATATAGATACTAGTTATATCATTATCTGTTTATCAGGAGGGGGTATTAAGTACTAGTTGTATTACTTTCTGTTTATCAAGAGGGGGTATAAGTATTAGTTGTATCAGTCTGTTTATCCGGAGGGTATGTGCCAGTGATATCACCATCTACTTATCAGGAGGGTGTTTAAGTACTAATTATATCATTATCTGTTTATGAGGAGGGTGTATATACTATATATATATATATCACCATCTGTTTATCAGGAAGGTGTATAAACACTATAAATCACTATCTACTTACCAGGCGGGAGTTTAAATACTAGTTATATCAGTATCTATTTATCAGGGCAAACAAGAACTCGTTGTATTTATCTATTTATCACGAGGGTGTATAAGTACTGGTGTTATCACTATCTGTTCATCTGCAGTATAGTCTCGATAGGGGCGTGCACCTGACATGCAGCAAAAATGAGTCTTGAAAATATTCATGGATGTTAGGACTAAAGGATGTCTGCTGCCATAAATAATTCAGAACAGAATTATATTATACACAGCTTTTTATTTACTTATATTACTTTCGTTTTTCCTGAAGGCATTTTTTCTTTGACAATATCTCTTTTAAAGTAACTGCAACATCGATCTGAAAGGGAAAAAAAAGCAAATAGCGCTATAGAACTTCAAAGATTCAGCTCAAAGCCTGGAACAAGCCATCGACTGAAGCAGCAAACCTTTGATCACTCCCCCGAGAAAAGGTCATTATACATATACAGCCGATCGATTTCTCGACGACTTCAGACTATCCTGGGGGTTGGGGGTTGGGTGGGGATGGGGGAAATGAGGTTCACATCATACAAATGTACGATTGCGCGAACCTTTATTTAAGCCAAAAATCTGAATATGACATGACAGACCTCAAGCACTTAATAGACTCTCACCTCCCTTTCTTTAAAAGCGCGGTGACCCTGACTAGCGGTTCCAAGACAAAATTAAACGTCTACATCAGCAAATTACTTCACCAAAGAAGTTCATTCATAGTATGTCAATTATAAATGATGAGTTCCGAGAGCAAAGACTGACGATGACGATGAACGAGACTTCAAAGGAACTATCAGCAGCTGCAGCTGCCTTGCATCATCATCAAGATCACTGTCGAACTGACACTTTCTTCCAGAAACGCAACGTTACTTATTTTTAACGCCACTTCAACCGTTCCGGAAGTTACAAGACAGCACGAATACGCAGTGAGAGGTACTCGCTACAACTTGACGCTCACTATAACTGCCACTAGTACTGCGGAAATTGCAACGAGGTGCGGATTTAAAAAACATTAGAACAGGCTCCTAGAAGAATGTTTTTCCTTCACACATGGTAGCAAAATACATCCCATCCTACCCCGCCTCGCAGGACAGCAGGTGAACATATTATTAACACCAGCAGCTTCCTTTCCATTACGACACAAAGATTAAGACGATAACACGAATAAGAAATGGGTGGCATTGACCGGGGGTTGGGGGAGAGGGGAGGGGGTGATGGTGGAATTTGGTATTAAGAGAAAAATTATGACAGGTACAAGCAGACTGTTATATAACACAGACAGTAATTACCGAGGCGGATATTGCAAAATATTCTACTCATGCTAACATAAAATTAAGCAAATTCCTTTCACACTGTGAAAATAAGCTGCATTCAAAAAAAAAAAAACAATAAACAAAACTATCAATTACATTTAAGGTGATTTTTACCATGACTCATTTTGTGTACAATGTTATAAAATGTAATATGCCAATATAATTCTAAAACTGAAGACTCTAAAGTCTAAAACAATGACTAACAAATTTCACTTGACGCTGAACAATTAAAAGAAGACGAACGTTAATGAAATACTGTTGACAAATGTCACAAGGCGCCGAAAAACTATATTATCAGAGGGTTTACTCACACGTTAAAGGGAAAGCATCATAAACAAGGCAATAATCTAACCTAAGATCTAAGGAATGCGATGACTGGAAGGTAAAAATTACACAGGGCGACAACTGATGGAGGAAAAGGGTAGTGCGTGTGTGTGTGTTTGTTCGGTGGTGGTGTCATGCTTATTATGGCAATGAAAGTGGTTATGGATAGCTAATGGTTTTAGTGTTTAATTAGTTTGAGGTTTAAGGTTCACTAATCCGTTAATTAAGGGGACTTTACAGTCTCAATTTCAGTGACCTAGAGTTCTCAAAACTGGAAGAAGAAAAAAATGTGGCCTATTCCGATCTATTTCTGAAGTTGTATAACAATTTCAATTGTTGGGTTTGTAAGAAGTAAATATCCAAGATAAACTCTTAATACAAGATTAAGTGAGTAACTCGGTTCCCTGTTTGTGTCCCCTGCAAGAAAGAAAGAAGCAAACAGTTCCCTGTTCTCTTTTCCAGATAGGGTAACATTTTAAATGAGATTTTTCTATTACTGTTTTCTCCAGGATAAACCAGTTTTGCTTTGTTCTCGTTTATTTCTTCTGATAAAACCACTAGATTTACTTAGTTTTATGTGTTCTTATCTTCTCTTGATAAACCATCATTTAATACGTATTTCGTGTTCGTTTATTCCTGATAAACCACCATTTCAACTCAGTGCTAAAGTTGTTGATTTTTGATTAACCATCTTTATAATTATTTCACGCAAAGAAAAATATTTCTGGAGAGAATTTATATCATTATCACAGTCAGTTGTCAAAAGTGATGACATTTTTAGAAAATGCCCCCCCCCCATTGTTTTTAAAAGAAAAAAGTTTGCGTTTTAAACACAGCATGTAGCATTGTGTGTCGCTCACCCATTAAACCGATACTCTTCGGGTCAGACGGATGCTAATTAAAATTCTGCTTCATTAATTATGAACATGAAAGAAGGTGACAAGGCGAAAATGTCACGTCCAAATTGATGGAACGTTAAGATTTTGAACACTCTTGCAAGAACAATTTCCTTTCTTCCTTTCGGCAACTGTTTTTTTTTTCCTCTCGATCTGAGTGTAACATTTATTTAATTAAAAATAAATTGCTACTTAAATCTGCTGAGATGTGAAACCAATTTCTAATTTGTATATATATATAAATGTTTTAGAAACATCTTCTAATTGTACTGTAAATCTGCTGAGATGTGAAACCAATTTCTAATTTGTATATATAAAAATGTTTTAGAAACATCTTCTAATCGTACTGTAAATCTGCTGAGATGTGAAACCAATTTCTAATTTGTAGGCCTATATATAAAAATGTTTTAGAAACATCTTCTAATCGTACTGTAAATCTGCTGAGATGTGAAACCAATTTCTAATTTGTATATATAAAAATGTTTTAGAAACATCTTCTAATCGTACTGTAAATCTGCTGAGATGTGAAACCAATTTCTAATTTGTATATATAAAAATGTTTTAGAAACATCTTCTAATCGTACTGTAAACTATCCGTCGCACAACTTGGCAGATTTTGGTTTATGATAATTCGGTTGGTTGAATTTAGTAACTTAATAATACTGCATGAAATAAAAAAACAACCCAAACAACTACACAATCTATCAATGTTCAGCCCCAGTCTTCCCACAATTAACTTATCTACAGAATTTCTGGGAGCAAGTCACTGGAAAACTCAGCTAGAACGGGTTTGCGTTGATCCCGTCCATTAAATGCCATTATTTACCCAGATTTCGAGCCAATGTACCGTCAGTTGTACAACTTGGCCACACCAATGTATATCACAATCAGCCAAAAGTTTAGTCTACTGGACACGTGACTGGCTGGTCAACTGGACTGGTCTGCGCACATATGCGCCAGTGCACAGAAAGGTAACAAATACTAAGAGACGATTTGGAAGTCATTAAGTAAGACCACAGAACGACTTCCCAAATTAAAACTAATAAACGGCATTGGCCGAGAAAGAACCATTTATGCGCTACATCAAAGTGACTAGAAGACCTGGTTTTAGCTGGCACCTCGTCTGAATACTGGTGTCAGCAGTCTAAACAGAGAGACCCGCTGCCAGTATTCAATGTTGACTCTTGTGCCAGCAGTTGACTCAGACGCCATCACGTGGCCAGCCAGCGCAGGCGCTCATTATCGGACAAGGAAAATTCGGCAAGATGTGAGCTACAAGACTCGTTCTCTCAATAGACACTAATTCCAAACACTCGTGCATACGCAAGCGTCGTAGTGATTTTAACTTTATCTTTCTGCAGCCGTTAGGTTTTTCTCCTCAAATTAAAATCTCTCAATCTGGTAGTATTTGTGTTTATCTTTCAATTATCAGTATCGTCTCTTTGTGGCATTGGAGGTTCCTTAGCCATTATAGTGATTAATTATTCAATGCCACGCGACAGCTGACATAAATATTGAAGTGTGGTGAGGCGCGCGTGGTCCGTCACATTAGAGCTTTTACTGTCAGTTTATATATTTAATCAAACATTCAACCCCCAATGGAGAGGTCACCTGGATATGTATAACAATGACAATATTAGGGTTCAACATTTAAAAAAATTAAATTACGTTTTAATTCGAGATAACTTCTCCAGACTTTTATATGCCTTATGTATATATTTTTGTAGAAAATTATAGAACGAAAGGTCCACGGAGAAAGTTTGATCTTGTTTACATTTATTTAATTATTATGACTTGCGCTATAATTGATTTATGTTGTCTAGTTAGACAAGTTAAGATTTAGTACGTTTTGCGCATAACCGACACTGTTTCGTGTGAGAATCTTTAGTGCTCATTTTCCCTATTTGACTTAATTTTCACAGGAAAGCCTGTTTAACATAATTTTGATAGGATAAGTAGGCAGTAACACTAACCCAAGTAGATATGTATCGTAATTACTTCTTTTTAAAAAACAAAAACAAAACCTGGTTCTTTATTTATAACGCCATTTAGTGACGGGACCTTCAAGTATTCATTAGAATGGGGAAATATCTGGGACCTGAAAGAGCAACGGAGAGGAGGAAAAAAAAGAGAGAGAAAGAGAAATGGGCAGGACACACGAATTACCAATTCTGGCTGAAAAAGAGAATGCGGGAGAAAGAGCGAGTTACAAATTCTGGCTGAAAAAGAGAGAAAACGGGAGAAAGAGCGTGAGCACATTTGTAGGTTTACCAAGAATCGAACCCCAGAGTTAGACGTACTTCTACTCCAGTATTAAACAGACCCAGGAAGTTCACAGAGTTAAATGGCCCATTAAAATAATCCTATTCACAAGAAAAGAAGCTGAGATCGATTCATTCATTCATTCACATACATATATACTCTCTCTCTCCATACACTTTCCCCCTCCCTCCCTATTTTAAGTGGTCAGTTTACGTACGGATCACAAGGACCTCGAGGTAAAGAGCTCGTAGTTTAAACGGGGCTAGAAATTAACAGCTTTTACAAGAAGTTTTCCTTATACATTCGAGTGTAACAATCAATGCATGTGACAGACGACCCTATATTTATTATTACCTTGTAAACCTATGTATCTCCCGTCATTCACACCCAGGTGTTATGTACAAGCTTACATACACTTACCTATCTGTGTGTATATCTATGTGTGAGATGTCATTAAATTTATCTGCCTCCCATCACCATCACCATCACTTCCAACAAACCCCGATGTGTGTACACGCATTGAAGGAAACACGCGCCACTACTTAACAGGAAGCAATCTGTGAATTGTGCTGAGAGACAATGGCGACGTGAATAATTTGAAATGAAACAAACTGCATTCATGTAAGGACAACAGAAAGACCATCTTTTGTACTTAGACCATTGTTCCTTGTAAAAACAATGCTTACTGAATCCAACCGATCCGCAAGCGTCACAGCACTGACATATCGAAGGGAGGTGGCTTAGGTCCCTATAACCCACTACTTTTTACTTCTAGTAGACAACTTACTTATTTCTTTCTTCTTTTTTCTTTTTGCATTAAAAGGAATCATTATCCTAAAATGAAACCTGCGTGAGGCTTAAAGAGGCGTTTTGCTTGTAACAGTTTTTAAAATGACTGCTTGAGCAAAAGATGCAGAGAAGAAAAAGAAAATCGATGTTAGTTAAACACCTTTCTTTTAAAAGCATATTTTTTTATTTAACTAATGTAAATATTATTGTCTGATGATATGAAATGTTTCACTTGATCACACTGCAAGTATGGAACTTAAACAATCTACTGCCTTCGCTGCTACGACTGGGAGCAAATAGGAAGGAGGAGACTACTCATGCATAAAAAACATCTTGCGACAGCCTCAAGCATTATTTTTCTTTTGAGAGAGAGAAAGAGAGAGAGAGAGAGAGAGAGAGGGAGGGAGAGAGAGAGAGGAGGAAGAGATGAAAAAATTAACTTCAAAGAGCATTTTAAAAATAAAACAAAATCATTAAATGCATGCATGTATTTCCACTGTATTATCAGTCACCTTTCTAAAGAAACAGAAACTTGGAATAAACAGCTACAAGACAACAAGATATAAACAAAATTAAATGAGGAATAAATAGCTGTGGCAGTAAGAAAACTGTTTGAAGATCATTCTGAAAGAAAACAGATTAGGTGACTGTAACTTCAAAGATGTCCTAAGAAAGCTATAACACTTAAAAGCTAACACGACGATGAAAACAAAGCAAAACAAAATATTCGCCAACAACTGCAGTTTCAAACGTCAGGGACAGTTTTTTTTTTTTTTTTTTAAATGAGCAAAGTTTCAGATTTGATAAACTAGAAAAACAAAATCCAAAGTGAATTACTAGTCATGACATGTATATAGTGTGAGAGAACAAGGCATACGTCACTAATTTCTCACACTCTTCAAAGCAGTCCAAACTAAGGGAAATCCAAGCCGAAACCATCAAGTGCAATACACTTGGCTTTCCTGCAGTACCAAGCCAACATAATTATGGTGTGAGCTGGACAATAAGGAGAGTCTAATGCAACTAGGAGTTAAACTGTTGGACAATTAAGACTGAGTACTGGACAACAAGGGTTGCTTAAGTACACATGTGAGGGTTTTCTAGTACTTCGCACAATCTGCTGGCTCAAGGTCTTGAATATGTCACAGAGTTGAAGAGTTTCTAGAGATTCTTAAACTGTGAAACTTTCGTGGGTGGAGTCATTATTGAGCAACTTCAGATTTCTCCCTATGAAGAAATATTCATCCAGTTTAGTATTCCATTTGGACAAATGACTACTTGATAACTAAAGAAAGCAAAAACAAGTTAGTAGGGAGATAAACTCTTTTGCGTTCTTCTTAAACACTTATTGATACTAGATACGATTTTCAAAGAAATAACACCAAACAAACACCTACTACTTGATTGTGCATCAAAGTTATCACAACTTCTAAAATTGTTACTGCATAATTAGGATCTAGTATATAAAAAATAATGTGCGTGTGTTTCATGTCAACTACAACTGCACAGGTGGTAATTATTTCTTTTTTCTTTTTTAAAGCGGCGGCAGTCCAAATGGATCACTACATTTATCTCCTAAAACAATCATTTATTTTCGAGCGTAATAACTTCATAGTTGTTAAGGCTATGAACAACAATCCAGCCCTGTTTGCATGGCACACGACAAATAAACAGCCCGAAGACAATGAGAAGGCCAGGCAACTAGCAGAACGAATATCAACACGCGGCATCGGTCCTCCAGGCACAGCTGTAAAGCAATAGCTACCAGTGGGGAAAATCAGCGATCTGTTTCTAGGGCTCATGTCTTTCAACTTTTCTACTGTTCAAGATCTCAAAATAAACGAAGACTCTGTCATCGTTTAACGGGCGCTTTTAAAAGTTACTGTTAATGAAGTTTCTTTTAGTAGGATTGTAAAAAGCGTAAAAACATCCCTCAAACTCAAAGCGAAAGAAATGTTTACAAATAGGTCCCGAACATTCACAGTGATTCTAGATGATCATCAGGAATAAATAAGTATTATTAATATTATTAGCGTAAGGTCTTCGTTATTTTATTATTTTAAAAATAAACTTTTGCTTGTTTCAACATGTCAGAATCTGTCCAGTTTAGAAATAATATTTTAAGAATGACCTAATCCTAAAGTTCTGGAACAGCTAATAAACAACAAAACACTCCTAAAAAATAATGCATCGTTAACCTATATCTGCGGGACAATAATCAATAAAAGAAATAATCGCAACTGCCATTAATGTCCACAAACTTTCCACCCTAAAAATATCCCTCTACAAATTTCTCCTACTGCTCAACAACCATCTTTCTTATATCTGAGTAATAAGCTGTTGTATTTTTTAAATTTCTTGTTTACCAACGACCACTTGCCCTGTGGAAGAGAAATGCATCTCCGCTAAATGTTTCTTTATGCTTTTAATGAAAAAAACAACAAACGTCTTTCCGTATAAATTATAATGAAAGTTTACATGCATGCTGTGATAAATAGAACCAGCGCGTATTGTTTGTCTGACTCCACGGTGGTCTTGGTGTCTTTGCAATTCTATCTCTCCGGGGTCGACTTCCGGCTTGGGCGAGATGAGATAAAGCAAACGACTCTATTGTTGATGTTTATTGTTTTAAAAGACCCCGACTCCGGGTCCAGTGAGCTGACAGGAAGACATAAAGACGTGTCTCTGTTGTGAACGATTTTTGCAAGGAGCACGAACCGCATCCCAGGGGTCTGATGGTCCAGCGCAGTGACGTTTATTGGCAGGGACGAGAGAAAAAAGTGCAAGGGTGAAAAGAAGAGTTGCCAGCCGTGTGTATAATAATCGGACAGTATGTAAGAAAAATTAGAAAAAACAAAACAATTTGACCTAAAATGTGTCCGTAACCCCCCAAAAAACATCAAATATACACAAAACTTGTGAAGCAAAATAAATGCAACAACTTTCAAATATAAGTGCAAAACGGAATAACTAACACAATAATATATTATATCAATAATGCTTTAAAAGAAAGTTAACTCATACCCCAAAATCAATACTACGGCCATCCCTCAAATTCCCAAACAGCAATTAGTTGACTGAAAAGAAGCGCTGTTTATAGTCGTAGCCAGAAAGTTATAACTGTTTGAAATAGTAATCTTTATAATGATCATTATTAATAATCACTGTAAAATGGTGAAAACAATAAAAATAAAAGATAGTTGTACCGAAATGGACTAAGGATGAACATGAGCATAAAAAGCGAAAGCGAGTCGACAGTGGAATTTTCTCACTTTTTGTAGATCGAACAGCGAATTTTGAAGACGAGATTTCTAAGGATAGTGAATGGAAGTGAAACGCTCATAGTAGTTGCTGCAGAAAAGTATTCGTAGCCATGCTAATAGCGCGAAGCATATTGTGGTAATTTTCTTTATCTGCTAGTGCAAAACGAAAAAAAAAAACCCCACGCGATTGCACACAACAAAAAAGTAGTTTCGTGTGAAATAAGATTAGCTATTTTTTTTGTAAGAAAAAAAATGTCTGATGGATAGGCCTGACAGATTCTGGGAACTGAACGTAAAACTCGGATACGAATGTTTGTGATCCCTGACACGCGATTCCGACAGACAATCCTTCCTTTCTGATCAATACTCACACATCAAAAGTATATTAATTTGTGGTACAAATCCCATCCTGATACATTTTCTGATGCACCCGAAAATTGCTAAAACCTAACAGAAAAAAGTAATTACAGAAACAAAAGTAAAAGAGCATGCGAAGAGTAGTGTGGCACAGCCCTCTTCCTCTAAAAAGTCTACGATTCAAACACATCTTGGTGTGCGAAACCTGCAAGTGTTACAGTTTCCAAGCTCACTGTAGTGGGTATGGGGACAAGTCAATCGGGATGACCAGTGAGAAGAAGTGGAGAGCGAAATAGGCTATATAGTTCGAATGTCGTTTGACAGTTTTATATTATAATAAATAGGCCTGGACAAGATTTCGCTCAAACATTCCACACCCAACCACCAGCCCTCGTAAAAAGCACTACATATCTACCTCCTTTCAACATCGAAAATATTTCCAATAGCGCTTGCGCCTACTTGTCAAATCAGCTTATGGGGGAAAGATTCAAAATCGTACAAAACAACATCATTGTTTTTCTTTCTCACTCACTCATGCACAAATACACACATATACACAATAATCACATCTTCTCACTCATACATAAATATACATACAAACATACACTCATATACAAAAATACATATATACGCGCGCGGGTATACATGCTCATAAGAATTCGGCGAGCATTAAACTTCTTATGGAGATTATCCCTTAGTTCGGACAGAGAGCTTCCTTCCCTTTAAGGAAAGCGATTGGTCCACGAGGAGCGGACCCTGGCATCCAAAGGGGAGGGTACTGGGAAAGAATTTTACACTAGACGGCATCTGGTTTTCATTGCCAGCACCTAAAGAAGAGTTTATTACTTGGCGCCTGGACCATTATTATGGTTCCTGCACAGAGGCAGGCTATTTTACAGACGTGAGAGGATTGAACGAGCCCCAGATTAAATACGACCACACATTCACACAATGCCTTCTATTTCAGGCACAGGCACGCATATCGCACTTCATGTAAAAGTTATCAATTTTAATGTCTCTCGATTGCGCACCACAACGCATCTGTTTGATTATAAAGTGAACTAAAAGTAAACATTTATGTCCTAAAACGAAAAAAGAAAAGACGTAAAGGTATGCCGCCAAGTCTTCTTGAAATCATGAGTGAATTAATTCACCACTCACAATAGTAATCTTAGTGCTGAACTCCCTGGCAACTAGATGTACACTTGATGATTCCTTACGCACCTTTCTTCGCACCTTTCTTCTCTTCGTTTCAATGCCACAATCTCGCCGAAAAATTAGATAAATGGTCACGATTCCTTCAGCACCTTTCTTCTACGTGTCAATGCTGAAATCACTTACCACTTCACTACAGTAATCTTAGTGTTAAACTCGCCGAAAAAGTAGACGAATGGTTACGATTCCTTAAAGCACCTTTCTTCTCCTCGTGCAAAAGCTGTTATGGCAATATTTCTGTTTGGCGAAGTTCCCAAGTTTCAGGCATTTACACGTGTATGTTATCGATAACTGAGTTTAAATAAAAATGAAGTCAAATTATTGAATTAAAAATTGAATACATTTTATTCCTATAACTTTTAAAAACATGTTTATTCTTTCCTAATTTATAAGAAGTTGAGGTATATAACTAGTTCTTCCCTTTGCAACCCCCACTTTTTTTAAAGTAAAAAATTTAAAATTCTTTGATATGATTAAATAATGTTTGTTTCGTGAGGACACTTTTCCCCCAGAAAGAAACTAAAGTCGAATTATATTAGTTTTGCACGTATGTAAAATTTTTTTAAAGTTGTTCCTTACTGTCACTGATATGTCACGTTTAATCATACGACATGAGTGTATACTTTCGTTCTAAGGTGTAGGATGATGGTAGTGCCACCTATGCTCAATTACTCTTTCATTGTCCCTTTCTCACAACAACTCTCCAGTGTGAGAAAAAGTTCGACAGCGGGAAATCCTGATGTATGGACAAGGTATGAATCACGCTGATTTATGGACGAAACTTCTGCGTAGGGGACAGTGATCAGAGGCAAGGGTGCCAGACGCAAGATTGTCTGGCGTGAATACACAGGCCAAAGAACTCATCTGAATAATGGTAGCAGTAGAGAATCAGATACAACAAAGGGACACGACAACTAGGCCTACAGCAAAAAGGGGACACAATAACTACAACAAAGCGGTAAAATAACTATAAAGTGGGATGCAATAATTACAACAAAGCGGTAAAATAGCTACAAAGTGGGATGCAATAACTATAACAAAGCGGTAAAATAACTATAAAGTGGGATGCAATAACTACAACAATAGGATACAATAACTACAACAAAATAACTACCACAAAGGGACACGATTACAATAAGCGATCCAACTATAACAAGGGATATAACATAAAAAGTACAATTTTAAGCACTGTCTGTGGACTGAACTGATTTAGACATCTCAAAATAATCTATGGTCTGACATAATTTAGACCATCTAAAAGATACTGGATTGAACTGTTTTAGACCATCTCAAAACAATCTGTGAACTGAACTGATTTAGTCCAGTTTAAACAATGACTGTGAACATAACTGATTTAGACCATCTCCAGCAATTCCAGTGATTTAGTCCTAAATGGCAAGCATGGTCTGCGGACTGAACCGATTTAGTTCCAGACGTGTTGGAATTCATTAACCTCTTTCTGAATCTGTTACTTTTTGCTGATGTGCAAATAAGAGATTATCTGTTGATTACCTTCTTTGTTTTCTACTGTATCGTTTTCTTACTGACTTGTACAATAAGTGACTAATTTATTTTTTATCTCTTAATTGCTTATCGACTGAGTGATTTATTTTTCTTCTTTCGTTACTTGTGCAAGCAGTGTGTTCAATTCCCTTAATATCTCTGTTATTTATCGTCTCTAAAACAAAAAAGCACCGTCTCTTTTGTCATCGTTTATTCAATTTGTACATATTAAAACCATTTTATTTTTTTGTCTGTTTCGAATACCCACTTATTTGTTCTATGCTGCCACTTTACAAATGTGAATTAATCATTTTTTCTTTGTACTACTAAGGTTTTCCTATGTCTTGTACTGTTTGTACAAGATTGTATTTTAAGTGTAAACATTTATCAGAACTTTTGTTGTACTGTCTACCGTTTTCTTATGTCTTGTGCTATTTGCAGATGTGTGTGTATTTTATGTGTAAAGATTGTCAAACGATTAGAACATTTATCAGAACCATGATCGATTAATTAATTTAATTATTATTATTATCCAGCCCCCCCTGGGAGATCCAAATTTTTACGAGGATGTGGGCACTTCCGAGGAGCGCTGCTTTCAGTAATGAGGTGAGTCTGTGGTTTCCAGGAAGTTTATTCAGATAGCCTTCCAACTCAGATGTCATGTTCCCCAAGGTCCTATCACTATAGATATCATTTCTGCTTTTTCATTCCACAGTCTCTGGATTTCTGAGATCTTGGCAATTTTCTATTTTTCCTCTTTCTTTTGTTTTCATGTGTGTATCACTTGGATCAATGATTGTTGCTGTTCTGTTGGATTTATTGAGAACCACAACGTCTGGTCTTCATGTAGGAATCATTCGATCTGATCTTATCTCGAAGTCACAAGTATTTTGACTTCTTCCGTTTCGGTGACTGCTTCTGGTTGGTGCATCCATGCTCTTCTAGGGTTTTTACTCCATAGTTTTCACATAGATTTCTATGTAGGAGTACTGCCACTTCGTTGTCTTTTGGTGTATTTTGTTTCAGCCAGAAACTGGTATCAAGATAGTATATGTTCTGTTTTTCTCATCCATGGACTTGAAAAGTCTGCATTTAGAACCATTTGAGATTTTCATGATTTTTGTTTTTTGCGATTTCATGTTTAGTGCTTGATCTTGTGCACTTGTTATTAATGTTTCCACTTTCAAGCCTGCCTCTTTCAACCATTTGTATGTTGATTGTTTTGTCGATGTTTCATCATCTTGTCGCGCACACTGGCCACGGAGAGGATTTTGGCTCCAGTTATTTGCTAATGTCTGTTTCGCTGTTTTCCCCCTTGTTTCTTTGTCTGCTTGTCAGAGTTGGTATAATATAAGGTTTCTATCAGTTTGTTGTTATTCCAGATGTAGTCCACAAGGCCAATAACTTCTCCTTCAATGACATGTTTTATTTTCTTGAGACCTCGGCCTCCCATTTTTCAAGATACATAGAGTCTGTCTACGTCTATTTTGGGGTGTAAGGCTCTATGTACTGTGATTAGTTTTCTTGTTTTTCTGTCCAGTTCATTTATTTCATTTGTTGTCCAATTTATGACGCCTCCAGTGTAGCTGACTATAGTTATTGCGTATGCATTTATTTTAAGGGCTTGTATTTTGTTCGCCCCATTTAGCTTGGACTTGAGGACATGACTAATAAGTTTGTGATACTCTCTCTTAATTATGGACTTTAGTTCACTCTGCATATTTTCTTATGCTGCAATATCTCCGGGTATTTATATCCCTTTCCAGTGAAATATCGGTGATTTTTCCGATGTCAAACTGTAGGCCATTGTTTTGATCATGCCTTTCTTTATTGATAATTCTTCCACATTTCTCAAGGCCAAATTTCATAGTATTATTATTCCTTTTTCACGACTTCTGAGGACTGTCGGTTGTGAATCAAGGTCTCGGGATCTTACCAAGATTTTGTGAGGTCCATGGTTTTACGGAGGATGTGGGCACTTCTGAGGAGCACTGCTTTTAGTAGCGGGGAGAGTCTGTGGTTTCCAGGTAGTTTATTCAGATAGCCTTCCAACTCAGATGCTTTGTTCCATAAAGCTCCGATCACTACCACTACCGGTATTACTTCTGCTTTTATATTCCAGTCTCTGGATTTCTAATCTAAGAACATGGTATTTTTAATATTTTTTCTTCTGTTGGTTTTATTTTTCTATCACTTATTATTATTATGTTGCATACCTGCACTATCAGATGTGAAGACTGATTTGTTACTCAGTCCGCTTTGCAATTTCTGATTTCATCTTCATGTTGATGTTTTTATGCTGATTCATATTCAAAAATTGTAAATGACTGATGTGTAGTTAGTCATTCAGTAGCGCAACAAGTGGTGAGATTTTGTGCTTTTTCACTTTCTTCTTTGTGCAAGAGTGTTATTTTTAATGTGTGGAGAACAATAAAAGAGGACGAACATTTTTCTCGTGTTTGTTAAATGACTTATTTCCTTTCTTACTTGTGCAGTAAGCTACTAATTTCATTTTAAAACACTAACATCATTATCTGACTGCGAGGACAAAGAATTGCTATTATAATTAACATTCTTTTCATTATGATTTAGTGATTTTAAAGTTTAGATATTTTTTTTTTAATATTGGAATTACACTGTAAGAGAAGTCTGCATAATTACAATCACAATTTATTATCTTAGTACAACACTGGTGAAGTCAAATTATCAAGCAGATGTGTAAAAATCAAGCAGATATATCTCAAGAAAACACAGATTTATGAACAAATGATGACGAATATTTTAGTACAATCAGAAATATTTCCAGTATTTTTCACGAAGGCACGTACACATGGGCACCCTGGACACATGAGACCCTGCAAAGAGTCTGAAATATTTCTAAGGAATCGACGCCAGGCAACTTTATCGCACTCTTGACAAGTGGCTGACAACGAAAAGGTCGGGAGATAGAATAATCGCTGCAGCAGCCAGACACCTTGAGCTGTCATCAGCAATCTTGACGAAAACGAACGTTTCTATAAAATCGGACTTTCTATCGGGTGCGATAAAGATTGGGACATAAAAGCCAGTAGTTAACAAAAGTGATATCAGAGTTAAAGGAAACATGCATACATTATTACGGTCATAGACATTGTCCGTCCTGCGATTACTCCAACATCCAGATGATTCATTAACAATACATGTGTAGAAACTAACTAAAATGTCCGTACTGATAACAGAATGACAAAGTCGTTGAAGTGCCTAATAGTTAACTGTCGTTTACGAAAGCAAAAATGTTTTGAGTAATGTCTTCTTTAATGAAACTTTCCTTAAAACCATATTTCTGTTGTTCGTCATCATCACACGAAATCGAAAATTTCTTTAATAATGCATCTAGAAAGTTTAAGTACTGCTACAGCTAGAATCCCACAACACGCTGTTATAATAAATATATATATATATATATACTGACAGGTAATTAGTATAATGAAATAGAAGAAGGCGGGGGAGATAAGATTTTAAATGGAAGATAAAAAAAATATTGCCTTAAAACTATACAGAATTATTTTATTTAAATAAAATAATTGTATAACTTTACTACTAGAACTCCTACAAAACAAAATGTTTATTTGAACGGATCTCCAAACAAAACAATAAATTATGTTTAATGTTTAAATAAATTGTGTTTCAGAGATAGAGAAGGGAAGAGAGGGCATCTAAAATTGTAAGTGAGGGAGGAAAAAAGAGGTCAGCCAAACCGTGTGGGTGAGAGAGAGAGAGAGAGAGAGAGAGAGAGAGAGAGAGAGAGAGAGAGAGAGAGAGAGGGGCCAAGAATAGAGACCAGTCAATTCTATGAGGGAGGGAAAGAGGGAGAATAGAGAGGCCAGTCAATTCTATGAGGGAGGGAAAAAGAGAGAATAGAGAGGCCAGCCAATTCAGTGAGGGAGAGAAAAAGAGAGAATGGAGAGGCCAGCCAATTCTGTGAGGGAGGGAAAAAGAGAGGATTGAGAGGCCAGCCAATTCTGTGAGGGAGGGAGAAGAGAGAATAGAGAGGCCAGCCAATGTTGTACGGGAGGGAGAACGGATGAGAGAGAAAATGAGAGAAGCAGAATGATGATAACGATAACTATCTTTAACTTTTGCTATCTGCGGTCCACAGGAACTTTGAGACTGGCGTTGCTTGCTTTTAAAAATAAAAAAGGCACGTTTCTAGTTAGCGACCAACATACAAAGAACATGACATAAATGACGTATTATACAGGACATCCTTCACAAACAATTCAAAAGAAAAGCCATAATATTTTTAATTTAATACTACATCAGTACATGTCAAATTTCTCAAACTAGAAACACATCGTTTTGCTGCTTAACATGCGTGTATGAAAAAAAAGACGAAGGGGATAAAACTCAAACCAAATAAAAGAAGTAATTTAATTTTATCACAGTTCTCCAATTTAAGTTAGATTGATAATATAAAACATTGAACAAACCCAAGAGACTTCGAGTGTTGATAAAGTGTCAATCAAATTAATATTATCTTAAAGTAATTAATGCTAAGGAAGGTTAGTTCACTGTATACCTTGGATGGCAGAGTAAATCTGCCTATCCCTTAACTATAAATTGTTAAATGTCAAAGTGACCGGGGTTTGGGCACTGATTGTGCTGATATTTTTAAGTGTCAAAGTTGGAAGTAAGCAACTCAGGTAAAGAATGTGCTAGACTTGTTGATGTCATCTAAACTGGTTTTAGGTGGATGAGTAGTTTTTATTATCCAATGGTAAAGATTTACAAGAACGAGACCAGCCCAATGGGCTGAGATCAAAAGTTTATGAAAAGAACTGTATGCTCTGGTCACTCTGAATTCGGAGTGGCAGAGTCTGGTCATGAAAGGTGGTCATTAGTGAGCTTAATAGCGAGTTAACTGATCAAATGAGAGAGATTAGACTTAGAAATGTTTCATGCATTTTGCTACTGATATGTTATACTTGCGTTTTACGTAGAGATGTATTAGGTGAGTAGACTATTATTTCTACAAATTGTGAACTAGGATGCTTGTATGTAGTATGCTAAACACTTGACATTGTTTCCAGTTTCTAGTGAATGTTTCTAGTTTCTAGTGAACCTGTTCATAAACTATTATGTTGTGTGCATGCATCAGGCTAATAAATAATGTTGCAAAAAACTGTAATTTGATGGAGAATGTAAAAAATAAAATGGAGTTCGACATCAGTGTGTTTTCGCTAGTGAAACGTGGGATGGGTCAGTGTACTAAAATATAAAAACATTACTTATTTATAAAGTGAATTTAAAAATTCAAAATACTCTGTAGTATAGAAATGTATTAAGGAATTTAAAAAGTAACTGATTGGTTGTTTTGTATGAATAGTGTAACTATAAATAGTGACCCGTCTTTGTGGTACAGCCTGTGTACCACGGACGGCCAACGGGTTAATGTGGAAGAGAGAAAATGTTTACAGAGCCCGCGCCAAGTGAGAGTGTCGAGTGGTGTCTTTTAGAGAATTATTAATAACATAAATTAAGATTATCATCCCTTGTAATTAATTATGGGTGATTAATTAATAATAATAAACATAACCATTAACTAAGATGGTGCTGTGTCACACCATGAAATGAAATAAAGGTGACAGGTAATGAAATTAAAAAAATTAAAGACAATAAATTATTCCAAACCGCACTACAGAGTTTGATAAATAAATGAAATAAATCACTTCAAACCAGTGGTTCAGTCACTGATAAATAAAGAAAATAAGCAAGTCTCTCGAAACCAGTGATGTGGAGACTAATAATGTGCGGACGGGCAGAGAGCATTTACAAAAAAAAATATATCTCGTGAACTCTTCATCTCTCTTCTTCCCCATAAAACATTAACATGTCCCACATCGCCTCTCCGCCCATGCCTTGTCATAGGCGCTTCCAAACACAACAAACTATTCAAAGAAAACATATCTGCTAAAGCAATGAGACCCCTTCCAGCACGGATAGTTAGTAATGGAGAGGAAAAGATTGTCAACACTTCGTATCAAAGTCAAGCTCGACGTATCCATATATCTGTCACAGCACCCACACATCCACCTGGCAGAAATTCCGAAAAGCGGAGCTTGGGCGCAGCTGTCTGAATATGTCATCTGAAAATTACTTAGATTTCACGACATCCAAATGCGAATCACTTGCATTCAACGTATCTATCTGCAGCCTTCGGTTTGTTTATTTTAATTGTTCTTCGAAACAGAAACCAAAGCATCCTCTTTTGTTTACCGGACTCAGTAATCGAGATACCACATGATTCACAAGCCACTCTTGATAGTGATCTTAGCGCTTTCTTTTTCTCTTTTGTTCGTGTGTGAGCATTTTGGTGGTTATTTGGATGGAATCTATTTAACGTTTGCTTTCATTTCCAAAGTTTTATAATTCTGCAGACTAACCAGTAACCACTCCCTCCTTTCGTTTCCTTCCCTTCTATAGTTGGTGTGGGGCCTATCGTCTTAGGACGAATTTAATTCACAATATTCCACCATGTGGCAACATCAATGTCAATGCCACCACACCCGCTCACCAAGACAGACTTATTTTCTAAATATATTACAAAGGCCGCGCAGTAAGGTGCTACTTGAACTGTATTAACAGCATTAATCAAAATGACACTATTTTAATTAAAAGTCGTACAATAATGAAGTGCGGTAGAGCGTGGCTAGCGGACCCTCCCAGTAAAATACGAGAGATTACACAGAGAGGCAACGTGAATAAATTGAATGCAGCGAGGCGGTATACGCTGTAAGGATGATTTTCTAGCGTGGCTAGAACAAAAGGTCTTAACTAAATTTGTAGCTATTCGAAGTCTTTTAAATCTCGCGATCAGCCAAACGGGGTAAACGAAACCAATTCGACGATTAATCATCGTGAAATAACAGTAAACGATAATCAGTGTTTTTAAATTATTCTGTCTACCCATCTTTTCATGCCAATGCCTCTTTGTTTACAGTCCGTAGTAGCTTTGATGAAAGCACCTGGCAGCATGTCTTTCTGCCTTAGGAGAGGGATAACCATGTGGAAGAAGCGCGTGCCAGTAGTCAGTGCCTTGTTCTCTGCTTCAAAACGAGGCTGAAAACGCCGATGGGACGCATGCCAGTTTTACAGCGCTTCATTCCTTGGCCTGTAAACACAGCCTAAACGGCCAAAGGGGGACGTAACTGTGGCACTAAAGTTCCCACATCCGCACGGGAAAGAATGTGCCGCCTGAGAAACCAATGAAGACAAGTCTTCAGCAGAAGCAATGTTCAGAGAACTGGGTGCATATATTGGATGCTTAATGAAATGGTACAATTGCACGTTGAGGCGAACAGAAAGGCTATTAGCACCGTAAATGGGGGAACGGGTGGAAGGGTGGTGACTATGCCTCTGCCGTAGCAGCTAATAATGTTTACATTGCTGCTGTTCTAGTAGGATATCAAGATAACAATGGCCAATAAACCAGTCCCAGCCGCTAGTTATCGCCCCAATTTGTACAGGCCCACATACTTCACGAGCGTTAACTAGCCCTTCTGCTTTCTTGTGCATTACTAACCGTTACAATTTCGGGCGTTATTGGCCAATGCACGTGCGTGCTCAAGATGTTATCGTAATTTTCTTTTAAAATATGCCGCTTCAGTAGAGCCTATTGTGTATAATGGTTATATACAATGTGTTGGATTTTTAAAATTCTTTTCCTTCCATTACCTCTCACATCCATTTTACCCCTCTTCAATAGGACTTTGCAAAGTGAAAAAGTATACCAGAGAAAGACAATCATTCTTTTCTCCCAATTAAAATTTCCACTGATTTTACAGCAAAAAGAATTAATTAAAATATCACATTTTATTTTATTGCACATCCACAGCAACAACCAAGTAACCTAACAATCCAACAAACCAACTACTCACGCACAATAACTAAATAAATGACATCGAAATTGCAACGCGTACAGGCCGCACTATGTCAATCCAGGCAAACAAATTACTCTCGCACATTGTGTCATGGAAAATTTCTTTCCGTCTGATAACGTCACCCTTCCAAAACAGAGATCTGGCACACTTGTGGCACCGAGAATCTGCAACTTCCCTGGGGAATGCAGGTGACCTGGACACACTAAGTCGGCTGCATGTGAAGCGCGTCGCAAATCTCGGCCCATCGAGTTCAGCTAAGAATGCAGACGCTTGCAAGTTTGGTGCTCCGGTTGAATCGGTACAAAATAAATAAATTACGAAATATAAAAAGGAAGTCTTCCTTAAAACAAATGTTTTTTTTCAGATTGTGACATGGTTAGGGTGTAAAGTGATAAGACAACTGAACACAAATAGTAATTTTTTTTCCCAAAGTGCAATTTTATAAATTACAAAAGTGCAGCCTGCTAAAATATCTACTATGCAAATTACTGTTTCTTAACATTATACTAGGAACACAATTATATTTCTCCTACATTTTTTTTTCATTCTGATCTTGTAAATAGGGAGTACTTTAATATACAGAAATTAGCCCTGGCAGAATTTGCCAAAACAAAAACCGAACATCTGTTTGCCAAAAAGAGACCATTTCAACTTGGAGTTTCCTTTGCATATATATATACACACCTTAATCTCTTCGAAATTCACTACATGACAAAAATACGATTATAACAGCCTCGTTTCTAGATATTGCTAAAAGGCAAAACAATTAACAAAACAAAAATATACTATAAAGTGAATGGGTTGTGATTAATTCAATACCGAAAAGAAAATATAAATTTTACAAAAAAAAAAATTATATATCATTCGAGGTCCGTAGTTTGATTATTCTGAGAAGATTTATGGGAAATACATGAAATGGAATATCAATAGTAATAATTTGACACTTGTTTATAAGTTCAACCTAAAAATCTATTTGTTATTTGTTGTAAAATAATTCACTCCAATTTTAAAGTGAACCAAGAAAAGACCACTCGCTATGCTTAAGAACTTTGACGAATAATTTATTTACGACATAGATCACCAATCACCAATACTCACGACCTTTCTTTTCGCTTGTGGTTGTTGTGTTCGTTTAACAAGTGTAGCTATTGATGTTAATAAGATTTCAGTAAACAAACTTGTCAGTATTTTAACGTCAATTAATTAAATAATAACATTTTAATATTTTTAATAAGGGGAAGACATTGTCTGTGTGGAGTCACGCCAAGCGATTGGATAGTGACATGGGGAAATGCAATCTGTTTGATGAAATTCTATCGTGAAGGGCGATTGAACTTGATGCCTATTTTTAAATACGTTATTGTTGTTGACATTTTATTTAGTTTTAGTTTACTTTATGTAATGATTGATAATATTAAAAATAAAACTTTGCGTTGTACATATAAAGATCATAATTAATAGTAAATCATTAGATGTATACCATTGGCTACTGTGTGAAATAGAGTGCATGCTTAATGGTTAAGTAGCTTTGTGTAGAGATCACAAGTTGCAATGGAGATATGCTAATTTTCGAACGGGTACCCGTTCAATATCTGAATGGGTACCCAGGCAGCATTTTAGAAGAAAATGACAGCCCTAATACGTTGTACATTATACTCATGAATTTTGATAAATGCTGTATTTCTTATGCTCATTTGAATTGGGTTAATGAATATTGTTACAGATTTGTAAGTTGAGAATATGTGTAAAAGAGAAAGGAGTTTAGAGATGAAATATGCTGAAATTTAGCACTGCCCTTAATTTGACTTTTGCAGAAAGGAACATGGCTTTTAATGCGTTTTATGTTTTGTAACCTTGCATCAGCTTCAGACTGCAGTGACTACTGTATTCTACCGAATTCAGGATGGTGTGATCATCCAGCGTTGTCGTCAAACTTATCAGTAAACATGTTGCTTCCTGAGAATTCCGTTCAAGAGCCAATACGACGGAAATTGAAATTTGAGTTTGGTCTTGAGAAGATTTAACATTCCTCTTGGTGTGCTTGGGTAGTGCACACAAAGATTCTGAAACATTCCTCATGATGTGCTTTGATATTGCATATGAAGTTCTGGATGATTCTCCACAGTGTGCTTTGTGAGATCATGGGAGATTCTTGGACAGTTGTGTAATGTGCCTAGAAGGGGTACGTTGGACGTCATCTAGTAAGAAAGTGACTTGTTGAAAACCGTGTGATTGTGAATACATACCAGTGACAGCTGCCATCATTGAAAAGGTTATGTACATTGACTATAATTATCTCTCTAAAACTCCACTATCATTTCTATGATGAAACCATATTTATGAACTTGATTATATATATATATATATATATATATATATATATATATATTACTTTGACTGCTGATGTCTTTGCTATGATAATCTGAATAAGAGTAATATGTTTAATCAAACATTATTGTCAGATGATGTAAATGTCAATGCTCTTTTATTATATTGACATATTGTATATTTGACTCTTTATTTAATATATTTATTGTTAAATTTAAATAAAAGACTGATTTTTATTGCTTTTTTAGTAAAAGGTTTTCACCTGCAAAACCATTATGTGACAGTAAAATGTCTGTCTTATTATTGTGTAAAGAGTAGAGTTTTACGTCACCCTTATAATCCGCCAAGTGGGAGAATTATTAATACCTATAAATTAATATTCTTGATCACTTGTAATTAGTTATGTTATTAATTAATAAATAATAACCATAACGAGTGAAGGGTGCCCAGAGTTGTCATAAATAATTAATCTCTTTAGACAAGACAGTAGTGTAAAATCGCAATCAACTACTGCTAATTTCCTCAGTGGATCAAAATTATGTAAAACGGAGGAATCTTGTTCAAAATCCGTTAAGGAAAATTAGAAAATTTATAAAACTATATAAAATAATTTTACAAATATATGCACACAGTTCAAGAATAGAATTTATTTTTCAAAAATGAAGTTTCTTTTAATGCAAAATGAAAGTATCATGCAATAAAACAATGAAGTTCTTTACTAAAATAAAAAATGAAGTTTCCCTACAAATTAAAAAAAAATACTACAAAATTAGTAATAGCATTATTTAGAATGTAAAAATATGCTTCTTTTCCTTTCTAATAATATTTTCTTTAAAAGTTTAGACTTCAAACTAGCAGTTCTATACGAGATGCACCAAAAACCAACAAACTCGCGATCCTTAAATCTTCTCATTTCCTAAACAGTTCTATCATCATCAGTTCAAACAATATTATTTATTGCGCAGCAGTCCTTCATGCGGTGGTGGGTGGGGTGGGGGTGAGAACAAAGCGGAGGGGGGAGGGGGCTTGGCCACAGCATGCCAAAGAACAACACGCCTTACACCCAGTTCAAAATAACAGAAATGTACCCCGACTATCACGGAAGATCCCGCAAGGAGATGATCACCGATAAAACATTGGCAGTTAGTAGAGATGTAGGGCGGGCATGAACGGTGGCTCTGCCGAGTGGAGTGGGAGAAAAGTAAACAAAACCCGATGATGGGGAGACATGGTATACTGGAAGGTAAAGAGGTAATATTAGTACGATAGAGACTGAGGAAAGGACGGATAAGTACATATATCTGTTTACTTCTCATCAAAATAACTCACTTTCAGTATTCATTCTGACATTCAGAAACAAGCATATTCTTCTGACGAACAAAAAAACCGTGTTATAAGAGAAACAGAGAACGTTTGCAGAAATGGCGCGCACACTTTCTGCCGAACTTAGAAATGATTTTGTTAAACTTCTCCAAAGGAAAGGCGTCCCCCCCCCCACTCTCTCTCTCTCATATTAAAGACCATATCGACAATCAATGAACGTGATATCTTTCATTAAAACCTCTGAAGATATATTACGATAGCAAAAATAACAAATGAAAAACAACTGTAAGCCGGCCAAATTCTAACGGGTGGGTGGAGATAAGTGAGGAAGCACAGGATGGGAAATAATCTATATGTAAATTTTAATAATAGCAGCCACCTGTTTTTACGTGCAAAAGACTGACGTTAACAAAAGCTTAACACTGATCAGGAAATAAAAAAGGTCGTTTATTGTCTTTGTTTTTATGCTCGTAAAATTCTATACTTCAATTCTGGCTCTCTAAAGGTTTGCTTAACGCATCGGCAAGACTAGCACCACAATAATCACCCGCAAGTCTATCACCAAACTAATCTAGACATTTGCATCACCACAGTAATCTCGACACTTGCAAAACTATCACCATACTAATCTAGACATTTGCAAGAGTATCACTACAGTAATCTCGACACTTGCAAGACTATCACCAAACTAATCTAGACATTTGCAAGAGTATCACCACAGTAATCTCGACACTTGCAAAACTATCACCATACTAATCTAGACATTTGCAAGAGTATCACTACAGTAATCTCGACACTTGCAAGACTATCACCAAACTAATCTAGACATTTGCAAGAGTATCACCACAGTAATCTCGACACTTGCAAAACTATCACCATACTAATCTAGACATTTGCAAGAGTATCACTACAGTAATCTCGACACTTGCAAGACTATCACCAAACTAATCTAGACATTTGCAAGAGTATCACCACAGTAATCTCGACACTTGCAAAACTATCACCATACTAATTAGACATTTGCAAGAGTATCACTACAGTAATCTCGACACTTGCAAGACTATCACCAAACTAATCTAGACATTTGCAAGAGTATCGCCACAGTAATCTCGACACTTGCAAAACTATCACCATACTAATCTAGACACTTGCAAGACTATCACAACCACTAATTTCGACTCTTGCAAGACTACCACCACACTAATTTCGACACTTGCGAGACTATCACCACACTTATTTCAACATCTGCAAGATTATCACCACATTAATCTCGACATTTGCAAGACTACCACCTCACTAATCTTGACACATGCAAGAATATCACCATTATAATCTCGACACTTGCAAGACTCACCACACTAGTGTGAACAACTTGAAGACTACAACAAACTAATCTCAACACTTGTAACTACCACCACACTAATCAGTAGAAGTATGAGAGTCTGTATTCTTTTTCAACTGTATTCGTTTGTCTGTTTAGATGGTTGATTTAATAAATTTATTGTTGTTTCTTATTTGTCCTTCTTATGCATAATATTTAAATTGCATGTTTTGATTTAATACATTTATTGTTGTTTTTTTAATGTCCTTCTTACGCATATTGTCTAAATTATATTGCTGGGAGTAATAGTGGGTGGATGGGGGCTCGTTACAATAACTTAAAAGACGGATCTAATTACTACTTAAATAAGAAGTTCCACCTGCGAGAAAGAATTATGTGTCAGTAGAACATCTATTTAAATGTTGTAAGAGGAAGAGTTTCTGCAGCGCCAGGCGATCTGCCATGTGGGAAACAAGAGTGTCTAATTGGGAACTATTATTAATAAATGAATTAAGATTCCAGTCACTTGTATTTAGTTATGAATTATTAATTAGAATATAATAATAGTCATCGTAACCAGCAGGGCGTACGTCACACCAAGACACTGTAAACTGTTTGCCGTCAGGACTTAGAGAGCAATTATTGCCACCACAGGTCGGACACTGCTGACGTCACGATAAGTGTAGAGATAGGTCATTGTTCAGATCATGCAGTGTGTAGATGCGTAAAACAAACTTTCACAGACTGCCAGTTAAGAAAATGAAGGTTCTTTCTATTAGTGCATTTGCACAAATTATAACCGACTATGAAGTCAATAAATCGAATAATACCTTGTATGAATAATTTTTTAATCGAAATTACACCAGCATTCAATTACTCGACAAAAAAAAAAAAAAAAACCCACCACCACCGCTCCAGCCCTTTATCATAATAAAGACGATAAGCATGAAAATACTGTGAAGTGGATGAAAGGTAACATACTTGATCTTTGTGAGAAGCATCCTAATATTTTTTCTTTCAAACTTGCATACATTCTCATTTAAATATTGTGCCGTAAACTGTAAACTGGATGAGGTAGGGTAACACACTTGATGTTTTTAAAAATCATCGTATATATTTTTCTTTCAAATTTGCAAAAAGTAATCGTTTAAATATTGTGCCGTTTTTGGCAAGGATCAGTTTGCCAACTAAACAATAATTATAGTGTGTGGAAAACAAAACTACGTTTTGACATAGATCAGTTTGCCAACTAAACAATAATTATAGTGCGTGGGAAACAAAACTACGTTTTGACATGGATCAGTTTACCAACTAAACAATAATTATAGTGTGTGGGAAACAAAACTACGTTTTGACATGGATCAGTTTACCAACTAAACAATAATTATAGTGTGTGGGAAACAAAACTACGTTTTGACATGGATCAGTTTACCAACTAAACAATAATTATAGTGTGTGGGAAACAAAACTACGTTTTGACATGGATCAGTTTACCAACTAAACAATAATTATAGTGCGTGGGAAACAAAACTACGTTTATACAAGTGCCGTACTGAACAAATAACCGACTCACTAATTCCCAGAACTCTGCGACAGGTGAAACTGGTTGCGTTCACAGGTTTCAAATCAGCAAAACTAAATGACCCTTTCAGTGCACTTTATGGTGCTTGCACACAACGCACGCACACACACACACACACACACACACACACACAGATTTATCTCCGGAAGTCACTACCAACTGCAAGATTCCCAAACTTTCTGCCTCCACCCCAACCCATCTCTTCATCCATCACTGATATAATTAGACGTGCCCCGATATTTAATGACGGAACAACTGCTACTGATCGCAAGAAAGCTGCGCCCAGGGAGTGTCGCACCGGCGTGCTGTTCATTGCTGTGGCGTATCTAAACTTTCGGCGTCCCAATTCTTCCAATAAGGGCGCCATTTACTACTGATGAATGATTTCAGGAAAGAAAAAAAATGGTTGAAGACTGCATAAAAATAAAAGTGAAATTATTAATAAGCATTAAATCCATTTACCTAAAGGTCTTTCCGATTATAAACGATACAAATATTAAACGATGAAGACAATGAGAACTGGAGGAATAATAATAATTAAAAAATTCAAACTGTTGTATCGAAAGTGACGTTTTGCTTTGTTTTGTAACTGACAGGTGGCACTCCGATGCTCGAAATAAAAGAATTACTTTGCAGTTACCACACGTCGCTGTGTGACAAAGTTATTACTTGTCTACTGATCACTATCAGTAATATAGGTCTGTCCAACTCCAAGTAGTTCTATTATACTGTCGCGACTGCTAAAAATTTAATAGCTCACGTTTAGCACAGAACTTAGATCTTAACGTTATGTATGTGCGTGCATGTGTGTAAATAAATATGAGACACAGGACTGTCAAAAAAAACGGATAAGTCGAGATACTACAACACTTGCAAGAACACACACATGCGCCGGTGAGGGAGAAGCATAAGGACAGAAAGAGAGAAATGTCTAAATAATTTAAGATCTAGCCATGCGTACGTAAAGTTGAGTGATTTGAGAGACAGGAGACTGAAATAGACATGTCTAGATAATTCAACACTGGAAAAAGCGTACAAACACGCCAGTCATTGAGAAGCAAGAGTGAAAGACGGAACTGTCTAGATAATTTAACATCTGGCTATGCGTACGGAAAGTGACTGAAAGAGGAGACTGAAATAGACATGTCTAGATACTTCAACACTGGGAAAAGCGTACAAACACGCCAGTCATTGAGAAGCAAGAGTGAAAGAGACAGGGAGACTGAAATAGACATGTCCAGATTTTATAACACCTGGCCTGGCACACAGACCCAGGCACCATTTATACTGCACATAAACAAGTGCCAAGAAATCCTAAGTGTGTGCACAGCCTTCACTGAAGATCCGATGCCAACGGTTCGTGTCGGGAGTTTGATAATTGGAACACTAAGAACAAATATTCCATAAGTGCATTAAAAGCACATGAGGAACCAATAACTGTTGAACCTTTCCCCCACATTCCCCCCGCCCCCGCCCCGTCTTAGTCTATTAAAGAGCTAACTACATCTAGAGACAAAACTGCATGTGGGTCAGAGTGCATGGAGAGGGAGAAAGAGAGAGCTTTCATGAAACATAGAAAGAGTAAGACAGGTAGGTTAGGCAATTAAAATAATTTACCAAAGTGTCTTCGGACAGTCCTAATAATTATATTTATCTTCTTTATCATGCACTGGAAGAAAAGATTAATTTCAATGTTTCTATTTGTCTCATAATAATTTTCGCATACATACTATTTTGCTACTAAATATTCTTATATTTCCTTTACAAAATTTGAGAGCTTTTGTTTTTAATTATTTCTTTTCGCTTTTGTGAAAGTTATTTTTTTAAAAACTTACTTGTGTCCCAATACACTCATTATTATTATATGAAAATTAAATATGGCTATATTTTTCCTCCTTTCTACTGGAAAAATTACTATTTCTAACAGTGTTTATAAGTTAATCAAAGATTCAACAAAATGTAAATTCTATTGAAAAATTGCACAATTAGCAAGAAACTAAAAAAAAAAAAAAAATTCAAAAACTAGAAAACAGTTCAACTCTTTTGACTGTATATTAATTCCCCCACCCCACCCTCCCACACCCTTAACTATGCACGTCATTTGCTAAAACCTGCCAGAAGAAATAGCAACAGAAATACTTTAAATGTCAAATTATTTATGTAAAATTTCTTTATTCTTGCAAAGACTGTTTTCCTTTCTCTCACATGACGTAATAATTACGTGAAATCAGGTCTTAATCTATGTGCGTTCCGTATGCTTGCAATCGACATTGATGACATCGTGTGAAAGTAATCATTACCACCTGAGATAATTTTTCTCCGGATCTTCTCAAGGTAAGAACTGAAAACACAGAACTCTACTACACAACTTTACGGCGCCCCCCTACAATCGCATGAAACTCAGAGGAAATCGACATTTTTCGGCCTCCCTCCCTCCCTCCCTCTCTCTCGATAATAAGATTTAATGTTTTCTAAGCAATAAGAAAAAGAAAGAAGGTTAAATTGTATTTTTATTTTTTCATTCAACTAAATAGGCAGTCCTCACTTTATTTCAGATAGAGAGATAGAGAGATGGACGGACAGGTAGATAGATAGACAGACAGATAGGCAGACTGAACATTGCTGCTTTTCTTCAATGGCTAATAATTGATATGCCTGAAATGCAATAATTGCCGCAGAGGTGTGTGTGTGTGCCACAGAGGTATGTGTGTGTGTGTGCCACAGAGGTGTGTGTGTGTGTGTGTGTGTGTGTGTGTGTGTGTGTGTGTGTGTGTGTGTGTGTGTGTGTGTGTGTGTGTGACTACTGATACATTTTCTCCTGCTGCTGCTCATGTGTGGAGGAATCAGTTATTCCTAAAAACACTCGTTTGGATTAATCTCTATTAATAATCAAAATCTTTTGCGCGAATGCCCATAACGTGCGATCGTTCGGTGTGATGACTAAGAAACTAAAAGTCAAGGGCAGAACAAAATAACGCTCAATTACACTGACTGCATACTAATTACTATACTTGAAAAATGAATGTGAAATACATGTAATACGTGTATACACTCTTATGAAATACTATGTGTATACTCTCTTGTGAAATAGTATGTGTATACTCTCTTGTGAAATAGTATGTGTATACTTTCTTGTGAAATAGTATGTGTATACTCTCTTGTGAAATAGTATGTGTATACTCTCTTGTGAAATAGTATGTGTATACTCTCTTGTGAAATAGTATGTGTATACTCTCTTGTGAAATAGTATGTGTATACTCTCTTGTGAAATAGTATGTGTATACTCTCAGAAAAAGGACGACCGTTATTGGCGGTGTCAATAGCAAGAGAGTCGTATGAACGGAAGTGAGGGTAGTATGAATCAGAATAGTAATGTTTTCCTACTGTATCATTTAAATTTGTTGAACTTTAATACATCTTCATTACAGCTTTCTAAGGGATGTTAGTTGCGAGTGAAGTGAACCGGCTCTTGATGTGCTAAATAGCTGATATAGACATGGAAAAAAGTGTGTGCATTAACCGACAAATGAAAGTCAGTTTTGTGGTCGCTGTAATAGTGGCGGGCTTATTCGCGATGTTATCACATGTTAGTGACAACCGTTGTTGTAGCTTGCTTAAGTAGGGAGACAGAATAGATGTTATCTTATGTAAGTGACTGAGTGGGGACACTACCGTTAGATAGAGGGAGTAGTTAATCTGAAATATGTGACTGTAGTTTGGTGATATTAATTTAGTAATTAATCTTGTAAACATTATTCTGGTCCACAAAGAAAGTGTACAATCTTCAACACTATCTGCGGTTTCAGTGAGACTCCATGTCTATAGGAAGTGTTCGAGAAACAAATTAAAAAAGCAACAACTGTCTGAGACTACTTGTTCGGAAGCATGCCTGAAAATAAAATTAAAAATTAAAAAATAAATAAATACTGAGTGAAATGGAAGTGAGGGATGAGATGGGGAAAAAGGTAAGAGGTCACAGAAAGGACTTCTCTATAATTTCTTCTTTGCTTTCACTGTGAATGGTTTTTAATTACTTCCGAGTGCAACACTTTCTCACACATTAAGCGGTTTGGCAACACGTCTAGCCTAATGTTTAGTACCCGTGATCCCTTAACCAGTATATCCTGCTCACCGCCAAACTCGTTCAAAGCCACGG
The DNA here is from genome assembly GCA_028829895.1 of Sinotaia quadrata. Classification (NCBI taxonomy): domain Eukaryota; kingdom Metazoa; phylum Mollusca; class Gastropoda; order Architaenioglossa; family Viviparidae; genus Sinotaia; species Sinotaia quadrata. The sequence continues at coordinate 112,318,613 of CM054177.1, read as the reverse complement.
GGGTTTTTTCTCTCCCCGTCCATCTAATCTTCCTTCTTCTCCAGACTAAACTTGGGGGTTTAAAATTGTAAAGTTTCTGAGTCTCGCGCAAAGTGACCGCCGTCTTTTCACTGCTGACGAAACAAAGTGGCATATTATCTATGTAAGCTAAAATTTTATAGTTCGTTCTTTTCTCGAGCCAGGGTATCGGAAAGCTATCGAAAGACAAACTTGAGATTTTTACGTTTAATGCCCTTGCAAAGCAAACATAAATTATCTCCAAGTGACTTATCAGTGCCCATTCTCACCAGTGAAGTGACACATCTTTCCTCAGACAATTTAAAGGCCGGACTCAAGCGTGAAATACGGATAGCGTGTGAAAGTTTTGTGAATTTTTCAACAGTTAATAACAATACAAAATCCTAACTGCCAGTTTGGTTCTGATAAAAAAAATTCTTGCAATTTAATCCGAAACTGGCTGTACTATTTCTACAACTGAAACACATGCTAAGCACAATGAGGAAATAATAACACATGCTAAACACAGTAAGGAAATAATACAAATTTAACGACAAAATATCGTCGCTATTGTTTCTGCAATTAAACTAGGGTGGTGTGGAGGAGGGTAGATTGGAATCAGCAAAGGAAGTTAGGACTGGGTGTCGAGTGGTTGGGAAGAAGAGGGCGTAGAGCAAATGCGTTCTCTAAAAAATCAGCCTCTCCCACAAAATATCAAAAACGGATGGAGTGCATTTCATTTATTCTATATTTAGTTTATTCCAGGAATATACTTCTAAGGGTCATATTGTGAAAGTTCACTTCTCTCTTCGACGCTTCTGATAGTCACAACCAAAAACTGCAAATGCCTTCACCACACAAAACACTATTACTTTCACTTGTGCGACGTAGACCACTCACACCTTGTCGGACTACTCCAGAGCTTCACGTCCATCCCAATGTTGAAATGTACACCTTAATGCAACTAGTCAAACTCGTATCTGCAGGCTAGCAAATTATTATTTTTTTAATCATCCGCCAGTTTCGCTAGTGATTGATTTGATTCATTTCTTGCTCAACGTTTCTCAGCGTTCCCAGCGGATGGTTTAGCCTCACACGAGAATCCCCCCCCCCCCCCAATGTATCACGTTGCTAAAACTACTAGCGACAGTGTTTTAACTTCCCAACAGAAGAATGCTCAGAGAAATTGTTGGGGGTGAGGGGAGGGGGGTGAAGGCGACTAACGCCGTACTTTCCTTATCTGCACATCACGTGACTAAAGGGACGAGACTACTTGTACGGGTATAGTTAACCCAACACAGATCGACTTTGTCTAGTCCGAAGTAGTGTATAATTAAAAGTAGCGCAAAATGGTCTAGCATTTAAGTAATAAGAGTGCCCCCCTGCATTTTTAGCACAGAGAATTCAGGCTACAAGTACTGCAAACGCGATTAACCCCAGCTGTACTCACAGAGAATTCAGGCTACAAGTACTGCAAACGCGATTAACCCCAGCTGTACTCACAGAGAATTCAGGCTACAAGTACTGCAAACGCGATTAACCCCAGCTATACTCACAGAGAATTCAGGCTACAAGTACTGCAAACGCGATTAACCCCAGCTATACTCACAGAGAATTCAGGCTACAAGTACTGCAAACGCGATTAACCCCAGCTGTACTCACAGAAACAATTCCTATCGCTGGCTATGGAATATAGTAATATATTTCTGAACGCTTTGGGTGCTTTGGGTTGAGGAAAAAATATGTATAATTTTTTATTAATACAAATTATCACATTCAATGGTTAAAAGTTAGTTAGACTGGGAGAGTTTAAATCACCTTTAGAATTACGTCATTATTTTAACACTAGCATACTCTTTCCTCCTTCCCCCCTCCCAACCCCACCACCTTAAAAAAAAAAAAAAAGAGAAAGAAAGGGCTGTGATGAATCAGTCTGTCAACCTTTGACTTTTCGTCGAATTGTAATATGATACAGGGAACCGGCAGCTAACTTCCTACAGGCCTGACAGAGACCAATCATACTCTCAGACATCCATCTCATCTAAACCAATTACCTGTCTGTGTCAATAGCATGGGCTAAGGCTAAGCAAATAAAATTTAAACCTGCACAATTTAGATCCTGTGGTTTAAATTGCATAGACTATGGGAAAGAGATTTTAAAAATATTATTATGCATATTTCTTTTAAAAAAACTAAAGTTTTACTGTGTATGAATACAAATTCAAAGCATGTGAACTTTTTTGAAATCAAAGATTCCACCACCCCACCCCCAAATCCCCTTTTGGTTAAGTGGTTGTTAAAGTTCGGTTTCAGTTAAATAGGTACATTCAGCCACTTTGGTTAATGCAATTATGTCTTGAAAGCTGATGTACCAAAATTCTCTTTATAATGAAATGCAAATCTCTCTGGCTTACGACTGACGACAGATTCGTGAAAAGGTCAACTTTGAAAATCTGTATACAATATTCAAAGTGATCTCTCGGAAAATCTACACCATTGTATTAGTATTTCATTTTTTAAAATTTATTTATTTTTATTTTTTTTACAGAAGAGCATATCTCTGACTACATCACTGTACATAACTGTTAAAACTAATAATCTATTTTGTGAACTTTCTCTTCAACTTGCATTTCTAACAACAAACGTACACATAGGTGAGTGAATAATTTCAAAACTTGGGTTGAATTTCTAAGAACAATAGTACATTACCAATGGATAACTTCAAAACTGAGATGAATTTCTAAGAACAAAAGTACATATATATATATATATGAGTGAATAATTCCAAAATGTTTGATGAATTTCTAAGAACAAAAGATATATGTATAAAGTGAATAACTTCAAAACTCGAGTTGAATTTCTTACAAGAGTACATGTTTATAACTGAATACTTTAAAGATATCCCAAGAGAATGCATATATAACAAAACATTTTCATGATCAATTAATATAGCATGCCGTTAATAATCATTTATTAATTAGTAAAGAATATTATTAAGAATCAAAGTGTATTTATTAGTGTAGAATGTCATGGTGAAGAACGAAAGGTTCTTTTCCATCACCCACAGAGATGTGAACAATTTTCCAGTGGAATTGGACTGGTACTATAACAAGGTCAACAGGGTGGTGGTGGTGGTGGTGGTGGTGGGGTAAAAGGGCACAAGTGCATAGAGCTTCACACTTGCTCTACCTGACTGGTTTCCTGTCCATCTTTAATACCGGATGTCTGGGAGAAAGGCTACATCATACACAGCTTTAACACAAGTCACTAAAGACAGAAGCAACTTAAGACTAGCTCATTAGTTCTGCTTCTCTGGGCTGCTTGCAAGACCTTGTTATTTTACAAAATACATAATGACCCTTCCACATTTTTTCGGGGTGGTGGGATGGAGATTCTGCAGGTGAGGCATATTTGTATATTTTTTGACAGTTTTGAAGGATAAAAATCAAAGTAATATAAATCTGAATATGTCACAAATTAAAAGAAAAGAAAAACATGAACAATTAGTTAGTGAATTTTGTTGTACACTTTCTTCAAAGTAAGATACTTGTTTCTATGACTGTCACAAAAGCGTTAGGTTTCCTAAGACATCACAATGTGATATATTTTCTACTATATTATTAGGTGATATTAGATGACTACCTACAAACTGGTATGTTTTCTATTACATCACAAAGTGGTATGTTTTCTACTAATACATCAGAAGGCAGTATGTTTTCTATGAATACATCACAAGCTGGTATGTTTTCTACGACTCATTCACAAAGTGGTAGGTTTTCTATGAATGCATTACAAAATGGTAACTTTTCTATGACTTTATCATAAAGTAGTAGGTTTTAAGACTACGTCGTAAAGCAGTACTTATTTAAATTTCATCTTTCTTATAAACAATGAAAGAATATTATATTATTTTCTATTTACAGTTTTAAAATTAAAGCCTTCAGCATGAAGCAACAATAGGAATTCCATTTCATAACAAAACCCATGCACAAACCCAAGCATATACAAATACCTCTGCCGGATTCTGACCCATCTTGAAAGGGATGGGAATGGGGAAGAGAAAAAAAGAAAGCTACAAAAATCTGCAAAGAAAAGAAATAAGTATTTTAAAAGTTCTCTGCCTTCCTGTATAAGTTAATTAACTAGGGGTGGGGATGGGGTGACACTATTATGTGTATTTTTCAGTGGCTAATCCATATTGGTTTTGATAGTGTATCAAAACCAATATGGATTAGCCACTGAAAAATACACATAATTTATCAATTTACTGTATTTCAATTATTTGTGGAAAACCAATCATTAAAGCATTAAAAATGTATAAAATATAATTTGGCATTCTTACATCTTATAAAGCATTGAACTCACAATAAACTAAACAGAATTGGTGCATGTGCAAATTTTTCTCATAATACTGAAAGATACATATAATATGAAATACAGTCAATGTTTATATGGTCCTCTTTCTTGTGGCATTCTTACCCTAATGGCATATTTCTCTTCAGCCCATTAAAATTCACCCCATCAACTAGCAACATAGTTTAGCCTCTATCTATCATCTCTGCATTCTGTACTGTTTCTTCAGATAATTAATTTGGTGAGCAATGTAGCTAAGTGCTACACTATTAAATCAGTTTATTGAATTTTTTTTTTTAAACAATAGTGCACATTGTGTCATCTATCTCACTCCACACACACCCCATCCTTACATCACATATCTGATCAAAATGGACCACCCACTCACCCCCATCCATACATCACATATTTGATCAAAGGGTACACTCCACAACATACACTGAATAAATTTGAGTTTACCAAAAGTAATAAAAATAATATAAATTGGATTGTGTCCATCCAAATCGTTACACTACTGTTAGTATTATTATACCAACTGATACAACAATTACAAATAAACAATCACAATGTAAGTTTGCTATACATGCACATACACAATGCTATATACATACAACACATTAACATAAATAATCACTCGGCCAATTTATCATAAATACACACACACACACACACACACACACACACACACACACACACACACACACACACACACACACAATCCTATATACATACAACACATTAACATAAATAATCACAATATTAATTTGCCACACATGCACATTCACAATACTATACACATACAATACATTACCATAAACAAATACAATTTCAATTTACACACACAAACACAATGCAAAACATACAATATGCTGATCAGTTGCCAAATACATAATACTTATACAACACTGACATTAATAATCACATTAAATGTGTCATACTTAAAATGCCATAAATCCACAATTTAAAAACATAGTTAAACAATCACACTGCCACTTTGCCATATACACAACACACTTGCAAAACACTTTATTAAAAATACCTTTCTTAACACATTTTTTTTAAAGAAATATTTTCTTAGAAACATGCAACAGAAAGCATTTTGTTTCTTTCCTGTATGACTTACTGAACATAATGATGCCTCACTCTACAATGATTAATTATTTAGCCCCATCCCATCCAATTCTAAGGACATATAATTCCCCACCAACCCCATGGTCTTCACAAATTGACAATGAATTCCATAAGACATTTATAATAGTGGCACTGAGTGTTCATAAATTTAAAGTGTGATGCTTAACAGTGATATTTACAGGCTTATTTAAAGTTAAACTCCAGTTTGAGCTATAGGCAGACAAAATTCACGTGAATTCTTTTTTTTTCTTATTGACTGAAGGAACAAATTCAAATGAAGCTTGAGGAAGGCAAGCAAGACAGTATACTTTATTGAAAAACTGTATCGCATAGGAGTCCACTTTCAATTAGTCTCTAAAACCAATGATATGCTACTAACATTTGCAGAAGATAAAGCAAATAAAAGAAGCTGAAAACATGTTGAATGCCATGCCTTCAGATTTAACTATAATAACAATAATAACGTGTAAATTTCAAGATCAATATCAATACATTAAATGTAAGTATTTTCATACGAAAGACTGCGTTCCCATCCCCACTCCCACCCCCACGAAAGTAAAAGCATAGTTTAATTCTGTTTTATTTTCCCCTCATGAAACCTTACTAAACAACATATAAAAATCAGTAAAGTATTGTTAATACAGGTGTATTTGTTATATTTATAATAGACAATTAAAAACAGTGAGTTGAATAAATTGACAATGCTCCAACAAACATAGAGCAAACCAAAGCAACACACACAAAAAACATACCCCTCCTTCCCCCTGAAAAAAAACAAAAGAAAAAAAAAAGAAGAAAAAAAATAAAAGATGGAGTGAATTACTTAATTATATTTTTCTCTACATTTTCAGTATAGAGAACTCCATCACACACATGAGTACAAGAAAGACAACAATTCTTTTTAAATGTACACACAAAATAAACAAATAAAATCATAAATACATTTTTTTATTAAAAATTCTATGCATTTTCAACTACACAGAAAAGAAAGAAATTTTTCTGTTTTCTTTAACCTAGAATGTTGAAACCAGGCCCAATAAGATGTTCAAAATTTTACAGCACATTCTGTAATAGGTTGACAGAAATGTAAATGACTTGCAAGAAGTGTAAAGAGAATTCAATGCAGTGGCAGCATGAAGTGGTAAGCTGTGAGCACTGAGGGACACTGCAATTATTTCCATCCAGCAATTCAAAGGAGAGGTAAAACTCACTACTACAAACTACTTCATTAATATGTGCAACAAGGGAATAGAGAGTGTATAGATGACTGGATAAACAAGTGAATGAGCTTTGCAGGAGACAAAGAAAGAAAGATAACAACATTTCTCTGCTAAAACTTATATTGAACAAAACTAATCTTTAAATAGCATGAACAATGTTAATCAAACACAAACAACAACACATTGATGAAGGACAGATGGCCTTTGCTGCTGAAGAAAGAGAGAAAGAAGACTGTATTTAAAATAGAAGTTCTTAGTTGGCCTCAACAGCTGGAAGCCTTCCTCCTTTTCTGGCAAACTTAACCTGTACCCCTCTACCATCCCCCACCCCCCAACCACTACTTCCTTTTCTTAAAAACAGAAAACAAATCCATTACATTTACATTTCTACTTTCACGTTTACTCCAGATGTAATCAGAATGTAATGTGTTTCCTGAGAAAGTTACTTTTCAGCATGTCTTCCGCTTTTCAAGAGAGTGAGAGAGGGAAGGGAAGAGTGATTAGAAAAAAACTACAAGTACAAGATAATAGTGAGTGGAAATTAAAGGATGTGTTGATGAGAGAGGAAAATATTATTAAAATGATTTGCTATGCCAGCAAGTTAACAAGATACTGATTACCTCAAGACAATTCTGATGATTGAATGTGTCTCATCAAGAGTAGCTACTAATTAACAATGACTAGTAATGAGAAAACAGATACAATTACAAAAGTGAAGCAGAGGTTAAAATATGAACATAAATGATAATCAGTAATCTGCACAGGTTTTTTTGGTTTGTTTATAAAACAATCAGTAATTTATAACCATATTTTATAAAGTGCAGTAAAGACACAGTAATTTCTGATTATCCTGCATGTATAGATTCAAGTTTGTTTCTTTTCAGAATAGTAGTAGTAGTAGTAAAAGTTCTTTTCTTTGTAAGTTTTCATACTTGTGTTTATTTTGTTTTTCTAATCTAAGAATCAAAATTCCCTGCTGTTTTGAAGTAAAACAATGAGACTAATCTCAGAATTCAATCAACATATTTTTACTACTTCACAAACCAATAAATTTTTACCACTCCCATAATTCAAATATCAACATATTTTTACCACTCCCACAATTAAATACCAATACATTTTTACCACTAACACAGTTCAAAAACCAAATTTTTACCACCTCACATGCTTCACACACCAATGGATTTTGACCACAGAATTTTATATTTATTGTCACAAATAATTTGAAATAACTGCTCTGGCTAGCTTCTCTACAGTTATTTTCTGGTATATCAGATATAATGATAACAAGAAGAGCACTGATGCTTTACAGTAAACTTATGCCTGATAATCCATCAAACTGACCAGCCACGAAGGCAAACAAGAAAACAACATTAATAATCACCAAACTATCAGTCATACAGGTCGACAGGAAAACAACATTAATACCATCAAACTATCAGTCACACAGGTCTACAAGAAAACATTACTACCATCAAACTATCAGTCATACAGACCAACAGAAAGACAAATACTGATAACCACCAAACTGATCACAGTTATACAGGCCAACAGTAAGACCAACCCTGACAGCCACCAAAGTATCAGTCATACAGGCCAACAGGAAGATGAACACTGATAATCACCAACTAACATTCATACAGGCCAATTGGAAGGCCAACAATTATAACTACTGAACTGATCAATCAGCAGGCAAACAGTAAGATGAACACTGATTACCATCAAACTATCAGTCACACAGGCCAAAAAGAAGAAGAGCACTGATAACCACCAAACTATCAGTCAAACAGGCCAACAGGAAGACCAACACTGATAACCACCAAACAATTAGTCAAACAGGCCAACAGGAAGACCAACACTGATAACCACCAAACTATCAGTCAAACAGGCCAACAGGAAGACCAACACTGATAACCACCAAACAATTAGTCAAACAGGCCAACAGGAAGACCAACACTGATAACCACCAAAATATCAGTCAAACAGGCCAACAGGAAGATCAACACTGATAAGAACTGATTATGGTCATCAGATAAACAGAAAGATCAACATTCATCAAATTTGAAGCCAACCTACTCTCAGAATACTCTGACAGAGATGCAGAATGCACAAGTACTTAAAACTTTGACTGGGGATATGTGTTGGAAGAGGGTATTTCTAAAACATCCCAGATAATTCAGTTAATAGAACATCCAGTTTATGAAGTATCAAATAATAAATAAAAAATACAAACTGAGAGATAGGTACCAATAAATACACATATGCATCTGCATATTCAAATTAGAAAAAACATTGATTATATATATATATTAAAAATTAAAATAGATAACACAAAATAAAAAGCCAACATATCTATTAGCTTCTTTACCATATCTGGAATTTTCCAAAGACTTGAATATATATGTATACCTTAAAAATGAATACTAAACCCAGGATGCTTTTGGACAAAGCATCTTTATATTTTATAATCAAAGAATTACTCAATTCAAACAACTGTGGAAAAGAAGAGGTGGGAACTTGGCAACAAGAGCAAAGAAAAAAGACCCCACAAACAGATTATGATCTGAAAGCTAGTAAATGGCTACAACCTGATGCCTTCTATACCAGAAACAACTCTGTAGAACAAATATGTAAAAACATGCCTCTTCTTTGATGGCAACTTGAACTGGGCACATGAAACTTATTTAAAGTCCTACTGACCCTTAAACATCAAACAAGATGTCACAAGTCAATCCATTCTCTTATTTTGTAAGAAAATATAGCACACCATCATGTCATTAGTAACATATCACTCTTAACAAATAAAGGTAAAAACGGGATGAAAAGTGCTTTGGAGGAGTGGGGAGAGAGAGATTAAGAGAAAGGAAGAGCAGATGGAAAAAAAAAGGAGAGAGATGAGAATGCTTTATAACAGAGATTTTGTGCACATATGTTATCTATGATGGGGCACCACTCCTACTCACACCACCATCACCCTTCCATTACTGTGCTCAAACAAGATGGGCTGAAGTTCTATCTCCTCTTAAGTGTAGTGATGACCTAGTCTGACATAAGGACACACATGTTTAATGTATATCAAATATCACCATTGTATGAAACGTGTGGTGAAAAACTAAATGATGTGATTAAGATTGTAGCCTGTGTATTACTATTAGAACTAAGATTTAATTTAAATAAAAGGGTGAAAAACATTAACTGCTAGAATATATTTCCCATGATTAAATCTTGACTTTCCATGCACAATTACTTAATACTACATATACCACATAATTAATACTGAAAAAAATTTAATTTTCTTAAAACATCGGATATGATAATAAAAGAATCCAAAATAAATTATGGAAATATTTTTTAAATGCAAGGGGGTGTTTATCTGTGTGTCTGCCATTGACTTTTAATGTCTCCTATATTTATGAATAAAATGTGGGTGCCTGAAGGGAAAGCATCTGATTACTCAGGCACAGCAATCCTTTCTCTATTGCCATTTGCAAAGTGATAATATAGAAAATGAACTAGAAACTAAAGAAAAGAGAAAGGAAAGAGTAATTATATTAATATTTTGTGGATAAAACTCAAATAACATTTTTTTAAAATTAATAAATTGCAATGACAGCCAACAGTTATCTGCATTATTTCACTTTTCAATTAAAAAGATTTGTTTGAAAGTTTTTAACATTTTCATATCCAAAGTTTTTTATAATTACTTCAAAGTGTATATTGTACTTCAGTAGTAATATTAGTAACAAGCTGAAACAAGAATGAAAACTTCAGTCAAATAAATACCAACATTTATTATTAAATGCAATGAATGTACTAAGTGTGTGTGCATGCACATGAATATATTAATGAAATAATAATAAAAATATCATGAACAAATATAAAAAAAGAACATTTTCTATAATGTAAAATATTTTTTATAACTTTCAAAAGTAGAAAAAAGCATTTTGGGGACTAGCTATTGTTTAATCATTCCTTTATTATTTGTTGTTGCTGAAGTGTAGAGTGGTGGTTTTGTAGTTATCAAACATGACAAACAACCTTACACAATTGTCATGACATCAAGTGTACCAGCATAAAATTCACAACAGTCATTCTGGAGTCTTCAAATGAAACAGTCTCTCACACAACTGATTCTAGCACATAAATAAACAGCGTAAGAAAGGGAATAGGAAAATCAAATTAAAAAGAATAGTAAAACAGAATAGGGTATGCCTGATTGAAAGTTATTTTTGGATTTTCACTTTTTCTTCTAACCAATATTGTTTCATTGCAACTATACACCACACATTTAATCAAAAATGATAAATTTAAGTGTCAACATAACGTTTGTTGCACACTGATCTGAGTCTGTAATAGCAACAACTTTCTCTTTCTGTTTAAATCATTACAAATGCACTGATGTTGAAAAGTGCTATACCATAAGCCTTGAAGCACTCTTGAATGACAGATGGCAAAAATATCGTTAGCAGGAGTTGTCCTTCCTTTACTTGTAATTCTACATGCACTTTAACAAGCAGAGCAGTTTCTGTTACAGTGAGTTGTTTACTTTAAATGGAAAATGTTAGTTGATTGATAAAGACTTCTTACAGTTGACTGCACAATTATATGTTTGTAGTTTGTGCATAAGCTTTTACATTTAGATAAAACAATTTAAGTCTTTTTCTCCCCACCACCCACCCCAATCCAAAGGCTTTTTGCATGAGCTTATAAAAGAATTTTGATCTTGTATAGTGATTTTATACTAATTAACTATCTGCAGAGCAGAGCAATAAAAACAGGGCAGAACAATAAGATAGAACAGAGATCTCTGAACAAATATAAACAGATTTAGCAGAGTTGTGTCCCTTCAAAATATCTCAACAACCAAAAAAAAAAAAAAAAACAACCCACCACCCACCACCATCCAAAAATCCCAACAACAACAAAATCCTCTCTCCCTGTTTCTAAAGACTCTGGGTAACTCAGTCATTTATTGCCAAGAAATTGATGAGTATAAATATACTTACTCAAAAACTTGAACTAATATACCACAAAAATATTTAACTTATAATCTGAGGGTGAATTTGAACCAAACTTCAACAATTGGATTTTACTAAGGAAAACTGATACCCAGAGCAATTTTTCATAAATACAAGTCTTCACCTGTTCAATAAGAAGGCTTGAAACAACTAACCAAAGAAGTTAAAATAAAAATTTAAAGTTTTGATTTTGATTGTAAATGTACATTACTGTTTATTTTTATTTACAACATAAAGTACTGAATCTTTACTCAAACTTACTGGATAAGACATGCTATTATTTATGAAAACTGTAACTTTAAAAGTGACTGGCTCCAGTGATTTTTTTTCTTTCAAATGTGCAAATAATCCTGGAATATTCTGTGTTAAAAGCAGGAAGATTATTGTAAAGCTGTAAAGTCACAACACATTTTTAGACCAATAATTCACATTATCATCATTTATCACTGCCACAATTTTCTTCACACTTTCATCAGTTAGGATTGTCATAATTTACTTCTCACCATTATCTGTTAGGACTGTCAATTTACTTCACACTATCATCAGTCAGGACTGTTAACAACTTACTTCACACTATCATCAGTCAGGACTGTTAACAACTTACTTCACACTATCATCAGTCATCACTGGGGGGGGGGGGGGGGGAAGGCATAAGAATGTAAAAGATTCAAAATGAATGGTTGGGTGTTTTTGTGCAGCAAAAACAAAACAAACAAACAAACAACAAAAAAACACCATCTCTGGACAAGAAGCATGACAGCAACAATAAAATGTACACAATTATCAACTTTATTTGCGGAGTGAGGGAGGAGGAAGATGCAAAATCTTTAGGCTTTAAAGAAAATCTAAGAAAGGAATCTCTATAAATGGAAAAATCAATTACGTGTATTAATGTATTAAACATTAATGCACAAAAAACTAACAGAGTCTACTAAAGGGGGGGGGGGAGGAGTTATTTTCCATATCAAAATATATTATACATTTAAATGGAATATCTTCAGGCACCAAATGATGAAGAGCAAAAGAGCAAATGCCAGCTGAAGGTGAATTTTCATGCAACACAATGACAGAGATAATGTTTAAGTACCATGCAGACCAGATACTTGCTGAGCAAAGAGATAAATTCTGAACAGAATTTTTATACATCCACCAACTTCATCAATCTTCTGCTTGTTCCATCTAGCCAAACCCATTCCAAACCAATTTTTCACCCCTATACTTTATGCCAAAGAGGTGATCATATATCTTAGATCAGCATTCCAGACTGACGTTTCTGCTCAAGTGGCCATGACCACAAGAATCCACTGCCCAAGCACTTAGCTATCCAATTTGAGTATAAAAGGGGAGAGAACTTGCACAACAAATATATATATAAAAAAAACACATGTAATGCAAGAACATATGCAGTATAGATTGAAAAGAAAAATGTCAGCAATAAAGAAAAATCTGTCTTATCTCAAGAGGAATAAAGGTGACCTATGCTAATTTACTTATTACTGAAGGAATGTAAAATGAATTAGCATTAATTCAAACCAGTACCTCCAGATGCCCATTCACAGCATATATTTACAATGCGTATTGTGAACTAATGAAATATAAACAACATTTCAATCCCAAGCAATGTTTACAAATTTCTCACAACTACCCTCTCTCATCTCCAACCCCCCCCCCCATCACCCACCTCTCTCTCACTTAACAAATGAAAATCTTGAAGGAAGCCAGCAACCCCCCCCACTCCCCAATATCTACAGCTGTACCCTTTTTTTCTTTTGCCACACAAGCCTGTATGCATGCAAATATAACATTTCAAGGATCTGTATTGGATCAATAAACTTCTTGTGCTACTTTTAAAAGAAACAAATGTTAGAAGAGTAAAAGCAACTAATCATTCCCTTGAGAATGAGCAAAAAATGCATGGGTAAATTAAAATATATTTTCCTTTATGGACTTGGCTGCAAAGAAGTCTTTTTAAACTTGGTTTCACAATTCAATGATGTTGTAGTTATTAGTCATAGGAGTTCACTGCAATATTATTTTCTAAACCACAAGAATTAAAACAAGAAATACTAAAATGAGTACCTAGTGATATTATTATTATTGTATCATCAGAAATTTAGGAAGTTCAAAGTGATCACATTTCTCATTTGGTCAATAGGTTGACATTGACATCCCTGACAATTTCTACATAGTGATTAAAAAAATTTTTTGAAATTTTTATTTATGCAACCAACAATGATATTATCGAGACACCCCCACACACACCTACCCACCCACCCCCGCTTCTGTCTGGGAAATTCTAACTTTATTTTGAAGAAGCACTAAAGAACAAGCATCATGGAAAAATATTAGGGATATCAATGAAGAGCTAAATGAAGTTGCAAAATGTAACAGTAAAAATAAGATCTTTTTTCCAATTCAAAGAAGACAAACATTCTTAATACTGAACAAAATGTGAAAATATATATGTTTATTTTTAATACCGACAATTCTGAAGCTCTGAATGATATCAGATATTTACAGACGTGAGCCAAGATGTTATTGTTTAATTGAATTTAAGGTGTGCTACTGCATAATAGAAAAAATTGCTAATCATTGACTAAATGCAACCAAAAAAAATGTTAGTTTGTTCTGAATGATTGCATATGGAACATATGCATTTATTTGTGTGACATCAGCAATCTTGAGAAATGATATTGGGTCTGGGGCCATGGTGATGATAATATTTATTCACAGTACTAAGAAAAGTGCACTAAGAGTAAAAAAAGCACTAACTCATACTAAAATAAATATACCATAAATAAAATTTGTTCACAATTGTTTTCTAGAGTTTTCATTGCATTCTCCCAAACACACCTTTTGTTATTTTTTGCCATTTATTTAAAAAATATTTCCCATATTTTAATGTAACTAGCATTTTGAGTGCAGCCTCCTTATTTAGCAAAAAGGATTTCCCAAAAATTATTCTAAAATCATTATCAACCACAAATAATGATAAAAACTCCCCATCAAAATTTACACAATGATAATATATGAATACAACTCTTAAGCGTGCATAATTTCAATATCTACTGAATATTTTATCATAAAATACTTGCTTGTTAATTCATTAAATTTTGATAATGTGTAAGCAATAGTTAAAACAGTGATATAAAACAGAAAAGTAATGATTTATTTCTGGACCAATGCTAAAGATGAATCACGAGTGAGATATTTCTAAATAATAAAGGAATCATTAATATGATTCTAGGTGTCAGGCAAAAAAAAACCCCTACTATATCTAAGAGGATAACAGACTGACAACTAACAATGTGTTTCATACAAAAATTATTACAAGAAATTAAGCACAAAAAAAACAAACCACCACCAGAGTAAAGAACTTTGACCAACATGATATATTGACATGCAATAATAGTGTTGAGAAAGTTATTCATTAAATTCAATGATAAGGGTTCAAACATTCTTTAATTTCTGCCACAGAAATTTTGAAAGTTTGAACAACTTGGTTTCACATTCAAATTTTACACTTAAAGATATTAAATTTTTTTAAAGAATAGAATGAACAAAATATAGGACTTACCCGTCTGGCAATAAGAGTACTGTCACCATCATCCTCATTAAGAATTGTAGTTGGGATTCGATCATAATTCCCTGGTACTGGAGCTGGTGGGGCATCTGAAATGGGAAATATTTTATTGTGACTGACAATAATATTAATGAACTTAATGATCTTGAAAAATATAAGAGTGAAGACTACTGATTATCAAGCCTGTACAGGGAGTGGGAGACAGTAATTATTGGGCAATATTGCTAAGATGCTTCCCTTACCCCTCTCACTGAGTCTGAAAAAACCCAAATTAAATTGTTTTTAAATGTGGCACCATACAACAGATTTACTTCTTTTAATAAAGGTAAAATACTATATGGCCCAGTAATAAAAGGGGACTTCTTTAAAAAAAAGTAAACAAGGGAGATAACGTTTTATAACTCACCAAATGCCCACTGAATTTGCTGGTTACATGAGTAATACCCTTAAAGAAAATCAATACATGGCATAATACAATCAAAACTTCAACAAAGGAGAAAAGATGCCTGCATGAAAGAAAATTATAGGATTCCAGCTGCTATTGGTCAGGGGAATAACTATAGTGTGGTTGAAGCGTCTTTGTGCTGAGGCTTTACAATTTTAAAGAAAAATATTCTTATACAAACCAACACTTAACATGATCACAAAACTGACTAACTCCTATACTAATGCCACCCCATAGAGGAATCACTGCACATAGGTGTATATTTATAATGGAAGCATTTATTATATTTTCTTTTAAACTGAATGTCTATGCAAGAAAATGTTTGATGATATAGTACTGGATAACTGAAATTTTATTGTAACTGTTATTAATTCTTACTATATAAACCCAAAATGTCAAAGTATTTTAAATTATTATTTGCAATTATTTTAAATTATTATTGCAAAAACTGAAAGCTTGCCTCAAAGTTCACCGACAAGAGGTAATTAAAAATGACAACATATTGATTAACAATGAATCCTAAAGCAATGATGAAAGTATTAAAGGAAGTATATGATTTGACTTACCTTCGTGAATTATTATAGATGAGTGTGTTTCAAGCGTATCATCACCAAAACCTTGGGAGGGGCTGAAAAACAAACAAGTGTTCAGGGGAGAAATTGTTAACAATTATTTGAAATTAATAACTATACATGATCTTGTTTTCTATTGGTCATTTGATTTAATACTGCTACATGATAATTCTGTATTTCATCAAATATACTTTCAAATAGAAAATTCTATACTACTTATCATTATCATAAACTTGCTTATATGTAATTGTGTACTGCTTATCATACAGTTTGCTAGTAGGTAAGTCAGCACTATTTATTGCATAAATGATAATAAGTAATTCTTAATTGTTATTTATTTGCCAAGAGGTAAGTCTGTACTACTTATAATTTACTTGCTAACAAGTAAGTCTGTGCAGTTACCATTTATCTGCTAACAAGTAAGTCTGTGCAGTTACCATTTATTTGCTAACAAGTAAGTCTGCACAGTTACCATTTATTTGCTAACAAGTAAGTCTGAGCAGTTACCATTTATTTGCTAACAAGTCTGCACAGTTACCATTTATTTGCTAACAAGTCTGCACAGTTACCATTTATTTGCTAACAAGTAAGTCTGCACAGTTACCATTTATTTGCTAACAAGTAAGTCTGAGCAGTTACCATTTATTTGCTAACAAGTCTGCACAGTTACCATTTATTTGCTAACAAGTCTGCACAGTTACCATTTATTTGCTAACAAGTCTGCACAGTTACCATTTATTTGCTAACAAGTCTGCACAGTTACCATTTATTTGATAACAAGTCCGCACAGTTACCATTTATTTACTAACAAGTAAGTTTTCACTACAAGCTGATTAAAAAACAACATTATTTAGAAAATTTTAATCAGTGACTTCATGGTTAAGACATTGCAGATAATTTTCACTTAAAGATATGACAGGTCGCACATAAACTGAATGTGGTAATTTATTTGAAAACTGAACAAATGAAGACACCCCACCCCCATCCCTGCAAATAACAATGGAGAAGTGATCCAAGTAATACATGTTCCGAATAATAATCCTAAGTCCTTAGTGGATACTTGTAGTGTTTTTCATTCTGAATAATTGATGCCCATAACAGAAAGAGACAACTAGAGGTCATGTCACCACCTGCCATTCAAACAATATTTTGAAGTTAAAAATGATTCTCAAAATCCTACATTTGTGATTGATTTTTCCAAAGAGGTCTTCAAAAACTTTTATATGTTATATATCTAGTCAATATTACTTAGATAGAATGCACATGTCTGTTTCTCTTTATCTGAGTCTGTTATTTCCCCACATACACTGGACCCACATTTTTTGGTACTCCAAAATCCTAAGCACTTAAAAGGATCACATCTGTAACCCATACATTTTCCATCAGAAAATGATTTGCACTTTGAACGCACACACCATTTTCTCTATTTCTTCCAAAAACACCTGCAATGCATATCTAGCCAGGCATGCCTGACCAAAAGACCATTGTTCACAGTCACCAGTGCAAAGCACATTTGTTTAATTTGTATGTGTTTGTATGTTTGTTTTCTTGGTCATTTGGATGTACTGGATATGTATTGCTTATGTGGAGACATAGATGAAAAGCAAAGCTTGAGAAGTGCTATTCCAATAGGAATGAATATCTACATGCACAAAATAGTAAAAGAGAGATGAATGCATGATGGACATTATATATGCTATTCAGATTCCTGGAATAAGTATTCAAACTATTCTGAAAAATGCACTGGAACTGAAATAAAGGCTATTGGTTGACTAGAGCGTTCAAAGGTCAAAATTATATGACAAAGGTAGATTCCTGGAATAAGTATTCACACTATTCTGAAAAATGCACTGGAACTGAAATAAAGGCTATTGGTTGACTAGAGCGTTCAAAGGTCAAAATTATATGACAAAGGAATGATGTCAAGGAGATTAAGGGAAAATTTTCTGGCAACATGGTTTAAGAATTTATGCAAACCCATATCCATCCAATCATACAAAACACCTCCATTTTTTAAAACAAGATAATAAAGTCACTAATATGTTATACAATTTATTAATGAAAGTATGTTCTATCTAATTACATTATAAAAACAAAATATTGAATGATTCCATGAGCACAAACTCATGACCAAGCTATGTTCTGTTCGTATTAAGCCCTATCTTTATTTACAGTGTTTCTCCTCTACAACAATACATATCCAAGATATTTATTGAAGAATAAAAAGATGAAAAATATACACATGTAATTCCAATTTGACCTTGACACTATTTGTGGCTATTTTAAGGCATACTTAACCAATGCAATATAAAAATTCAAACCATACTTTTAGGTACACAATACAAAAACTGTCTTTATACTATCTATTTTATGAGATAACTGAAATTCCCACATTCATCCACAAGGAATCATGACTTAAACAGTTCCATTTGCTATTTAAACCCCCCTCAATACAAAATCATTTTGTGATGCACAGTAATCTACAGAACTAAATGCTAACATTAATTAGTGTTAGAAATGAACAAGTTGTTCAATAGTACAAACAAGGTCAATATCTCATAAAATTAGTGCTAAAGAACGCATGGATGTTCGGCTAAAATTATTCAAAGGAAGATTACTTTTAAATTAATGCATTAGTTCCCTTTACAACATTTAGTACTAGGATGTAAAGACAACAAAAAAATTAAGGAAACAGAGCATGCAAATGTTCTTTACAGAGCTTTTTGTTTTAATTTTTATTAACTAATATCAAAATTAATCAAAATCAAATACCAAAAATTTAACGTTTTTGCGGAACTATATATCTTGTCTCAAATTTAATAAATCTTAAACTGGCATTCTAAGATATTCTAAATGAAAAACAAGCATCACATTTCTGAAGCAACCCTTGAAAATTGCAGCCTGGATAACTCACAATTTGTTATGACAACTTATTAGCTAAAGAATGCCAACAATATTAATAAAAGATTCAGGTAAACAAAAAGAACTCACTATTGTCTTTGTCATAATAATATATAATACTTAGGTTTATTTACTTCTTTTTTTTAACATAATAAGTGCAGTTTTAAAAAGATATTTTACCTAACTTTTACCTAAATCAGCCACTGCCATCTTGCTTTTTATTTTTGTATTTGCATTAGAAAAATTAATTTCTGCACAACACATCTCTACTCCACCCTCAGTAACAATAGATTCGCAACTAAAGATTCACTGATCTGATGGGCAATGATTGATCCATGCAATTGGTTTCAATATCACATATTTTGAAAACAAAAAATGTGACTGCTTCATTATCACTTATTATGTTGAAGGTTTTAATTATTTATAATTTTAAACAAACTATTGGAGTGATGAATAAAAGACAAAGAAGATTTGAACAAATGAAATAAAAAAGAAAGAACCTAAAACAAAGCCCATGGGAACTAACAACAGAACCCACAAAAAAAAACTGTCTAGCCTCAAACGCTAGTCAAAGTGATTGTCAGTAATTCAATTATTTTCTTAAAAAGTAGATAGAAAAATCATGATTTTTTGTGAGAAAAATATCGTCTTATGATGATAGCCTACTTGTTATTTTCTGAGCTCACAAATTATATTTTTCCACATTTTACCTAACTTGTAGTCCTTATTATGACTGGAAAATGTCCATCAACATCCAGTGGGCCAAACAGTCGAAGAACCAGAAAAGACCATCATCAATGGTGAAAAACTAGAAATATGTCACAATTTCCTGATGGAGGAAAATGCATGAATAACCAACCCCCCTATGCATAACATTTCTGACATTTTTGAAAATTTATGAAGGATAATGTATTATTGATTTAAGCAGCCATTTTCAAGAATGCAATCTCCAAATCAATGAAAACCAAGTGAAACTTTAATATATTTATTTTTAAAAAATACACAATCATTAATCTTAAAAAATAATGTATTAATTCAGTAAAAATAAAAATAAAATAAAATAAATACTTTTGAATTTAGAATAGCATTTTTTTTAGAAGACATGAGGAATGAATCCAGTTGCTTCCATTTGAATACAAAACAAAATGAGTATGACCAAAACCCAATTAGAATTACTAAATCAAATACAACTCAACATGAATGATAACAATAGTTATGGATAATATTAATAAATATGATGTTGACACCAGTGTGTTTCAGACTCTTTATATATATTTCTTCATTTCTGTTTGGCTTTCTTTCATTCGTTTGTTTCCGTTATCATTGTTCATTTATAATAACAAATCCATACCACAGTTTACTCTATAAATGGTGGCCTCTTGCTAGAAGATTCTGCCAATTATTATTTAGAAAGATCATATCATTAAAAAGTTCGGAAATCCCCAGTCACCCCACGCTTGTAGAAGCTGAGCCGCCATTTTGAACCGAAGATTGGATTATACGTGGCATGTTTCGAAGACAATTTTCAGTTGTTGGCTTTATCCTAATGAACTCTATTGTGTGATTAATTGTAATAAATTGTAGATGAAATTCGACAGGCTTACCGAAATTTTGGATGTGACCATGTGATCATAAAAAATAAAAAAACGGTCGTTTTCAAAGCAAAGCATCGTGGTTTTCATGTGATACTTTCGTTTTGTTCAAAAGCATCCAATTTCCCCAGGAAATAGTGAATATTTACACAAGAACAATTATTATTTGTACCATATATTCTAGTGGTAATTAACATAAATTGTTTTCTTCAGATTTTATTCAAGGAAACATCTAACAAATTGACGAAGGTCAACACAAGAGAAAAGTAAGAAAACTTTTTATTTATTTATTTATTTTTGAATTTGAAATAATAACCACAACACGTTCAGTAATTAAATTTAAATAAATACTTTAAAAATCTCCCCCATAATACTTATTTTGAAATTCATTTTAGAATTGTACGAATTATACTTGCTTTTTTATTTAGTAGACTAGTAAAAAAAAAAACGGTGAAAACATTCCCAAGTTCAACAAAAAGATAAGAAATCTTTGTATTATTTCTTTGTTTTTGAATTCGAAATAAATTAAAAATAATACTTTTAAGATTCCTTAGTATGTCTATAATAGGGAGTAATTTAAATTTTTAAAATACATTGATAATTACAGTTGCTTTAAATTTTTTACTAGATTTGTTAAAAAAAAAAAACGATGCCAAAATTCGCGAGTTCAACAAAAAGATAAGAAAACTTTTAATGACTTCTTTGTTTTTGAATTTGAAATAAATTTAAAATAATACTTTTAAAATTCCTTAGTATGTCTATAATAGGTAGTAATTTAAATTTTAAAAATCCATTGATAATTACAGCCACTTTTAAGTTTTTAGTAGACTTATTAAAAATAAAAAATGACGCTAAAATTTGCAAGTTCAACAAAAAGATAAGAAAACTTTTTATGATTTCTTTGTTTTTGAATTCGAAATAAATTTAAAATAATACTTTTAAAATTCCTTAGTATGTCTATAATAGGTAGTAATTTAAATTTTAAAAATCCATTGATAATTACAGCCACTTTTAAGTTTTTAGTAGACTTGTTAAAAATAAAAAATGACGCTAAAATTTACAAGTTCAACAAAAAGATAAGAAAACTTTTTATGATTTCTTTGTTTTTGAATTCGAAATAAATTAAAAATAATAATTTTAAAATTCCTTAGTATGTCTATAATAGGTAGTAATTTAAATTTTTAAAATCCATTGATAATTACTGTCGCTTTTAATTTTTTAGTACACTGACCCATTCAGTTATCGTTAAGCGTCAAAAACAGCCTGACATGGTGGCGTCAGCTGACCTATTTTCACCCGACAGCCAATGGGTTAAGTCAAATGAGAAAGTATCAAAAGACATTGCCTTGGCTTTAACAAGCATTGCTTTACTAGAGATATCACCATTGCTTTAGGCCATACTCTATGCACTAGAACTCCATACACTGATGACACTGGAGAGACATATTTTATTTTATTAGAACCTTTATCTCATTGTTTACCTTTTTGCCAATTTTGTTTCCTTATTAAATTTGTTTAAACTTTCAATTTTGACTTTCCATGTATTGTCCCGTTATGTTATGTGTGTACTAGTAATGGAGATAGGATCCAACACAGGAGTCTGGGGACTCCTAGCAAGTTATTAAATGTTATGTATTTACCCTAGGATTAGACAGTGTGTGATGCGTTATCTTTGCTGTGCATCCATATGACTGTTTGATTATTTGTTTGGCATGTGTCTGTGAAGTTGGGTTAGCTTTCAGAAGTGGGTAGGGGAATAATTAACCAATATTTCATTTTCTTGTCTTTCTCTCCCCCTGCATTCATACGTAATTAATAATCCACCACAGGTGGCAAGGACCACTAGAAGATTTGTGGCTAAGAGATTATATGAGCACAACTCAACATGCCTACTGGTGAGAGGTGGCAAGGCACACTAGAAGACTTGAGATTATATGAGCACAACTCAACATGCTTACAGTAAGGTGCGTGTTTTGTGATGGAAATTTTCCCCACCTCTTTTAATATAAATTTTCAATTTTAATTTATAATTTTATGAAGATATGTTATTTGCAATTTCTATGATTCAGAATGTATGTTAAAGTTATTTGTAAAGTGTTGGTACATTTAAGATAGATAGGACGTAAAGAAATAGGTTGTTTTGACTTAGTGGCAATAGGAGCATGTGCGTGTATTGCTATTGTTGTTTACTAAACCGCTAGCTGTAGTTGAATAGCTGGTATACATTCTGATGTGCAGTCATGCGAAGCTAGATTAAAATGGGTTACTCATGCAAAGCTAGATTAAAATTGGTTACTTTCACATCTTGAAAATGACCAAGACTCCATTATGTGGTTATTTAACTGTTAGTCTTGTATAATCATTAAAAACTGCTTATAGATAGGTGACGTGTGTTGAAAGAATGTGGGTGGAGAAAATGTTAGGAAGTCATGAATATTAATTAGCTCTACTTGTATCTATTAATTTTACTAAATGAGAAAGTTAGTCCCCCATAGTAGAAATGGGTGGAGTCTTAGACTGAAAATCTATATGATGCAATTCCTTTTCAAAATGCATTCTTTGGATGAGGTATTAGAGAGACACTTTACTACTAAGGTCCAAGTAGCTGATCTTTTCTAAGGGAATCAAGGAATAGAACCTTGGATGAATATTGTTTTTTGTTTCCTTCTTCCAATTTCTTGCCATTGTATATTTTAAAGTTAAGATGATGATGTTAAGACAGTGGTGAGAGAGTGTGTGCACCAGTGTTATTGCAATGATGTCACCAAAGGTTTTCTCAGTAAGTGGCTAGGGACATCAGTGTATGAAACTGTACTTCGATTATTCAAATCTAAAGCATTCAGTACCTAGTGAAAGACATTATGGGGATGTATGATGATTATATTTAGTGATGTATTAAGAAAGTATTTTGTATTGATCTATTTTTTTTAATTTGAAAGATTGTTACCTATTCTCCTACTTAAATCTTTGTTAATTGTTCTCTTATCGCATATCTTTTAGTGTAGAGCAGTTTGTTTGTTTGTTTGTCTTGAACTGTAATGATAGCATAATTAAATTGTCTTGTTCTCTCTCTCTCTCCTCTCTCTCTCTTTATTTTTTCAGTCTATTGCTGAGTGGGGGGCCATGAGTCAATTATTGGTGGCATCACCCATATTATCAGTGTATATGTAAAAGTATATATGTATTCATATGTGACACACGAACATAAGTAAAATTGTTAATTAATACAGGTCAGAGGAGGTAGAGTTCACAAGCATATCAGTGACTATCACATTAAAATGACTAAACATGCTTAAAGGTGACAGATGGAAAGGCACACAAGCAAATCTGTGACTTTGATCACATTAAGATGACTAAACATGTTTAAAGGTGACAAATGGCAAGGCACACAAGCATATCTGTGACTTTGATCACATTAAGATGACTAAACATGTTTAAAGGTACAGATGGCAAGGCACACAAGCATACCTGTGGCCAGAACCACATTCAGATGACAAAACATGTTTAAAGGTGAGTGGAATTAATGCACAAAAGTATATCTGTGGCTAGGACCCCATGAAGACTAAAAGTGCTTACAGGTGAGAGATGAAAAGCTGTTCAAGCACAATTTCATCAGGAAAAGATTTAACCAATAGTTCTGTATTATATATGAGGTCAAAATAAGTAAAATTATACTGAAAAGCAATTTATTAAATAACTAGAACAACTGTATCTAAACACTTGCTTCATGATATGTTTTCCATTTAAAGTGCATTTTATAATTAAGTCCCTTAAGATCATAAAAAAAAATATTAAGGATAAGAATTATTAGTGCTTCAGGTAAATCATCTCATTTAGTTGAATGTATTAATGGTTTAGTGCATTTTCCAAACTAGCTAGCAGCTCAAGAAAATTTTCCATAAAATAAAATAAATAAATAAAAGGACTTACAATGGTCGTGCAGGTTCTGAGGCAGGCAGAGTACCATCTCTGTTGATCTCATCATCATCATCCTCTTCATCCTCATCCTCCTCATCATCATCTTCCACAATGATAGCCTTAGCCTCTCTTTCTTGAGCCCCCATTTTGCTCAGCTGGGCTGCTAACCGTTCAAGATCCTAAGTGAAAAAAGAATAATTTTAAAAACATTTCCTTATGCTAAATTCCTTAAAAGAAAATTAAGGGGGATATGGAAACCCCTATTTCATAAAATAGCATAATTTTCACCTTTATATTTTTTACATTCCACCTTCTGTCAATAGGTCAATTTCAAAACAATAAATAAATATATATAACATTAATAAGATACTCATTTCATATTATTAGCATTATTATTATGACATGTCCAACACATAATAATGTGAATAAAAACAGAATTAATTTTGTAACCTTAATTCAAGCAATGTGGGACTTTTATTTTTTTCTGAGAAACATGCAAACATATGTTTTAAATCAATGAATTATTCATTTACCATATATTTTTCTGTCTCATCACTGTGTTCAGCATTGAAAGGAGAAGTTTCAGATGAAGGTTATAATAATTTTAAATATTATTCCAAATTATTATATTTAAAACATAAATAAAGTTACTGGTATATTTTTCATTCATCTAGAAAGATTTTTAAAATATATATTATTTAATACAATTCACACCAAAAAAAATATTACACAGAAATGAAAATAAATATCATTAATGACAGAGTTTGGAAAATCTACTACTGTTGAGTTAAAATAAGAAATCTTTAAAAAATTATCTAGGGCAGTCACGCATTCAGGTTTAATATGTTTATTTCTAGGTATTCCAAACATCGTTGATTGGGTGATTGTGACGTTGTTTTGTCAATTTTTCTACATTTTCAACACTCATGATCCCTTTGTATATTGAAGTTTGTAAAATAAAAGCACATGAAACAAAAAGTTTGTTCTCTGTTCTGTCTTTCTGTACTTTTTGTTTTAATAAATAATTGTAAAAAGTACTAAGAAGTTATTCAGAAGTTACCGACCGAGCGACGTTTTTACCAAGTCGCCATAACTTGTCCAATGCTAATGCTTAACACATACACTCTTTCTCGGTCCGTGGGTACGCGTGCGGTACAGTAATCTAAAAATAATAACGGTTTTCATGTAGGGGAGAGAACAAGGTTCATTTCCATACTAAATAATGCGCGGGAATTTCAAGATAAAGTGAAATAAGGTTAAACTTAAATTTTCTTAAATTACGTTCATGGTGATTCCGATAACATAGCAGCCTTAAAAGCTACCAGAAAATAGGAACATTCTTCTTCTATAAGTCTATTTAGTTTGTTTGAGACAAAAAAATACTGCACGCGTCCCAAATTGCATTGAAAGAACTGTGGTCAATGACCAAAATCACCTGAGACTGTCAACAACAATGGCGGATTTTACCGAGCCGTTTCGTATTCCAATCGGTGACATTGAATCAGTTTTCACTTTGCAATCTCGCACATCATTCTGTTTGAGGATGTTAGTTGCTAAGTTAAGTCAATTGTTGTAGGTTTATAGCTTATATTTTTTCGTTTAAAGGACTATATTAACCGATAAATAAGAATTTTCAATGTCTATAGGCCTACGGTAGCATTCGTCTTTGAAGGCGTTGAGGGAAAATAACTTTGTGAATTTATGCCTGCCTTTTCCATAGCTTAAGTTTTGTATCATTCAGCAGGGCAAAGATTTATTTGCAATACAATACATTTCGTTTATTCGGATCGCGTGTTATTTGTTTTAAATTCTTTTTATTTTGTGGTCATGTGACCACTTTTTCGTCCATTACTGCATTAGCAGGGCACAGTGTAAACAAAGTAGATCACTAGATTTTTTAATAAGGAAAAAGACATTTTTCATGGATAAATATTTACATATGAAAAAGAAAAGAAAAAAGAAAAAGAAGAAAAATAAACATGGGTACTAAATGACCCACTGACCCTAATGAACATGGGTACTAAATGACCCACTGACCCAAACATGCTCATGACTTTCATTTGATGAATACAATTCTTCTGGCTCCCAATTTCACCATTAGTATCACCAAAACTATCATCAATTTTGTAATATGAAGGCCAAAACAGGTAAAATCACAAGCAAATGTGCAATCAAAATATAGTGAACACAATGCCAAGATGGCTGCCGTAAAAGACCTCATTAGCACACAAACAATATAAGGTTTTGTTTCAAAATAATTATTCTTTTTATATATTTCTTAGTTTTAAGCATAAACCAATAATTATTTTTGCAAAATATATGTTTAACTGATATAAGTTTTTTTCAGTTTTGTGAAGCAATTTAATAAAGTCTATTCCCATCAATCATCAGCTATCTCTTTTCAGTATATAGCATAAGGAACAGAATTAATCATAGGAAGTGATCACGTATTGGTTTGAAGAATATTTACAATCCGGTGTGTCAACATTTGTTTGCATAATTCACGAAGGAAATTTTTAGTGTTAGGTATATGAACATTTCCTTACCTCGGGCTTATTGACAGGACCGCCAAACATGCCAATAGGTTTAGCATTGGGCTGCATAACACGCCCAGCATTGGGCAGTGGATTGAGAGAGTCTGGCATCACTATTTAAAAAAAAGTGATTCAATAGTCAAAAATATGTTTCAACTCTTTCTATTGAAATGAATCAATATATAAGCTTTTTATATGCTGAGCCAAAGTTTGCAAATTTCCATAAAATTAAAATACTGACTGACTATCAAATAAGATTTAATTAGCTGTCATCATCTGTATGATAATTAGCAAGCGAAAATACTACAAGCAAAGCTTTGAAATCTTAAGAATAACTATATTCAAGAGCAGTTCACCAAAGGCTAAGTGTAACAGTTCAACCAGCAAAACCAACAACAAAAATTACAAAAAGTTCTGTTTTATATACTACATCCAATTTTTATTTAAATGTATAGCAACGCTGGCTTAATTAATTCAAGTGGTAGTCTATAAATTAAAAGTCATTAAAATACTAGAGATGTTTGCATGAAAAGACATAATAGCAATTTTAAATATTATATAATATAATATAATATTTTACATATTATATTATAAAATATAATGTTGAGGTGATAACTTTGAACTATTCACTACTCTATACCTGACAACAGTACCAAAAGATCATGTAATACTAGGAAATGATATATAATAAAATATTTGGCCATTGATTCTTATTAATGATAAAAGGCAGCAAAAGAATAAATCAAGGCACTCATAAGAATACTGGTTTCTGTAAAAGAATCAAAGATTAGATTCCAAACTGAAGTTAGCATATTTCTTATCAGGTACCCACCATCAATAAGACGACATATGGAATAGTCATATCAGATGTCACAGCATACAGTAATCAAGACACTTGTTAAAGAACCATTATCTGATATCACAGTAATCATGATAACTGATAAAAGAACCATTACCTGATATTACAACAAGGTAACTGATGGATGCCATATTAATTTTCACAGATAACTATAAATAAGAGAATTGGAACAGCCATATCTGATGTCACAGCTGTACTGTAAGCAAAACTGATGTAGTAGTAATATCTGACGTCACAGATGTACTGTAAGCAAAACTGATGTAGTAGTAATATCTGAGGTCACCAATTCTCAGTATACAAAACAACTGATGGACTAGCTATATACCATGTCATAGCTGTATATGAACAACTGCGGAAGCAGATGATTATTGTTCAATATGCATAGTGAACAAGTCAAATGATACAGTAACCATGTCACAGGTTTTTTGTGAAAAAGACAACTGATGAAGCAGTCACATATGTTGTCAGGTGCAATGTGAACAAGATAACTATTCATCAAAAGGCATACTCTTACTTTATGACGATGAAAATTATACCATGAGATGTAAGCATTTCCAAAACCTTGAAACACAATTACAGGACTTTGCTACCCCTTAATAAATAATGTGTCAAAACCTTCAAAGAGAATTTATCTGTGAGATCCCAGTTACATAACTACAAAATCTTGCACCTATTAAAAGTTATAAAGTCAAAATGTGGCTAAGAGACATGAAGATGATTCAACTTTCTTACAAGCGAGATTACATCATAGATAAGACTGAAACGCTATTTTTTGCAAGAGACAATACTCTATTATTGTACAGTATGGAGGAGCACTAAACTATTAAACACCTGAAAACATACAAAACATGAAAACACTGCACTGCAAGTGACCCAGCAACATTTACTTCAACATCTAATCTATTACTGCATGAAATCAAGCCATCAGAAGACAAACTGACTAGATGTGTTAAGAAACATATCAGATATCCAGCTACCTTATCTATTTACTCAAAGAGAAGTTTTGTGTTCAAGATATCCATTCAAATTTCAGGGTCAAGCACTCTTACACAATAAAAAGAACTACATTCATACAGTGAGGTCATGCACTTTCAAACAATAAAATATTACATTCCCCATGTCGGGGTCATGCACTCTCATACATTAAGAAATACATTCAAACCTTAAAGTCATGCACTCTCATGCCTTTAAGCAATACATTCAAACATTAGGATCACACACTCTCAAACAGTTAAATAATACCTTTCAAACAATAGGGTCAGGCACTCAGTAAAGTATTATTCACGCATTACAATTGTACACACTCAAATAGTAAAGTAATACATTTTTCCACTAGGGGTCAAGCAATCAGTACAGAAATCTATCCACACATTAGAGTCATATTAAAGTAATATGTTCACATTTCAGTCAAGCAGTCCCTAATTTATACATGCGCACATTTTGGTTAAGCAGTTCCTAAAGAAATACATGCACACAGTCATGAACTCTGTCAAGAATACATTCACACATTACGATCAGGCATTCATACAAAGACTATATTTACATATTAAAGTAGAGCACTCTCACACAACAGCAGAATAGAGGCCTTCACTTAATAGAGAAGTAACATACATATCTAAAAATTAAAATAAAATTTAATCACTCCAATAATAGATCTAGGGTTTAATTCCAATCCAAAAGATTGTGAGGAAGGGGGAGAATCAAGCAAACTGATAGAACTGCCAAAGCCATGATCAATCTGAGCAGTCGATGGCACCCTAGGATACAGTATGACTATGCTCGTACGATGCAAGCATGCAGCAGGTTTCCTCAGTCAAGGCATGCCATCACCAAACCAAAGTCAACACACTTAGTCTTCTCACCAATAAGACGCTGCATGGGAAACTGTTTAGCACCTTGCTCGTGAGATGATGATGACACTGGAGGTGGCACTGCAGGCAGCGGTTTCATCTGAAAATGGCTGGAGCTGGGGCGGGGCTGGAGCTGGGGCTGTGGTGGACTGTGGTGGTGCTGTTGTATGTGATGTACCACTGCTGATGCTGGCTGTGGGTTGAAGTGAAGAGCATGATGGGGCTGGTGAGAAGGCTGTAGAGGTGAGGGTGTGTGCTGAAGTTGCTGGGGATGATGGGCAGAGAGAGGGCGGGGCTGTCCATGCTGAGACTGGCGCTGATGGTGGTGGTGATGGCGTGATTCCTGGCGCTGTTTAGCTTCACGTTCCTGAATCTGCTGGAAGTTACGCTTCAGAGTGCTTTCACCAGGGATTTGCAGTATGGAACTGGAAATATATGTTGTTGTTTTTTATTTGTAATTTGGCATGTTAAATTAACTAATTAATAATTTTGTAGATAAACTTTGTGTATATATACGGAGAAATATTTAGGAGAAATAACTGAAATAGAAAATGATTAATTATATCCAATAATATAACAAGAGTAACATAGTTAATTAGAGTAATATTAGTACAGGTTCCCAGGTGCAGATAATCCAACGTGTGGATTTCCTTGCATGATTCTTTAGAATTTACAGAGCGCTTGATTTAAAATCAAATATAAAAATATACACCTCCCTTTGTGACTCATTACTAGCAGATATGCATGTGCAGAGTGTGTAAGAAGGGTACTCAGACTTAGTTTATGCTAACTTACAAGAAAAAGCAGTTGGTTAATTTCACAGCACAATAATTTAGTGACATAAATAATTATTTTTTCCAGGAAATGTCCGAAAAAATTCTTTAAGTTGTGTTCACTATACAATAAAAGTTGCAGTTAACTGAAAAATTTGAAATGGGGGAATCTGCAAAACTTGCAGGCTTTAGGGTTCAAACTGTTTGCAATATACTAAAAAGAATTACAAGAGATTGTGATAGCAGTGCTGAGCCTTTCAAAACAAAACGGAACTTAGAATTTAGTTAGAATAAGCTTTATCATAAATAAAAATTTGTAATTACAATATATAATAAAGTTTTGGAAATGTGCCTTTAATTATCTGTGAATCCCTCCTCTCTATTAGCCCAGATAGTCGAGAGTATATTGGAGTAGAATGAGCTTGACGTGTTTTTGTTGCTTTCAATAAACTCTTAAAAGACAGAAACTTTTGTTTCAAAATAAACTCATGTGTTTACTATTAAAATAAGAAAAATTCTAACAAAAACTTACAAGGTTCCAACATTTATGAGAATATGGTTATGTAAAGACAAAAGCTCTTTATTTATTAAATTAAATATACTGTATGTTACCAACATTGATGAGAATATGGTTATGTAAAGATGAAAGCTCTTTATTTATTAAATTAAATATACTGTATGTTACCAACATTTATGAGAATATGGTTATGTAAAGACAAAAGCTCTTTATTTATTAAATTAAATATACTGTTTGTTACCAATATTGAAAGAAAAATAAAAAGGACATCAACTTTATTTACTTACACTTATGTTAATGCCTGATGTACTCCTCACTATAATCATTCATATTTAGCATTCCCTAATGAAGACTTTTTTCTAAGGGTTGAATTTTGTACTATAATTACATGCCTGCAGATTATTGGAGTAGCTATTTTAGTCTAGTGAAGAGGAGCTTAAGTATAACTGATATAAAACAAAGTAATTATGTGCACATGGTCATTTATTACACAAAATTCCTTCATAAAGGTTTGTAGTATATATAAATTAAGTATTTTCAAACTTAAATTAGAAGAGGTGAAAAATTTCCAACAGCAGAATTCATGCTCAAATATCAAATACTGGTTTTAAAGACAATGTTGTCAATAACTTTTTTTGTAAATTAACTTCTATGTGTAGAAGAGAAATAACTTTTTTTAAAAATGCAATCATTAAGAAATAAATTCAAACAAAAAGCAGTCTTTAAGAACCAGCAGAAGAATAAAGTGCAAAAGTCAGATAACTAAGAAGAAACCTGAATTTGCAAAATAGTTAAAAAATGCTAAAGACAATGTAATATTTCTTTTCAATAACAAATTAGCTAAAAAAAACACTAGAGACAATGTAATTTCTTTTCAAGAACAAAAGAGAAAGCAGAGATAGCAACTAAACTGTAACACAACATAAAAGTATACCAATGTGTTTTAACAAACAAAGTTCAAACAGATTTTACTTAGTGATGCATTTGAACAGGACCCCTGCTTCCATGGCAACTAGAGGAGAAGCTAAAGTGCCAAATTATAATTATCAATGTTAATTATGCAAGAAATGTTTCAGTAATTACACTAATTGTGAATGAACGTAAACAAGTGAACATACAAATAATTTTTTATTAAGTTATAAGAATGCTATATGTAAAGACTTTGCTTGAATCTACTGATCATATTAAATATTAATTCCTACAAGCATTAATGAAATAATCATACAGTGCAGACAGAAAAAACAACTGCCAAATAAGGCAGCATCATAAAGTCTACAGGCTATATTTTCCACCCAAGTCAGTGTTGGTGAGGAATCCATTAACTTGCAAAAATTTTTGTTTCCTATTGCTAAAACATGACAGGCAAATACATCTGAATGCATTATTTTTTAAAATGGACTGCTTGTTTGGGTTCCCAAAAATATATTTGTAAGATCCAAGTTAAACTTATTTTTTTAACTGGATTTCAAAATGTCAGATATCTCAATTGCTAGAGAAATATTTTGTTTTACTTTTTTAGAGAATGATTTTCTTAGAAAATGATACCAAAGATGTTTTCAGAAATAATTTTTAAAAATGAGAGCGCACAGATTTGGCTTATGGGAGATGTATTGAAGAATTTTGAAAGTGAAAGTCAACTGATTTTTCTGAACAGTCAGCCATCTGCAAAGTTTGAAAAGTTTGCACATCAATTTATGAGATACATGTCAATTCACAAAACACAAGCCAATTTGTGAGACACTAGGTAGCAGCACACACAAAATAAAATAAAATAAAATAAAATCAAGCATTCAATTTTGTTATTTTCATTTAAAACAATTTATACAACATGAAAAATAAAAAATAAATTGTGAAGCTATCTCACATAGGTGAATAATTATCAACTTTATTCAATCCATGTACTTTCTACATACAAGCAAGATATACAAATTTACAATCATAAGAAACAGAAACATTAAACTTGATTTTGAAAGTTGTTTGAATAAAACAATGCTTTGGCTGTTGAGAAATCAGTGAATGAAAAGTAATGAAAATGTGCACTTTTACAAAAGTATTGCTGCTGGCAGGCTACTGTGCCGCTACCTAGTGACACATGCCAATTTATGAGGTGCATGCCAATTTATGAGATGCAAGCAATTTTATGAGATATGCCAATTTAAGAGACATATGGCAATTTATGAGACAAATTCATGCAGTGTATTTTTAATTTATCTTTGCAAGGTATTGTGGTATTATTAATTTTTTTTACAGGAAAATGAAGTACCTTGATAAATAAATGCATGTTATGTGGGAACTTTAAAAAATGTGGATAAACAATACTTTTGGGGCTGACTGTTTTTTGCTTTTACTGTCGTGCCCTATACAATAATGCCACTCTCATATTTTTGATTAAGCTAAATTAATTATTTTTTGTTTTAAAAAGATTAAAAATAATTAAATGCATATAAACACATAAAATATTCAACAATCTCACAACATGGAAATGGACATTGTGCAAATGTACTGAAGATGTTCACATCATTTCTTTTCTTTATAACTGGCCAAATAATAAAATGACAATATTTAATTAATTTGCTATTAAAGAATATACATTTGCCTTAAATTATAATCTAATGAAAAATCTACTAATACTGAGTGTTCTAAAAGAAATACAACCCATGGCAAGGCATGTGTATTAATAAATTACAAAAATTGTTTAATATTTGCCATCGGCTGTGCACATAAATGTATTCAATGTATCATATTATCCAACACATTTCTCAGTGTGGCATTTGATATTTCAATAATAATAATTAAGAAGTAGAAAGGAGGAAGAATCATATTTATTTTAGTGTAAGTTTGTTTGATTTTTTAAATGTCACTAATACAGTTGTTAATAAGATTAAAATGAAAATTTCTGTGGAGAAAAGACAAGCAAAAAAAAACACCCGAAAGAATACCTTGGATCTCCAGGCATGGTGTTTTCCTCTTCCTCATCATTGTCACTGCCTTCATATTCATACTCTGTCTCGTGGTCTTCACCTAAGAATACAAATTACACAGGTAGAACAAAATGTTATAGTTATTTGTACAGGGTAGATATAAAGTGTAACAGGTCACCAACAGCATTTATTATTTTCTTATCTCCTCCAGATGGCACTTCTTAGTACAGTGCCATCACTGAACCACTTAAGATGCAAAAAGTATCTCTCATATGAGTGATGATATAACCTTATGCAGTCCTACCCAATACCTGCACTGGAGAGAAGACATGAGGCAAGTGAAAGAGTGTTGTTATTTCATTTGTCCAGTTTTAAAATTTTCACATGTGAAATTATTGTCTTTATATGCAATAAATGAATCCTTTGAAAATAACATTTTAGAAATGTTGTTAAATCTTTGAAAAGAATGTTGAGAAAGTGAAATTTGAAATGCTGAAAATGTGTTAAATTTTCATTCTATTATCTGCTGAAAAATGCAATGTAAAAATAAAGCAAAGAAAATATTTTTAATATGAAATTATTTATTCAGATCAAAGAAAGAAGTCCTTATTTAATCAATTACAAGCAATACACATTCATATAAACAGCTAGAAGAATTTAAAAATTGAAATACAAATGCATCAAGTGAATGACTAATAAAAGGAGCATGAACCTTTTTTGTTTTTCTTATGTCTGTCAATGTGGTCCTTGAGCTGGATCCGTGTCTGGCGCTCAGTAGGCTGATCACGTATGAAGGGATGTTTCAATAGCTGTTCTGTTGTTGGTCTCTGAGTGTAGTCTTTGATCAGGCAAGACTCCACAAAGTTATGCAATTTACTAGTCCTACACACAATATCAATATGTAATTCTATCATAAGATTACATGATTATTCTTGAAAATATAGCACATTTTCAATTATGTGCTATAATATTATGATATTAAATAAAGTTGAGTGAACGTGAGATGAAAAGCAAAGTGTAATTAGAAATTTTTAGATAAATGCAGTTTTAAGTAAAATGTATGAAACTTGATGATGGGTTTATTTTCTAATTTATGCATACTGATTAATACATTATAAACCTTTGTTTATATTACATGTCTAAGTGACAGAAATGGAAGTTTTTCTACCTACAATAAACATTTATCTGAATATTGCAATATGAGAATAATGTTGGTGATTATATTTCAAAAACAAGCCACATCCCTCCAAGCATTTACTCAGCAACTTTGTTCTGTAAGTAATATCCTCTAGGTATTCTCAGTATCCATTAGCAAAGGTACGTGCGGGGATACTTGTACAGTCTGAGTATGTTCAGATAAGTATTCAATAAAAAAATATTTTATGCAGAAAAATTCCTTTTTTCATCATACAATCAAATGAATAATGAACAGGTGACAATGTTCTTTGATAGCAATGGAAATTTCAATAATTACATGCAAAATGTTGACAAGCAAATATTAAATACCTCCTGCACTCACTGATGAGACAATGAGAAAAATAAAATCCAGAAAAAGAAGGCATTTTTCAAACCACCATCACTACAATATTTTTCAAAGTCATATTCTTGTAGAATACTAAACTGAAGAATGGATGTGAAAAATGTTTATATGCTTCAGTATGATTTGTTTTGGTCAAGATAAAGTCTGACCATAAAAATCTCTTACTCAGGAAGAGATGGGCAAAAATAATCTATATTTATTTTCAGAGTCTGTGGACTATGCAAATATATTTTTCATGTTCTAAATGGGTCCTGCATCAAGAAGGCATTATTATCTTTTGCTTCTGGGGAAAATATAAGGTAATCAATAATAAGTCAATTCTTTGCCAAGAAAAATGAATCCATTACTAACTGATCCTTTAATGAGGTAGTAATTTTCAAGGAATCCTCAGATAAAATGTGTTTCACTAACCCTGGTGCTAAGGCCATGATAAAAAGTGCTGTAATGTATGATTCAAAGATATCAGTTTTGGAACAGTTCAAGAGTATTCCAAGTCCTTTGCAGGGAAAAGGTACATTTGATAAGGCCTTTCTTTTTCCACACTGACCAAGCATCTAAGAGATCTGTATCTAAGAATATACTGAGTTTATTGATTTGTCTACGTGTCAGCAAGCATGGACCTATACCTATTATCAGTGTGAGCTGTCAATTTTAAACTTTAAATAGCACAATGAATAAATATGCTAAAGTATCTAATTGTGTCAGCAAACTTATACCTATACCCATTAATTGTGGGGAACTATTTATCTTCAAAGCCCACTGTAGAAATCTGCAAAAGTGAATATGGAAACATTACAAAAGTCAAACTCTCTACTATTACTAGGTAGTCCCAATGTCATCATTGGAGAAAATGGACAAATGCACGCAAATTTGCTAAAATTTATCAATGTGCAGGTTTTTCACAATGAATCTCGGCTAACCATTTTTATTTGAAAATAAAGATCAACATTTCATCTTTCAAACTATTGTTGTTTTTTTCTATTAATTTTATTATATATCCATAAACTTTGATGAAAGTACTTTAGCGTTGCAGCATAAATGAGCATGTTTTCTTCTGAAGTTTATAATAAACCGAAATGTCAATTTTGCATTATATCTGTTTTTCTTGTTGTTTGTGACAATGTTTATTAGAATTGTTGCACTGTTTTCAGTGTGGTTTTTAATTTACTTGTAATGAAGTTGAAAAATCACATACTCATTATGTCTAAGAAAAAAAGCTGTTCACAAACGACAATGCTAAATTAATGATATCGCAAAATGTATTACAGCTATCTTCATAATTTTGTGTACATAACCTTATTTCATCAGTTAACACATTTTGAGCAAAAAAGATTTCTACCTTATTAAGTAGAAAAAAAAATGAGCGGGACTACCTACTATTACATTAGTGAGAAAATATTCCAAGTGATGTTTTAAATCATGCTTTTCTTCTTTACTGTATAGCTAGTTACAACATGGGAAAAAAAATCTAAACCAGTCAAACAACCATACCATTTTGTTTGATTTTTAAGTCGTGGTGGAGGATTTCTGGGTATGAGAAAGAGAGCACGCATTGGATGCATATCACAGAGAGCTGAAAAATCAAAGAAAGAAACATCAGCTTATGCATGCTCTGTATCAATTAAAGTTTTCAATGCAACAGCTAAAGCTACCTGATTATAAAAAATGCAGTCAAGAAATACTTCATCCTCTAAAAGATACACTAACCCATGCACACACACAGACACACAAGTAAAACACACAGTCTTGAGGAGCACAAATAATATATGTAACTGGATTTCAACATTTATCATTTTCATGTCTGTTCTACTTTGCTAAGGCCAGCAAGAGCAACCAAAACTGTTTATTTACAGTTATATATATACTTTAAAAAAAAGAGAGAATGTATGGTGACACCAATTTTATTTTTTATCAATACACCTGTTCTTAAATCAGGATAAACACCAGATACGATGTCAGTTTATAGCATCAAAAACAGAAGTATAAGCCAGAAAAATGAGAGTTTAATGTATATCACAAGAAAGTTCCCTGAATGAGGAAACACAAATATGTACTATGGATAATGATACTACAATAAAGGATTAAATAGTGATCTTATGGATGAATCAGAATGAATAAATTATGTAAACCACTCACGAGGTTTTCCTTCAGCCATTTCTATTGCAGTTATACCAAGAGACCACAAGTCACTCTAAAATAAAGTTAGAAATTGCATTTATAAAAAGCAACATAGAGCAAAAATGTCCTTTAAATAAAAAAATAAATACTAACATAGATTTTCTATTCAAATGCATCTGAAACTTCAAATTATTTGTGTATTTATTATTTTATAAGATGTTCCTAATGCAGACACTCTTACCATATGAATGCAATATACAAGGCTTAGAGGTTGAAATTTTGTTTTCTTTATTTTAAATTTAGACTAAAAAGATATCAATGTCATCTTTGTAAAAGAAAAAAGAAAATATAAAAATTTTCACAATATAAGGATAGTCTACCCTATAAAAGCAAAAGGAGAGAAAAGCAAAGTACTAAAATCCAATAAGAATATGTGGAGACATTTAAATAACATTATTTGTCAGTATATATGAGCACATTTAAATAATATTATTTACTGTCTAACTCCTATAATGAATCAGAGTAGGTAAGGTCATTTAAATAACATTATTTACTGTAAGCAGTTTTAAACATTTTCTCTCCGTTTGGGGTTCTGAAAATATAAGCCTATTTGTCAAACCATGGATTATCTTGCTGTTATTTGCTAAAAAATCAAATAAAATGGGTTAATAGCTTTTTTTAACATACTACATTATCAAATGTCCACAGCTGCATTTGCCACAAGCCATTGCAAAAGCAAGAGATTACATGCAGGCAGACTGAGATGTTCAACTGCTTCGAATTACTGAGAGTTCTGAACTTACAGTAATCTAAGTTCACATTATTAAAAATTCATTTGCTAAAAGTTCAGATTAATGTAAGTTCAGATCACCAGGAGTTCAGATTACTAAAAGTTCAGAATACCAGGAACTCAAATTACGAAAGTTCAGATTAACCAGTTCAGATTATTCAAAGTTCAAATTACTAAAAGTTCAGATTACTGGGAGTTAGATTACCAGTTAGATTACTGGGAGTACACACTCCAGAATTCAAATTATGGGAATTCAGATTACTGAAAGTTCTGATTACTGGGAGTAAGCACTGACAGAATTGAGTTCTGAATACTGAAGTAAACACTACCAGAGTTCAGATCACTGGAGGTACACACAACCAAAGTTCTAATTACTGGGAGTTCATATTACTGTAAGTACACTCTACCAGAGTTCAGTTTACTGGAAGCACACACAACCAGAGTTCTGATAAATTGGAATTCAGATTACTGGGTTTAAATTACTGGGAATTCTGATTACTGAAAGTTCAGATTACTGGAAATTCAGATTACTGGGTATTCAGTTTACTGAAAATTCAGATTACTGGGAATTACTGAAAATTCAGATGATTACTGGGAATTCAAATTACTGGGTTCAGATTACTGGGAATTCAGATTATTGTATTGGGTGTTCAGATTACTGGAAATTCTGATTACTGAAAATTCAGATTACTGGGAATTACTGAAAATTCAGATTACTGGGAATTTAGATTATTGGGTGTTCAGATTACTGGGAATTCATATTAATGGGTATTCAGATTACATGGGAAGTCAGATTACTATGTGTTCAGATTACTGGAGGCTGGATTACTGAGAGTTCAGACCACCAGGGTTTATATTTAAATGCAATATTTTTTCAACACTGCTTTTACTTCAAAGTCTTGGGTAAGTAGTCAATACAGATCTTTGGTTTTCATTCTGTGATTTTAGCAATTACAGAGGTTTTATTTTTAAAAATATTTTACTGTTAAATACACACACATACAGTAGAATTTTTAGAAACCCTCTTAGATCATGTATGTGGTATAAATTCTATCAATGCATAAATACCAGTACTGAAAAGCGGGAACAGGTTAGAGAGCTATCAAAAAGGTTCTTAATGACAGAAGACCAAAGCTGGCTGAAAGTACAAATAACTTATCTGGAAATGTAACAAGAGCATGGCAAAATCTAATCTAGACCATCAAATACCAAAAGCAAAAACCTTCAACAAAACGTGAATGTATAAATATTCTTAATGAATGATACATACTCTATTGTCATAAGTGGCATCTGGATTTTCATCACAGGCAATAACTTCTGGGGCCATCCTGTTTGAAGCAAAATTTATACAATAGTAATGAACCATATAAACTTTAAAAAAATTAAATCAATTTACACATGATATAATAAATATTAAATAAACAATAAATAAATAAATAACAAGTAATCTTTTTTTAAAAAATCCACTACAAATCAATTCTCAATATAATTATCCAAGTTAACCCAATGTGTGGCAATGAAATCAAATTTATTTTCTATGTGATTTTAAAAGTTTCTGTTGTACTAATTTGTCATTCTTGGTTTTGTGAAGGTAAAATAATCATCAATTTTATATTATAACCATCTGTTGCTATGACAACAAATGTCAAATAAGCCATGTTTATTTCTAGGGAATAATCGCAAATTAACAAATTAACAATTTCATACCCTTTTCACTTAAATGTACACAATGTATCTACATTGTGAGTGAAGGTTTTCTTCATATCAATTTTACTTTTATAAATTATATATATATTTTTTTTTGTTGCAAAATGACATTATTTTTAATATTCACAACTTTCAAGCTGAAGATAATAAAACTAATTAACAAATCTAAATTTCCTTCTGCCATAATGTAAAAAAACACTATAATGAATAAATGTGCAAAATTTCATTCAAATTAGATTGCTAGGTTTTGAGAAATCTTGTTCCTAAAACCTGATACAATGCTAAAACAGAAAAATGACAAAAAAGTAAATAAAGAATTCAAACATCTATTTACATATTTCAAAGCCATTTACAACTATGATTTTCAAATTAGCAAACATATGGAATTCCCATCCCTTTTCTCAGAAAGTAGACTAGCAAGCAATTCAATTTTGAATTATATCCTGATGTTTTCTCAAAGAAATCTGTCACTAGAAATAGAAATTGGAATGTGAACTATATGTAGCAGTATGTGAGCTCTGTATGGCACTTGGTACTACTACTACATACAATTCTTGTCTCTTCAGCAGCAACAATATTATTTTGATTTTTCTTATTATTTCTTGCAATATGAATATATAAACTTAATTAATATGCATTACATCTGTCTTTCAATCAAGACATAAAAACAGCAATGTCTGTTTTTGCAGATCTTGTGCACTATTATACATTTATCTGAAATGACACTCATGCATTTTATACATTAAAATATTTCTCTTAAAGGCAAAACTGAGATAATCAATTCACCATACATCAATATATGATTTCTGTGCACTGAAGTTAATTGTGAAAAAGTGTACAATGCATGTAAAAATATTCCAACACTAGCTTAAGCTCTTGCAAAGCAAACATACCGTCATCAAAAAACTATATAGAATAAGATAAAGAAATTGAGGTACAAACCAATTTGAAAAGGCTGAAGATAAAAAAAATAAAGAAAATTATTTAAAGAAAAAACGAACCAATAAGGAGTGCCAATGAATGTGTTTCTTCGACCAATGGTTTTGTCCAGCTGAGCACTTACTCCAAAGTCCACTGCAAAATTTAGATGAACACCTTTTTTTAACAATGTGCCACTAAAACTATACCAGTTTTTCAAACAAGAACTATAAACAGGCAGTAGTTCTTTCGAACAAGAACTATAAACAGACATCAGTCTTCCAAACAAAAACTATAAATTGACACTGATCTTTCAAACAAGACATGTAAACAGACAGTCTTTCAAGCAAGAACTATAAACAGACATTAGTCTTTCAAATAAGAACTATATAAATAAACATTTATCACTTCAATAAACAAGTGTGTATGTGTGTATGCATGTGTGTTTACAGTTATTGTACTGTCCTAAATACCATATATTTTTCTAAACTAAAAAAAAAATACCTAATTTGACTTCGGCATTGTCAGTCAGCAACACATTCTGTCCTTTGATGTCACGGTGTATCACACGGCTGTTGTGAAGATGGGCTAGACCCTAAACATATGCAAATTTTTCAGTCAAAATTACATATGTGCTACACCAAATCTGGAATGAATATTAAGTTATCTGTCAAATTAATTCAGAAATCACAATATACTCAAAGAAAATGCATATAATTTGCAAGGTAGACAACAATGTACATTAGCAACAAAAGTTTGCATATGAAACAAAAAGCTTTATACTGCTTAGGCAATAATAATTTATAATTCCTTTTCAAAGTAAATCAAAATATAAACCTTGCAATCCAACTCCCATTTAAACAAATGCACACAAGTTAGATGAAAAACATTAAAAAAATATTTAAATGCCCCTTTTGAATAGTTGTAATTATTCTACGTCCCTGAAATTTGTTATACTAGTTCCTCATGGGCATATATACAGTTAAAAAGTTATGCATGGATGAAAGCCTATATGCTTTGTTTTTCTTTTTATAAATTTTTAAAACTCTATGTGTACCCTCCAAACAATGTTTTTGATAGGTACAATAAAAAAAAAAAATTCGTAACTTTTTTCTTAAATTTTTTTAAAGGACATGTAGATATTAAAAAAATATATATTTTTTTTAAAATTCATGTATGAAATATTTTATGAACTTTTTACAAATGCTGATATAGTAGATTTTCAAACATTAATAAAATAAAAACTTAACAAAATATTCTAAATTTGTCAACTATTATTGCATTCTTATTCAATGGGCAACTTATATTCCAAATTTGAAGGCTGTAGGTTGATAAACAGTCTTCTTTTCCTTTTTGGTGTGTAGTAATGCAGCCTTAAATGAAAACACAAGTTGAAATATATTCTTCTGGTATTTTTAGCTCTTTTAATATTTTCACTTTTAAAATCATCACAATGATTTAATACAGGAATATAGACTTAAATAATATACCTGAGAATATGCTGATATATAAAGTCAAAAAGATATAGGTCATTCTCTGGACAAGTGTACCAAATAGAATGAATCCATTGGAAATGTGTTGTTTAAAAATAAAGCATTGAAATATCATGTTATTCAGAATTAATGTAAGATATTTACACAAATTTGTGTTTATTTATTTTGTAATTGTCACACTATAGTTTATGTAGCCCACACCCACCTTCCCCTAAAGATAGGATACATGCAAGACTAATTCTAGAATGGCTGACCCTTATCTCTAGGCTAGAAAACTATCTGAGTTTCTATTAACTAAACTAACCAATGGAAGCATAGTTCAACTGTGCACAAACAAATGTGCCAGAAATCTATCTGTAATTTGGCAGTCCAACGCAAATCAACTGCAGAGGCAACACAAGTTTGGCTCTTGACCTTAATAAGTTATAACAATATCTTTAACTCTTACCGGTTATCAAGCAGGAAACTATCGCTGTACATATTACTGTTGGAGGTATGTGGTTTTGCTTGTGTAACTAAATATTATATCTATGTTCATTTAACCTTAACTATATTTTCTTTTGTTATATTTCACTTATTAAAATGCATGGTGACAATGTAAGTAAAGCCATCTCTCAGAGAAAACATGCGGACAAATTCTTAGCCCATGTTTATTTTACTGGCAGATCAGCACCTTATCTGAGATGTTGAATCCGTCCAGCCACAAAGCAACACCAGAGTGGAATGACCCATGGGCCAGAGAAGCAGTCCATTGACCATGTACACAACCAAATATATAATATAGACCCTAGATGACACATCAACAGGCAACCCCTAAGCTAAGTGATTTTAAAACATTTTTAAAACTTACCAAGGTTTATAATAAAGCAACATCCTAGATCCCTTTTATCCTGAAAAGGTCAATTTTATGAAGACATAAGATTTTTAAAAAGGCATCTTCTTTGTCACACTTCGTTTCCTAATAAATCAGATCCAAAACTTCTGTTCTAATACTGAACATCTACATGTCATACATAAATGCCATATGGTATTTAAACAATCAATGCAATCAAAATATTTATATATTAATGTTTTTCAAATTTATTTGTAATATTAATAAATATTCAGCTTTAAAAAAAAAATGATGCCGAAATTCTCAAGTTCAACAAAAAGATAAGAAAACTTTTTATTATTTCTTTGTTTCTGAATTTGAAATAAATTAAAAATAATATTTTAAAAATTCCTTAGTATGTCTATAATAGGTAGTAATTTAAATTTTTCAAAGCCATTGATAATTACAGTCGCTTTTCATTTTTTTTGTACATTGACCCATTCAATTAATTATCATCAAAAGCGTCAAAATAGCACAACATGGTGGCATCAGATTATGCCAGCCAACAGGTTAAATATGAGCAAGGGCAAATTTAAAAATATGAGCAAATTTACATTCAAGAATTTAAACATCCCAATTATATTTATTATGTATTTTTAAAAAGTTTGTCACAGAGGAAGGGAGGTAATCCATCAAAATTTATTCCTTTAAAAAGTATTTTTATTATCATTGGTCACAGAGTGCAATATCTGTTTCTATCATGTTATGAAAGGACTGTTTAAAATGCATACAAGTATGTTCGACTGTGTACCTATACGTTTGAGTGCGTGTGTATGTAGTATTCACTGAGGTATGATTGTAGAGTAATATGTATATATATATTTTTAGTAATAATACATAACGATAGAATACTTATTTTCTTTAAATCAGTTGCTGTTTTGTGCAATAATGCAAAACCTGAGTAATAATGCTTTGTAACCTAGGTAATATCATGCAAAACATATGCCTATTTTAAACTAAACTTATAAATAAATAAACAATAACTTACCAAATTAAAACATTGACAGCAGTGTACATTCAAAAATATCATCTCTCTTTTTAAAAGACTAAATATTATATACAGTATTTTTATTTCTAAATAAACTACACTATTTATTCACCTATACATTAGGTATATAAAAAAAAAAAACCACCTCAAAACAAAATTCCATATGACTTAAGCACATAAGTTAAGAGGATGCATTTTAGGTAATATTTTGCACATTACAAACACATATTTTTTTGTGTAAATGTGGCATCACTAATTACTGACATTCTGCACAAGTTTGAATACAAAGAATTCTCTGTCAATTTAAGGAA
The DNA here is from genome assembly GCA_028829895.1 of Sinotaia quadrata. Taxonomy (NCBI): domain Eukaryota; kingdom Metazoa; phylum Mollusca; class Gastropoda; order Architaenioglossa; family Viviparidae; genus Sinotaia; species Sinotaia quadrata. Next base: position 112,273,693 of record CM054177.1, on the reverse strand, counting down.
AAGGCAGTTTCATACTTTAAATAGCATAATAACCAAGATAAAAATGTTTCTGATAAATCAAATTAAAAATCCACCATTAAGAATTAAAATAAATCATTTCTATTACTATAGATAGAATTAAAGTAACAATTATTTCTGAACTAGAGACTGAGTAAAATTTGTCCAAATCATTAAAAAAAAAAAAAAACCAACCCAACAACAATAAAATTAGGAATTTGCTTTTAAATATCAATGATAAAAGTACAAAATTTTAAAACAGCAGTATGGCATATTTACCCTGAGAATTTCTCGACAGACGTAGGCTATCCATTCTTCTTTGAGGAAATTTCCTTTAGTTGCTAAGAATAAAAATTCAACAAAACATTAAGTACATGCCACTTAGTACCAGCATATTACATTTGACAAAAACATCAGTTTTTCAACAAAATCAAATCATAATGTCTGCATAAAATCTTGAAGTGAACAAACAAATTATTTTTTATATGAGCGGTGTCTGAAAAGTTCATGGTCTGTTATAGAAACAAACAACACATTTATCTGAATGTTCTCTACGTTTTAACAGGGTCCCCTTTTACATTTATGCACTTAATCTACTGGTGTTCCATAGCAGTTATCCCCTCCTTAAGGGCAGTTTCCTTGATCTCTGCAAAAAAAAAGCCCTCTTCATTCACTGAAAATTTTCCTCTGGCCAAGAACTTTTCCAGCTTGAGAACAGGAAGAAGTCTGATGGAGCCAAGTCCAGTGAATAAGGGAAATTAGGCAAAAATATGAACCAAAATTTATTAATTTTGGCCATCATGATTGCAAATGTGTGAACAGGTAAACTGTCATGATGGAACAGCAATTTTTTCTTGACCATTCTTGGCCTCGTTTCATTTATTTTATTCTTGCAATTGCTGTACTTATAGTTTGGCCCTTTGGAAGATAATCAATCATTATTACCCACTTGGAATCCCAGAAGACTGACATCATAACCTTGCCATAAAATGCAAATGACTGCCTTCTTAGGAGGAAGTATTGATATGTTTCCATTGTTTTGACTGTTCTTTTGTCTTTGGTATGTAGTGGTGGATCAATGTCTCATTCATAGCAGAATATTTCCTCAGAAAATCTGGTGGAATCTTCTTAAAATGCTCCCAACACTCCTTTGAAATTTGAGTAATTTAAGTGCATTTTTGTTCCAGTGTTAACACATACGACACCCATCTTGCAGAGATCTTTAAAATATCTAATTTTTGCTTTAAGACATGGTACACTCATTTAGTTGAATGCTTATAATCTCACTTATTTTCATGCACTTTAATATGATGGTCTTGCAGCATCATATCATGGACTTTGGTGATTACATCTTCAGTTGTAGTTGTTGGCGGTTGCCCATTGCAGGGATTGTCTTCCATGTCCTCTCTTCCAAGTTTCATTAGAGCTGCCCACTTTTTGTATCAATGAAAATGGAGGAGTACACTCTCCTAAAGTACCCAAATTGGTTCTGATTTTGGTTGGAATCACACCCTTCTTTACGATATATCTGATGATGGCATGATTTTTTTCCATCTTTTATAAAACAATAGGGTCATTAACTTTGATGAACTATCAAACACACAATATTTAGCTGATTACTATACAATGTTGCATGTGACAATTCAAGTGTAATCTCTATATCAAGCCACAAACTTTTCAAACATACCTCGTAAATATCAAGTGCAGGGTTAATCTGTAAAGGAACTAGCACAATAAAATATGTTCATCACAGAGCCCTCACCTTTAACCAAATCTGTGATGGAACCAGCTCCACAAAACTCCATGACCAACTGAAAATTCACAAGTTCAATTTTTATTTGAACTAACATTTAAAAAAAAGAAAACACTATAATTATCACTGCCTTTAATTTTGTTAGTAATAATAAATAAAATGACAGTTTATAAAACTTACATTTCTGATATCATTGCATACTCTAATTCCTTGTTTATAGTCAATGCAGCTTAAATTCTATAAATAAAAAACCTAAATTTTCAATTTTTAATGTATCCTAACCTAAATCCATACAAATACTGAACTTTCATTTTCAAAGTCAATGTTAAATAAATTACTATAAATAAAAAAATTACATTTTCATTATTATTGTAACCTAAATTCTATTTTTTTAAATCACCAAACATATTTTCAATGTCAATCCACTGCTGCAAATATAAAACATACTTTCAATGTCACTGTAGTCTAAAATCATTCATATACAAAATTTACAATGTCAGATATTTCAGCCTAAGTCATCCGTATACAAAACTTTTAATGTAAATGTAGCCTAGATTTATAAAGACCAAACATTTCAATATCAGTGTAGCCTAAATTTTTTTTGCACGATAATAAAATATGGAAATATGACTGCCAAGAATTTAAGTGAATATTTATTATGTTGCAGCTTAGCTAATCAAAGACTCAATGCCCACTCAATAGTTTTTCAGTTTACAGTCTCAAAGCTCTGTCTCTATGATATTTAGTTACAGTCCACAATGCTATATATCTAATTTTATTCACAGTTTAAGTCTTTAATGCTCTATCTTCACTGCTATAATCAGGTACAGCCCATAAAATCCACAATACTTAGTCCCTAAGACCTCAATACTCTATTTCAATGGGTTATTTAATTACAATTCATGATGCTATCTATGGCTCTATGACTTTTCAGTTTATAATTAATGGACCAGAACGTTCTAAGTTCATGGTTATTCAGTTTACAATTAAGGACCACAGAGATGAGCCCATGGTTATTCAATTTACAGTTACAGATCCACAAAGTTCTAATTCCATGGCTTTCAGTTTACAGTTACAAATCACAAAGCTCATATTCTATGATTAACAATTACAGACCACAAAGCTCATTTTCCATGGTTATTCAGTTGACACCTATATTCCTAAAATACTCTAGCTCCAGGATAGGGCTGTAAATTTTTTCTAAAAAGCTTCCCAGGTACATCCAGATTTTGAATGGGTACCCAGATACCCAATTGAAAATTAGCATAATCTCCATCACAACTTGTGATCTCTACACAAAGCTACTTAACCATTAAGTATGTGCTCTATTTCACACTGTAGCCAATGGTATGCATTTAGTGACTTACTATTAGTTATGATCTTTATATGTACGACACAAACTTTTATTTTTAATATGATCAATTATTACATAAACTAAAGTAAACTTTAAAACTAAATAAAACGTATTTAAAAATAGGTCATCAAGTTCAATCGCACTTCTCTGACAGAATGTCATCGCACAGATTGCATTTCGCCGTGTCACTATCCAATCACTTGGCATGACTAATTTTTCATTCTTTGAGAACGTAATTCAAACATTTTTTAAGTTAAGTAGCACCAGTCAGTTTCCACAAAAAATTCTAGTTTTTATTTAAAAAGCAGGTAAATATCAAAGTTTTTGTTTGTACAATTTCTCCTCGTTTATAGTCCAGGGTGGGGTATATACTTAAAAAATGTATAGTGAAAAAACTGACAAATTAAAATGTTTTTTTCTCTAAATAAACATGAGATTCTGAAATTTTATAAATTAGAAGATAACCACTTTTGATTTTTTTTTTACCTTAGCCAGGTTTTTGCAATCTGTAACACAAATGTTTTCAGGAATACTTACAGAAGTGATGCAATACCTATGCTTTTGTTATATTCTAGTCTTTGTTGCTAACAATATTCATTTTTGTACAGTTTTTAATGATATATAATCTGTACTTAAAATTCCTGTGCTTAAAAGTTTCTTTTCTGAATTTCACTTTTACCACACATTAATGAGAATGTCCTTTGTATCTAAAGATATTCATTATTACTAGTCTATAGTGCATCCAAAGAGACAAAGCATGTATGCTACAATCTGAGGTGTTTCCAAAAGTTGGGGAATGTATACAATTTGGTGCTTCCAATAGCTGAGGCACAAACTGTACTGTAGTGCTTATAATAGTTGACTGCATGTTCAATCTATAGCAATTAAAATAGTTGAGGCATGCTTATATAGTCAATGGGACATCCAACAGCCTCAGCATGTTTATACTTCAGTCTATAAAATTCCACGAGTTTTGGTATGTCTATCAAAAGTCCAAGAGTTGTGGTATGTCTATCAAAAGTCCAATAGCTGTGGCATGTCTAAACAGTAAGTCTTCAGAGCAGCTACTAGTGTGACATCTAGTCTATGGAGAGCCATCATGACACGGCGATAGAGTAACCAATGATGTGACATATTTATAAACTGTGGAACTTTCCAAAAAATATTTGTATTATAGGAAAAAAAGTGAAAATGAATTATTTAATCTGAAGTTACAATTACTTTTTAATTTACACAATTAAAGTTGCCTCTCATAAAATGCTAAACTAGTACACATGTGGATATACTCTGAAATGGACCCACAAATATTAAATATAATATTTTAATATTATATTACATGCTTTAAAAAAGCCTGGGAATTACTGTTCCCTTCAATTACTTCTTTATAAAATAATTTCAATGCATGTCATATTCTTGCAAATTGCACTTAATCTAATTACTTCTGAATGTCACGCATGCTGCTTTTGCCAAGAGGGTCTGCCTGTTGCAGGTAGCAGAAAACCAAATGTTCATTTAGCTAAGGGCTAAACATATGCCCTGAGCAAATTAAAGTGCCTTCAGAATAAAAGAAGATTGCAGATCAACTTTCCTTGTAATTTTTTAAATATTATAATCTTATCCCAATTAAGATGAAGCAATGCTCAATATCACAAACAAGGTTTCATCTTTACAAAATAAAACAAAAATATAATTTCAAAATGCTTTCAGACCCAAAGCTGGTCATCTTTTCCAGGTGGTCCTTTTTTGATGAAAGCACCATAATATGTTGCAATGTTTCTGTGGTGAGAGAACTGGAGAAAGAAAAATGTTAGAGTTAAATAAGCAGTCACTAATAGTAATGATTGTTATTTAAATATTTCAACATTCAGCTGTAAAACTAAGCTCTTCATTAAATAAAAATAAAATTATTATTTTATTTTATTTTAACAAAATAAGAGCAATTTACTTCCCAAACAGGCAAATCTAGATAAAAAGTGTGGACACAAGCTTTATTTGCAACAAAGCGTTGCACATTTTGCAGACTAAGACAAACCTTGTGGTCACACTAAAAGGGGTGCTAATACAACCTATGTTACTGTTCTAGCAGGTACATCTAGGTACATTTTATAAGCACATTTTATAAATAACTTCTAATGGCTATGATTTAAATAAAAAATCTTCAGTAACTTTTAAACAAAGTCCTGAACAATTTCTTTAATGGTGATTCTGCTAATATCATAATTAGTAATTCAGTAACTAAGAGAGTTACAGTATCATATGTCAATCCCCAAATTAGTGAAACTTACTACAATAGACTCAACAATTGGTGGCCCTCATGACGAAAGGTTCTACCAGTTAGTGAAACTGGCAGATTATCCATTGATCATTAAAATTTTAATGCAAGAGCACATTAAAATTTAATTCAAGAAAACAAGTTCTTGTATATGTATATAATATATATATACATGTGTATATAATAAAGAATGTATAAAGGTTTCCATAATGTAAAAATATGTGTAGATATGTAATTAAATTAAAAATTTGAATACGTAGATGTAATGTACCTATACATACTGTGTTTATTTACATATTCATAAAATATATTATTTTCTTTTGCTTTATCGATGAAAATCATAAAAACATTCACGTGCTATAATGATTACATAAGCTTGGTAAAATAATTAAACAAAGATGAGGTTCAGACAACTGTCAATTGCCTATGCTCCTGATCACTGGGTGGCAAATTAAAGAGTCTCCTATATTATACAAGCATGACAGCATCAGCAGCTTCCAAGAGCAATGACTGTGAGCAGCCTCAGTTAAAATACTGATGAATTATGTTGTCATAGCAATGCCTTTTATGGTATCCATTATAATGCATAAGATGTACTTTCACTGGCAGGGCAATTCAACAAAAGAACAGCCATTATAAAATATTTTTCTTATAAAGGCAAAAACATTAATGGTTCTGCCTTGAAAGAGTGGAAGCTTTCATAGATACTATAGAAACCCTTTATATAAATATGGCAAAATATATGTAAATCAAGAATTAACATCATGTGTTAATAATGATTAAGATGATTATTTTTTCTTGGTAATAATAAACCATTGGGGGCAGGGGAGATTGCAAAATTTTGTGGCAAGAGTTACCAGAAACTAAAGATTTTATTAAAGAAATATATTTGTGGCAGAGAAAATATCTCACTAATTATAAATGTTACAAGTAACAAAATGATATATAATACAATAAAAAAAAGTAATAATTATAATTTGCTGGCAAAAATGTATGTCTAAAGCAATTCAGACATGAAACTAACATTACTTAGTTGTAATCTTAATATAATTTATAACGATTTAAAATACAAATGGTTGAATTGAAAGTTATTTTAGAAGACAGAGTGAATTATTTGTTGTAAAAACAGAAATAATGACTGCTAGAAAGACAAGGTCAACAAATTAAGCATAAATCATATACAACAAATTATTTCCACAAAAATAATATTTTGGTGCAGTGATTGAACATTAATCTTTACATGGATATATTTTAATTATCAGACCAATGCCTATGTAGCCAGTTATCCTTATGCATTTTTTTAAAAAAGGAAAAAACCCAAGACATATCTAAATCAAAATTGTGCTTTAAAAAAAATAACTAATCCTGAATCTTTGTAGAACTAGAAGTAATAAATATTATTTTTAATAAATAATGTATATATACTATTTTTTACAATGATTTGAAAGATAGTTTACTTTCTTCTATAAAAGAAAGTGTATATTTTAAATGTTAGATGAATTTGAGGCCAGAAAATTTGTTAAGAATATATTTATGCTACATCTAAAAATTCAATACTGAAGTGGAGCGGGGTAAGAAAAACTGAGATATAACCTGCAGGGTACATACTTCTGTTAATTTGCAGGAAAGAGCGTAGCTAAAATTATTCAGACTCAAACATAAAATGAAGCATATAACAACTACCTTGATTCAAATTTACTTATAGAGACAATGACCAGATGCAGGATTTCTTTTTTAGGTTCTTTTACTGCACACAACTACATTGCAAGCACACTCATGAAGGGGTAAAAATAAAAACAACAAAAAACACTGAATACTAATTACATAGTGAATATCTAGAACCCAAAATAACCAATATCTCAGATAGTTCATGCTCCACAGTGATGTAGATAAAGAAAATGAATTCCTGAGTTTAACATGCGAGAGCTACAAATTAAAACAATTTTCAATAGGTTTATCTAAGTATATATGCAGATATTGTATACCCTCAGTCATACTTCAAGCAGTCCATGAAAAGAGAGGACTCACCTTTTTAAGAACATTAATTTCAAGTTTGATCTCTTCTTCCTCTTCCTGTGAACAAAATGAAGAGACAGTTACTGAGTTATTGCATATCAGTATCTGCCAGCATGATGTACTACTATTTTAATTATACTTACTACTATTATTCTTAAGGACTTGTACACTAAAGAGAGAGAGTGAAAGACAAAATTATGTGTGCATAGAAGAAAGAAGAAAAAAAAATGAAAGAACAAGACTGTAACATAACAATGATTCAAATCACTTTACATCTAAATGGGCAGAAGATGGTGAGGATACAGATTAGTAGGCTCAAATTAATAACTGAAAGAAGGAAGTTAGGATGGAGACATTCCAACTCTACACAATAACTTTAATTACCATTTAGCTTTGCAAATGAAAAAAATAATGCTGCAATGTATGTGCAACATAAGCATGCATACAACTAAATGCATTACTATATTAGTACAGTAATATTTAAAACTTGTGAACAAATCTACTTAACTTTTTCTTTTGTATTCTCTTCTCTTTTTTTTGACAAATGCTAATTTAAATGAACTAACCTCAGTAACATTCATAACTTTAATTGCTGCCAACTGACCAGTCTTTGTATGTCGGCCCTGCAACGAAACAAAGCATAAACATGAGAATAAAAATTGATGCAAAACACAAAACAATTAGCCATTTATATTTAGCTTAATTAATATTAATAACAATAATGTATTATGATCCAAACTATCACCAATAATGGGTGTGGCTGTGGGTCAATTGATCATCTCCGGTCTCAACCTGAAGAACTGTATTTCGCTAGCACCTTATCTCACAGCCAATGAGCTCCCAAGCATTAATTTAATACATGAGTTGTATGTTGGTAAGTAGTATTATCTAAATATTCATCACCATCAAATTTAGAAGAAAAAATAGAAGCAGCACACTGGTGAAAAAAATATAAAGTGTAAGCATGCTGAAGAGATTTAAACTGTTAATTTTTATTCTTTCTAGCAATCAACACATAGCTATTAAATTTAAAGCATTTAAAAGCATTATGTTCATATATTAGTATAAAAGTAAGTGAATTATATTATCTAATACACAATAATAAAGAATTGCTAAAGATATTTTTAAAAATCAAGTATGTCTAAAACTAAAATAATGCCTTTTAAAATTATACTACTGTACTTGTAAACATTTAACTAACAGAATAAACATTAATAAAAGGACAAATGTATTTTTAAATTCTTACTGTTAGTGTTACAGTATTTATCATATTTTATCACATCCTAAAACTGTTTTTACAACCTAAAGCAGTTTTTTGTTGTTGGGTTTTTGGTTACGCTTTTATTCCTTATCTAAAGAGACTGATGGTGAACTGTGAAGGAGAGGGAAGGAGGGTGGATGAGTGAGGATGAGTTTTGAGGAATGTAGGTTCAGAGAGTTATGAGCTTAGAGGAATGTTGGCTGAAAGAGTTATCACCAGGCTCTGTGCAATTGAACAGTGTTAGCAGTGCCAGCCCTAGCAGCTGATTATGATGTCATTTACATTCCAGACTCATACATGGATGGTACATTGGTAGACTATTGGGTTCATCAGGCAATGGGTTGAACAGAAATGAGACCTGCAGATCTTAATGCAATAGGAACAGAATGAAGGTAGTATCATTATATATAAAACATCCCTTCTTATAAGTTATCATGATCAATATGATTGTTGGCTACTGTCTCAAATTATTATTTCTAGTTATACACACATCTCATCAACCACTGTTTCAAACTGTTATTTATATTCCCAACAGGTTAGCTGCTAGTGTTACTTCAAAATATTATTTAGAAAAGAAACATTTAACTATTGTTTCGACATATTACCTATACACAACCAGCTCAGTTCAAATTATTGCCTACAAATTCAATCTGTTAGCTATAGTGCCAATTATTATTTATAACAGATTTACAGTTTCAAATTAATGGTGTATACCACTAGGATCTGTGTTGTAAAGATTTCTCTTCCCCCCCCCCCCACCTCTCAAATACAGTTACAAGCATTACATAACTAGACAACAGTTTACAATATACATGTTCATATATATCATACATTTGATTTCCTTATTTTAGTGCTTACATGCTACCTGGGCTCCCATATTATAGCAGAAAAAATATGCATGCAGCCCCATGTGTTGACTATCCCTTCCCTAGCAGAACAAAAAAGAACATCTGCATTTAAAAGAACATTACCATTAGTATATTAGATACCATAAATCAATAAAGGCATTTAAAAAATACTGTATCTTTTTCTGATGATCCTGCATTTGCCTGCATGCTGTTACTGACAAACAATACACAGAAATCAAGTTTTATTATAATAAGCTTGCAGCTATATGCCATTGAATACAGCTAGATGTTTAATCATATAAAATGTAAGTTTCCATTAAGTACTTGTATCATATATATTTACTGAACTAAATCCCTAAATATGTACAGATAATTTAATTCTCGAGCACTTAACATAAATTCCCTGATAGTCAGACGTGAATTATTTTTCCTTATATAGTACAGGCAAAAATTTCCAAATCTAACTAGGAAATACTGGATGGGAATATGGAATCACAAAAATTTATTTGTATAAACAATGTATACCTCTTCAATGCTCAACTGCTAATATTTTGCCTATTGGTTGGCACCATAATAAAATGCTGAACATTCTGACCTCAATGCTTTTCTTATGTTCTGTATGTTTTCTTGACAATAACTGAATAAACCTAAAGCAGGATTTCAAGATCAGCACATTGGAACAAAAAAAAGGGGGGTACTTTTTAAAGGAAGATTATGAAGACAACAATAAGAAAAATTTTCATTTCATTTCATACACCATACTTATTATCTATCATTATCAAACACATTCAATTAATTTCAAATTTCTCTAACTCTATGCAGCTCGAATTGAGTGAACTACACTATGCAGAATGAATGTATGTACATACACACACAGAGTTAGTCTCTGCACATGGTTGTCTTGAGCCACAAAACTAGAAAAGTGTGTTATTATGGGATCAAATCAGTCTGCATGTTGTTTCTGTCTTGAGCCACAAAACTAGAAAAGTGTAATGTTATGGGACCAAGTCAGCCTGCATGTAATTTTGTCTTGAGCCACAAAACTAGCAAAGTGTAATGTTATGGGACCAAGTCAGCCTGCATGTAATTTTGTCTTGAGCCACAAAACTAGAAAAGTAATATAATAATGTAATATGGGACCAAGTCAGTTTGCATGTAGTTTTTGTCATGAGCCACAAAACTAGAAAAGTGTAATGTTATGGGACCAAGTCAGCCTGCATGTAATTTTGTCTTGAGCCACAAAACTAGAAAAGTGTAATGTTATGGGACCAAGTCAGCCTACATGTAATTTTGTCTTGAGCCACAAAACTAGAAAAGTGTAATGTTATGGGACAAAGACAGTTTGCAGTAGTTTTTGTCTTGAGCCACAAAACTAGAAGAGTGTAATGTAATATGGGACCAAGTCAGTCTGCATGTAATTTTGTCTTGAGCCACAAAACTAGAAAAGTAATATTATAATATAATATGGGACCAAATCAGTTTGCATGTAGTTTTTGTCATGAGCCACAAAACTAGAAATGTGTAATGTTATGGGACAAAGACAGTTTGCATGTAGTTTTTGTCTTGAGCCACAAAACTAGAAATGTGTAATGTTATGGGACCAAGTCAGTCTGCGAGTAGTTTTTGTCTTGAAACAAAAATCTAGAAAAGTGTATCTCAATGAGCCTTGAGTCAGAAAAGGGAAAGTGTATTAACTATTATCATGATGGGTCAAGTTAGTGTCTTAACATACTATTACTACTTATAAGCTATAAAAATACAAAGGGATGTTAATTGTTAGGATAAAATATAGAGCCTACAAATAATTGTTTCAAGCCATGAATGAAATCTGAAAAGGAGTTTATTAGTCAATGTAATTCGTAGGTATGCATGTACTTGTCTCTAGGAAAGGAATTTAGAAAAGCTTACAAATGGGGAAGATTGAGCTCAAGTTAACTATAACCTCTTAGATGAGCTATAGTGACTGTTCTTGTTTAAAGTCTAAGCTATATTTTATCCCTCTTCAAATATTAGGCCTGCTTGCACTGGCTGGTGCTAAGTACAAATCAAACTACGAATCCATGTTCCCTTGCCTCCACAGATATGTATACACTATACTTGTACACACTGCACAATAGATCCACTGACCTATTAAAAGAAAGCTCTAAAGATAGAAATGTTTTTTTAGTTACACTCTACTTGGAATTTCAGTTAGTTGCAAAAGTTTAGCACACTCAGTTTACAATTTTTGTAAAGTTAAAAGTCCAAGGATTAAGACACACTGATTCATATATTGAAAAACATTAACTTTCTAAGAAATGTAATAACAAAAAGAAACAGAAATTGCCTAAGATGTGAAATATGCCAGATAATTTTCCTTCTGTGCATTTTGTAGCTGTTAGTGTAGATACCTGTCAATCTCAGCAGATCCTAGAAGGCTGGGGCTTATGCCAAGCACTTGAAACAATACATGAAACTGGTGTTGTTTCATGGAGAGTACATAGCTGTCAATTAATCAGTTTGAAAAAAAAATTCCTTCAAGTAAAGACTATATATAGTATATGTAAAAAGATCTCTAAGAAAAGGCACAATTACTTGATAGAAATATGATTTTAAAAGGAGTGTTGAAGTGGCTTATATGAGCATCTGTTTTGATAATAACTATGAGTGAGTCATAATTTAAAAAAATAACAGCTAAAGATTAGATAAGGGGAATGAAGGAAACAAACAACTAATTTATATAATTATAGTTACTGTTTATGTGTATCTATATTCTCAAAAATAAAAAACTGCAAGTTTGTTTTATAGCCCTACATCTTGGAATAAATACATGTATGTGAATTTATAATCTAGAATTTTAGAAACTTGTGATAACAAATAATACAAATCATGAAATAAAAATTAGGATAAATTACTAAATGTAAAATAATTAATACTGTGATACTAAATAAGCTTATATTTCTTCACAATTATCCACCATCTATTGACCACACTTAGTATACTATTAGTGCATATGATAAACTGATTGGCTAATAATAGTTTAATACTGATAAATGATGTCATCACTATTAAGTATTATGGCCTTTCTGTAAAATGTCATAATGGAAATAATGCTTAATAGTATAATACTGTTCCTTCTCACTTACTGATAATTGATATAGATGAATCATAATAATATAAATATGTGATATATGCAAAGCAATTCCTTTTTCAAACATTCCAACTTCCCTTTTCTCTACTCCCCCCCCTCCCCACACACACACAGAATAACTTAATGTCAATTTGCCATCATTCAGAAATACCTGTCTAATTCTAAGATAGCTATAAAAGTTATTTAATGAGATAATTAGATGACCAGTATATTATGTCAACCAAGACATCAGGCAATGCCTCCTCAACCAGAACTTTTAGTAAAACTAAAACCTACAATCCCTACATAAAACCACAAGCAGAGATGCCATTCGGCTCGTTAAATGATTTCACACAACACTAAACACTTAACGCATGACAGTAAAATAATAACCATAAAATAAAGAAAGAAAAACAAAACTAAAGTAAAATCTCAGTAACAGCTGCAGCAGGATCGCAACAAATCTACTGCCAAAAGACTCCTTCCTAACCCAAGCAGCCAAGGTGAAAGAGGTATGCTCAGGGTGAAACACAAGTACTGTGGGAACATGTCCTCTCTTTAGTCTTAACATGATTCACCCTTAAATTGTATGCACATCACATATTCCACTAGAAGTGCAAATCAATGGTAAGGGAATATATCTGCAGAAATTCCAGGCAACTTCAAAACTAACATCATCAATACACATAGTGTGTATCACTGTTATAACATCATCAATACACTAGTGTGTATCACTGTTCTGTATCAGTGCTGGCATAATCATGCACAGACTCAGAAGAAAAGAGCTTTCGATTCTCAAGAGGAAACAAAACTTAGCCAAATGGTTATTTATTATCGCAGAGGGATCACATTTTAGTCATTCATTCTGTAATTGTAAATATGGAAAATGTTAATTGCTGTCAAATACTAGAGGATAGTTATCAAAAATCTTCTCATAATCTATGAGTGAGGACTAGTAATTTGATGTAAAATTACTCAAATATATTTAAAATAAAGTTTCAAATATGTTATGATTAATTACAATAAGTCAATTACTGATCAAAGATCAATATTTTTAAGAAAATAATTGTTTCAGGCAATAAATTTTAAGTAAATAAAAAAAATGCATACAACATTTATTATTAAATGAATATACTAAAAATTTCTACATCATAATGTTTAACATTAAAGCATGCATGCACACACACACACGCATGCACACAGTGTACATTTGTTCACAGTATCTTTAAATAAGCCCAAATGCAAGTAATCTCACTCTCCAAGTATTTTTGTCACACCCTCTGTATTCCTAAAGAGGTGTGCTGTGCATGCATACTGGCTACATGATGCATGTGGAAAAGCATGAATGTGGAGAAGAGGTAAAGAATGCAGAACAGTTAAGGGATCAAAAAGGCTCCAGGTAATTTAAAAGCACTTCTCTCCATTTAAATTAAATGCTGATCTCAACATTAGGCCCTTTCTTCAATGTCAAATTTCAAAGTAAGGCTTCAACCTTCCTGTAAGATCAAATTGCACTTTTGATAACTTATGCTCCTGTTAGTCAAACTAGTTAAATAAATAATGCAGAGCTTGTTTAGCTCTAACTATACATTTTTACTTATGCATTATACACACAAACTCACAGTAATATTTATTCCTGGGAAAAGGGCAATAAATCTTAATCCAGACCCTCATTTCATATCGTTTTCATTCCAGGAAAACCCTCATTCCTCTTTTCATATCTTCACTTAAAATTAAATGGCAATAGAATAAATAAAGCATATTACATTTGTGCTGGATCTATTAAAATTTAAATCACTTATTCACATTCAGGCTGTATTTGCATATAGTTTAAAGTTTACAAAGACTTACCAATTAAACACAGACATATCTATATATTTTATTTTTAACAAAAATACTCTTCTTGGGCTTGGGGCTTCAGTTGCAACATAAGTATTTACTGATTAATTAAGAAATAAGGAAATACAATCTACATGTAAATTAGATGTAGATTTGTGTAATGTTATGGGACCAAGTCAGTTTGTCAATGTCATGTTCTAGTTAAAAAAAACAAAAAAAAACCCCATAAACTATGCATGCATTTTTGATTTTCAAATACATTGCAAACATAAACATTTTTTAAAATTATTATTCTGAAAAGCAGAAACAGTTCTGTAAGCATATGTTTGCATTATGTCTTCCTTTAAATTCTTGAAATCTAAAACTATGTAACAGTAGTAAATATATATATTATTTTATAATTATATATATAATTATAAATACTATTAAATAACAATGTGATATATATCAAATATGCATTATACAAATAGTTTATACAAGAAGTCATGACATCAGTAAATATTAATGTACAGAAAGCAGATGGTGAATTTTAACAAACCCTGTAACCACCATTCATTCAAAAAAAATTCCTGAAGTTCCTGCACGTAAACCTGAGAGACCAGCTTATTTTATGCGACATACCTGAAAGATTACTTTAAAAAAAAAAACAACTACTGAATTGATTATGTCCTTAGTTTTATATCAGATGTAACTTTTTAATTTAAAAAAAAATATATTACTGAGTTGTCTAGACCACTTGTGAATGAATATGTGATATTATTTAAATCAACACTGACTTCAAAACTGGATCACAAATAAAATTTGCATATTTGACAGGATTAAACAAGTCCCATGGCTTACTAGTGCTTAACTGTTGGTGCCAGACTAACACAATCATAATTAGTGCAATATTAACTATTACTTGTATTAGTATTATTGCAAAAAAGAATGTAGTTTGTATATTTTTGAACTTATTCATTCAAACATTTTTTTTTAAAGCCCTTACAAAAAACTCTTTTTAACTTGTTTTGTTGTATCATGTATGTGACAAAAAAATGTATCTCAATTTCATAGTACATGTAATAGCATACTTAATGATACCAAGTAATTCAAAAAGGTTTGCTTGCTTCTGGCTAATGCAAGAGAACTCTAGTTTTCTACCTGTTCACATTTACAAAAATTATTTGCTTATACTAAGATGCAGTTATAATGTGACATAAATACTTTTTTCATTTGTGTAATCTTTCTGCTCACATTAGAGCAAATGCATAATTTAAGCACATAACAATTTTTCATCTTAGTCAGTTAGTATTTGACATTTTAAAAGTGAAATGGATTTTATTTCTTTCTGTAAATGATCTATTTTTCAATCAATGTTCTATAAAAACAAAAAAGCACTTCAATCATTCAGGAATCAGATCTGACAACCTAAAACCTTCTATAACTACACAAACACAATAAGTGAATCACAAGTATATATATATATATATATACTCAATAAATTAATACAGAGAGAGACAGAAATTACCATATGTAAAAATTATAAGATTAGTAAGATTTATCAGTATCTATGACAAATAAAGAAGTGAAAAATTGGATAATATTATAATAATGAACTTCAATTACAAATGGAAAGAGCAGATTCTATTTATATGACACCAATTTTCTTTTTCATGAAAGAAGCTAGCTGGAGAAGCTAGCAACATTCTGCTTTTAGAAAAAGTGCATTAATCATAGTTAATATACATAATCAAATACACCTCTATGACATATTGTACAAATGAAATTGTACAAAACTTATAAAAATACCACTGGACTTGGTGATTTTAATACAATGAACAAACATATATGGAGTAAACTTTTTTGAAAGTTTAAGAAAATTAATGTTGTACTAAGATTAGAACCCTAATGTTATAAGATGAAGTTAAACTTCAAGTGTAGAACTAGAAGTTGCACATAAAAAGAAAAAAAAGAGAAAGAGATGAAAAACCAAAGAAGCCTTAACAATAATCTGATTTGAAAATAACAACAAAAAAGAAATAAAAATTAAAAAACAGAAAACTATCTCTCTGGTGTCCATTCCATGAATAAGAATACTAAGATTTAAAATTAAAATTTTTAAAGTACGGTTATTTTGTTAACTACAGGATTGTCAGTACACAATTACATGTCACTGGTTAATTACACTTTATTATGAGCCTAAATTTTAATGATTAATGAAATATAAATTAATTATGCTTTAAAGGTCTTTATTTTAATACTCCTAAGTCAGATTATTTTATAAATTATTTTTATGGACAACTAATTAATAATAAATTTTATTTTAAGTCTTAAGAATGTTATGTCCTCTTTAAAACAGAATAAAATATGTTAACATGCAGTTGTGATACAACATAGTAAGCTTATCAAAACTCAAAATATTTTATTTAAATTTTACAAGTGCAGTGCAAGCAAAGATCACACTAACTGTTCAAAATAAACTTCATGGATTTGCATCACTCCTGGGAAACTGAATTTGCTCTGCATGCCTCCGCTAAAGCAAGCTCTACAATAAACAAAAGGAAGATAATTCATGCTGCAAACACTGGAGCACTGGAAACTCCAAAGTTCACCGTAAATCCAATGTTGCAAAAGTGGGCAGATCAATCCCTCAGTATAATCAAAGTCTTAACAACAGTCAAGCAATATCCTGGTTAAACTGTTTCTGATGCAACAAGAATGCATGTTTATTTGTTTCTAATTATTTTTATAGTACTATAAATTATTTTGAAAGGTATTTATTATTATTTTTTTATAAGATATTTGTCAAATAAACAAACAAAAATGTAAGAACCTTGTAAGTGCAAATTTTATTTGTAGAACTAAAATTGCATGTTAATGTTTGAATATTTGGTTTGTATCATACATGTTTATATGCCTTTATAAACATGCATGATACAAACCAAATATTTTCAACCCAAAATATAAAGATCATTAAATCAAATATAATACTTATCATGCATGGATGTAATTGATACTATATTTTAGTATATTACAGGATACTGAAATATGAATTAGAAAACTGATAATGTTTCCTAGTTGTGGAACCTAACTTTACCTGCCTAAACATAGAGAAATATATCTAATATAAAGTAAGGTTTGAGTTATAAACTTATATTATTTTCTATACACCTATTAAAGAATAAAAAGACAAATATACTTTTAGTTATTTTTAACTCAAAATATCTAAACAGTTACCTTTGTGTGACTTATGCAAGGCTATTATTGTAATTCAAGTTTCTACTTTAAAATAAAAAAATGCCTTAAAAAACCCCAATCTCAATATATCACATAGTGGCAGAGAGGCATATCTGAAACTATTCATCGACAACAGTATTTAATTTTACATGCAAAATATATAAAAATGTACATATTCAAATCATCAAATTGAGGTTAATAATGCATAAGCAGTACTCCTTGAAAGATTTAGTCTTTACCAAGGCACCTTTCATAGCAGCACAAATATAAATTCTTTTCCTACCCATTGGTATCAGTGTATTTACTACTAATAGTACTAATAGTAATACACTGTAATAGAAAATATTAATAATAATATGGGATGGTTAATTATAATATTAATGTTATTTATTAACTATTAAGTCTCAGATTAATACAAAAAATCTTTCAACAAATTAACTCAGACTAATGCATGATGATACATCTTAAAGCATGTAAATGATGAAATTAAAAATGTAAGTTAGGCTCAAATAAAAATCATTAGATAGATATTGGGCATGACAGAAATTTAAAGAAACATGCATTTGTTGGAAAAGAGTAAGAAACTAAGTTGGTCACTTTACTTTGCTCATGTAATTAAATGTAAAAATCAATAAGGTTAAAACTGCCAAGTTGACAATATTGTTTATTATCTACTAGTGTGTGTGCTGTGCATGTTTAAGTTATAAGAAAACGGACTGATATGAAATGCATTAATAATAACAAAATGGGTTGAACTGAAATATAAATTACAATGTTACCAACAAAAAATTAACCGATACTCCAATCTGAGTTTATTGTATACTTAGTAAAATTAGTATACTATATTACATCATTATCATATGCACTCCCCACCACCACCCCAAAAAAAATCTTTCAAAATAGCATATGAAACAGTACTATAATATAAGCTATCTAACCATAGTTTATCTGACTTATTAAGTCCAGTCAGCTATTTAATTAATTGTAAGACTAGCACAATCATGCAAGAAATACTGTTTAGTAAAATAAAAACTTTTAATATAGTCAAGTACACACTTAAATATTTTTTAGAGTGTCAATGGAAGTTGTAAAACTAGTATAGCTACAACAGTAGAAACAGCCTCAGCATAGAAACCTAGAAAATCTACATCGTTGAACAAGAAAAATATAACAAGTAAATTTGTATTAACTCAGTGGAGCTTTAGTTACATGACCCAAACTACTGAAACCATGTCCTGATCCCCTGACTAAATACATGTCTGCCTACTGCTGATTTTATTGGAGTGGTTCAAGGGATAGCTGGTATAAACTTGTGTAAGGTACATTATGGAAACTTGTTCCAATTCCAGTCATCTGCGCACACAAAAAAATGCTTGTGGGCATTGATGATCTGTGTCCTTAAAAGTATTAAAAATAATTACATGTACATTAGATTTCTGAACAAAATACTTTTGTGCATCGCATGTACAGTTAATACTTTTGCTTTATTACCATTACAATATATGGATCTATCTGTAAAGGTTTCTGTCCTTTCGATGTATCACAGTTCACTTGTTCTTTCTTTCTTTTGCATAATATATTTAGTAAAGTTGTACAAAATATATAAGCAGATGAAATTTATTATGGTACAGATACAAGTTACAACCATACTGAAGCATAATCAATTGCATACCAAATGGCTAATCCTATTACAATTTACTTTTACTCTATTACTTTATTAGTCTATATTCAGTATATGTACAATGAACAGTCAAAAAAAGATCTCATTAGAATAATACTAAAAGAAAACAAAACTAATTTTATGATTCAACATTAGTGTTGGCAGATATGTTAAGATACTAGGGTGGGGTGGTGGGGAGTGTTTAATGAGGATCAGTGCAAAGTAGTGTAGTATTTGTATGCATTCAATGATAAACACATATTGGGTACAACTGCAAGGAAACTATGAAACTGCATTGTGTGATAGTTGAGCCACCATTTCCTGCAAAACTAGACTAAAAGTAATTACATCTTCCGTGAGGGGCACAGACTCTGACATGGCTAGCATTAGGAAACTGGTCATTGTCAATGTGGACTGTAGCATAACTTGTCATAAAATCATCATTTGAACTTTATAGAAATGTACTTATGTCTTTTTTGTTTTTCATTTATTATTTTATATTCATATTGCTAAATCAGTAAATGTAATATCTATAATTAGAGACAATTCTTTATATGTTAACTTTTAATATACGTTGCATAAGATGCAAATATATCAGTAATATAGTTTAGACTTTTAACATTTAATAATATATTACTAATACTTGTAATAGTAAGCATGACATGAGTAAACTTTGTTTCAGCAAAAGTGCTTGATGGGTCACACACAGGTGAGATTCTGGAACATCTGAATGAAATAATATGAAGGAATGGTGATTGATTCTAAGGGTCTAATTTATATGACATTCACATGACTCTATGTACTTTGTAGCCGTAAGGTCCTGAACTACACTTCCACTAGTCATTATTTAACACTAATAACAGATTCACACTTAAAATGACAGTTAATCTGTTGAAACATTACAGGTGTAAAAGTTAGTTGATTTTGCTTCTTCTCTACTTCTAGACAGTGGTGATTGAATTAACGCCAGTTCATGTTGTTTGACTAGCATATTCAGTGCTAGTGCTAAATCTGTCAATAGCAATTACTTATACTACTGGCAAAAACCTGACTCATCAATCAAATGTGTCTAATATTATATAATAAAACTGGATAATTGATCTACTGATGGTGCTTTTTAAAAAAGAAAATTCATAAGAATATTTATTAGTAAACATATTTCAGGAATTAAAAAAAAATATTATCATTAAATCTATTTAAGGGAAAGAAGAAAGAATCAAAGAATGTACTTTGCTGATAAAGTAATAGATCATTTTACAGAATAAAGTATAAATATGTGTTGATTTTGCTGATTATGAATATGATACAGTGTATATATGTCATTTTAGGATTTGAATCGATGATATGCCTATGTCTGATGTTTTGCATGCTGAAGGATATGGAGGTAAATGAAGTTTCACCATGCATCTATCTATCCATCCCTTAGTCTTGTCAACCGTTGGGGCACCAATGATGACCTGATAACCAGTTTCCTTCATTCCATTCTGTTCTCTGCTAATCTTACCATATTGCTCAGTTTCAGTCCTGTATGTATCTATATATCTGTATTTCCATTAAAGAGCATTGAGGTTATACTAAATTTCACACTATTAATATTTAAATTTCTTAAAATTAAGTTGTGGTGCATAGCATTAAGCATGCATATAATTTTTGTTTTGGCAAATACTATTTCGAGAATAATGCAGAGTTACATTTGTATTTCTAATTTTATCAATACGTTTATACAGTTCAAAGAAACATTATCTTTCTTAAAATTTGTATGAAAGGATGTATTGTATATACATCAGTACAACTTAAAAACTAGTATAACTATAAGATTCCATTTTAATGCAATGTCTGTTATACAGATTAATATAAAATATTTATAAACCAACAAATTTGAATCTATTCTGTTTGATCCCTGCAATATACTATATAGCCTAATGCAGATGCTGTCCAACTATTTTGTAAAAATAACTGACAAAGTGACAATCAAATTTACAAAATAGCTGCATTATGCTACGTAACATAGATCAAGCAAAACAGGTCCGAACTTGAAAGTATGTAAATATTTTATCACATGATCAGGATATTATATGTCACCAGACCAAAACACATGATACTGCACAAAATGGCTTCGAATTATGAAATTACCAGTCCATTCAGAGCCGATCACCTGACCAATATCTGACATTCTAGCATCAGAATTATAGTATCTTTCATGTTTTAAATTTAATTCAAAGAATCTATCCATCTCTTTACAGTTTGATGAATTTTTATATACTTTGTCTCTGGAAATACTTGAAGTGGGCATAATAGTTGTTGGCAAAAACTGCCATCTTGGAATGATGACTGATCTTATGGGTAACCTGCAAATTGCAATTGGTGCGCTTGATGATTTTGCTTGATGAATATAGAACCAGGCAATTTATGTCAAGCAAGGAGTGCTTGAAATGATTGACCAGTATGCAGAATGGGCACCAATCTAATAATGCATATGAATTACCAATGGTTTATCTAACAAAATAATGGATTAGCAAAGTGCATATTATTGTTATATATAGAATTATAGATTATTGACATTATGACAAAATTCAAGTCAGGATGTACATTATTGTCATTATACACAAATCAAAATCAATATTTTACAGTAATAAACTAATACATATAATTTAAATGCATTGAGCTCTATTTTAAAAAATAATACAGTTACATATGATTTATGCCTATATTCTTGCAAAGTAACACATCAAATCACTGGTGAAATATACTGTCAGTCTTCACAACAACAAAGGAATGAAATAGCTCAACAAGAGACTTAGTTTGTTTTAATTCTTAAAAAAAGATACCCTATTTGTACTAATGCTTCCATTGGTATCAAGGAAAGAAACCTTTCATTACAATATTATTATTAGTATTACTACAGGGTGTACCTAAGTCTGGACACATAGGAAATCTCATTAACTATTAGTATTTACTAGACCTTATCCCCTTGACTTCTTTTCTGGGGTATGCTAAAGGAGGTGTACTCAATACTCAATAAAAATCACAGATGCAACACACTTGATTGAATGCATAAAGAATGTACTAAAACTGACAGTAATGTGGAGTTATTACATCAAGTTCAAGTGAATCTTGCAAAGCGCATCAACCTTTGATTCACATTTGATGGAAATCATATTGAAAATGTTATTTGTTAATATTACAATTGAATAAAATGTTGAAAATATGAATTCATTTCTTGAAAATATGCATTTTTTCCTTTGTGTCCAGACTTTAGGGACACCCTTAGTTTAATTAGAATGTTAAACTGTTAAAATAGTTTAGGTTTAACTAGTATAAATATAACAGGTTTTGTTAAACCATTTGTTTTACAGTTATATCTTACACTATAGTTACACATTAATTGTTAACATATTTTAATTTTGCACATACGTACATCTCAGCTGTCTAGGACAGTACTAAGAGAAAGGAACAAGTTGACTGCACAGATTGCATCATATTTCCTAAACAGATTACATATATTTGTACAGTATTGCACAATCATTATATTGTGTGTGTATGTGAATACTTCACAAACATGTAAAAGCCACATAAAAATAAATCAACGAAATAGCCAAATAGCTCATGGTTCATATTGTTTTTTGTGCTGGACTTTGCAGTGAATTTCTGTAGAACAGACCTGAGCACACATAGCAAGCCTATGGGGAATGATGGGTATGAGTGGAAAACCCCCTGATCAACAAAACTGTGCCAACAGCCAGCTGTCTGGGAGTCCTCCTTATTGATAAACTTTGCCACCAATGTTCACTGCATCTCACATGTAAACATGCCTCTGATGACATCAGCTTCTTGGCTAGTTCCCAAGAGAATAAAGTACTATAAATCACATACACACACACACTTACTTAAATGTAGCTGAGTCAACTGGTTTCCTTTACTGAAAATGAGTATACTTTGATTACCAGTTTCTCTTTCTTATTTCCCCCCCCTTCCTTGACATGTTTTGAAAGAATTAAAGTTGTTCAGTCAATTGGACACTTTTCTATAATAATATTATTAATATTATTGTAATAATAATACAGTTTTACCAATACCATTCAAAACAACACACACACACACACAATTAATTCATAAAAGCAAGTGTAATAATCCACACATTCTGAGAGTCAGAAGAGAATTTATTTTTATTATTATTCTGAAAAAAGTTTCATGTCCAAATTCTAAAGGTAATTTGTAAAGCAAACAGATGCACTCTGGTACAGTGGTAGTGGTACTCTAAAATTTGAACAGAGATGCAATTTTCAGTTCATAACTGGTGATTAATTTGAACTATTTAAGTACTTTCAGCATATCCCATCAAATCACAATCTGACCAGAATCTTCAATGTCAATTGAATTAGCCCATTAAAGTAGCTCAAACCACAGAAGTAAATGTAGCACATATATCTACTAGTACAAGTAGTAGTAGTACTAGAGTAATATATAAAATATAGTAGAATATAAATTATTATATTATAAATTAGTTAACACACTGGCGCAGTGGCTGAACAGCCTCATACATTTGTTAAAAGTAGTATACTATAAATGGCATAAGTCTAGGTAACTAACTCAAATGGCTACTATATATACTTTTTATATAGATTATTAATTTTATGTTGCTTATTAAAAATATTATGAACAATGGTTCAATGACTGCAAAGAAAAATGAGGAAATGTGTTAAAAACCGAAACTGACCTTACAGTTACAGTTACACGAATTAATTTTTTTTTAAGGCATTAAAATAATTTATAAATAAATTAAAAAACAACTCTCCTAAATCTAAACGAATGATCAATAATATTTTAATTTAAACTTTAAAAGTATCACTTAAAATTAGTATTAACAAATATTCTATTAAAGTAAAATGTATATGTAAAAATATTGATTACAAAAATACAAATACAATGAGTATGAGTTTAAACAATATAAAACATAAAACTTTATATTTTAGCTCATGCTTTATTACATAATACATGCATTTCAACAAAAGTACTAGGTCCTTTACTTAAAGTCCTTTAATAAAACCAAACAAACAAATACACTAGACTTAGGTGAAGTAAATTATACACTTATTTAAACATTTTTTGTTTGTAAATGTTATTGTTAGTGAATATGTAAAGAATGATTAGAAATATTTTTTTAACTTTAAATTATACAGTTATTAAAGTTAGTCAAGGGATTTACATTAAATGTATGGATAGTGTTCAGTACAAAGCGTAGACAGGCATAAGAGAACATAATTTAAATAAAGCAAGATTAAAAAGACGAACCGTTTTATATATGTTTAAAGCCTAAGCTTAGTCAGTTAGTGGTAATATATTATTAATTTATTCACAAAAGTTATACTTTAAAACTAATCATAGACACCTCCAAATTACTGCCTTTTATTAGTTTTAATTTTTTTATTTTTACAGTTTCAAAAGTTTCATGCCAGTTTGGTCGTGTACCATTTATTAGATTTGGCCAAGAAAACATGCAAATGTACATGAGAACTTAATCAATGTAATAATATTTATAACTTATTTTTCTGACAACTCTGCAATGCTAAATCCTCATCATAATGGCCAAGTGACAACTCCTTTTAATTTTATTCTACCTTTGCTACTGCTATAGATACACATCACTTGCAAAACAGTAATCATACTTAATACTTTCTTCTACTACTACTACTACTACTTAAAAGCATTAATTCAAATATGAACTTAGTATAGTTATACTTTACACTACAGATGAAAATGTTAAGGAGTGAATAAAATTACTTACTCAAAGTTGTAACCAGGCTCATTCAAATTACATTATGTTGTAACTAATCTGATACTGGACAGTTTTGTCTAAGCAGACTACATTAGGCTTCAAAAAAATTAAATGTTCAATTTCTTCCTTTCCTCCCTTTCTCCAACCTTTCTTTTGTAGGGGGGGGGGGGGGGGACTGAAGCTGCATTATAGTTGTAATACAATGACAGTTGAGTTATTCCTTTTATATTAATTCAAAAGCTGACAAATCAGATTTAATAATTTTTCTCACTTTAAATTTTTAATAAAAATATATATTTCCTGTACCACTACCATTATACAGCCAAACTTTAAAAGAATATCAATTTTTTTAAAGAAATAAATGAAAAGAGATACTGATAGTCATCTATTAGCATTATTACTTACTAATGTTAGTAGTTTCGCTATGTGAATAATAATGAGACAACTATTATATCATAATAATAAATTTTAATAATACATTAATAGTAATAATACTACAGTGCACTAAAATAAAAGCTTATTGCAAACATTAAAAACACTAAATAAATTCTAAATTATATTGATCCTTTATTTTGCTTTATTAAGTTCTGAATTTAAAACATTTTAAACCAAAATAAAATATCCCTAAATAAAGCATAAAACTTAAGTCAGACAGATTAAAAAAAAAAGGTGAATATACCAGTTCATTATTTACTGGCTTAGTGACTAGGAATATAAAAATTATAACTCACATAATACATACTGATACATTGAATAATTGAGAGTTTAATCATAATATATAGTCCATAAAGCATGTCAATGTCACACATCAGGCTGAATTTTATTTCTTCTATTATTTATTAAGTATGCAGGAGTGGCTAAACCATACACCTTATCATCATGACATCAATCCAGATGAAACATACTTTAGCAATAGCATATTAAAAAAAGCCAAGATGCCTAAAGATTCCAGTTTTACTCCAGCAGCACGATAGCTTATAAGTTATATACCACACTTAAATGGTCGAGTGATAACCAGAAATAAACTAAGGAGCTGTTACTCTATAGCAGCAACAGTAATACATCTTTTCATTTAAAACTAGTTTTCAAAAATGTTTCAGATTAAAAAAAACATACTTTTCAGTTTATTAATGAAAATGTAATTTATTTCTATTAATCAATGAACAAGGATATTACATGTTATATAAAATTAAGAATTATTTTATAATTAATTATTAATTTTATTATGACATATTTATTTTAAATTCAATCAGAGCACTGCTAAACTAACAAAAACACTAATAATTAAATACTGGAACATTAAATAACAACTAAGTAAATCAATTCTTCATATATGTACTAGAGATAGGTTTTCTTTTAGTTTTAGTTTTAAATACTTTTACTTATTCATATACCAATCTTACATGCTACAATAATAAATAACATGACTAGAAAAAAGAATTTAATCTTATAAAAACTCTAGGGCTATATAATAGCATAGGTAAAAAATATAAAATCTTTAAATAAACTACTACATCATAATAATACCAACAACAAAAAAAGAATCTACAACAAAATGAAAGAGTATTACTAAAGAGAAGCATACACAAAATTTATTTTAAAAATGTACAGCTAAAGAAAAAAAAAAATCAAGCAGAGCTATTCTTTGCTGATTGAAAGGATGCATCTTGAAAAAATGATCACAATATGTTACTATCTCAGTTCAAATGGTAGTGAATTCCAGGAAGATGGACCCTGTTAAGCTAAGTTAAAGTAATGTTGACTGTATGATTTTACTTTTTAATTTCATATTATAATGATGACACTAAATATAGTGAGTGTATATACATGTGAGATAAACAAGATTTAGGACTGGAACCAGACAGCAAAACCTAAGAAAGAGGAGAGATTAAGTGTTGCATTTTGCTGTGAACATATAAGTTTTTATAACCAGTGAAGACTGGAGAAGTGGAGTGACATGAATGGTTTTGAGAGTTCTGATAATTTTTTTTTCTTTTGAACCATTTGCACAAAACAGTGATAGACCAGAGAGAAGAAAGTTACAATAAGTAAATTTGATAAAATACCAGTTAACATACAAAGGCTTCTGCAGCATCAACAGTGAGAAGCTTGCAAAATATTAAATAGTAGTGATTTATCCCAGCTTTAAATATACTGTTTTACAAGTACCAAAAAATGTGTCATATAGGGAAAAAGCTGTAAAAAATTACATAAAGATTTAAAAGTGACTGACTAAATTTAAATTTTAATGGGAGAGTCATCAATATTCAATAACCCAGGAAACTTTTAGGAGCAATAAGCATGACCAGTTTTATCACCATTCATTTGGAGCTTGTTCCTCACCATCATTTTGCATCAAAAACAATAAAAAGCAATACAACAGAGTATCATATTCTCCATAGAAATTAATATCTTAAATGGTAGTTACTATCATTAATTCATTTGTATGGATGAATGGTCAAAACAATGACATTCCTCTGAAGAAGATTTGTAACTGATAGTAAAATAGTCTCCCTTTGACAAACATGGGCAAGTTAATTCAGGATTCACATTTTGGAGCTCTATGCTGGATAAGTTTATTCAGGGGCTATGCTAGTATTTGTAGTAAGGTTTTATAAAAATTGAGATTATGTCAACATCTATGAAAATTAAATATAGAAACAGACAAACCTTGCTATATTAAGGTAAAAAGACAATCCTCAACTTATGTAAAGCTGCATTCCTGGAAGCCTTATCTAAGTAAAATTTTACATTTCAAATTTCAAGTGCGTACATTATTTTAAGTGCAGTGACTTATTGTGTCATAATAAATACACTGTGGCAATCAACTATGTCCACTCCCATTAAGCTGATAAATTAGTACACGTTCTCTTCAAGCACAGTGTCTTGGACTTCTTCAATGAAATAAACTTTCATTTTGCCACTCACACTTATTTATAAAAATA
This sequence comes from Sinotaia quadrata, assembly GCA_028829895.1. Taxonomy (NCBI): domain Eukaryota; kingdom Metazoa; phylum Mollusca; class Gastropoda; order Architaenioglossa; family Viviparidae; genus Sinotaia; species Sinotaia quadrata. Next base: position 112,245,647 of record CM054177.1, on the reverse strand, counting down.
AAGGTTAATTAACTGCTACAAAAGAAGTTAATGGGATAGAAAAACATATGAAAGATTGCACACAATACTGTAGATACATGGACTTGGGAGTTAGAGAATGGGATGACACCCCATACATAATGTCAACAAGTATATATAGTCAAATTTATTTGGCATTTGCAATTGCATGGATTATGTCAATATAAATTATAATAATTAATATATAAAATAATTGTTTTGTATATGGAATTCTATTGTCTCATGGATTTAGAAAGTCATTACTAAGGAAGGTATCTATCTGTACATAATACACTAGTCCATACTTTTTTTTAATCTTTCAGTGAGTATCTTTTCATTACTGAACATATATTCTACTTGCTGTTGTATTAACTTTTAGTTTAAGAAAATGCTGAAATAAGTATGCTGACTGTGCATATGTTTATTCAATTTATATACTATTACTAATTTATAGTAATTACTATTTTAAAAGTTGAAAGACACATCTTTACTTGTATAATATTTAAATGGTTAAAAGACATCTCTTTGAAAGTCTTTGACTTGTAGTTGTATAGCAATTTAGCATAGTTGATAACATGCAACATGATAATTGATATGCTAGACAATGTCTTTAGACATCTCTTAGACTTATATAGCAAGGTTGATAACAAAAAACATACAAAATGATGTGCTAGACAATGTCAAATATATGTGAACACTAGTTTAAGTGAACTGTGTACAACTACAGTTACAAGGATAGTTCTGGCAGCTTTAATGATTGTTACAATGTTAGGTAAATGATAGTATATATATAAAATTTAAAAAATCTAAATCCCACTGAAGTTTTCAGAAGAATCTTTTCGCAAATAAAATCATCTTTTATTCCTGCCAAAGCAAATAAGTTTTCTTTTAAAAAAAAAATAAGAAAACATAATGATTTTAAAACACAGCAACTTTTACAGGCTAATGTTGCTTTGGCATTAAAGCAAAATGATGAGATTAGACATAGGAAGAATGTTCTGCAACAACTACATCTAGTTATTCATAAATTATATAATAAAAAAATAATTAATAAACTGAGATTACAACATATTAAAATGGTATTTTTAAAATTAATTCTAGTGATAAGACCCAGCTAATTACACATACATTGATTTGGGAAAGAGCTACAGAATTTAATTGATCAGTCACTGTTTAGCTTAGTTTTATCACTCAGATAATCTTTAAATGAAAAATTAAAAAAAAAATACACAAGAACATACAATATGTTTTTACTTACCTTGTACACCTGTCCATAAGTTCCATTTCCTACCACTTCAATTAAGTCAAATATCCCAGCAGGATCCTAAAACCCAACATAACACCATAAATAAAAAGAAAGTGATTTATTTTACACTTAATTTATTTAGCTTTTCCTTTAATTGAAAAATAACAACTAACAATATTACTGATGGTCTACAAGTACAAGGAGTAATGAACTAACAAGTATGCTTAAATCTTTTGTAAGGTGTTAGTTTACTATAGTATAACTATAAGGTACATTATTATCAGTTCACAAATCCTGGAAATTAAGTTGTACCTAAAAATTTCATATGGTATTTGTAAATGATTTCTCTGTATACTATAAGTATAACTATAAATCACAATATTTAAATTATAGCAAATAATATTGCAAGGCTTGACTGACCATAGCCTATTTTCCATAAAATATCGGTGTTTGTAAACATTATCTCTATATGTGGAGTAAATTTGCATATTCCTATTTCTAAACTTAATTGTTATATAAACTGTTAAATTGTCAAAGTGACAAGACCCTTGGCACTCCTTATTATGGTATTTTTGTAATGTCAGAGTTGGAGTAAACACTAGAGATGAGAATCAATATGCTAGAAATTGCTGATGCAATGCAAACCAACTCTAACTGGAAGAGTAGTTTTTAATTTTATCATTCAATGGTTAAAATTTATGAGAACAAGATCAGCCAATAGACTGAGATCAAAAGTTACCTGCTGTAAAGAATTCTATTGACTAATGATTTGAATTTGGTGTGGCAAGAAGTCCAGTTATGAAAGACAGCCTTTTACGAGTTTTAGCTTAATCGTGAGTTAACTGACTGATTGAGAGAGAATGGACTTAGAAATATTTCAGGCATTTTTGCTATTGATATTTTTATACTTGTGTTTTACGTAGAGGTGTATTATGTGAATAGACTATTATTTCTACAAATTGTGAACTATGATGCTTATACTTTTTATAGTTATATATAGTATGCTAAACTCCTGTTTCTAGTGAACCCATTTAAAACTATTATTGTATTAATCTGTACTTATTATGCTGTATGTGTGCATCAGGCTAATAAATACTGTTGCAGGAACCTGTAAGTTAAGACATGAATGTAAGACAGAATGGATTTAAAAAAGAATAAAATGGAAACTTCCCTGATTATATTTTTACAGGGAAAAAACAGCCTTGCTTTGTTTTATCTGAATCTCCTGGATTACTGATAGTGATAATAAACCGCTAACACCATGGTACTTGGTAGACATGAGAAGTATCTATCACAATGTGTAAGTGTAAGGAATATATTACACTCTGTTGATGTATAGTGGCAAGGTATGCTGATTACATAGAGCAATTTTTGGTACAAAGAAGTTACTGGAAATTGCTACAATTGTTGTTCTGCTTGGGGGAATTAATAAAATAATAAGGCAAAGGAGCACCCAGTTTAGACTCAATTTACTGGAAATTGCTACAACTGTTGTTCTGCTTGAGGGAATTAATAGGGCAAAAGAGCCTCAAGAGAATCGCAGCAAATCTTGTGTTCTACATGAGGAGAGAATCACCTGGAAGTGACAGTAGTATAGTAAAAATTAGTAGTAGTAATGTGAACAATAAACTTGTAGCTTTGTTACAAAAAGCCTGCAAAATACTATCGAGACAGCAAATACACCAGTTTATATACAAACTAATATCACTTATCTCTAATAACTCCATTTCTGTTCTCTGATAACTATCCTAACTATTTATATTCACAATAATCTGTTGAATTGTGATTTGGGATATAAGACTGTACAGATATTAAAATTATTTGAACATGGTTTCATGGAAATATTGATGTCAAGTAATCTTTTTCATTATAATATATTTGTTTTGTAAATTTGATTGGTGATTCAATAAATTTATAATACATATTGATAACCTTATATTGGAAAAAAAAATGGATGGATGGTGGCTCACTAAATATAGAGTAAAAAGGATACTGTGTCTTCTCCTTTAGTAAGAAGTTTTCTACCTGTGGAAATATTGTGTGACAGTAAATGTTGTGGAAGAGAGAAAACATTTACAGCCCCTGCATATATACCAGGTGTGAGAGAGATGAGTGGTGTCTTCTGGAGAATTAAATAAATAACTTAAAATTATCATCACTTGTAATTAGTTATGGGTAATTATAATAACCATAAATAACCATTGGCACCACATAGTAATTTTTTAAAGTAAGCAAAATATTTGTTACAACTTACAGTTCTTGTCCATATTATTTTTTATCAGTTAAACAATTTTCCTCAAGTTTGTATGAGTAAACAGTCTCAAATACTTGAGTTAATACTTGAGTCACAAATTGTCCAGTAATGACTTTTTAGCTAAATAAGCAAAGTTTAAATTTCAAAGGGTGAGTACTCTGTTTCAATTAATTCAAACCCGTATAAAATTCCTTCACCACACTCAAATATTATTCTTCATCATTTTGTGTTGTTTATTTAAATATTAAATGCAAAATATTTAAGCTTGTAAAAGAGCAAAGGAAAGAGAAGGTGAAAAAAATAAGTGCATCAGTAAATCAATAATTCAGCATTATAATTACTAAATTAGTAGTAAAATTAAAACTATTGGCAAATTTATATAAAACTTGAAAATAAAAAAAATTGTAAATTAGCATATTATAACCAAGCTAGCATTCAATTGATTAACTTATATTATTATACTTAGAGTAAATTAAAAATTAAATTAAATTAAAATAACACAAAGAAATTGAAATTGAAATTGAAAATGAAATTGAAATTGAATCACCTTCCCAGATTTTGTGAATCCATGAATATTATTATAGAATATTATTATAAAAAATCTCTTAAAGGTATATATCTCTAAATCTAATACTTTTTACTATTAATAAAAATCTCATGATTTACACAGTCATATTCAAACTAGTCAAAATTGTGTTCAAAGTCAATGAGAAAGTGATTGAACAAAATATCATTTCTGACTTTCTCTGGTTAAGTGACTGTAAAAATTATTTAAAGAGATACATTTTTAAACATACTACTTTTGAAACAATTAGAGAAACTAGACTCAAAATCTGTAAGAAGAGATTTCAACTTGTAATTCCAAATTGTATCTTAAATCACTGCACTGCAACAGTGCAAGTGATTGTTGTTAACCAAAATACCTATAGTATGATTCATTGATTGCTCAACAATGTGCCAAACAAATTACCCTTATTAGATTACTATCAAAATTAATACCACTTTATTATTTTAATAAAACTTTTCGGAACAAACTATAGGGCCTATTGAAACTGTTGTATTTTATTTATTAATTTTATTACCACTCTTACTAAGTTACTAAGTCTTACAAAAAGTTACAACAGCTCTGCCATTTTTGTATGGCTTTTTTTTAATTAATTGTATTTTTGACATAATATTTTTAACAAATCATTTCCTTTGAATATAAAAATAAAAAATGTCTAGTATAAATAGCACCTAACTAAATAAATACAGTATTTGTAACCTGTGGTGTAACGACATTATGCATATGCCTACACTTGTCGATTTCGGCAACTGACAATATCAATTTTCCAGTTTCTTTTCAATTCATTTATTATATTTTCTTAGATTTTAAGATTGACTCCGTAATTTAAATAATGGCAACATTACGATCAGTACATAACTGATTAGTGAGGGGTATAATAGATGCCTACACTTCTTTGTCTGGACCAGTGGTGGTTCACAATCCAGTGCAGTCTTACTTGCAGAAGAGATCTGTTTAAAGTACAACTACAAGGGAACCTCCGATCACAAATCCAGAGCTATAAAAAATATCTAAATAAACAGAGAAACAAAACAAGCAGTATATAGAGAAAGTCATTAAAATAACCACAATACATACCCGAAGACTTGACAAGTCTATATCATCCAGACTGACATTTACTGATGTAGTCGTCGCCATTTTGGGAGCAACTCATTTGAATATGGCTGCCTCACTGAAGGGTATGTGATGGTAACGTAAATAATAGTCTTGTCTGATGAGAAACGTACACCATAATCCAACTGAATAAAAGAAGATATGTCCTCTGAAACCAGATAAACAAAGAAAGTATAATAAAGATAATCAGTATCACAGAAAATACAGCACCATTGCACTATTTACTAGCATCGCTTCCACAGCTGAGGCAGCAGCATTTGCGAGGCATTGTGGGTTAATCAAGGGAAACTACTTATATTAAGTGTGCAGAGCAGACGATATTATTTGATTTATCGTTGCGAAACCCATTGCAAGCACTTACTTGCATGCGAACACTGACAAAATAAATTTGAAATATATATTAAATTCCACACTGTCTCTGTTACAGGTTATGAACCATGACTATTCCATTTAAGATGACTGCTTACATGCACATTGAACTGACTGACACTAGACTAAAGCAGACGCTCTATTTCGGTGTCAGCGCTAACGAGTAACGGAGTAAGAGAGAGCGACATGACCTGACGACGTCGTTCGCGTACGCCGGCCAAAGCTGGTCGTGTTATAGCGTTTCCTTAATATAATTCTTTCCTTGTAATAATGTTTTAATATATATTACAGTTTTTGCCAGTTTGTCAGTCTGTGTACAATTTTTTGTGTGTGTGTATATGTGTCAAATAATCTGCCAAAGATAGACGTGCTACTTTCATTAGCTGTGTGTGGTCAAATACCATGCTGTCCCTGTGAGTGTCTGTGCATATATCGGAAGGCCGCGTATGATTAGGTCATCGCTGCCGGGAGTGGCTATTTAGACGTTAGGGATCTTCCAGACGTCGTCCATTGTTTGCTCAGTTGTTATTATTAGACGTAATAACATGAATGAATGTAGGATTTGTCTTGTTACTGAAAGATAAGACCGATGATTGAGACTGTTCAATACCAGCTGCCAAACTCAGCGTAATTTAGTATTTGACAAATGAATGTAAAATAAAACATTGTCTCAACAATAAGAACCCTCATGCTAACGGGACTTTTCAAATCTGAAACGCGGAAGGGGAACAAAGAGGTATAGATTAAATATGTGAATGAATATTTTCAACCCAATTTGCCGGCTTTCATCGAAAGACATATATAATTAAAGTAATTAGTGCTCATGTTGTATAGCCATTTTCCTGTACTGTGTTCCCTTTAAAAAAAAAATTTCCCGTTGGCTAAATTGTCACAAACTGAAGAAAATAATTACAGTAACGCTCATATTAATTCGAGATACTGTGGCCACTCTACCGCTGAGACCACAGTTTTCAGTGTGAAAAGTTTTCTTTCTCGTGACTGAAGATTAAAACTGCATATGCTAATGCAAATAATAGGTGGTTTGGATAATTTTATCATAGAAATTATATTCTGAATTTTAGTTCAAACTAGAGAACAAAGTTTAAAGTCCATAGATGTAGATGACAGCGGCTTTTATTTTTGTATGTGTGGAGAAGACCGAGAGAAAGCGAAATGAAATGAATACACTTACTTTTTAAAGGGATAATAATATATGCACAATGGTCCCTCTTCTTGCCAGTCTTTGCTGACTATAGAATTTACAAACTATACAAGAAGCGGCCAGTAACATATAAAAAGTATTAGGAGAACAGAATAGTCATTAGCAATATATAATGAAACGAATTGTTTAAACACCAACACCGAAATGAACATTAATGAAATTAAGTTAGACACTTCAACAAAATAAAAACAAAACAATTGTAGGCACGTAAGCAGTAATTGCAAATTTAAAGAGAAAGCGTTAGTATAGTTTTAAGCATATGTATATTAAGAGGCAATAATATGAAAAAAATCAAGCCAATAAATTGACCGCGAAATATTCTGTGCACATTATCTCTAATTATAAAGCTAAAAATAATTTGCACGGTACAAAAGATTTTAACGCACGTTAAGGACGTACACATTCAAATATGAAGGAAGCAAAGTTAAACCAACATATATTTTTTTTATTTTTTTAAAATTTTTTAATTTTTTTAATTTATTTATTTATTTTGGGGGGTGGGGCACTGATTCGAGCAATCATAACCACAAAAAATATTATAAAACTAAAGATACTGATCATGAAAGACTAATGTAGATTCATAAATTATTTATACAAAGTATAGATCGCTTAGATGTTTTTAACTAAATGAGAAATCTGACCTAGTGCTGAAAGGCATTACGGAGTGAGGAAGTTCTGACAGGTCTTGTGGAGTAATAATAATGAGGCTGTGTGAACTCAGTTAAATAACCTAGATGGCTTAGAAAATTAAGCTGCATAAAGATATGCATCCCTATTTCTTTGTTTAAGAAAAGAGGCTTAATGGTCTTTGCCGAAGTCCGTGTTGTCGATACATTTATTAAAATAAGTTTAACAGAACGTGATGAGAGGAATCAAGCGTTCAAACCTGGCTTAACCTTAAGACGTACATAATATAGTATGAGGAAAAGATGGATGAGACAAAGACGAGAGAAATGTAATTTAAGGGAGAGATGGAGGAGAAAAATACGAGAGAGATTTTAATATAATGAGAAATAGAAAAGAGAAAGACTAAAGGAATGCGTTATGAGTGAGAGATGGGAGAGGGCAGTTCAAGAAATGCAGTGAGAGATGGAGGAAGGAAGAAAAAAGATAAATATTGTTTGACGGAGAACAAATGTAGTATGGGGAAGAGAAGAAGGAGAGAAAGACGAAAGAATTGTAGTATGAAATAGTTAGATGAGAGATCATTGTAATAGTGTGAGAACTGTACGAGAGAAAACGAGATATCAGTGCAATATTGTGAGAGCTGTTGGAGAGAAAGTCGAGATATCAGTGTAATAGTGTTAGAGCTGTTGGAGAGAAAGTCGAGATATCAGTGTAATAGTGTTAGAGCTGTTGAAGAGAAAATCGAGATATCAGTACAATAGTTTGAGAACTGTTAGAGAGAAAGACGAGATATCAGTGATATCAGTGTAATAGTGTGAGAGCTGTTGAAGAGAAAGACGAGTTAGAAATGCAATTTGAGAGAGAGCTGGAGGAGATAAAAACGAGAGAAATGTAATATGAGGGCGAAATGGAGGAAAGAAATTAAGCATGAGGGCGAAATGGAGAGAGAAAAATGTTATATGAGAGCCGAAATGGAGAGAGGAAAATGTTATATGAGGGCCAAAATGGAGAGAGGAAAATGTTATATGAGAGCCAAAATGGAGAGAGGAAAATGTTATATGAGAGCCAAAATGGAGAGGAAAATGTTATGTGAGAGCCAAAATGGAGAGGAAAATGTTATATGAGCCTAAATGGAGAGAGGAAAATGTTATAAGAGGGCGAGACATCCATACAAAGGTCAAATGTACTCAGAACTGTGCATTCAAATTAATTTACATGAGAATTAAGTGTAAATCAAATTGATGGCCACACAAAAAATGCCAGTTACACTTTCATACAGTGTGCGAACTTATGGTCAGCTTTTGTCCTCATGATTGTTAGTTTGTTCACTATCGTTGTGTTGATGAATAATTCAAACTATACAAGTGCTAGTGTGCTGGAAGTGGTGCCGTATGTACGTACGACTGTGCAGTTGCGCATAAGTGTTTGTATATTTTTTTTTAAACCAAACTTATTTATAGATATTGCTGGTCCACATTTTTCCTGTCCGCGTGCTTGTTTGACTGCTCATGTGTCACAGTGTTTACACTGCTGAAGGTCAACGAATGTCGGTGAGCGTGACCCGAACACCATCGTTCCATGGCCATGAGTCTGGGCCACTGTGATCGGAGCAACTGTGGTCGGGGCACCTGTCATTAGGTTACCTTCAGTTTGAGGCGGGCTTTGCTTGCTTCAGCAGGCACACGAACGTCCCGGCAACGGACCCATTTTTGTCTTCAAAAATACTGAGTATAATGATTGTTCATACAAGACAAGCACGCATGGTCTAGCGATTGTCTGTCTGTGTGTATGTGATCGACACAGAGTCGAGTAGGCGTTTAATAGGTCTGTGCGATGTGTTTACGGCAGCGAGTTGTGTGGGGTGTTGTATGCGTGCATGATACTTGTGTGAGTGCCTCTGTGTTTGTTTCATTTTGCTACAAATGTTCATTTGTAATTTTGTACCGTAATTTCACAGCAAAATTCTCCTCCCACATCTCATGTTGTATTATTAAATTCGAAGGAAATGCTTTTGAAATAAAAATGGCTCGTAAACTACAAGACAGACCTGTGCTTGCTGATAAAGTTAATTAAGAGAAATGTTGACTACTTGTATTAAGGCAATTAAAGTGCTTGTAATATTTAAAAAAAATGTTGTTTTGTTTTGGCTGGCATTAATATATTCGTCAGTCTGTGTTTGAAATAATTTGAACTCTTTTAAAATCTCCGATGAGTTTGTATTGTGAGTTTCGCTAAATTATTTATATAGTGTATCCAGTAGATTCCACTCGCCATCTCACTCGCTCACGAACACACGCGCGCGCACACACACACACACACACACACACACACACACACACACACACACACACACACAAGATTTGCAACTTTCCCTCGACCCAGTATAATTTCCAGAATCCCACAAATATTATTAATGAATTAAATGACAGATTTTTCCTAGGAAAACAGTTAGTGGTGAAGTGGTTTGATCACGTTATTAATAACATCGATGACAAGTCAGTTACACCTTGTAAGGAGTCTTACAATTGCAGGCATATATATACGTTAGTTCTTAGAGGGGGTGACTCGGTTTCCCAGCTAGGTGAATAATTGTAGCCGGACCGACCTAGTTTCTCTTGAACTACTTAGGTACACATGTACCAACCTGTCATTCGGACCTGATTATGTCACAACGGTACACATGTACCAACCTGTCATTCGGACCTGATTATGTCACAACGATACACATGTGCCAACCTGTCATTCGGACCTGATTATGTCACAACTCGCTCGGTTACTAATCAGGAAAAGCAACTTGGCACCTTTGTTTGTTTCCATATTGGACTTGTGACAGAATTTCTTTAATAAATTAGTGTTTCTTTATTAAATGTGTGACATGATTTCTTTAATAAACTCACATTTCGTTAGTCACAATGTGGCAGTGTTTCTTTAATAATCTCAACATTTCTACTCACAGTGTGGCAGTGTTTCTTTAATAATCTCAACATTTCTACTCACAGTATGGCAGTGTTTCTTTAATAATCTCAACATTTCTACTCACAGTATGGTAGTGTTTCTTTAATAATCTCAACATTTCTACTCACAGTATGGCAGTGTTTCTTTAATAATCTCAACATTTCTACTCACAGTATGGCAGTGTTTCTTTAATAATCTCAACATTTCTACTCACAGTATGGCAGTGTTTCTTTAATAATCTCAACATTTCTACTCACAGTATGGCAGTGTTTCTTTAATAATCTCAACATTTCTACTCACAGTATGGCAGTGTTTCTTTAATAATCTCAACATTTCTACTCACAGTATGGCAGTGTTTCTTTAATAATATCAATATTCTTTACTCAGTGTGGCAGTGGTTCTTTAATAATCTCATCATTCCTTACTCACAATACAGCAAGTTTCTTTACTAAGCATGTCTTTCCTTACTGACAATGTAAGTTGGTTTCTTGATTACCCACTTCCGTCCTTATCCACAAAGTAGCAGGGTTTCTTAAAATAAGTCCAGCTATCCGTATGCACATTTTTTCCCGACCCTGTAATCGAGGGCATGCCACTGTTAGTTCTGGACTACATCTTGTAATCACACGGCAGGGAAGCGCGGGGGTGTATTTAGGTAAAAGGTTTTACTGTTTCGCTTACAGTTGTTACAAATACATTATTTTCTTTCACGGAGTAGAAAGGTACTCAAGCAATGTAACTTAATTCATTCCTTAATGTCAACACAATCCAAAATAAATATAAGATTGCAGATAGTGCTGTCTTCAGGAAACCATTGGAAATTCAAGACAGAACTGTACTGTTGTGTTTCAGATTGGCCTACTGATGTTCATGAACACAACGATTCACAGTTCGTGTCATTTTGACATGATCGGCGCGCGTTTGCGAAGGTTTCGAGTAAACAAACACGCTGTCGAGTGTCGCCGAGCGCCACAAAACTGAAAACTGTACCAAGTCGCCTGCAATTCATAAACGTTTAACGTGTAATGCTCACGCTTTTAAAAACTTTCTCGTGACTCTAAAAAACATATTTAGGCAAGCTTGTAAGTTATTATTTACTTAATATTAATGCCACATGTTACTAAGATAGTCCCTGACAAAAATACGCATGGGCATTCTTATTGTTGCCAGATTACTTACTATTATGCACTTTGGGGGCTGATTAAACTTATGTACCGATTAAAATAAAGATCATAAATATAGACAAAGCTAGACAACATTTATAACTCTCATCATTTTACATGGCTATCGAAATCATGACTGCTAAACCCTAGAAAGACATTACGATCTACATCAGTGGCTAGCAACGTCTCAAAATAGTAGGATGTTTGAGACACTTACTTCGATTAACTTACTTCGATTACGCATTCATTTTGCAGTTTTAAGGAATATTACGGTAATCGATTATAAAGACTTCTGACGGACGCACTATCGCTGACCACTTGGATTGAAGATGTTCATTTTGTACTATTAAATTTGATATATCTCTTAGAAACTATTATTTAAATATGATATATTTTTTCTGTAGAAAGCGGCACGATAATATTAAATAATGAAAAAGTATGCAAACATAGGAATAGTAAACCCCCAACCCACCCAACAATAACAAATAATACCAAAACAAACAAACCCGACGTTTATGTGTGTGGGATAAGTACCTGAAAGAATGCAAAAAGAAAAATAAATCTAATGAAATTAGTTAGCAATCAGAAATGAGGAGTCAAAGTAAAATCTTTGTTAAACTTAATCATACCTTTGTGACTCCAGGTTGTTGTATGCAGCTCTACTCCTAATTAACCTAAACACAAAAACTAATAGACTGATCAGAGACCTAAAAGTAGCATCCAATAAATACTTCAAACATAAGCAGGATAGCAGAGAGTGGGACATTGAAATTCCAATACGCAAGCAAACTGCACATATAACAAACTAACAAAAGACGTACTCAGAATAAGCAAACATAACTCTCCTCACCTAACTAAAACAATACTACAATCCACACTGCCACAACTGGGATGTTATGTTCAGAGGGGTGTCACATGATCCTATATCAGGAATAAGAGTACACATCTCCTAAATATGATATTGGCATTCTACTCCCTGATAACACATCTCCACCGAACTCATGGCAATCACCAGAAGGCATAATCCAGAGACAAGCAAGGGGAAGCAAGTCCTACCAGCGCAATACGAGAGCAAAAGCACCATCAAAGACGAAAGTCCCAATAAACACACTGGGAGTGAAAAAAGTAAACGTAATAACAACAGGAGCATAAGGTGTACAGAGAAAATAAAAAAACAGAAGACAAAGGGAGGACAACTGATGAAAAGGCAGATGCGTTTAATACCCATTAGATCCTGCGGATTTTCACACGCCATGCCGAATTAAGAATGATCGAACCTGTGTGTGACGAGGAAGGCTTGCATGATTCAGAGAGTGTTAAAATGCATATATATTGACTTCTCAATACTATTGACATTTACTATTGATTAGAATATTTGTATATTTTATCGATGATTGTTTGTAAGAAGTTAACATATATTTTTTTCTGAGAAGGTATTCTGTGGCATTAACAATAGTTCATATTTGTATGGGTAAAATGACTTTATTGAAATGAGCACATGTTGTGCACTATGATTCTTTATTTTTGTGAAACCATTTGAACAAAGTAAAATTACATTGTAGAGTGATGTAATTGTTTAATAAAAACCATTTACATTTAGATCTACAATGAGAGATTATAAATGTAGAATTTGAACTATTATTGTCACGTTTTATAAATGTTCCTTGTCCACGAAAATTCTGTGAAATGTAAGTTATCATGTAGCTAACGTTTCGTTGACATGGTAAATTGTGAGAGACATCAATTCGCTCTCACCACAAAAATCTTATTGTTGTATAGTAATTATCATCATCTACAAAGGAATTATGATATTCCTGCAGCTAGCCCTTTTTGTCTTGAGTTTCCTTCTGGGATGCATACCTTCTGCCGCGAGCTGGCCAGACCCCATGTAGTCCGAAGATTTAACCACTACTGATGAAGGAACACTGCACAAGCGAAGCAGACAGTGGTCCGAAGATACAACCACTGCTGATGAAGGAACACTTGCACAAGCGAAGTAGACAGTGGAAGCACTCACATAGCCTTCAGGATGGAGATAAGTCATCCTTCAAACTTCATCGGTAATTAATCTGACTAAGAACACTAAACAATGGGATATTACTGAATAGAATAATCACGGTTGCTCATTGTTTTCGGAATAAAATTTGTATTATTTATTATTTTATTATTAAATCCTTTCCCGTTATTTTAAGCCCACATTTTGATTAATGTTTTGGAACGACCATAAATAGGAATTGGCTGGGTGCACACCGTAGGATAGACAAATGATGTAATTGATTAAATGTAAAGATAATGTTACCAATTTCAGGACATGTTAAATAGTCTATTTGTCTCTATAATAGATATTTGATCGTCCCATAACGTAATCGGTATGATTTAGTACAGAGACTAAAGAGTAAATTAGGCTGTGGGGCTGTTGTAAGCATTAAAATCAATGTAATCCAAATTTCATAATTAATAACTCTGGTAATTAATTCTGAGTTAGGGTCGATAAAATAACCACACAAGTGACAAGCATGTTACTTAACTTGCTGCAGAGAAAATATTCAACCGAGTGTTCGGTTACTTTCCGGCAGCACTACCGGCATACCTAGTTGTTTATGTTTACCGGAAGAGTTCAGTTTGTTCTTAAATTCGTTCGTTTGCTGAAGACTTGGGTTACTGACAGTGCCGAAAGTAAATCTAAGGCTGTGTGCCTGATGTGACCGCATATTCCTTTGCCACCTCAGCGTGAGTCAATCCATAAAGGCAACTATGATGTCAGAATATATATATATATATAATTGTTTGCTTGCTTTAAGTGTTTGCTGTGCATATGTGCAGTTACATGTTTATATATTAAGTTTCATTGGGTGTGATTGCGATATATATATTATATGTGTGCGTGTGTTTGAATGAATGAGTGTGTGAGTTTATGTCTTTTAGAAGAGAGTTTCAACTAAGTGATATTCCACCCCAATATATTTCACCAACGTAGAGTTATCTGATTCATGGGGGACATATCAACCCCCCCTCCCATACACACACACACACATTTGTATTTCCCGCTTTTCCTGCACATGCACCAAACGTATTCAGTTTTTTTTTTTTAAATCAGTAAAAGCATTCATTTTACAGAATAGCACAAGTTCTTAAATCAAGTTTATTACTTGAAAGAAAAGTACAGCCGCTTTTTGCCAAGAAGAGTTACCGCCCATAAAAGACTACCAAGAAGAGATACCAAGAAGAATTTCCGTCCATAAAAACCTACCAAGAAGAGATATAAGGAGAGTTACTTCCCATAAAAGTCTGCCAAGAAGAGATACAAGAAGAGATACTGCCCATAAAAGTCTGCCAAGAAGAGATACAAGAAGAGATACTGCCCATAAAAGTCTGCCAAGAAGAGATACAAGAAGAGATACTGCCCATAAAAGTCTGCCAAGAAGAGATATAAGGAGAGTTACTTCCCATAAAAGTCTGCCAAGAAGAGATACAAGAAGAGTTACTGCCCATAAAAGACTACCAAGAAGAGATACTGCCCATAAAAGTCTGCCAAGAAGAGATACAAGAAGAGATACTGCCCATAAAAGTCTGCCAAGAAGAGATATAAGGAGAGTTACTTCCCATAAAAGTCTGCCAAGAAGAGATACAAGAAGAGTTACTGCCCATAAAAGACTACCAAGAAGAAGAGACACAAAAAGACGTTACTGCCCCCTGAAAGCCTACGTCAGTTTTTGTTTATACTTTCGATATGAAGTGTTCTTTTATTATGTAGTTGTTGTTTGTTTAGAAAAGAAATAAAGAAAAGAACAAATAAAACCTGTGAAATATGTCATTTAAGATATGTATTTCACTCATCTATTAATTTGCATAACTCATTTATGAAGATGAAAATATAAAACATATCAAAAGATAATATGAGAGTAAATACAATTTTATTTAATAAGGCAATCTTGCAATTACTGCATGAGAAACCAAAACAAGCAAATTTTATGCAATGTTTTATGTAGAAGGCACAACAATTATAAATATTAAAAATAAATAATACCAAAATAAAGAAGTGAAAACTAATTTCAAATCTTCCACTGACTAAAAGAATACAAATCGCCAAGAGTAGGTTACTTAGAATACATGAATCAATTATATTGTAAAACACCACCACCACCACCCCAAAAAAAAAAAAAAGAAAAAAAAACTGACAGGAAATCTACCTGTGCTATGTCGCATTACCCGTCTTTCTAAAATACGGATAAGAATCAGTAAGTTTTCCCGAAATATCTTCCTACCCAAGAAATGTGTTCAGCTCTTTTTATTGTAAATTACTTATGACATATATCCACCCGGTTTTAAAGTAAATTACACATTAAATATATAACGAAGACAAAATATCAATGCTACAGCTTTTGTTTTCCATTTCAAGGCTGAAACAATCTAAGGACAACTGATGTTTTGTTCTCTTAAATAAATAACCGAGCGTTTGAAAAATAACGAGTGCTTTTATTGTTAATTCGACGAGAGCGGTTTGTAAAACAGCTATACATATATTACAATATTATAGAGATGCCCATCTTTCCCATTTTAAAAAATAAAAAATATTAAATATTGAAAATAAGCGTTTGTTCAATTAATCCTCTCACACACAATACAAACAACCTCTCTCACAAAGTCTAGCAGTGATCAGGTAAGTGTATTGACAAAAGTTAACAAAAGTCAGTTACTGAGAGCTCAGTCAAATATTTAATAGATTTATCCTGAAGAGCTATTTTTATCAGCGGAATGATGCTTAGTTACAACCAAACTAAAGCAAGTTTGAGATGCTTTGTCTTTTAAATAAGATTGTCTTTCTACTCACTCGAGTAATAAGATTGTCTTTCTACTCAATCGAGGCTTTTTCTTTGTATGAAACAAACATTAATGAAAGAAAATAGAACGCGAATTGCTTTCAAATCCTGTCAGCAATTTTGATAAGCCGTCACCTCCACTCGTAAAAGGTTGTCTGCTTATAAAGTACAAGAAAGGGAAACAAAATCTCTTGTGACAAAAAGGAGGAGAAAACGCAGAAACTGTGAAATTAGTCATTATCACACACACACACACACACACACAAACACACACACACACACACACAGAATCTGTCTTGCAGATTTTCTTTGGGTTTTTTGTAATTCAATAATGTAATTTATGTTTAATAGAATTATACTGTAATACTCCAGTCTCAGCATCTCCACCCCCAGCACCAACTTCCATCCCTACCACCTTGTACCTCCACCCCCACCCCCAAAGAAAATGACACGACGAATGCTTAGCAAACAATACGTTTGCATATTATTATTAATTACAGAAAATATAGTTACTGAAACACAGCAAAATTAAGGTGTACTATTATTATTTTCATTCACCGTATTGTAGAGAATACCTCTATTGCCTATTTTAAATCAATTAGCAAGTTTGACCAAATTGCAATGTCTGCAGTATTACAATAACTGCCCATTGCATGTGAACTGTTGCTAAATGTGTTTATTGTATCAGTACACTTTAAAAAAAAATCATGTTTCCTTTTCTATGAAATGTTATTAAGCAGGTTAAGCATTTCTGTATAATGCTATTAATAGTCCTCTCATCCTACTACATGAAATACTAGGTCATCTGCTGGTTTTGAAGCCAATACGTGCAGTGGCCTAGTCACAAGCTAACATGCACAGACATTTTCAACTAGATTTATCCCATTTCTAATTGTGACTTAAAGGGCACCAGTCTGAATACATCATTATTCATCCGGGTTCCCCCCCCCCCCCGCCGTATGAATTCTTAGGTCAGTTTGACATTTCTAAATATGTGTAGAGCACAGTCCATTCAAGGCTGGAATATATCTCCCTGAGATATATTAGCCAAGGTCAATTGTATGTTACCTTATCAAGGGTCTGAAGGCCTTGCGATATCAAAATTAAAATTATTGACGGATCTGAACAGGGAAAACTGGTGAATAGTAATGATTTAACAGTCACTAAAATGTGCTTTACAAAGAAATATTTTCCATGCAAGCACGTAGAAAACCTAATATGTTTGGGATAATCAAAATTAAATAAAAACACATGCGATAAATGATCCAGTCATTGGGTTTCTTTATAGTTTCTGTATAAAGCTATTAAGTAGGCCTCTCATTTTTGTACAATGATATTAAATAATCAACCATTGTGATCTTGTATTTCATTGCTTTAATGTACTGAGAGTTGAAAATATTTAAGGGTTTCTACCAGTACGTGACAAACAAAAGGGTCTATATGATAGTGCGCCAAAGGCCAGATTTGTTTAAAAGTATCCTTTTTCAAAATCCCTTTTCAAAATAGTGACATACTTTATGGACAGCCAATAGTTGTTCTTTTTTTTCTTAAAATTTATTCTGACTACTGAAGATTCCTCACTCATACTGAACACACTTCATTATCTAGCCTTTAACTTCCTGTAGTTGTCAAAAACGTTCGCGTGGCTTAAGTCATGATCCGGATTTGACTTTTATTTCTCTAATTGATATCCCATAGCAACTAGTTAGTTCTAAAAATGAGGAACTGCCATCATAAAGCGCTTGCAATATCATGTAAGACTGATCAAGTCACAATGAGTACAAGATGTGACATCGATTTGGATTCTTATCTCGCAAACTGAAGGCTTCTAGCAGACGATTGTGTCACGCAACAAAGAGTTTTTATTGGATTAAGACAGTAGCGCGAGTGTGTGTGAGCGCACGCTTTGAGACGTCATCAAAAGTGCTCTCAGAAGGCACAACGTGAATATTAATAAAACATTTCGCAAAGAAAATTTATTTTATTTATTCCTTAGCCGCGATCATCGAGTTGCAGATAATTATGATTGCACGTTGTGAAGGACCCATAGATTCGTTCACGGCAATGAATTGACCAGCCGCATGTTCGTGATCAAGAAGGCAGAGAACGGACTCTTTATGAGAATTATCGCTAGGTGACACGCATGCGCAAAAGAATCATAACGATAGAGCCAGATCATTAGGTTTACAGGCTTATCGTGCAAAGCGACTATTAGTGGCTAAAACTCCCGACACGACAATTTAGGAGACAGGTAGAGCGAAATACACTCATATCGTGTTCAAAGCCTGTGCCAGCAGTTAACATTCTATACTGTACATGTAAATTAATATGCCTTCACACTATCAGGTACATGCTTGCGGCAGTGCAGTTGTGGTTTCAAGTGCAATTTAAATAGGACTTGTTACAGTTCAGCACTCTCATCCGGCTACATCGCTTTAAAAAAAAAATTATATAAAAAGGAAGAAAATAAAAGGTCACTGTAATAAGGTAAAGAGGAGATAACTCAAAATCACGTAAGACTAATAGTTTGGTTAGTTCCCTTAACTGGTTATTACATACGTATGAAACGAAATGATTTGTAACACATAGATCTCCCTGCCCCTTTACAAAATGATTGCTGAAACACATTTGATTTAGTTCCCTTTGGTAAAGGAGGTGAATCCGATATATGACGCAACGGTCGATGGGAATACTAGCGGACCAATTTCTTAAGTACCCAAGGGTTATAACTGACAAAAAGTAAATACTGTACATTCAATTATTAAAGAATGTTATTATAAATAAAATGAGGAGTAAACAGCTGTACATATATCACTATAACCCTCCAAGGGCTGGGAAAATATCTCGAACAACTTTTCCACCCCCAATTTACCTACTGGCCTGGGACTAGAAAAAAAAATAGGATGAATTGTAGATTGCCTCATACAAGTTATATCAAGTACAAGAGTTAGATTTTTCTTTTCAAATATTATTTCCTCTGCAACCCACATGCTGTCGTGCAATATACTGCTCACTCACCATAGGGCGCCATTCCTTGCTGATGTGACCGCTTGAAGTGTTTAAGTTAAACAGGATTAAGCCGTAAGTTCAAATTCATACAATCGAGACAAGGAAATATTTTAACATTGAAAAGAAGAAGAAATAAAAAAATATATATAATACGGAGACATAATTTTTTTTTAGTAATGATCTACTACTTGACTTTTGTTGTGGAAGACATATTTGAATATATATCATTGTATTCATTCCAATCAATCTGCAGCAATTAATATTACTGAGAAATGTTCTTTAAATTCTTTGTCATGTCGAAAAAAGTACATATCCAAAGTCACTGAATGATTCTCTTTGTAATATTTTGTTTTGATTTTTTTTGTTTGGTGTTAGTAATAATTGTTAATAGTTACAATAAATAATTTCTGACTTATCAACAGCTAATTATTAGTATATTACTAGTCATGTTTGTTTTCATGTACATTTCATCCTTCGCAGTGATAGGCCATGAAAATCTCTCTTATTCTTTTTTTTAAATTTGGAATAATGCTAATTCAAACAATCATTCTTTGTTCTTTTGCTCAGTACATCCGGGTCATTAGAATGCAGACGCCTTTTGTGAGTATTAGTGTGATTTAAGACAACTGAACTAAAAAACGAGAAAAAGCAAGTATTTATGTGAAACTCCGCATTAAACTTTCTCTCTGACCCGCACTTTTTCTTTAAATCTTAAACAAACGTATTTGCAAAAAGCAATATTAGAAGAAGAAAAAAATAGTGGCGTGTAGTTGTTTGGCTTTTATTTTTGAAGTAGGTCCCTTTGTACACAGTTAATGGTGGCTTGGAAGACAAAAACAAATGACACTTCGTGACGCATTTGCACGTGCTGGCGAGACAGTGCGAAAGGGTGACGTCAAGATCAGACTTCCTCTAAGTTGCTCGTGTGTTTGACTGTGAGCCAGAGATAACCCGAAAACTGCTCCTTGCCGTCTGCGTTCAGCTTGGTCAACTGATGGCGTCGGATGATGTTGCCGCCCGTGTATTCGTGCGCGCGAGACATGGGCAACGTGAGACTACCGATAAGGTAGTCACTGATCATATTGGAATCCCACACCTGAATCAGAAAAAGTAGGGCATTTTGTATTTTGTGCGAGTTAACGTGGGGAATTTTTTTTTATTGCATTTCATTTAACGATTTGGACCATCCAAATTCCAACTGAGCGAAAGTGAAAGCATACGTACAGGCAGGTCACTCCGTACACATACCGGAAACCCCAATATCTCCGTACAGTTAATGAATTAATGAAAAGATAACTCTAAATAAAAACAGTTTTAGTTTAAGTATTTACTTTTTGTTTTTAATTTGTATATAATCCTAGCCTTTCTCTATCAGTGGTTCCCAAACTTTAATAAGCCAAGAGCACATTCAAATTTTCAGAGCAGTGCGGCGGGTGCCAATATTTTTTTTAAAGCTTATTGTATAACGGACATTAAATAATATGCAAAACATCATATTTTATACCTATCGTAATAGATTTTCATTAAATTATTGAGTGAATTTGCTCTTTTTAAAAAATCTGCCTGGAAGATAAATTAAACAGTTTTCACAAAATAAATATTATAAACAGTTCTCATATAGTTATTATTAAAAAGTATAATATTTGTTGAACTAATGGTCGAATTATATTACGGTAAATTAAAATACTTTTTATTGTTACTTGTATCTGTATTTCAATAAACAAATATAATAAAAATGAACACAAGTTTTATTGTTACTTTTATTTAGATTTCAATAAATAAATAAATAAAAAATGAAAAACCCACAAATTTTAATCGTATGCGATCATCAGCACTCAATGGTATTATTTAATCACGTGCTTCTTATAAGTCAATTTGACTAATGGCACTGCATTTGATCGTATTTGGAAGAGTGTAAAGGTATTCATTCCGTTTGAAAACAATTGTCAAAATTGGCATTTGAAAGTGAAGATCTGTATTTTCACTACATTATATTCATTGTTGAAAACATGGCTACACACAGATAAATGGAATCGAAATAAGATTTTATTTTATACGCTATATTCTTCACCGCATGAAACTCTTTGGGTCGAAAAGATTCCGAAACATTATTGTTTGTTGCACAAGATTTTAGAAGAATTTAATTTTGAAGGTCCAAATTCTCCATTTCAGCTTTTCTTCTTCCTTGCACTAGGAGATTTTGAATGTGGATGACCAATGTTGAAGGGTTAAAGTAATTTTTTTTCATCCTTTTGAAATGTAGAAGATACTTTGTCTTCATATGTGACATCCACAAGATCAATTTTGCTTAGAATTTGACAGAATCTAAAATGGGTGATGGAAGTTGGATGAACAATCTAATTCTGCACTAATTGTCCATCTCGTGGCGGGCGCCGGGTTGGGAACCACTGCCCTAACATATCTCCAAACAGGCAAAACACGACAGTCGTGTGCCACTTCCGGTTGTGTACGGAGACGCTCCCATACACATATAATGGTGGGTGACTTACCCCCACATCCGTTTTCAACGGGACTGATTTTATTTTTTATTTTTTACTAGTTGTTTGGTTTCACTGGGCACGCTGCCCTGGTTGTAGGTGACCTTATTTGACTGTCAGCCGCACCACGGCTAAAATGCAGCACAGCTACTTTCAGTAAATGCATCCATTAGAAATATCTTTTATTTCACGTAGAAAACAAAATATCAATGCTGTTTCAAATCAGAAACAATCGCTTTATTTGGGGGTGGGAGGGGGGAACAAGTGAAAGCTAATAATTACCTCAATTTTTACATCCTCATCCGGTTTCTTTCGGTAAAATGTGACACGTTCCTTCCATTCTGGCCGAGATGATTTGCTGCTCGTGCTTGTGCGGAACTCTTTTTTCTCGCACTTCAGGATGCAGTAAGCCTCCGCCTCTACAAACAACAGAAACAATGCACGTATATTGTGTGAGCCGAGCAATGGAACCGATCGGGTGACTAAAGGGGCAGCGCAATAAAATGGGTGTAGACGAGTGACTCAATATGGGCAGATGTATACTACTGGCGGAATTTGAACAGGTGTGTTCCATATATGGAATGTGAACAGGTGTGTCTGACTGACAGATGAAGGAATGCACCCCTTGATTTGACGGCAAACTGCTAAGATAGGAGATGGATGGACTCCTGGCACTGACAGCAGTGTCGGTACAGGTTTCGCGACAAACTTTAAAATGTGTCCTGCTTTATGAAGGTCTCTTAAGGCGGTCAGGTATAATGTGCTGCGCAGCTATGCTTAGGGTGTTTTAAACGCTTCTAGAATCAATCTCCAATTCTGTTCTTCGAGCCACTTCGCTCGTGCTACGGGAAACATATACCGTCTTGCTATTTGTAGGCCTACTGAGACGACTTTAGACAAAAGTCTACAAGATAAAAAGTTTAACAAAAGTAGGGAGGTAAAGAATTAAGTTTGTATGCAGACAGGCAGAACAAGCAGCGTTAAATTAAAATAACTTATTTAGCAGAGTGAGAAATATACATTTACAAGATTAAAGCCGGCCCATTTGACTAGGTAAGTATACTACCTGAAGTGCCATTCTCAATGGTGAAACCTTCAGCACTGGACACAGTAACGGAAGTAGCTGCCACTTTAGGATCCCTGAAACACTTGGGTGGACTTGGCTGTTCCTTGACCATTTCCCTGAAAAGGGTGTCTTAATAATGTACAATAACTATCAGTAAAAAAAATACATGTATTGGTAGCAACATATCTCACACACACACACACACACACACACACACACACACACACACACACACACACACACACACACACACACACACACACACACACACACACACACACACACGCACACACACACACACACGCCTGCAAACACAGATGTGTATGCGCAAATACGTGCACACTCGATTAAAAAAAATTAAACAGCCCTTACATCCTTGAATCAGAATGTAATTTCTAAAAATAAAACAAGCTCAGGACTCTTTTGCTAAAAGTCAGCCTAAAAAACATCATGGAAATATCTACACACGATGATTGAAAAAAGTCAAAATTAAAAGTATAGCTGACGCCGCGCATTCATTGTAAGAAATTTTAAAATTAGGTATAAGTGGATATTATCAGGTGGTTAAATACCTTATCAATTTAAAATTATTTTTATTTTAATCAATTTGAAATATAGACATCTTAATTTAATTTTGCTCGTAATAGAGAAAGTTGTTCTGTTCTCTTCATTTCGACTTCGTCAATAATGCAAAGTGAAAGTGACTCTTCTGCTCTTGCTTGGCAAAAATATTTAATTGAGAAATGAGACTGATTTCAATTATTAATCATACTTGGAAGCAGAGCCGTAATTAGCTATTTTTGCGCCCGAGGCTAGAATAGCAAATTGCGCTCCCGCTGAATAATTTTGTAGTAGTTAGTAAAGTTAACTAGCATTACTTTGTAAAACAGGAAAATACGTACATAACTAAATATTAAATAGTAAAGTAACTAGCATTACTTTGTAAAACAGGAAAATAAGTACATTACTAAAATAACTAGCATTACTTTGTAAAACAGGAAAATAAGTACATTACTAAAGTAACTAACATTACTTTGTAAAACAGGAAAATAAGTACATTACTAAAGTAACTATCATTACTTTGTAAAACAAGAAAATAAGTACATTACTAAAGTAACTAGCATTACTTTGTAAAACAGGAAAATAAGTACATTACTAAAGTAACTAACATTACTTTGTAAAACAGGAAAATAAGTACATTACTAAAGTAACTAGCATTACTTTGTAAAACAGGAAAATACATACATTATTAAATAATAAATGTAGTATAGGGATTTATTATACGATTTATTATAAAAAGCAATCATAAGACCTGCAACGAAAAACAAAATTTAGCTGACGAAAACAATCTGATTCGGTCTTGAAGAATAGTTTTCAATTTCAAAATTGTACTTTTCGCGCTTTTAATGAGGTAAATTCATCAATAATTGCAACATTTAATATTATTCGCTATTTCATTTTTTATTGACCAAATGGACATATTTGTTAATTTCTCCTGACAAGTGCTTGCTCTAAGGTAGTTTTCTATTGACCAAATGGACATATTTGTTAATTTCTCCTGACAAGTGCTTGCTCTATGGTAGTTTTCTATTGACCAAATGGACATATTTGTTAATTTCTCCTGACAAGTGCTTGCTCTATGGTAGTTTTCTATTGACCAAATGGACATATTTGTTAATTTCTCCTGACAAGTGCTTGCTCTATGGTAGTTTTCTATTGACCAAATGGACATATTTGTTAATTTCTCCTGACAAGTGCTTGCTCTAAGATAGTTTTTAATTAAATTTCTATTGACCAAATGGACATATTTGTTAATTTCTCCTGACAAGTGCTTGCTCTAAGGTAGTTTTTAATTAATTTCTCCTGACAAGTGCTTGCTCTAAGGTAGTTTTTAATTAAATTCCTATTGACCAAATGGACATATTTGTTAATTTCTCCTGACAAGTGCTTGCTCTAAGATAGTTTTTAATTATTCTGAGATTGCTGAAGCTTCTTTCGCAAGAAACCAGAGTTACTTTGAAGCAAAGAAATAATCTTAATGCAATTCTAAATTAGGATAAACGCGTATTGAATGTTTCATTAAAAATATAGGCCTAGGAATGACAGTAGTCAGCAGGCAGATGGCATCTTCCTGACCGAAGGCACTGACGTCATCATTCTACGTAAACTATTATATAGGTCAATAGTTCACAGACTCTCTGCAGCCAATGATATTACAGTTTCAAGTATGGTTGGCAAGAATTTATAAGTGACAAGGACGAAGAATCAGCAGAATGCATGGCCAAAGTACGATATTAGCTAACTATGCCGCCCGCAGTATCGAGAAGTAAAAGTGTCAGAGTGTGTAATGTGTATCTGTGTTTAACGGACGTCGACACAAATTGCCATTTTTTGCCCGTCGAGAAGTAAGAACATGCGAAGCAGAATCCTATCTGAATGTAATTTTTCATAAAATAAACATCTTTGAAAACCGATCCTTTTCTCTTTACTGCCCCCCCCCCCCCAGATTTGTGCGCCCGAGGCATGTGCCTCACTCACTTCGCCCTTATTACGGCACTGCTTAGAAGCTAAATTAATTTGTATTTAATGGAATTGACAGTCTAGCCAAAAAAAGCTTTAATATTAAATTTCCTATCTATTTTTTTACGCCTATTCCTATCTTGAAAATAGCGAAGACCGGAAGGATCGAGTTATTAAATGTCTGAAAGTAAGATGCGCTTAAAATTCCAACAGTTTCTCTTTAATTTGAAGGATAAAAAAGATAGGCCTACTGATATCCAAGTGATTGAAATGATGCTACGCTAATGTTTTTCATACCTTATACCAAGTGTTCCTGAAGTGTACAGCCTAAGGAGGTATTGACCTTCTTGACCTGGATCAAATGTAGAAGGCACGAGCAAGTAGCGTCCCTTTTTAACACTCATACGGCTCAGGATGCTGCGCGCTTGTACGAACTGACTTGCGTGAACACGCTCCATTCGATCGTGCATTCGATACTTCCGGTTTAGATCCGTCTAGAAATGGAGCAGTGGACTAAGGCTTGCTTTATGCAGGCAATGAATTTTGTATGTGTACAGAAAAACAAATGAACATACAACAATCTCTTTAACCTCTTTATTTATCTATCTATCCATCTATCTGATTGATGTATATCTGTCTGTTCATCCTTACTTTTGTCCCTTTATCCTTCCCTCCCTCCATCTTTCTAATATACATTTGCATGTTCGTCTATTCATCCATCGAACAGTCCCTCTGATGTCGGCCTCATCACGTTTATTATCTATATAATTTATCATTTGTATTGGAATGTATGCTAGTTTTAACCCGCTCCTTATGCCACTGTAAACGGAATTCTCGTGAAATCACTGCTTACTATAGTGTCCTGACTTCAAAGGTTCATTATGCATGTATTTATCTTCCCTCCCTTAAGTCTACTGTCTGAATAGAAAAACTATGAGCAGAACGCTCGTGGAACCTTAGTGATTGTGAATCCAATGCAGTAGTTTTCTCCCCTTGTGCGGTAGTTTGAGGACCGACGATCTTCCTGCTCCAGAGACACGAGTATTTCGTCTTCATCCTCCAGGACACTCAGCAGGTACTGTCCAGGAAAGGTAACAAAAATAAAATATCACAATATACACGGCAGGTACTGTCCAGGAAAGGTAACAAAAATAAAATATCACAATAAACACGGCAGGTACTGTTCAGGGGAGATAATAAAAATAAAATGTCACTGTATTTGGCAGGAACTGTGCAGGGGAATTTAATAAAAATAAAATATCACATTATACATGGCAGGTACTGTCCAGGAAAGGTAACAAAAATAAAATATCACAATATACACGGGAGGTACTGTTCAGGGGAGATAATAAAAATAAAACGTCACTGTATTTGGCAGGAACTGTGCAGGGGAATTTAATACAAATAAAATAGCACATTATACATGGCAGGTACTGTCCAGGGGAGGGAATACAAATAAAATTTTACATTACACACGGCAGGTACTGTCCAGGGGAGGGAATAAGAAACAAAACATCACATTATGAATGGCAGACTAACCAATTAAACAATCAACCAATAAATGCTCACATTTTCTTCTGAATTTAAGTTAGTTATCACAAGTCAACTTTTACAAATACAATGTACATGTATTGCACTAAACAAGAAAATATGGAAAGTTTCTGCAATCAATCAATCAATCAATCAATCAATCAAAATTATCATAAGAAAAAAATCAAGTATTTTGGTCTCTTGTTGCTGAAACCTTATGATATATAGAGCATTTTTACGAAAGGCTTCAGATGAAAATCAAAACAAGAAATACTTAAAGGAAAGAAAGAAAAATGATAATGAAGGACTCAGAAATGAGTCACAGAGAAAGCCTCAGTAAAGAAGAACGGTAAAATTGTAAAGATGAATAGATAAAACAGTACATGAAACAGCACATGTCAGAGAAACAAGCACTTGACTATGCAAGTAAACCAATGAATAATTTTTAATTAAAGAACCAACAACTTATATTCAAGTGTAATTCAGTAGAAAAAAAAGAGAAGAACAAAATAATCCCCACACGATTCTTTTAGAGGAACAAAAAACTTTAAGCGCACCTGGGGATTATTGAGAAACGTATTGTGATTTCCACACCCGCCAGCACGTCTTGGGCGTCGCCACTCTCCCATGTTTGCTATCTCCCGCCATGTTTTCTTGAGCGTGAAAAATGACGTGTTCATCATGTGACACACGTCAACTTGCGTAAAATTCCGACAGAAGTCATCAAAGGACATCCTAAGGAAAATTACAAATAAAACAAAACACGTAATACTGCGCCTCCAGACTAACAAATCTGTAATGGTGGTCAATTTTGTGCTGCAGACGACGGAATCCATTATGCAGCAAGGCTACCACTCATGGTGGGGTTATGTTTGCTAAATACTAATTACGAACTAGCATACCCATTAATACCTGTGACGAATAACGCTACCCAACGTTCCCTCTAATATTTCTCCTTGGAACTTGGAGCTTGGAACTTTTTCCTGTGTGCGTGGAACTGGCGGTTGTATGAGCTTGCTACAAAATCTTGTGCGCGGAATTTTGAAACTGCTGCGCGGCATTTTCTAAATTATCTGCGCGGCCGCGCAACCGCGCACCTTAGAGGGAACATTGGCACCACCTTGTTAATGGTTATGATTATTATTATTGATTAATCATCCATAACTAATTACAATGATGAGAATCTTAATTTATGTTATTAATAATTCTCCAGAGACACAATTTTCCTCTCTCACTTGGCGGATATGCGGGCGCTGTAAACGTTTTCTCTCTTCCACAACATTAAAGACAAACATTTACCGTCACACAATATTTGCATAGGTGGAAAACGTCTTACCAAAGGAGAAGATAATCTATATTTAGCAAGTCCCCATCCACCCACTTTCCTCTCCAACATATGGTATCAATATGCATAAGGTCAATAAATTCAACAATAAATTTATTAAATCAACAATCAAATATACATATAACAAATACAATGAAAACACATCAATATTTCCCTGAAACCATTTTTGAATAATTTTAATACATATAAGGTCTTGTATCCTAATACACAATTCAACAGATTAGTGTCAATGCAAATAACAGGAATGGAGTTATTAGAGATAACCGATAACAGTTTGTATGTAACCCTGTCCAGGCAAAGCTGCAATAGTCTTAACACACTTTTCATAACAAAATCACAAGTTTATTGTTCGCGTTATTAAAGTCAGTTCCACGTGTTTCCCTCACATGCTGTAGAACACTGGTGAGCCACTATTTTTTGGAGATTAATCTGGCACTCTGCCATATGAGCTCCCTCAAGCAGAACAACAATTGTAGCAATTTCCAATAACATCATTGTACCAGAATTTTCACAATGTAGTCAGCATACTTTGTCACCTTACATCAACAGAGTGTAGTGTATTCCTTACACTTACTCCTTGTGATTACCATGGTCATAGCGATTTATAAATCAGTAAACCAGGAGATTCAGGTAAAACAAGAAAAGGCTGCATATTCCCTGTAAAATACAATCAGGGAACAAATACTAAGTTTCCACTTTATTCGTCTTTAACTTTAATGGTGATATTCCAGTACAGAACTGCCTTGATATTAGTACTATGGTGATATACCAGTACAGCACTACCTTGATGTTCAAAGGTGATATCTCACTATAGCACTGCTTGATGTTAGTTCTATGTTGATATTCCAGTACAGCACCGCTCGATATTAGTACTATGTTGATGTCCCAGTACAGCACTGCCTTCCATACCTTCCTATGAATGGCCTGTTAAATTTGTCCTTGTGTAGCAAATTTATGACCGCCACGATATATTGCTGGGTGAAGTGTTTATTTCGTCTGAGAAAGTGCTGGTGTTTATCCAATCTAAAGAAGTGCTGTGTTTATTCCTTCTGAAGAAGTGCTGCCTTTATCCTTTCTGAAGAAGTGATGTGTTTACCCCTTCTGAAGAAGTGTTGTGTTATCTCTTTTGAAGAAGTGGTTGTGTTTATTCCTTCTGAAGTAGTGCTGTGTTTATTCCTTCTGAAGTAGTGCTGTGTTTATTCCTTCTGAAGAAGTGCTGCCTTTATCCTTTCTGAAGAAGTGCTGTGTTATCTCTTTTGAAGAAGTGGTTGTGTTTATTCCTTCTGAAGAAGTGCTGCCTTTATCCTTTCTGAAGAAGTGATGTGTTTACCCCTTCTGAGGAAGTGTTGTGTAACTATTTTGTCTCACGTGAATTTGGGACATTATATAATATTTATATTCTTATTACAAAGGAGAATATTATTTCTATTTCTCTGAAAGATTATTTTTGGTGTCAGTGCGTGTTTTCTGCATATTCTTATTTCATCAAACTCGGACTTATTCAGTGGAGCTAACAGAGGGGCTCTTCAAGAAATACGAAGGTGGTCGTGTTTGATTTATTTTTATTTTCAGCATTTTATTCAGAACTTAGTTTTTATAATAGGTATTGATAAAACTCTAACTTGCTGCTACATCGTAGCAACTAATATTGTGAAGGACATTATGCAGACGGATTGAACTTTCAAAATTTATTTCGTCTGATTTATTTAAATTTTTAATTAATGACACATTTTAGGATTAATATGTATTTGAATTGAAATTATTACGATATTCTATTCATTGAGCGAGATTGTGGTGGTGGGTTTCTTTGTTTTCTTTTTTTTTTTCATATTCACATATCTGTTGATAATATTTCGTGAGACTAGTGAGCAAGAGTCGTGGTGTACTTTTGTAAGAAGTTGTTAACTTCCTTTTAAACGAGCATACGTTCTGTTTGTAATGGAACGGTAACTCGCATGGGTTCCGGGGAAGGTGGGGGGTTGCAAATATAAATTTACCTATAAATCCAGCTCTGTGGTTTTGATATTCGTCTTTGGACCTAACTATGAGATCGTAAGTGTGAAGGCCGATATCTGGCATTCATCTGTGTCTGGTAGTTTGTCAGATATCGATCAGGTTAACATTATACATAACGGGTTTGATTTGATCCCTCTAGTACTAATTATTAATTATCTTGACTCATCATCCATAATATTAATATGTAATATAGATAATCAGTTAGTCAAGGTGGGAAGACCGTCACAGACAGACAGAGAGACAGAGAGAGAGAGATAGACAGACAGATAGAAAGATAGATAGATAGATAGACAGATATATATATATATAGATAGATAGATAGATAGATAGATAGATAGATAGATAGATAGATAGATAGATATACTGACCAGAATTCTCCGTTTTCATCAAACGTCAAACCAAGATCTTTCTTCTCCTTTTCACTGACTTTATTCCATTCCGGTGATCTGAACAAGCAGGTCAAAGGAATACATTGTACAGTACTTTCAATGAAATTTAAATCCGGATTTCAAGTTCGAATTAAAATAAGAAAATATATATTAACAGTAACATATAAATATCATGCACTAGTACTAGGTAGTCCCAACCAATTTTTCAAATTTGATTCAGAGTAAAATAAATGTGTTTACATAAGAGTATTACATGATATAAGGTTGCTTGCAAAATTCTAAGAGTTATCATGATGTAGTTTATGAAATATAATCATTTGAATATACAAGTTAGTCGTCATCAATTCACGAGATGGATAAATGCTATTTTTGTTACACTGTAAAACAAAGATAAGTTGTATTTTTACCAAAGGATGTTTCTTACATAGTTTTAAATTGTTTGAAATAGAGCAGGATTGTCGCAAGAAACTAGGAAAATGAGGATCAGAAGACATAGATCTTGCAATCATATAGCTGCTAAAATTAACTAAATAAATTCCAACACAAATAAAGAGCTATATTTAATGGAAGCAACACTAACTGACATAAACATAACAAGCATAAAAAACAAACCCAAAGCAACTTTCGAAATTTGCTGCAGCTCTAAATTTTCTAAAACACGACGAGAAAGGACTTTGCTGGAATTTGAAGCAGATGCTTTTTCGGTTACTTAACGAAATTCTTTTGCACTAAACCGCTACCAAAGCTACATGATATTTTAAATACTACTTTTGTAGACGAATGAATGTTCTCATCGCAATTTTCAGCGGGAAAATATTCAAATTCGATAGCAACCACGATTTCAAAATGAGCCAAGTTTTTAACTGATTACTAAAGCCTGAGTTTTAAAGTTATGCTACAACGACGCCAGCAAAAACATCCCCACAGTACTTCAACAACCTTTCTCATTACTACCATTACAGTTACTATCATCATGATTACCAGCTTCACTGTCATCGTTATTATAATCGAAATATCATCCAATTATATTCTTTCAAACCATAGAATATTATTCCTTTTTATTTATAGTTATTCTATTCCTGAAATAATTTTATTTTTGTAGCTATTGTGGCCAAGACACAGCAAGAACCGTACCCATCACTCCAGGCACCTCGCCATTCCATACCACCCCAAGGGTTGCGAAGTCGAACCATGTGAATTTTGTCCCTGTTGAAGAAGCTGAAGAGTCCTGTCCCCTTGAGATATATGTCACGTACGGCCGTGATGCTGTAGGCGTGGCCTTTGACTAGACCGCTGTTCAGGCGTACCTCCATCTCTGCTGCTGATCGGGCCTGCAGGACAAACGTGAGATACTTGAGTTAGGATCTGTAGGAATTACTTTGCGATGTTAGAAACAAGATCTGTGAATACAGAACTACACAGGATTTTGCAGGATCTTGGCAAGTAGACAAACATGGTTTCACCTGGGCCTGTAGGGCTAAATTAGCTGTTATAAACACGTGACATCATAAATGGATCGAAGACCTTAAGCCAAACAAGGGAAGTTAGGATTCAAATAAAGATCTATTTATGTACATGGAATGTTCAGGACTTGTAAGACAAAATGAGCTGCTGGGATTAAGGCCTCTAGGTAAATAACATATCACAAACAGGCTCGCAGCATGTATAGCTAAGTACATGGGATACAACAAAAAACGATCACACAGACATGTGATGCTGCCAACAGCGTAAGAGTATGTGGGCAAGAAGATATATTTTTTACAAGTAGGATTAAAGCCTATAGAGCTACACAAGATATGCAAGAAGACCTAGAGAAAGGACTGGAGCTGAAGAAAAAACCAAACATAAAATTCAGAAACAGGAACAGAGTCTGAAATACAAACATGGCATGTTACAAAAGGTTCATGACCTGAAAAAAAGATTTGAAATATAAAATGGTAACAACAGGGTCCGGGCCTTTAGAATAACCCGAGACTTACAAAAAAAAATCAGAGCTTAAGAACAAACATGACGTGGACGAACAAGATGAGAGTTTGTAGACAAAATCCCCCCCCCCCCAATTAGATGTACAAACAAGTTTAAGAACAAGTAGAGCTGTACAAACAGGATCCTAGCTTAAGAACAAGCAGGGCAGTACAAACAGGATCCAAGCTTAAGAACAAACAGAGCTGTACAAACAGGATCCAAGCTTAAGAACAAGCAGAGCTGTACAAACAGGATCCAAGCTTAAAAATAAGCAGAGATGTACAAACAGGATCCAAACTTAAGAACAAGCAGAGCTGTACAAACAGGATCCAAGCTTAAGAACAAGCACGAGATGTATAAACATGATCCAAACTTAAGAACAAGCAGAGCTGTACAAACATATAAGCTTAAGAACAAGCAGAGCTGTACAAACAGGATCCAAGCTTAAAAACAAGCAGAGCTGTACAAACAGGATCCAAACTTAAGAACAAGCAGAGCTGTACAAACAGGATCCAAGCTTAAGAACAAGCACGAGATGTATAAACATGATCCAAACTTAAGAACAAGCACGAGATGTATAAACATGATCCAAACTTAAGAACAAGCAGAGCTGTACAAACAAGATCCAAGCTTAAGAACAAGCACGAGATGTATAAACAAGATCCAAGCTTAAGAACAAGCACGAGACCTACAATCGAAATAAGGGCATTTAGAATAGCTTGAGAGCACTGTATGACAAATATGAGAGGAGTAAGCAAAATCATGGCCTGTAAAACATACATTAAATTTACAAACAAGATCTCTTTAATATGCAGCTCAAACAGGAGATGTGCAGACATAATCTCTTGAAAAGGTATTCCAAATTATATTCAATAGTATACTCAGGCAGTGAACAATTTTAATTCGCAATGCATGGAATATACGCATTCTTCCATCTCGTCCGTTCATAGGCTAATGGAAACTCCATACTGTATATAAAAATAATCTCAAACTGTCCCGAATTTGTTTGATGACCTTAATTTTGCCATACGTCCATGGAGAATCACTGCCCTATAGCCCAACAGGTGAGCGCTTTCCTGTAGCTCATATCACAAACACAGAGATCTAATTATTGTTCAATAATTATAAAAATCTGTAAGTAGTCACCATCAATTTAAACATAATCTATTTATTTATCAACAATACCTCTTTGGTTTAAATTAATGATTATAATATATATAAATAAAAGCTCAAATCAAAAACATATTAACTCGCACTTGTAA
The DNA here is from genome assembly GCA_028829895.1 of Sinotaia quadrata. Classification (NCBI taxonomy): domain Eukaryota; kingdom Metazoa; phylum Mollusca; class Gastropoda; order Architaenioglossa; family Viviparidae; genus Sinotaia; species Sinotaia quadrata. Next base: position 112,211,716 of record CM054177.1, on the reverse strand, counting down.
GCCTTGCCATACATGTTAACTGTTTCAGTATTTGTAAAACCCTGTCCTGCTGGATATAAAACTATTAAATTTCATCTAGACAATGTCTGCCATCAGCGGTTGTGGGATCTTGTCAATTTTGGATTAAAAACATGTTAACTCGCACGTGAGCAATGCAGGTTAACCGTTATCATTTTTATAAAATCTGTCTCCTTCCAGTAGGTTCTGATAATTGTAATAATAACCGCCAAGTGAAGTGTATATCGAAATATATAGATCTACCATTCAGAGATTGCCGCAGTTTTTTTTTGTTCTTTTCTAAACAAAATATTACTTGGCGAATGAACTATGTATAGCGTATTTTTGTCCGTTATAAGGATATATTTATGTAGTACAGACAGACGATTTTTAAACTGCAACTTTATTAATCACGTTTCACCGTTCAATAAATTATGGGGTCCAACCTAGGTGAGTTCTAAAATATTGCAAGTGATAAATGAATAATAAATGCTGAAATAATGCAGTAACTGTGGTCAGTTTGGAGTTGAAATATCAAATCTTTAAGACCTGAGCTATGGATTTTTCTCAGTTTTAGTAGTTACGCAAATCATCTAGTGTATCCGTAACGGCGCTTAAAGAAGGCAAATATTACATATCCAGCGGAACTACTAACAAGTTAGTGCATTAATATACTATCTCATTTTGGCATTTTAGCTACAGTATCTATTTTGACACTTAGCTACAGTATATAATTTTGGCACTTTAGTTACAGTATCTCTTTTTGGCACTTAGGTTGTAATATATACTTTTTTGTCACTTTAGTTACACTGTTACAGTATCTCATTTTGGCACTTTAGTTACAGTATCTCATTTTGGCACTTTAGTTACAGTATCTCATTTTGGCACTTTAGTTACAGTATCTCATTTTGGCACTTTAGTTACAGTATCTCATTTTGGCACTTTAGTTACAGTATCTCATTTTGGCACTTTAGTTACAGTATCTCATTTTGGCACTTTAGTTGTAATATATACTTTATACTTTTTGTCACTTTAGTTACAGAATCTCATTTTGTCACTTTAGTTACAGTATATAATTTTGGCACTTTAGTTATAGTATGTCATTTTGGCATTTAGTCACAGTACATCATTTTGTTACTTTAGTTAAATTGTCATTTTGTCATTACCTACAGTGAGTCTGTTGAGGATGATGGCCGTTTTCCGATTTCGTGGCCTGACTGCGTGATGCGCCGCTGTGGGAGGTTGGAATTGATGTGGAGAACAGAAGTATGAATGTCAGGCTGATTGTCGCTCTCTCCATTACAAGCGACATTTTGCTGTCTGGACGTCAAAAGCAGTGAGTAGTCCTGTGAATCTGTGGGTCATTCTCCTGTTGGACGAATGGATGAATTGCAAATTTGTCGTCTTGTTTTTCTCAACTCTGCTCTTTTATATTGCTGTTGTTGTTGCCTTTGGTGTTAATTTTGTTTGGACTGTCCCAGGTAGTTTCCGATGGACTTTTTATTTGCAATCTTAAGACGAGGGAGCGGTGCCCAGCTTAGATGGCCCAGGATTAATTCGATCGTATCCGCAATGGGGCGTTTGAAATATTCCGATAACTGATATTGATGTCATGGGGGTTTTTTTGCTCTCTACTTCTTTGTTGGTGGTAACGCTGTTTTTGATGTTTTGTTTCGTCTCTTTATTTTTTTCCCTTCTTGCTCTGTTGTTGCTGACTGTCAATTTCATTGCTGATTTTTAGTGGTTGATATGTGGAGATGGACGTATGTGTGGCTTTCTCGGCTCACGTTCTTTTGTACTTTTCGAGTAGACACTGGTGGTGCTGGGTAGAATTTTTTGATGGGGGTGGGGTGGGGTGGATGGAGTGGGGGTTAAACTAGTTTTAAGTGCCATTGTGTCTGTTGTTTCTTTGTCTGAAAGCGATTCTAGTAAATATTTTAGAGAAATGGAGCCTAAAACACCTTAGTGAGATTTCAATAATTGTACCAACAGCGATTTTCAAATTCTGTTGATGTAGTCTTTTTCTTTTGCTAGTAGTCTGGTGTTCGCTTGTCCCTCATTGTATTCTTTGCTGTCTGAGTTTTAGCTATGCTGAATTTTTCTGCTGGCATGTGTGTATAAAAGATTTGTCTTTTTAGGTTTCACTTGTGTTGTTTCAGCCTCAGTAGTGGTGATTTTCTTTACTCGTGAAAACGCGTATGTTGTTTCAGTGATGGTTGTTTAAGTGAAATTACTCTGCTCTTGGTGCAGTTTTCCATTGTAAGCGAGTATTCAATCCCACAATTGCTGTTTTCGTTCTTTCATGTTTGGGAAGAATTATTTGTTTTTCTCATGGTAGTTTCTGCCTGCATTAGCGTAGATGTGAAAATTGTGACTTCCTTAGCCTTTGTTTCTAACATTTTCGTGACTGTCATTACGTAGTTCCCGCAATATTCACAACTACGGTAGTTTTCTCTCCTAGTCCCCCAAATAGCTGGTCTACTTTTGGACTCCCTGACTTCAAGGGAATGTTCTGAGAAAAAGATCATGGTTCAAGATGGCTTTTTTCCAACCCTTGTTATTCTCTGGGTTTCGTTAAAGCTGCTCTGAAAAGGGGATTGCATTTTGATTAATTTTTCTAGCGCTGCTGCTCGAATTGACACTCGTGTATTGGGCATCTCGTGTACAGTTCATCTAGGTTGGCCAATGATGTCTCGCTCTCTAGTGGGCTGACAGGCTAGCAAACAAAACAGTGTGCATAGTCATCAGCTGAATGGGTTTGTGAAAAGGTTCCTTCATTACATCACTTAGAGCTACAATACGTGGAACATTACGCCACTTGAACTATATTGCGTCATTTGAGCTACATTACTTCGAACTACACAACGTCACTTGAACTACATTACGTCACTAGAGCTATATTACGTCGAGCTATATTATATCCACTTGAGATACATTGTTACTTGAACTGCATTATGTTACATGTTATATCATTTGAACTACACAAAAAGTCATGTAGCATTTCATTAAAATTAACATATGTAATTATTGTCTGTGTGTATTATATATTATTAGGAATATACACAATGCGGTAATCGTAGCTCCATTACAAAATGTTATAACCAAGTGTCTAAATGCATGGGTTGAGAAGACAGTTCATACAATTATAGGAAAACCTTTACTGTTTTAGTTATGATATAAGCACGGACAAACACAGTGTCTTTTACTGCAAACATAAAATATGATGCTTTAAACAGTAACAAATAACACTTGATAAATAAACTGAATATAACATTAAGCAACCTGTACTATTTTAATGACACGTCAATTTTGTTTAAAATTCACAATACAATGACATCTGATGTCCTTGTCAAGCAAACACAGACTGTAGGCAATGTTATTTATTTTACTGAGAGGATAAGCTGAATGTGAGAGTTGGCAATGTCAATTATTTTACTGATAAAATAAACACATACAAAACAAGTAATACAGAATGCTTTAAAGAGAGTGAAATCAGACACTAGTGATGGATAAACATAGAGACAATGTTAATAAACCATATACAATAACAGAGAATGCAAAATCAATTCTCTACTTATAAGACAAACCATATACAGTTTAATACATAGATGATGTCAGTTACTTTACTGTTATGTACACGCCAAAAGATAAATTCTAATACATACAGGACAATACATAAATGACAGAACAGCATTGTTAGTTAGTGGACTAAAATGGGACACCATAGAATTGCATCAGAGTTACTCTATTATTATTTTACTAACAGGATAAAAAAAAAAATGAACACAACAGTAGATTGAGTCACAGCTTGCATCTGACAGGACGCATATATGACCATGAAAAAAGGAAATAATGCAATATCAGCTTTACACATAACAATTCTGTACTCACTATGACATGTTGCTCACATTTTCTTGCTTTCATTAAGTCATTCAAAGATAAAAATATCTCAATCCATAATAACATTTTACAGTTAATAATAATAATTTAAATAGTAATAATAGTTTTAACTTTATTACTTCAAACCACTATAAAAGTAGTAATTTCAACTTGAAGCTCTCTAACTCTGACATTTTAATTAGACTTAGCTTCAAGCTTTCCAACTCACCAGCTATATGTAATTCCTAGATGAGCTTGTCACTGCTCTGGCCACTGAAAAGTATACCTAAAGTATCAGTGTTGGTACTAGAGAACCATGTTCCTCAGCTAGTGTATGCTCAGATCATATACAAGAAGTGTCATCCAGAGTAAGCTGAAACATGGACAACAGATGGTAGAATACTTAAACAGGCGAGCTAGAGAAAGTCAAAATTAGACTGCCCTTTGGACCTACACAGGCATCTCCTATAGCGAGTCATTGTCTCCTACAGTTTCTATCACAGACTGAAATTATGAGTTTGAGGGATAGTGGGATTTCCTGGATTTTATAATTCAGTGATTAATTGTCAGCAAAGCCTGGCAAATTGGTACCTGTTGACTGGCCCATGCTAAAGAAAGACTGCTCACTCATCCGGAACCTCTAAATTTTACATGGGTTGAACAGGTAAGGAAAGACAGTTTATTTATACTATTACACTTACACATTTTGTTGGTAAACATCAAGAAAGATGTCAAACCATGCTTTATACAAGGAGACCAGAGTCAACACGCCAATACTGCCATTAGATGATGGGATATATTTCTCTTTGTCATCTAAGTGAAGAGCTAAGTTAAACAGAACACTCAAAAGGGCATTAGCATTGCTATTACTATGTGCACAATAGTCCTTCTTTTATAGTGATAACTGCACCCTAATCTACCTAGACATTTAGTTCATTGTTTCTATTTTATTTAACTTCAAATTTATTAAATTCTTTTAAAATTATAATTCTTGATCTGCATCTTATCCTGTCAATATATCTGTAATAGGAACCATATTTACCAAGAGAGTTGGGGCAGGGGTTGGCTTAGAGCAACCTGATTGTCATATGTTTAGCATATACTAAATTAATGGTTCATGATGCAATATACCCATTGTACATCCTTTTATTCATTTCTTGAATATGGTTGCATGTGACTGGGGAATGGAGTTAAGTTTTCCAGCAAGCAGGGAGGAACAAATTAAAATAACATTGTATTCTTTCTCTCTTCCTCCATTTACACAATACCAAATGCCACACTCACTTGTATAGATGCACACATTAATGACTGATTGTTGTAGGCTTTGAACAGGATGCTGAACAGGCGCATGCGCTGTTCTTCTGATCGGAAGTCTGCAACTTCCAACCCTTCTCCAACGCCTCCAGTCATATCTACCATAGCATCGCGTGCCTTTCCAGCAGTCAGAGCTTCATAGCAACCAAACAGCCTGAAAAGGAAGTGTCAATATTAGGAGACGCCTCCTATAGATGTCTTTACAACACTATGTCATTCGACTGCACATCATTAATGTACAAGAACATTCAGTGATTATCGTAAGTAATGCATGCTTGTACTTAAGAAGGGAGAATTGGTGCAATTTATGGGGCTACACTAATTGCAATTTATGGGGCTACACTAATTACAATTTATGGGGTTACACTAACACATGCATGACACTCCAATTGCAGATGTAATATTAATGTGAAGATTTTTACAAGAGTATTTATAATTGACCTTTCTATTTAAAACCAGTAAATTCGGTCATCTTTATGTCATTGACAGATTTTTCCTATAATGCATACATAACAAGTATGTACATTCCTAACCTGCATATAGATTTCATGAGAACATTTTGGACACGTCTCTAAACAAATCTGATTCAGTACACTATCTATCTATCTATCTATCTATCTATCTATCTATCTAACTACCTGTCTGTCTGTCTATCTACGTGTGTGTGTGTGTGTGTGTATGTGTGTGTGTGTGTGTGTGTGTGTGTGTGTGTGTGTGTGTGTGTGTGTGTGTGTGTGTGTGTGTGTGTGTGTGTTGTGTATCTATCTGTCTATCTCGAGGACTACCTGTACAGAACACATATAATATAAGACTGACTGCTTTTCGTAAAGTTTCAGAACATGTGACCACTGAGATTGGTAATTTTATGAACACTACATGCGGTCACACTCCTGCCCACTTGCATTTCACAGCGTCATACACAATGTGTAGCATGCCTTTTCACTATCATAGCTACACAAACATTATACAGCATGCCTTTTCACTAACATAGTTACACAAACATTATACAGCATGCGGTGAATACAACTTTAATTTCACTAATGTTCTACAATATGTGTCGACAAACATTTAACTTCACAAACACAACAAATAAGCATATATTTGGTAAATTGTTTCAACATCTTAAATTATTTCAGTAGCTTGGTAAACTATTGCAACTGCTTAATATATTATTTTATCTACTTGGCAAATTACTTTATCTGTTTGGTAAATTATTTTAAATGCTTTGGTACATTACGCCTCGGACTGTGCACACGGCCCCACATACAAAGTGACTGTTAACAAATAACTTGAGACATTGTAAATAAGTAGAAGACGACAATTCGTAAAGAGAAAGGATCGTATGAACCTGGGAAATTAATTAAATAATTCGTCTGACTGTCCATTAGTGGAGTGGTTTAGCAGACCAGGTTTTCACATCACCATAAGAATAGGAAGCAGCGGGAAAAGATGGCGACGAGGTGGGGAATGAAAACCAACAACTGCTTACTTCGCGTAAGCTTTCTCCAGCAAGGCGGACCAAAACTCGTTCCTTGACTTTGAGTGCGTGAAGATCAGATGACCGTTGCGGGTGGGCAAGTAGTCATCAATAACCACGTCAACCCATCGTCCACATCGCCAGAACTTGAAGTGGAAGATACCGACATATTTATTACTTGACGACCACTCTTGGGACTTGTAGTCTGGCACCACCTAATGATAAGCAGCACCAAAATAAATAAATAAATAAGCATAAATAAAGAGAAATAAAAGGGATTATTTTTGTGGTTAATTTCATTGAACGAATGCTAACATTTCATTAGGTGACCATTAAAATTCATTGACTGCATTGAATTGACAGTTGAAATTAATCAGCTGATTGTTGAAATTCATTGGTGTATTGTTAAAAGTTATGAAATTACGTTAAAGTTCATTGATTAATTATCGCAATTTACTGACTCACCATCTAAATTCATTTGCTGACTGTTACGTTTCAATGATTCACTGTTAACATTCATTAATTAGCTATGACTATTCAACGGCTGACTATTAGCATTCATTAACTTACTTTTAAAATTAATTAACTCACTGTTAAAATTCATTCATTACCTACGGACAGTTCAGTGACTGCATTCATTGCCTGAATATTAAAATTCACTGACTCAAATGTTAAAATTCATTCATTACCTATGGACAGTTCAGTGACTGACTATTAGCATTCGTTGGATGACTATTAAAATTCACTGACTCACTGTTAAAATTCATTGATCAACTACGACAATTCAATTAGCTAAATGTTAAAATCAAAAGGCTTATTGTATAAACTTAACTGATGATTGTGAAATTCATTAATTCAGCGTTTCCATTCACTGAAATCTAAAGTTCCCTGACTAACTGTGGACAAGCAATAGATTACCATTGTCTAAAGGCCTGAGCTTTATAAGTGCTTGTTTACTATTTTCCAACAGGCCAAATTTAAACAAAAGTGAAAGCTTTGATGTTCCAAATACTTGCATTTATAACTCAGATTACCATTTCCAAAGACTTGAATTCTAGAAGTAACAGATTATCATTTTCAAAGACTTGCATTTATAATTCGGATTATCATTTCCAAATCTTGAATTTTATAAGTAGCAGATTACCATTTCCAAAGACTTGCATTTATAATTCTGATTACCATTTCGAAGACTTGACCCGTATAAGTTACACATTACCATTTTAAAGACTTGACCTGTATAATAACAAATTACCACTTCCAAGGTCAGACTTGTATAAGTAACAAATTACCATTTTCAAAGACTTGATCCGTATAATTAACAAATTACCATTTTCAAAGACTTGACATGTATATATAACAAATTACCATTTCGGTCTGACCTGTATGTGATGGGCTTTCATTTCTCAAAGGTCTGAATTTATGACAGATTATTTTTTCAAAAGGACCAAATATTGCCTGCCAGAACAATAAACGTGATTTAAGTTCCGCATCATGAAAGAATTTCGTCCCCCTCTCCCCCCCCCCCATATATCATATTTTATTTGCAGAACACCACTCTCTATGTGTGAATCTAAATGTCTCGTTCAGGAACCATTACCCGTTTCCACAATCCAGAGTCTTCTGCGATGCAGGCGCATGCTGCCACAAACCAGCAGTTTCCCAGACTGCCTTGCGAAAAATCATCTGCGCTGGCTTTGTCTAAGAAAAACCGAGGTTCAGATGCAATATCCTGTTTACGAAGAAATAAATAAAAGAGTGCAGGTGAGTCAGTTTCCTCAGAGGTGAGTCAGTCGAGTTGCAAGCTTGTCAGTAGTTTTACAGTGAGGCAGTTTCCTCACAGGTGAGTCAGTAGCATTGCAAGTTGGTCAGATGTTTTACAGGTGAGTCAGTTTCCTTACTGATGAATCAGTAGCGTTACAAACTGTTCAGTAGTTTTACAAGTAAGTCATTTTCCTTACAGATGAAACATAGCCTTACAAGTAGGTCCATAGTTTACATGTATGTCAGTTTCCTTACAGATGAAACATAGCCTTACAAGTAGGTCCATAGTTTACATGTATGTCAGTTCATTTACAAATGAGTCAGAAGCCTTACAAGTGGGTCAGTAGTTGTAGGTGAGTCAATATTTTTACACGTGGGGGGCAGTAATTTAACGAATGGGGCTGAAGTTTTACAAGTCAGCGAGTCAGTAGCTTGACAAATGATCAGTAATTTTATAAGTCAGTTCTATAAAGGAGTCAATAATTTTACAACTAACTCAGAAGTTTTACTAAAGAGTCAATACAAGCGGATCCCTAATTAGATAGGCGAGTCAGACGTTTGACAGGCTAAGTCAGTAGCCATAGATGTGAGTCACTTGAATAGAAAAGTTATAAAGTTTGACAGGCTAAGAGTAGCCATAGATGTGAGTCACTTGAATAGAAAAGTTATAAAGTTTGACAGGCTAAGTCAGTAGCCATAGATGTGAGTCACTTGAATAGAAAAGTTATAAAGTTTGACAGGCTAAGTCAGTAGCCATAGATGTGAGTCACTTGTATAGAAAAGTTATAAAGTTTGACAGTTTAAATCAGTAGCCATAGATGTGAGTCACTTGTATAGAAAAGTTATAAAGTTTGACAGTTTAAATCAGCAGCCGTAGAGGTGAGTCACTTGTATAGAAAAGTTATAAAGTTTGACAGTTTAAATCAGCAGCCGTAGAGGTGAGTCACTTGAATAGAAAAGCCAGCTGATTTACAAGCTCGTGAACAGTTTTACAAATGTGTCAGTATTGTAATAGGTGAATCAGTAGCATTACAAGTCAAATCAGTAGCCTTAAAGGTTGCCTTAATGTTTAAATGAATCAGTAATCGATCATATGAAAACGATCATTAGTTTTACCGGTAAAAGTTAAGTTAAACGGTAAGTTAGAAGTGTAATACTTAATTTAACAGAACTCGGATCAGTACTTTATAAAGTAGTTAGTACCGATAAAAGCACAAACACGATTCTAAGAATGCTTACTAATATATTTATTAATACATTACAATCAAAACTACAACCACTCACTCCATTAGAAAAATAAAGAATTTAGTAAATATATTGTATTCGGTGTACGAATACAGAGGCATACGGGCTGATATACACTTATAATTTGAATGCATGCATTTGTCATTTGTGCTTTGTGTGTGTGTGTGTGTGTGTGTGTGTGTGTGTGTGTGTGTGTGTGTGTGTGTATGTGTGTGTGTATGTGTGTGTGTGTATGTGTGTGTGTGTGTATGTTTGTGTGTGTGTGTGTGTGTGTGTGTGTGTGTGTGGTGTGTGTGTGTGTGTGTATGTATGTGTATGCGAGAGAGAGAGAAAGAGAGAGAGGGCACTACGATTAGATATACGGAAATAAACACTAAACACACCAAAATAGACACACATACATACATACATACTCTCAAACACAGTACATACACATTTACAAATATAGTTCTTAGAAATATCAAGACAGATGCATACATAGTTCAGTTCTGTACAGGAAAATAGGCACCCATATACACGTATATGCCCCAAATACACCCACCCCCTACACACACGCGCACGCACACACTTTGCCGAGCGATGAAAGGACACAGAATATCTACATACACCACCACATCCACCTGGTATGCACTTGTGGTGCAGTTCTATTTGTATTGTCATCACGAGAGATTGCCAGGGTTGGCCACAAGCCCAGAACTACGAGAGATTTCGATATACCCAAGTTCTACCAAACCGCTACGGTATTGTCTTAAGATGCATTTTGCAAGTGTCATCTTCAACATCATCAAAAAGCTACTCGCACTAAGATACGGAGAAAGAGGTGTTAGTGGCTGAAACGAGACAGCATAACTGGACACATCTAGCATAAAAACTATGTTTTGTTTTTTATTTCCATAATTTGGTGTACTGCCAATCAGGTTTGTAGAAAGAGGTATTAGTGTGTTCCACAACACGCACAGATAATATAAATCACCATACACAGACATAAAAGAATTACAAACACACACACACGTACCAGTGGAGCAAAATTCCTCTTTGACAATGGTCAGTACAAGTTAACTGTAATATAAGTTTCAAGCAAAGAAATATCACTCTGTAAAAACACGACGACGAAGATGGCACTGCTGTAAACAGACCACTCTTTCAGTATAATCTGTATAGAACTATAGATGGCGTTCCCTTCCCATACCCCCTTTTCATTTCCGCTTTAAATTCATCCTGGTTGACGTGAGTTGTTTGCCCATAGGGAAAACCCTGGCGTGCGCAAGAAGTTCACTGAGTAATATGATCTTGTAGTGAAAAGGCTTATAAGTATTAGTATTTATATGTGTTGAGAGCATAGAATTAAGCGCTTTAGCATTTCGATTAAGAGCGTGTTGAGACATACGTGTTTGTATTCAGTATACTGAGAGCATAGAGTTACACGTATTAATATCTGTATTCAATGTATTGAGAACATAGAGTTATACGTATTAATATTTGTATTCAATGTATTCAGAACATAGAGTTATACGTGTTAATATTTGTATTCAATGTATTCAGAACATAGAGTTATACGTATTAATATCTGTATTCAATGTATTCAGAACATAGAGTTATACATTTTAATATTTGTGTTTTGAGACCAAGGAGTTTTGCATGTTAATATTATGTGTGTTCTGCACTTGGAGTATGTGTATTTATACGTTCTACTGTATATATCCAAGCACACAAAACAGAAATGGGTATGTTGGCATACCGTTTGTGTATGTGTCTCAGTGGTATGCGACTGTATGATATTCTCCCTCTCACAGTACATAAAGCATTTAAAAAACAAAACATATTAACTCATTCACACTTACCTGTGGACGTTTCCATACAATATCAGCTGGCGGCTGCCTAGAGAAAAACAGCGATGAACCTGTAGGAGGAAACTCTCCATCGACGAACAGCTTCTTTTTGCTTATACATCGCCGCCGCAGCTTGGAATAGATCTGACCTTTGAACGGTTCAGCTCTGCCACTCGTAGACATCTGTAACGTATGAAGGGGAGATAACTGAGTTACTAAGGGCTTAAAACTTCCCCAGACCGGAAAAAAAACTATCGTGCTAGTTGAACATTCACTTAGAATCTTAGATGTTTGTTTTCTTTTAGCTGCGTGACACTCTACCCATTTCAAATTAAAAAGAAATGTGTCGGTTTTCTCACCGCTTCTTTGTCAGTTTTAAGAACGCTCACGCTAGGGCGTTTTACGAGCGGCCGTAAACGCGTTTGATGAGCTCCCTTGGCCGACAGGAAAGAAGTAAGTTTTAATCTTTTGTTTGGGCGTTTGCGAAACACTTAGCTAATGAGGAGAAACACTGAACGTCCTTGACCGAAAGCTATTCCCAATTTCCGACATGATTTTTCTAGCTGCACAATGGTTCTTACACTTGGGGATTATGCTGTTTCTTGCAGTATGTCTGGAGAAACTTGTTGAAAAACTATTGAAATCATGTGCATTACCAGAGCGCCTGTATGCAATGACACAGTAAAATAAAAGTAATTAAACTTTGTGCATGATTGGCTGCGACTTAACGACAACTAACATGACCTTGAATACAGTCGCCTTGTCCAATTTGTCGTAGTCTCCATTAAAATCAAAGACTATATTATCAGAGCATGTATAAATGTTTCTTGTCACTAGAAAAAAAATAGCAACCTCTCTCTCCCTCACACACACTCATGCATACATTGACACACAAATACATGCTATCACAGACACGGTAACTTAAAAAGTGTAATGCATATTTATATTCAATATTTATCTGGTTGGACTCGTGAGTAAACAACTAGTCACAAATTAGCGTGTACAAGTATTATTGTCAATGAGTGGATCTGTTAAATCTTTCAAAACAACCAATGTATTATTTGCAAAAGATAACAATATATCCTAGTGTCTTCTCCCCACCCAGCAATTAGGATATGACTTTCTCTTTCTTACCACTTTCCTTTTATGTTTAATACAGTGCTTATTATAACTCTCTTTAATTTCTAATTTAAAAATATAGCAAAAGTATCATTGTTTTGTTTATTTTTAAATGTTATCCTTAATCGTTCTTCCTCTCTGTCTGTCTCTCTCTCTCACTCTCCTTCTGTGATGTCATCGCCACTTAGTTAATGGTTATGATTAATATTATTATGTAATGACTCATAACTAATTATAAGTGATGAGAATCTTAATTTATGTTATTAATAATTCTCCAGAAGACACCACTCGTCTCTCTCATTTGGTGGATATGCAGAAGCTGTAAACGTTTTCTCTCTTCCACAACATTAAAACATTTACCATCACACAATATTTCCGTAGGTACAAACTTCTTACCAAAAGAGCAGATAAATCTGTCTTTAATCTATATTTATCGAGCCCCCATCCAACCACTTTCTTCTCCAACAAAAGGTTATTAATATGTGTAAGAAGGTCAATAAATTTATCAATACATTTATTAAATCAACAATCAAATATACAACATATGAATATAAGAAAAAGAGTGTTGACATTTACATCACTTTACAACAATGTTCAATTAACGCTGGACAATCATTTAGTTTATCCTAGCATAGACATAAGCAGTCAATTAATCTAAATATATAATCAAGTTTATAAATGTCATCAAGGAAATGAGAGTAGAGTTCCAGAGAAATAATTATAGTAACTGCACATAACCTGTTGAAAGATGGTGGCTGTTGCTGGCATGTGTTTCACAATCATGCAGTTGGCAACAAGTCACTGCCTTTCATATTTAGGCGAGATCCAATGTGTCCTTTCTAGAGGCATGTTACACAACTGTTCAAGAATCTTTGATACACTCTCCAAACATGCCATAGAGATTGTCCTGAATTTCACATGCGTTGTCAAGCATATCAGGAGGAATATTCTTGATTTTTCATGCGTGTTTGCTCAACACACCATGAGGAACATTCAAAATAATCTTTATGAATTCTCGAGAATAAACTCAAGCTACAAATTCCGCCGTATTGGTACTCGAATGGAATTCACTTGAATCAACTCACAGCAACACATTTTACTGATAAGTTGACAACAATGCTGGATTCACACAACAACATAATCTAGTAGAGCACAGTAGCCACCGTAGTATGACGTGACAAAAGTAAAACAAAAAAAAGGCTTGCCTTTGTCAAATGAAGTCAAGCACTAAATTTCAGGCATATTTCATCTCTAAAACTCCCTTCCTTTACATACATTCTTAATTTAGAAATCCTGCAACCATTTCGTTAGCCCAGTACTACACAGTGTAAGAAATATAGCAACAATCAAAATTCACAAGTATAATGTACAACACAATTAAATTAGTGAACATAGAAATAACGGTTCATTACATAAACATTCTCAAATTCAATAGCAAACATATATGAAGTAATCTAAGTCCATTCTTTCTTTATCAGTCAGTTAACATATCATAAGCTAATGATCGCATTTATGACCAGACTCCAGTTATGTTCAAATTCAAAGTGATTAGAATAGAGTACTTCTTCAACAAAGAAACTTCCAGTAAAACCCCACTGGATATTTTTTTTATGAACAAATGTGAGACTATTAGTCAGAAAAATTACTCATCCATTTGGAAGTGGTCTGGGTTGAATCATCAAGAGAATGGAGTTACTTACTTCCAACTTTGCCACTTACAAAAAACACCATCGTAAGGTGAGCTCAAGGCCGGGTCACTTTGACAATTTAACAGTTCATATAACAATTAAGTCTAGAAATAGGGATTGGCAAATTTACTACGACACACTGTCTATCTATCTATCTATCTATCTATCTATCTATCTATCTATCTATCTATCTATCTATCTATCTATCTATCCATTCATCCATCCATCCATCCATCCATCTATCTATCTATGACCAATAGAAGGCAAGACTGCAATTAATTATGCTAATAATTGTTTTGTACAATTATGCCCAGAAAATATAAACTACGAGGAGCAGAAATAAACAGTCCTCCCTCAATCCATGCAGCGTTCTCGAGCAATTGGAAGTGGACTCATATCTATTTATCTTCTCAGCCTCACTCTCATCCTATCAAACCCATTGTACTGGAATGATATGCGCAAACCGACATCCAGGCTTTTGCCTGATCATTCAGGGAAATATGCAAATGATCCACGATCTTGCCTTACGCTTGCCTACTTTTACTCACAAACGGGTCACGTGATCTCAGATGTAGACAAGCAAATGCGCCTTATAGTACTGATACTTATAGCAAACGTGTCTTTGGAATGTAGACAATATTCCGAATTTGTCTGAGCTCATTGACTGCTTTTGCCTGATGGTGGCTCGAGAACTGTACCAAGCAGCAGAGCAGTTCCTGGAGAAAGAACTTTTTCCTGAAAAAATTCCACAAGCAACGGAGCTATTTAATTGCATGCAGGTGGAATCAATGCGGCGTGAAGAGTAGCGATTTTTTCATTCGGACTTGTGGGCAGACAACCATTTACACATGGAATTTTAATTTAAAAAAACAAGTTAAACGGGTAATATAGGCTTAGAGAGCGACCCATTGCTGCCTTAGCTTATATCACGGTGAGAAAGGCTTCAATAACAACGATAATAAATTATTGTAATATTACTACTACTACTACTACTACTACTAATCATAATGATAAGAAGTAGAGGGAGAAGAGGAAGAAGAATGAATGTGTCTCATTAAACAAAATTACAACAAACGTAACTCTTACAATCCATAATTATTAAAGAACTGTATAATTAGATTAAAAACAAATACAAGTGTTTCGTATAATCATATGTGAATGACGTTTTCAACTTTAAATAGATATCAAGTTGTGGGGGGGGGGGAGGGAGAGGAAGGTATCTATGTCACGAGAACAACAAGGAGAAGTAATGAAACCACAAAGTACATTGTACTTTATATTTGTTAAACATCTTGACGAGAACAATGAGTATATTGTACTTTATATTTGTTAAAAATCTTGATGTCGAGTCTCAGAGTACATTTTACTTTATATTTGTTAAACATCTTGACGAGAAGTCTCAGAGTATATTGTACTTTATATTTGTTAAGCATTTTGATGTCGAATATCTCCGTAAAGTTTATCAGCTCCCCACTACTTAATTTAATACATTTGTTGTCAGGCAGGGCGAGAGAGAATCGTTACGACATCGATGATAATGATGATGACGACGACGAAGATAATACAAATGAGTACAGCACCTCAATGCTGCTCTCTCGAGTGATAACCTCATTCCTGCTTCTCCAAGATAACGATTCCAAGATTTGAGTGATTTAACTAGCCGAATAACTAATGAGAAAGTCGTGAGAATAATCACTATCATCAACGTCATCATTATCATTATCATCCTTACACAACAATTGCAAAAGTATACTTTACTTATCCTTTTGAATATGGCACTTACATTTACTTTGAACTACATATATCGATATGTTGCATGGTGTGTCATAGATCTGCATGCACGTATGTCATCGGTTCGATACACACTTCATCAGTTCGACACCGCACGTCATCGACTCGATACACATTTCATCGGTTCGACACACACGTCATCGGTTCGACACATAAGCCATCGACTCGACACACACGTCATCGGCTCGATACGCACTTCATCGTTTCGACACACACGTCATCGGCTCGATACCACTTCATCGTTTCAACACGTCATTGACTCGATATGTACGTTGCTATTTAGAAGGAGGAAAAAAGTAATTAAAACGTCGTCACCTCCATCCTCCACCCCCACCCCCTTTGACTACTTATGCCAAATAAGTGAAAGAGAGAAAACACTTACACACAAACGAACAACATCGTTTTAATGAAAATATTCTGAAATCGATTCCAGGGAACCAAGAAGCTGCATGAAGATAAAAGCCATGGTGTTATTCATTTATTAATTATTTATTGTTTGAAAGAAGGTCAGGCGTTCAGGAACATGCACCACCCTAAAAACTAATAAGGGGAGGCAATTATACAGGCAAAATAGAAGTGACCAGATAATTACGTTTATCAGAAGTTTCGTTAATGTTTATTTTTGAAATTACTGAAGTTAAAAAAGAAATGTGCAAACGTGCGTTATGATCAGATAAAAAGAAAAGAAAAAAGCTTTAAGATAAAATATCTAACCTTCAACATTCAATTATCGTTTTTATATAGCCCATTTCGTAAAAAATAAAATCCTTTTAATTAATTTTTTTTAATGATTTAAGATACACATTTTAAAAAATAAAGCCATCATTGTAAATGCATATAGAGATAAATTTAAAAAAAACCTGTTTCGTGGTATTTATATTTGTCCACATTGACAGAACATGATTTGTTGCATAGGAAAGATTGCAGCCAACATATTGCTTCTCCCCTTGCTGAATAAATCTAACTTTTCTCCGGGTTGTCTGGTCTAATGAATATTTAAGTATAATAAATACTTATAAAAGCATACAAATATGAAAACACTTTACAACTCAGACTAATATAACTGCAGATAGCCGTACATTTTGAAAACAGACTTATATTTCTTATTTCAGATGCTGTTGATTTTATTAACTGTCAAACTACATAAAAGGCTGGGTGCATTTCAGTTTAAAAAGAGTGATGCAAAAGAAGCTATAACTTGCAAATAGCTGTATCAGTTGAAGTCATCTGCGACTGAAATTAGAAATTGAAATTACGGTAACAGGTAAATAAGTAAACATTGGCGGAGCAAAGGCCACAGTTGTAACAATACTGATGTTGGTGCGAGTATCGTACTGACGATGACTGTTAAGTGTAGCAGTTGTTTGTGGATTATTTTACTGTGCTAATGTCAAGAAACTCTACTACTATTACGATGTATTACCATTACTCTCCCGAAATATGACTATCAAGACGTGTTATTATCACAATGTATTATATCAAGATACATTACTCTCATGATGTATGACTATCGAGATATATTCCCATCAAGATATATTGTTTTCACGATGCACGACTATTACACTATCAAGATATATTACTATCTCGATGTATGACGCTTACGATGTATTAATCTCAAGCTGTTTGGCTATATGTCTTATCTCAAGATGTATTTTTATAACGATGTCTTACTCTTACGATGTCTTACTCTTATGGTTTTCCGGTTGTATTACTATCACGATGTATGATTCTCAAGATGTATTATGTATTACTATCACAGTGTATGACCTACAATAGGTAACTATCATAATGTATTACTCTCACGATGTATGACTATGATGGTGTGTGATTGTCACGATGTTAAATTATCACGATGTATGAATATCGTGATGTATTACTATATGACTATCATGATGTATTACTCTAACGATGTATGACTACCAAGACTTATTGCTCTCACGATGTATGACTATCATGATGTATTGTTCTCACGATGTATGAATATCGTGAATCATTGCTATATGACTATCATGATGTATTACTATTACGATGTTATTAATTATAGTATCAAGTAGTAGCGCAACATAAACCTATTAGATTATTGTAAACCATCAAACTGCTCCATAGCTAGCAACATGTACTACTAAATAAGATGTTGCACCACTAATAAGATGTTTTGTGGCGGAGTAAATTTGTCAATCCCTATATATCACTTAATTGTTATATACATTGTTAAATTGTCAAAATGACTCAGCTTGGTCACTCCTTATGATGGCATTCTTTTAAGTGTCAGTCAGAAGTAAACAACTCGAGTTGAGAATATATTAGAAATTGCTGATGCAATGCAAACCACTTCCAAGGGGAGGAGTACTTTTTATTATCCAAAGATTAAGATCTACAAGAATGAGAACAGCCAATGGGCTGAAATGAAAAGTTATAATGCTTTAGATAATTCTATTGCCTAATCACTTGAATTTGGAGTATCATGTATTATTTCACCTGGTGTGAAATGTAGCATTCTTTTCACAATTGATCTACCGAAAAAAGATTTTGTTTACTATACAAATTTCATTATTTTTAATGGGATCTTCCTTAAATAAATAAATAAATAAAGCACAGTACGAATGAATGAAATTACTCAACTAACATCACACCTGACCATTGTGTACGTGATTTAGAACTTACATGTTAATGTCCCCATTAAAAAAAAAATTCGCCCATCTCAGTTTTCTTGGATTTAAACCTCAACAATCAAGACTGGAATAGAGTGCAACGATGCATGAACTTTGGTTACTTAATTTTACTGAAAGGTAAATGAAACAAAGGACAACGAAAGAAAATGTACACGATAGAAAAAGTGGCCAACAAAAGAAAATGTACACGATAGAAAAAGTGGCCAAACGAAAGAAATGTACACGATAGAAAAAGTGGCCAACGAAAGAAAATATAGACGATAGAAAAAGTAGCCAAAGAAAGAAAATATAGACGATAGAAAATGTAGCCAAAGAGAAAATGTGGCCCGCAAGCATCTTCGAGCGCTGGCCGGGACCACTGCCAAACAACTCTGTTCAACCTTGACATTTAGATCATACATCATGGATTCTTTGTTTCTTCCTGTATGCGCGGTCTGTTGTTTTCTGAGTGCGAGTGTGCCATATGCTGTTTGTGCGTACACTTATTTGTTTGTTTGTGTGAGTGTACAAAAACGTTGTGCGGGAGTGGGATTAGTGTGTACATGAGTGCATGCGTGTGGCGTGTGTGTGTGTGTGTGTGTGTGTGTGTGTGTGTGTGTGTGTGTGTGTGTGTGTGTGAATCTTTAAGCGAAAATATCTCCGTTTATCAGTAAGTGTGTTATATATTTTGTACTTATGCACGCATGTAGAGAGGTATCAGGTATGTATGTGTATGAAGTGAAACCAGGCCCTTAGAATAAAAACTGGCGAAAAGAAGAAATATGTATGTTCGAGTGACAGTCTGGATTATGCATAAAATAATAATGAAGTCCCCCCCCCCCCCCCGACCCCGCCTTTCTGTGAATTCTGTTGGTATCATTCTAGAATCGTTCGTAGTAATGAAGTGATGGCATCTTATTTACGACAGATGTAATGCTGATTGTTGGACACTCGCTGTTGTAACTTGAACTCCTTGTAACTGCACTTAGTGCTTCTTGTAGGTTATTCGGCCTATAGGTTGATTACAGGATATTAGGTGCAAGAAAGAACTAGATTATTAAATCATTAGGCTGACCTCAAGAGGGTATGTTATAGAATGACCTGAATTAGTAGGTCTATAGGTTGACTACAGCACATTATGTGTAGATTAGTTGGCCTTTAAGGTGACTACAAGATGGTATGTATAGGGAAGGATCTAGATTACTAAGCCTATAGGCTGAATACTATATGGTAGGCGCAGGGAAGGACCTAGATTAGTAGACCAACAGGGTGAAAACTATATGATAGGTATAAGGAGAATCTACACTAGCAGGCCTATAGGGTAAATACTATATGATAGCGTTAAGGAGGATTTAGACTAGTAGGTCTATAGGGTAAATATTATATGATAGCGTTAAGGAGGATCTAGACTAATAGGCCTATAGGGTAAATACTATATGGTAAGTGTAGGGAAGGACCTAGACTAGTAGACCTATAGGGTAAATACTATATGGTAAGTGTAGGAAGGACCTAGATTAGTAGGCCTATAGGGTAAATACTATATGGTAAGTGTAGGAAGGACCTAGAATTGTAAGCGTATAGGATGAATACCATATCATACGCTTAAAGACCAAGTGAAATGGAATCTAGGTCAAACATAATTTGTGGACGAGATTTGCCCCGTTACGAGCACTTTTAAATGCTCACGGATTGCAATTGTCTTTCTCCCCCTTCTATCGCCTAATTCGATTAATTGGACATTCGTTTGGTTAATTTGGGTTCGATATATGTTTTCATATATCGAACCCAAGTTAGTTTTTTTCTCGCAGGTGGAAGGTCATGACGTGTTTGATGTATTGTGAAGATCCGAACTGTGGAATCATCGGGGATTTGAGGAATAAATAATTCAGATTGCGGAGAGAGTTACCGGCAAACATGCTTACGTAGATTACCGTGATTGTAAGAACTCTGCCGGAACCTGGAGCGAGCGAGGAACACCAGGCATAGTAAGCAACATTGAAATCTGCGACCAAGGACACGTTTCGAGATAGTCAGCATTTACGCGCCAGTCAGAGGCATTTTGTGTTTATTCAGTCTGTTGCACTCCGTTAATCAGATTTCGTTTTTGTTGGATTAAGTCTGTTGCACTCCGTTAATCAGATTTCGTTTTTGTTGGATTAAGTCTGTACGATTAGTAAAGATGGAAAGGTTTACAAATAAACCTAATCGTATAGACATTCAACCATTTCTTAAAAGAAGCATGCTTGTATGTATCGGAGTGTGCGTGCGTGCGTGTTTGTGCATGCGAAGTATGCATTTGTACGCGTGCAATGTGTGTGTGACGGTAAGAGTGTTATGCCGACTGTTCGTCAGAACTAAGCTATTTAAAGTTCGATTCACTTCCTTAACATAAAAATAGAAAAAACGTCATTTTAGAGTCGTGGAACTCCACACACAATGTATATTGTCACTGATTATCCGCTATTGATCAAGATTGCACGAAAGCTGCTCAGTAGAGATGCGTCGAAACGATTTTGCTGTTGTTGCCCTTATACTTCGACAAAGCGTGTTGATATTTCCTGTAACATCTGGCAATCAAAATAAGTTAAAGCGATTACAAGTGTCCATTTATGTCGCATTGCTATGGAAACCAAGGATTACCTAAAGCGTCTGGCACCGAAAGGCATGATAGACAGCAAACTTTGGATTGAATTGTTTATTTAACTGGTTGGTTGATTGACTCATTAATTTCACTTCCACTTCCAACATTCGTCGATTACACGGGTGGGTTCAACGAACTTTGGTAGTGGTATTAAAGGCCAGCTCGCCAGCCAATCATAAGCTAGCATGACGAGAAATGTTCATTTGGAAACGAGACTGCACAAAAGCAGAACCACACACATAAATGAGTGCTGACTAGTTCGGACATTGATTAGCTGACTGATTTTATATTTAACAGCATTTTTAATAGCAACTTGCAACAGTCGTTAATTTCGCGCATGGTTCAGAAAACCAGGCGATCAGTTGAAACTAGGCTGAGTCAGCAATCGAATATAGAAATTATCGTGTGAGATATAACGTTAACAACTACATGAATAATTTAGCCGATGCACAGAATTTTAAGTTTAATGTTTGGGATTTTAATGCAGTTCTTTGAAACCGTTTCCTGAACTGGTTCCCTTCACGACCTTTCACTTCACAGCGGCCACGACCATATATCGGAAAATTCTATCTGTGTGTGTGTGTGTTTGTGTGTGCGTGTGCGTATGCAAGTAATCTTGTATCCTCACCTATGTCAGACGACGTAAAATAAAAATAAAAATATTCGCGTAGATTTTGTTTATAAAGACACATCTTCGAACTTACCGTTGAAGTACAAGAGGTGGGGTCTCAGTCACTCAGGAAGTGGTCCCAAGAAAGGTTTCCCGTTTTTGCGCTCCAGCGATCGAAGTACACATACGCACAGACACAGGCCGATTTGGCATTAAAGTCTTCTTTGCGAGGCTACAGTCGGTAAGCCCCTTCTTGTCGGTCAACCTCTGTGGTCAGGTCAGTCCACGATTTACATTCTCAAAACTCCTGACTCCTGGTGCTGATGAAAAGAAAATAGTACCCACAGCCTCCTAAAAAAAAGGAAAAAAATGTCCCACCAACAACGATGCACACTCTTAGAAAAACAGGATCCAGGTAAACTGGGTGACGGCGAGAAGATGGAGAAAGTTGATAGAATTTTGGGTTCGCCACCGAAAGAAAAACAGCTGCGCCACGAGAGGTGAAGATATTTCTGGGTTAGCGTCTTCTGCTAATGTGAAGCCAGCGTTCAGCAAGCGCGCAAGGGTTATCGTCTGCTTTTACACTCCCATGCGGAAGCACTCTCTCAGTTGCAGACAGCCAATCGTGCTTTCGCGCCTCGTCAGGAAAATCCAAAGTTCTCTGTGTGCGCATAT
This sequence comes from Sinotaia quadrata, assembly GCA_028829895.1. Classification (NCBI taxonomy): domain Eukaryota; kingdom Metazoa; phylum Mollusca; class Gastropoda; order Architaenioglossa; family Viviparidae; genus Sinotaia; species Sinotaia quadrata. The sequence goes on along the minus strand of CM054177.1, from coordinate 112,189,039 downwards.
GTGCGTGTGTGTGTGTGTGTGTGTGTGTGTGTGTGTGTGTGTGTGTGTGTGTGTGTGTACGTCCATGCGTGTATTCGTGCGCGTTTGTGTGCGCATGCGTGTTACTGTTTCTGCAGATGTGTGAAAACATGTTTTGGTTCACGATCCTGTTAATCGCATCCTGTTGGATATTGAAGACGTGTGTCATGCTGTTCTAGTTCAAGCGGATTACGACTGTCTGTGTCACTCAGTAGTGCCGAACAATAGGCCACTCAGCAGGTAACAACACATTGCTCAGGGAGATCTGTTATTTGCACTGATGTCACACAATTTCGGCGCTGAGTTATCGTGAGTAGCACACTGATTACGCAAACTGGTACAATCCTAAGACGCAAATGAACTGAGAGCGCGTTTTATATGCGTAAGGCTTGCGAATGTGTTTGTGTGCTTGTGTCCGTTATTACTCACTCTCCAATCTATTTATTTGTATCAAGCTTTCAAATTCTGCTCATACATACTTTAGGCGTAAGCAGGCTGAAGCAATGAATAAATGATTTACATTCTTCCCTGAATATGTTTTTCAGGTTAAGCAGCCATTTGTTCTTCTTCCTTCATGTGATTTGAATCCTGGTTACTGTTTGTAAATCACTACGGCCGACCGTGGTAAAGGTGGGAGCAGTGTGGAAGTATGGAGATACACTACACACCTTTGATGTATGGTGGCATGATATGCTGACTACATGAGCAATTTCTGGTATAAGAAAGTACTAGAGTTGATGTAATTGTTATTCTGCTCAAAGAAACTGATAGAGCTAAAGATGGCGCCCATGCTGGCTTCGATAAAATAACAGCGTATCAGTATTTTGTCAACATATGAGGAGAGAAACATGTAGAAATTGATGTGGACAATGAACCTGTGACTTTGACATGAAAAGGTGTGCGAAAAAACCAATTGTGGCTTTGTCTAAAACAGGTTAAGTAAAACCTACTATCGCTTATCTTTAATAATTCCATTTATTCTTTCTGTAAAAAACCATCCTGTGATTGTGTTTAATTGTTGAAATGTATATTTTGGGGATATAAGATTGTGAAACATAAAAATTATTAGAGAATGTGGCTTTGTGGAGATTTTGATGTCAAGTAGTCTCTTTCTTTGTATTTATCATATGTATATTTGATTGTTGATTTAAGAAATGTATTGTTAAATTTATTGACCTTCTTACAAATATTAATAATTTTATGTTGGAGAAGAAATTGGGTGAATCGGGGCTCAATAAATATAGACTAAGCACGGATTTGACTTTTCGTTTAGTAAGACGGAAATATTGTGCTATCGCCATTTCTTTTCCTTACAAACTTTCTCCATCATCGCACACTCCTCGCCAAAGTTATTACGTTGCTCTGCACTCAGTGACCTGAAGTGCTGATGAGTTTAAACGTGCCAGAAAAAGGGGAATAAACTGACCCTCGACTTGTCCTAACACCATTTCGACATCCCAAGTTAACGACTTAACCAACATCCATGCCGTGATTTGTGAGACTATCAGTGTTTTCAAAGGGCTTCCATCTTTTATCTTTCTCGTCAGTTCTCTCCTTTGATGTATGTAGTAAGAAGCAATTAATGTTATCTTTTTCACGGAAACACAACCACACGCATGAATATACGCCCACGCATACACACGTGCGAGCGTATAATCCACAGAGACGGACACACACACACACACACACACACACACACACACACACACACACACACACGTACATGCTTGTTACATTAAATTTGGGCAATGACATTTTATTGAGTGGCTACAGTGCTGATTACGTGCTTCAGACACGTAAAATGCAATAACTACTTGTACATTAAAAAGCCGAACATATCGTCACATCATTCGAAAGTTTCTTGACTTATTTTTTTTTTTGCTTTATGTTCGCTTCCTTTCTCATCGACCGGACGCAGGAGTAAAGTGCGTATTAGTCAGGATTAAAACTGTTTTCAAATCGTGTCGGCCTGCTTTAAAATCGCAAATTATAAGTACATTTGTCAGTTTCTTCTTGAAACTATACTTTTAAAATAACTTTCGACTTAAAACGCGTTATATAGCGAGGTTATGCTATTTAAAGAATACAACAGACCAGCTACTCTAACTTAACAAAGATTTTCTTTTGTATGAAAAACAAAACAAACCACCACCACCACAAAATGTTCTCCTCAGTGAAATTTAAATATAGATGTTGTTAAAGCAATCTTAAATCAGTTTTTGTTAATTTTACACAGTTTTGTTTTAAAGTTGCACTATAATATGTTAATTAATTAATTGTTAAACAATCTTACGAACAGTTTTTGATGCTCTAAGTCTAAACTATGCAGAAGTAAAGTGTTTGTTGTCATGAGTAATTTTAGGTAGGTTTGTTTCATATCAATATCATAAGTACACTTTTTGTTGCCATACATTTAACATTTTAAATTAAGTTTTGGTGTCGTAAAATTATTGCAGTTGTCCTAAAGGTATTTTTATGTTGTTTTTAAAAAAAATTGTAAAGTAATTTTAATTTTTGTTCTAAAATAATTTTGAGTATAATTTTGCTGTTTGTAAAGTACACATTGCACTTTTTTCATATCGAAAGTAAGTGTATGTACAGTTTTGCTCTCCTAAAATAATCTTCATTCTCTATATAGCTTTTGTTGAAAAATTCTTTTGCAATATTTATTAACGTAAAGTTATTATTATTACAGTTTCATTGTCGTAAAATACTTTCATGTATTACATTTTGCCGTGTAAAATAATTTAAATATAGTTACGTCTGTTTTAGACTAATTATAAATACAGTTACCGTCCTTTTCATGTTCCACAGTCTACACATTTAAGCACGTTCTTTGGATCCTCCTTGAATACCAGGGACAGGAGGAAGGCCCCACAGGAACCCTACAAAAACTGAGAACATCAAGTAGATGAAAAGTTTCCACGCAATTCCTGTGTTGAAAAGAAGTTAACGGAAAGAAGAAGAAGAAGATAAGAAAATTTAGTAAAATTGTATTGTGACTTTGTAATTTTATGCACACTTTACAGCTTTTTATAATTAAATACCAAGGAAAAGAATATAGGTCATCCTACCTATAAAATAAATCAATAAAGATCAATAGAGTTACGTTTTCTTATACATTTTTAGTCATCGACTATAACTCTACACACCATCTCTTTTATTTTGAGGGAATGACATGTGATAAAAGTAAACTATGCTTTGTACTACTTTCTCGTGTTATTGCAGATGTAAACTGCACGTCGAAAAATAACAACAACAATAACAACAAAATCAAAAACTGGACCGGATTATGGCCCAGAGCAACTCAGCCACTTCATGTCGTTACCCACCAATCTCACGCCACGAACGAGAACTAATTTTTCTATTTTACTTTTATCACTAAAATAACAGTTATAAAAAGTTGTTGGCTACTTAAAGTTTGCCAGGACATTTAGATAAGTTTCCATTTCTGGAGGGAAAAAATGTAGGTTCTTAAAAAAATAATGCTCAAAAAGAATTCTTTTTTGAATTGGTCTTTCAGAAAAAAAACTCGTTGAAACTTAGTACCACTTGATCCAGCCGTACAGACTGACAACATGTTGATGTCATCCGGGCTTTCTGCCCGCCTCCTATACACATTGATGTATGTCTTAACGTGCTTTGTATTTGCTTCCACGAATACTAGTCACGTGGTCTGTGAGGACGGAAAGCTTGGTGGCTAACAGCGGGAAAATGAGGTCTTCGACCTGAAAAGACTTGAGACCAGATTAAATCAAGACTTAGCTGTTTGCTATTTTCTGCTATTTCACTCATTGTCGGTGTTGTGTATGCAAGAGATATTTGACTATTAGAGCAAATCAATTGAAATAAAAAATAAATTAAATAGGATGTAATGCATTAGTTCATGAAACAACAATTCACAAGAAAAATGTTCAAGATGTAATAACAGAGCTCTTTTTCTGATAAAGGCTTGAAACATTTTACAATATTTATTTATATAAAAGTCTTCATACACAGTATTTAAACAAATGTAAGAAAACTAAAGATACAAATATATAACAAAACAAATGATGAATATTCTTGCAAATTGACAAAATGAAATAAATATTTACGAAAGTGAAAAGAAAAACACCTTAACAGCGGGGTCGTAATTTTCCATTCTTGACACTCTGCTTGACACAAGTTAAATTTAACCTCCTGATTGCGCCAAATCTTAGAATCGGCGAAAAATACACTCTACAGGTTATATGTCAGTCAAATTATTTCCAAGTTTTGTAACGTATATTAACTCATAAAACTGTTCACACGCATACTTACATTCCAGACGTTCACACACTAGCACAAACATATGTACACACACACAAGCACACTAGACAAAATAAATAAATAAATACTGATATGACTAAGTACGGCTTGGAGCCTGCAGACCAAACAGCTAATAACACAAAATCAGGTAATAAACAAACAAAAAAAACCCCATAACAATTGAATCTTCCCTGACGTCATACAACAGGAACGTTAACGATTCAAATGAACTTGAAAAATGAATTTCCAACTTGCTCCCTTTAAAATAAAATCATTTACAAAGTGGCATTGGTACACACGATCTACAGAAAGTTCATCAGCACTCGTGACCTACAAAGAATTCAGACAAGAGATTCAGACTGTAGCGAAACCTAGGGGCTTGCACACTTCTATAAACTGTTATTTTCATCAATAACTCTCTCTTTCTGCCATGCTGTTGAGAGTGGGTCACAAAATTGTTTCAAATATAGAAATTAGAACTTGTAGCAGGATTTCTTTGACAAGCACATCTTTCCCTCTTGTAAAGGTACACACCAATTAGCTTATTCTCAGTGAGTCACTCTTGACTGACACTTGTGTAGATGACGTTCTTAGGGACGTCAAACAGGTAACTCATGTTCTTTCAATTACTTACTAGGAGACTTACGATTTAGATTACATTTGACATTCGAATTACAACTGTAAGACTAGGATTACAAATGGTATTAGGATTCACATATTTTTGGGCCAGGCTTAGAATGAGGATTTCAATTTTTAGGCTAGGATAAGATTTAGTACGAGTACAAGAGTACTAATTTGGGGCTAGGATTAGAACAGTTATTAGAAGTACGAATTTGGGGTAGGATTGGATTTATTATTAGAAGTACGAATTTGGGGCTAGGATTAGAACAGTTATTAGAAGTACGAATTTGGGGCTAGAATTGGATTTATTATTAGAAGCACAAATTTGGGGCTAGAATTGGAACCAGTATTATGACCACCGATAAGATGAAGACAAGAGTTTCTTTCCTGATCAGCATAGTTAATAGCTAGGACCTCAGTATGGAATGACTTTCTATCTACATGAAATTTAGCTACTTGTTCATATACCATATTTCATAAGCCATTCAGACAAATGCAAAACGAAAATGCGACTTTAGTTTATGCCGTGTTTACTTAAACTAGTCACAGAATTGTAAATACCAAAGCAACCGTGTTCTTCAACATCATATGACGTCAACGTTTCTGTCCAAGAGTTGGGTGAAGTTAAAAATGTCACATAATGCCCAACTAACACTTGTAAAGTGGACAAAGTCGATTGTGTCAAGTGATTGCTAAATCACCCAGCTTCGATAAATAAACTATATATTTATTTTTCTTAAAATAATTTTTTGCCTAGAGCAAATTGTGCACAATAAAAATGAACAGAGAGTTCGGCCGAACTGATGTTTGTAGCTGCATGTTGCCCGTTGCAGGTGGAGGAAAGGAATCTTATGTATATGTATTCGTGACGAACAGCACACGCTCCTTAAATTCAGATGGTATCGCAAGTGAGGTTTTGTTGGTCTCCTCTGGAGCCGGTCTGAATTAAGTTATTTATAGTTTGAGTGCTCTGAACATTTTCAAGCTCTATCTCCGCTTATTTGGGGGCGTGGTAAAGTTAGCAGTTTGTTGTCGAAAGAGGAAGATACGGAAAGAAGATTTAACAGAACAGCTTTTTTAACATTGCAACAGAATGCAAATCTGTACTTGGTATGAGCTCGCTTCAGTTGAATAACGGGTCAGAGGTGAGGACTCTGAACGGATTAACGAATAGTAATACCGCCATTCGAAAAGAGTCAAACGCTTGTGATGACTGTCTTACCACTATCACAAATAATGTATTGATTAATGACAGTCTTCAATAGAGGTTGAAATTTGTAACAGAATGAAAACGACAAAGTGTGTTGGAAAAGAAAGGGGATGAAAAACACGAGATTTTTTTTACCGATATATTTTATTTTTTTTAAAGTAGAGGATTGATTTCATTCAGTGACGAAAGTTTTACTCTCTTAGATAAAATGGTATTAATAATCTATCTTGACAACATACAGTACTAAGTTCTGAGTCGCCATATACACACCTACACCATCTTACCACTCAAGAAATGTCGATCCCGAATACCGAATTTGCTCTTTTGAATCACTTACTGGAACGCAATACGTGTACTGATTTTTGCGTGGAAGTGTTCTCATCTAAAATATGACGTGTTATCATTTCAAATATGACGTGTTCCTACTGCATATACGACGTGCTATCATTTCAAATATGACGTGCTATCATTTCAAATACGACGTGTTTCTATTGTAAATATGGTGTGTTCTCATTTCAAATACGATGTGTTCCTATTGCATATATGACTTGCTCTCATTTCAAATATGACGTGTTCTCTTTTCAAATATGACGCGTTCCTATGAAATATGACGAGTTCTCATTTAAAAAATAGCATGTTCTCAAATATGAGGTATTTCTATTTCATTTTATGACGTGTTCTCATTTCAAATATGAACATGTTCTATGCGCAATGTATATTTTTAACTGTGATGAAGGGGGTGGAGAGGGGAAGAGTAAGATAGTCAGTAAGTGAACATAGCCCATAGAGTGAAAATTTAAGAAAACCGTGAAGGACATGCTATCGGCTAGGCATTTTAATATTCAAAAATACTTTTTGATAGCACTGAAGATTTGATCCCTAAACATCGACACGAAATGCAGAGCGAGCAGACAACATCCCGGCGCAGTAGCTGAAGCCGACACAAGCAATTTCTCAAGCATTCTGGCATGATCTGTGATAAGGTGTTTCTGAAGGAGGGTAAAGGCAACATTTTTCCTTAACACACTTGCCGCTACAGCTCTCCCCCCTCTCCCCCCCAACTATACGTTTTTCTGACAGATTAGTTTGGTGGATATAACCTGACTGCAATAGTTCTTTCTTACACCATCACACGCGACACTTAACATTTCATTGAAAATCCCTTAATTTTCTGTCCTCAAGAGACGAAGAAATGAAATGAATCTTAAATTAATTAATTAATAACATATCTGTCGTCTATTCAGACATATTTCTTAGGTGAGCTATTTTTAGCCGAAACTTTAACCACTGTAGTTGCCTATCGTTTTGAATACCTAGAAAACGTTTTAAAGTTTCAAACTAAAGGGACAATTGGAGAAACAAAGATGAGTAAAGGGTCGATAATCCGAACGACAGTTAACTTCCCCTTAAAAAACAGAAAGAGAAATCAAAATTAAGGTAAAAAATATATTACAGCAGCAAGTGGTTTCCACTTTCGGAAGATTCTGCAAAAGAGATAGACAAAATAAGCTGTTGAGCATAAAATAATATATGTATATATATTGAAAGTCACTTTCATTAAACGAAAGAATCGGCCGAATTGGAGTGTGTTCAAATCTCGTGTGAAGCCGGCGTTTGTGTGTGTAACTAGCCATAAAAATTCAGTGCGATGTTTTATTACGGGAGTCTGAATTGCGAACCGAAATGCGCTTAACCCACCCCCTCCCCCCATCCCAATGTCCGTGTGATAAGACGGCTATAGTGTACTTGTGAAATAGGAGGAGTTAAAGAAAGTAATGATTTCTTGAGCAAGGAAGTCACCATCAGCGCTGTTATAATGAGAAATCTCGGGCTTTTAATTAGCTTGTCTCAGGAAAAAATCCCAAGAAAACATTTAGAGTGGCTTGCGCTTGCAATCTTAAGCTGAGAGTCAGTCATTTCAAGAAACATTTTAGTCCACTTTACCCAGCCCATTTCCATTATAGAAAAACGAAAATACTACTAATATTATATTAGTAGTTGCTTTTATTAAAGACAGATAAACTTACGCTTTGCGTCGTTTTCAAATTTTTAGGAGCAAATCTATCGATATTAAAATAAGCACTCATATCTTTCAAGTATTAAAAAATATTGCACAAAAGACCGATATAAGAAATTGGGAGATTTGCCTGTTACAATATAGGTTTGCCCTAAAATCTGCTTGGCATTTGGTTGTTTTGGGGTTTTTTTGTTTGTCTGTTTGTTTAATTGAAATTCAGCTGATACAAGAAAGCAACTTCGGAAAATATAGTCGGTGTCGATTCGAAAACTTAGCAGGGGATGTAACTTTGTAAGATAAGGAGAGTTTATATTCAAGAGTTTTGTAATGCATTTACATAGTTCCTTCCCTTTCTCCAGGACCGAAATGAGAAGAGTTATCTTTAACGCTCTGCTTTTTTGTTCCACTTAGTAATGCATATTGCACGCGTCTCAAGTCACACGTGAAGTAAAGAGGCAAGTGGCATTATTGAGAAATAATAACAAAATAATGACAATGATGATAATAATGATAACGCAAGAAACGGGTTAGTTTTCCAAAAATAAATAAAAGTGACTATGGTGGTTAGAAAAAATATGATTAAAGTAAAAGACGAAAACATACCTAGTTAATATCGGTCTAGCACTCAGAAGAAGAAAATAAATATGTTTAGTTAATATCTATCCCTGATATTAAGAAGTATTGCGAAAAAGAATAAACATGTTTAGTTAATAAGATAAACGTTGTCTAGCAATCAGAAGTGCTGCGAAAAAAAAAAAACAACTTTGAATTAACAAGATAAACATTGTCTATTGCGAAGGAAATTAAACGTGTTTAGTTAATAAGATAAAGATTAGCCTAATGTTTAGTTAATAAGATGCATAGCAGAAACATTAACCTGTACCAAAATTGTGAAAGAGATAAAATGTTTATGCGCTTAAATATTAGTGAATGGTACACTGTCCTATCAACAGATTCTGATATGTGCATCTGCTGTTCTTTTAAGCATAGCTTTGATTACGTTTTTCTCAATTGATAGAAATAATTTTTACAACCTTGACCACCTCCAAGCCGAAGATTTTAAAAATTAGTTTTCCCGGACTTAACATTGGAACGAGAGTTAGCCGTGCATGAATGTAAGCTATATTTAGCTATTCTCTGGCCACGGAATACTATGCCATGCGCGAAAGCAGCAATTTAGTGCGAGATGACCTATTTGTACATCTACAATATGGTGATGATCAATAAACAGCACAATTGCAAAAGCGATACTGCTTGGGCTGTAACAATTTCAATGATCTAGTAATACAGGAACGATAACTACTTAGGCTGTAACAATTTCAATGACCTAGTAATACAGGATCGATAACTACGTAGGCTGTAACAATTTCAATGACCTAGTAATACAGGAACGATAACTACTCAGGCTGTAACAATTTCAATGACCTAGTAATACACTAAATACAGGAACGATAACTAGTTAGTTTCTGGACACAGGCTGAACTGAGACGTAAGCTCTCTTAAATCGAGACTGAGGTAGAAGTATTATTTTCTGTACTGAAAACGGTCTTTCTCTCTCACTCACTCGCTCGCAAGCATGCACGTACTCGAACATACACAACACAACACATACAACTCTCTCTCTCTCTCTCTCTCTCTCTCTCTCTCTCTCTCTCTCTTTCTCTCAGATAGAGAGCTACCTAGGAATTTCCAAACTTTTCTTGTTATCTTCAGCAAGAGCCGAACAGGTGCAAGCCGGACTACAATCAGCTGAGGTCGTTAGTTGGGAGTGCAATAGGTATTCGAAAGTGGGCTATTGGTTAGTAGTGAGTGCAATAGGTATTCGAAAGTAGGCTATTGGTTAGTAGGGAGTGCAATAGGCATTTGAAAGTGCGCTATTCGTAGTAATTTTTGTTTCACACTGAGAGCATCGTTTCTCCAAAGAGTTTCTTGAGAGATACAAGTTCGTTTTCTTTCTTTCTTTCTTTCTTTCTTTCTTTCTTTTTTTCTTTCTTTCTTTCTTTCTTTCTTTCTTTCTTTCTTTCTTTTTCATTGTTAATATAACTATGTTTTCTCGTAAAATATGGGAAAACAGATTTAAAGTTAAGCACATAAATGTAAACTAAACAAACAGTTATGAGAGCTGAGATAAACACATAGGTTGGAGAGATCCTATCTTTAGTACTTGTGGGGTTCTGGGGACACTAGACACGCTGTTTGAGTTGTAAAATTTAGATACAGCACGAGTCTCTCTACCTTCGCACCGCCCTGGCCCCCTTCCCTCACTCTGGCCGACCAAATCTTTGCCACACTGCTCAGGAGTGACGACAAAAGGCAAAAGTAAGTTACAATGGATATGCGTATGTAATCCAGTGGAGTACACACGGGCAGGCACACCCAAATCTGACATTCAGCAGCTAATGATTAAGGCTAAGTCAGAAGGTAAGTGCATCCATACAGTGACAGAAGTTGATTATCTAACTAACCCCACCCCACCCACCACCCCCCAAAATAATAATCTCACTACAAACAGCAACTTTTATTCACAGCAATGCAGATCGAGTAGCAAATGATCAAAAGACGTGTTGTCTGAGTTGCACTTATGGTATATTAATATCTGTCCTGCTTATCTGTACTTTTAGGCACTAGTAACAGAAATGTCAGCGTTATAAGAAAGACATTACCACGCGGACAGAACTGCTAGGCTTTACAAGGAATTTGCTTCCAGTCCGAAGGAAACTCAAAGAGGTATTTGTAGACTTTGCCACCCTAATTCTCTTCTCTAGAACTAAGGTGAATGTATGTTTATCGTGCTGACAGTCAGTGCACTATACATGGGAATGGTACTCTGTTTCTGAGAGGGGAGTAGTATTAGTCAGATGTTTGGTGGAAAGAATTCCTTGAGCCTCGCGTACGATTTCAGAACGTCTATGTTTCGTACCTGAGCCAGTTACACCGAAGCAGTTATTGAGCTGCATGAACTTGAGATCTGTTCCGTTTAAAGCCTTCAAAACGTTTAACATTGGCACAAAACCAAATGTCTGATCGTTATTTATTTCTTCTGTGTGCATTGATATCGAGCATTGAAATATTGAATTTCTAATGTGGTACTGGAGTCGTCAATGAAAAGGGAGGCTATTTTGCATATTTAAACTGTACATACGTGTAGGTAATTTGTTAAGGCATGGCTTATTTCCTTTGTCCTGAGTACGTTTATTTGTCAATGAATGAGGCCTGAATACGTTTTACTGTCAATGAATGCGGAATGTCATGAGTTTACTTCTTTTAATTTTAAAAAGTTATTTTGTCAAACTTTTCGTGGGGTTATAGTTTTTACTTTTTTTTCCGGCGGTTTCTCAGAAGGGGAAATAGTTCAGGAGTAGATTTGAATATATTTATGTAAATTAGGCTCGTCGTTAGTGCGGCTGTATGTATGTATACTGTGTATGCATGTTTGTGCTGTGTGTGCTTGCGTGCATGTGTGTGTGTGTGTGTGTGTGTGTGTGTGTGTGTGTGTGTGTCTAAGTGTGTGAATGAGAAATACAGATACAGAGAGAAAGGCTTAAACATCATTTAATTTTAAAGCACTAAAAACTTTTAGATATGTCAATGTACACTACTTCAGTACCACCATTACGCTAAATAGTAGTTTATTCATATTAAGAGCAAGATACAGAACAACCCTTGCAAGCAACATGTGGGCCGTGATTTACTGTATGGTCTGGGCTAACGACAGGCGTTCCATGTACTGACGATTTGAACTTTGCCCAGAAAGTATTGCTTCTGTGATTGTAGAAAAATGTCCTCAGACTCGATTTATTTCAGTAAACGAATGTGCTCTTCAAGAGTAAATCATAGAGTCCTCGAGAAAGACTGCCACTTAAATAGCTATTGACATTACTCAGTGGACGTGACCAAGGGCGGCATACTCTCATTTATTGTAATTCTGACAAGTTGTCGTTCTTGGGTAACATCATAGAAACGCATACACTTTACTTCCTTTTTCTTATCAGTACACGAAGAAAACAGCGAAAATAGACGGTACGGTTTATTTTCTCGTTCATCTCTCTTGTCCTTCTGCTGTGTATGTGTTATGTGTCTTTGTGTTCATATGTGTGTGTACTGTGTTAGTGTGTGTGTGTGTGTGTGTGTGTGCGTGCGTGCGTGCGTGCGTGCGTATGTTTTAGCTGTCTTTGTCATATCAGAAGTACTGAGCTCATATATTTCACCACTACTTTGTTTTTTGACGAGCTCTAGTAAAAAAGAAAAACAAACGCTCAGAGTGCCAAATAGCACTCAGAGCACTTTTAGATTTACCATCTATAGGGATTCCTTAATATCCGAGGGCTGACAGTGTCGTGATGACCTGACGTCAACCAGTCATTGAAGCGCGGTGAGCTGTCATCGGACAGTCATTCAGTAGCAATGACCAGACGTCAGATAATCATTGAGTAGCTATTATATGTCGGACAGCTTTGCTTGTAAATACAGACAAACTAAATTCGCATTCGAATTTCATAAACTTGATAAACAAAAACAACAAACAAAAAACGCACTACATTTCGAACTGAAAGGAGTTAACTTGAATGTTGTAATTATTTGAAAGTCCAACTCGCTACTTTGATGCACTATGGGTGCTGACAGTGGTGAGCAGTGGAGAGTTGTGGGGGTTAAGAATGGGGGTGGTGGAAGGGGGGATTGCATTGTTGCTGTGTTGACGCCGTTCCAACTGTCGTAGATCTTTTACTGCTCTTAAACCTTCTCAAGACGAGTGAGTGGGAAACTCGGAGGAAAAAACAAACAAGTCCCCAGCCATTGTAGATATGATTTCTCGTATCGGACCAAGCACATAACATAGATAAAGCTGGCAGTTTTGATAATAGCAAAACATTACACTCACAATTATTGCAAGAAAGGCAAACAGCACGACAGGATTTATGCTGTATTTTACTTTGTAAGTGTATTTTAGATATACATTAAAGGTTTATGCACAGACCTAAATCAAATGAGAATCGCAAACATTTAAATCTAGACTTGAACGCCTAAACAAGCATTTAAGTTCAACTAAAAAAAAGGAAAGAAAATGGAAGACAAGACGAGAAGGGAGAAAAAAAATAAACAAAACCCTAGCACGACTCGTCAGATTTCAAAACAATTTAAAAATAATTCCAAATAATAAAATTTAGAAACCAGACAAAATATATAACAAAATTATGAAGCAACACCAAACTATAAATAATTATGTCCTTAGACCACTACTTCTAACAACAACAAGACCGGAGGACATGGATTAAAGATACGGTCAATTTCAACTCGAACGTCTTTCCGATAATTAAATTTGATGTGTGTTCGTATCGTTAGTTTCGAAACGATTAAAAATGTACCGTTATTCTCGCAAAATAACTGATATGTATTTAGTGTTGCAATGTACATAAATAGTTTAATACAGTGACGTGTCCCCTTCACAAGTACTTAAATTATTTCCGGCTGTTTCATTGTTTAACAATATTTTATATTTTACAAAAAGCAGGAATTTGAATCTACATCTAAGCAGCCTGGTCAGCTGAGCGCATCTGTAACATTATCATTGTTGAAATTATATTGCATTAACATCCCTGTCACGATAATGGCCACGGAGGAAGTGACGGAAGTTGATGTGGTTGTGATTGGCGCAGGGCTGAGTGGTGAGTATGCAGACCATTTTATTTTGTTAATGTGTTTGTCAGCGTGTTCGTAAATTCATATTTAGTGAACAGGATTGTTTGCTTTAGTACCTGGTATAAGTTTCCCTCTGTTTTTCAATGGAGGAACGGTGAAAAGGGATTATATAGAACATCCACAAGAAAGGAACTCTAGTTGAGCCCCTCTTGAGAGCAGAGTTGATTGATTGGTGCGAATGCTTTGTTTCTGTAGAGGTTTACAGAGCAGCTAGGGTTTTGTTTCTGTAGAGGTTTACAGAGCAGCTAAGGTTTTGTTTCTGTAGAGGTTTACAGAGCAGCTAAGGTTTTGTTTCTGTAGAGGTTTACAGAGCAGATAAAGTTTTGTTTCTGTAGAGGTTTACAGAGCAGCTAAGGTTTTGTTCCTGTAGAGGTTTACACAGCAGATAAAGTTTTGTTTCTGTAGAGGTTTACACAGCAGCTAAGGTTTTGTTTCTGTAGAGGTTTACCAGCGGCTAAGGTTTTGTTTTTGTAGAGGTTTATCCGCAGCTCAAGTTTTTGTTTGTGTAGAGGTTTACCCGCACCTAAGGTTTTGTTTCTGTAGAGGTTCATCTATATTTAGTTATGTATTTTTGTATTTGAACAAGTTTATATGCAGCTAGCGCTTATGTTTCAGTGCAAACTTACCTCAGTTAGCGTTAACAATTAAAAAATTGTAAAAATATCATATTTACCTATAGTCAAAGCAGGTTTCCTAAACAGGTTTATCTGCATCTAATGATTTTATTAGTGTACAGGTTTACTTAAATTGGTGTTCTGATCCTTTACTGTTTATCTGTAGCTAGCTAACGTTTTCCTTAGTAAATTTATCTGCATTTAGCGTTTATGCTTCTGTACAGATTTATGCGCAGCTGCAGTTAATGCTTATGCTTTTGTACAGGTTTATCGGCAGCTAACGTTTTGTCCGATGGAAGACAACGGGTTTTGGTGCTGGAAGCTCGAGACAGAGTGGGCGGACGAACATACACCATACATGTATGTTATCCAAATAAACACACACACACACACACACACACACACACACACACACACACACACACACACACACACACACAAGCGCGTGCAGAGAAACAGAACAGAAAGGAGTCAAACACTCGACGTGTAGGAATATATCAAAAATCAATGTATTCACACAGACACACACTCGCACACACATACAAACACACGCAAGCGTTCGCTCGTGCAAACAGCAGAAAAGAGTCAAACGAACGTGCACAATTATTTTCGAAAATATCACACTGACAGACACACAGATGGACAGGAAGGAGTAAACATGCGACGTGCATGAATCTTATCGAAATTAAACAACACACACATACCGGAAGCCAAATATGCATTATTAACAATAAGACCACACCCTAATTAGCACCATACATGTAATGATTCAGAATATGTACACACATACACATCCCGAACAAACAAATAGGAATTAAAATATTAAGAGGAACATAAACTGTGCAAGTATGTTAAATAAGTACACGCGTGTACAGAAGGTAGGAACACAAGCTAACACAGTCATGTGTACACATTATGGTATGCGTGTATGCTAAATAAGTATACGCGTGTAAAACACGTAACTAACACAGTCATGCGTACACATAATGGTATGCGTGTATGCTAAATAAGTACAAGCGTGTATAGACGTAAAAACACACGTAACTAACACAGTCATGCGTATACGTAATCGATCACAGACACCAGAGCTGCACTGTAACGTACAAGAAGTCTATGCTGGATTTCTCTTTTACACTTCCTAATGAGCGTCTCAAAAGCAGTTCCTATTGGGCGTCTAAAAAACACTTCTCACGGGCGTCTGAAAAACATCTCATACAGGGCGTCTAAACAAACAGTTCCTAACGGGCATCTCAAAAACATCTCATATAGAGCTTTGACGGATACGCCACTTAGTTAATTAAAAGTATTATTTTTATTAATTAATCTTTCATATTGCAAGTGATGACAATCTTAATTTATTGTATTAATGATCCTCCAGCAGAACTACTCATCTCTCTCTCACCTGGCGGATATTTTAATGCTGTAAACGTTTTCTCTATTCCACAACATAAAACATTTACAGTCACATAATGTTTCCGTCAATATAATATATCACCAGATTGCATTTTTTCTTCTTTCTTCTTTTCGCAAAGCGGTGTCATAATACAATGCATCAAGACATTATACAATGCATCAAGACATTATACAATGTATCAAGAAATTATACAATGCATCAAGACATTATACAATGCACTCATACGCTAACATTTTAACAACAATTTGAGGGCAATATCCAGCAACAAAACTGATTTTAAGTCTACATCTATTTTCAAGTATGTAAAGAAAACAAATACCAAGATATATAATAAATAAATAAGTTAAATATATTAGGCAGGAACTGAATGAAAATTAATTTTTATTTAATCGGGTGAAAAAAATGTCAGTCAAACTGAGAATTTTTAACCGTTTGAATTTCAAGTTTCGTTGAAGTTTCCAATATCATGCATTAGGTGAGCGGCTCGGCCAATCAACTCCTTCGCTCCGATTAAATTGGATTAATTAGTTAAATAAATAAAAAAGATAGCGATTTAATGTTGTTTTTTTTATTCATGGCAATAATAATTATTTCTTCCAAACTATGTCAAATGTGACATAACTATGCAAACATTACTTTTGACAGAGTTATCTCTTCAAACTTTCATCTGTAAATGTAGACTGTTAATTTTCGAAAGCTTGCACTATAATTCTCGAACGTCTGCACTATTAATTTTCGAACGCCCGCCCTATTAATTTTCAAAAGCTAACACTATTAATTTACGAACGTCTGCACTATTAATTTACGAACGCCTGCACTATTATTTTTCAAAAGCTAGCACTATTAATTTTCGAACGCCCGCCCTATTAATTTTCAAAAGCTAGCACTATTAATTTACGAACGTCTGCACTATTAATTTTCGAACGCCTGCACTATTAATTTTCAAAAGCTAGCACTATTAATTTTTGAACGCCTGCACTATTAATTTTCGAACACCTACACTAATAATTTTCAAAAGCTAGCACTATTAATTTGCGAAAAATAGACACTGGTAAGATCACACAGCACTCAAGATTGAACACTTACTTGTGTCATGTCTCATGGAGTAATTTCCCCACTTTTTGCATGTGTACAAATTTCAAATGATACGTTCCCACAATTAGATAGAAGAAAAAATAATTTAAAAAATTGAAGTAATTCTTATCACATTACTATAAATGATACATATTTTAATTTTATTTTATAATTTTTTTCTTCAGAATGATCAGGTGGGAGATTTAGATCTGGGCGCAGCCTACGTAGGGGTGATGCAGAATCGGTTGTTGCGTGTGGCAAGACGGTTTGGGGTCAAAACTTACCCGTGTCATGAAGTCGAAGACCTGGCTGTGCACACAAAGGTAAACTAAAAATTTGACACAGATTATTTAGCTAAACAAAAGAACCTTGGAACGTAGTCGAATCGGTTACCTAGAAACATAGAGCAAAGTTAAATCAACTTACTAATCATGACACCAATTTAAATCCATTAACCAAAAGCTCAACAGAATAATAAATCAGCTAATTAACAGCAGAAAGATACAAATTTAAAATCATTAACCTAAAAGATAGCAGAAAATAAACCAGTTAATTAAAAGCAGAAAGACACTAAATTAAAATCATTAACTAAAACCATAACAGTAAGACTAAATCGGTCAATAAATGCAGAAAGACAAAAAATTAAAACCGTAACTAAAAACATAACAGAAAAATAAATCATTCAATTAAAAAAGAGAAAGATAAATCAACAATCTAAAATTATGACAATGGTAAATCAATCCATTCACAATATAACACACACAAAAAACCTCAATAAAAATCTGAAAATTTTACGAAAGAAAATTAATTATTAAAACAATGGCACATACGAAATCAATATTCTAAACAAGATAACTTGAGAGTAAAACCGTATTCAAAATGGATGACCCAAGATTTAATGATACTCAAGTACAGGGAGCAGGTGTAGAGTTAAAAATATTTCACATATATTAATAATTAATAATTACTCTACCAGGACAACACTAAAATGAATTATTTTATAGAATTGATTACACCATTGATACATTAACTACATTATGATACGAGACAAGACAATTAACTATATCATGATGCGAGACAAGACAATTAACTATATCATGACACGAGACAAGACAGTTAACTATATCATGATTCGAGACAAGACAATTAACTATGTCATGATGCGAGACAAGACAATTAACTATATCATGACACGAGACAATACAAATAACTACATCATGATATGAGACAAGACAATTAACTAAATCATGATACGAAACAAGATAATTAACTACATCAAAACACAAGGTCAATCAGTTAATTAAATCTTTGTACAAGATAAAATAATTAACTGAATCATGATATAATACAAAGAAAATATGCTAGTTAATCATAAAGAGGTAAAACAATTAACTATATCATGACACGAGACAATACAAATAACTACATCATGATACGAGACAAAACAATTAACTATATCTTGACACGAGACAATACAAATAGCTACATCATGATACGAGACAAAACAATTAACTATATCTTGACACAAGACAAAACAATTAACTATATCTTGAACTGGTAAAACTGGTTTCACACTTCTCACTCCTGATCACTCACTGTCTCTGGACTGCTTTCCTCATTCTTACAGTCAAGTCTCAACTTACAGTTCCCAACAGTATTTATTAGCCTCACACACACACACACACACACACACACACACACACACACACACACACACACACACACACACACACACACACACACACACACACATACAACATAATAGTTTATGACAGGTTCACTAAGAACAATGTCAAGTATTTAGCATACTACTTACAAGCCTCATAGTTCAAACATTTATAGAAATAATAGGTTTATTATCTGGCTTGTCACTCTGTCATTTATTCATCATCTGTTTGTTAACCTGTCTGCATGGTTCAAAGTTATGCCTCGTTGTCAGATTAGCACGAGTCCTATATATTTCTTTGTATCTGTCAGTTACTTCTAAACATCCTGTTAGATTCTTTAGTCTTCTGTCCTTAACATAAGCTAAAAGTGCTGGTTCACACATTGTCTGCAGTTTGTCGATCAAAGTGATACCTAAGATCCTTCCCACTGTCAGTTTTCATAGCATCAAGCTCTAACCACCTCATCAAGATATGTTTAGTTTACTAGCTGACTATAAATGTGTCAGCTGGTTCAAATTTATACTGGCTTCCCTCACCAAATCTCTTTGTCTTCCACTCCCTCCATCAAATCCTGCCTTTGTCTTCCACTCCTCTCACCAATTCCTGACTTTGTTTTCCACGATCTTACTCACTAAATTCTACCTTTGTCTTCCACGATCTTACTCACTAAATTCTACCTTTGTCTTCCACGATCTTACTCACTAAATTCTACCTTTGTCTTCCACGATCTTACTCACTAAATTCTACCTTTGTCTTCCACGATCTTACTCACTAAATTCTACCTTTGTCTTCCACGATCTTACTCACTAAATTCTACCTTTGTTTCCCATAATTACTTGTCATCCCTTGACGTACTAGGGCAAGACCAAAAGGTTCCGAGATAACGTGTACCCCCCAACTGGCGGACTGTTGTCCTGGCTTGACCTCAACAACGCTGTTCGCCTCCTTGACAACATGCGCAAAGAGGTGAGTTTTGACGTCATCAGCTACGACGAATTAATAATGTTCGAGCAACAGCTAAAATTTTATATTTTTCTATAAACGTCTATTGTATATCTAACCATATCTATCACTCTACATCATTAGCTTATAGATAAACATGTACACCTTACTCCTCTAAATATATATACATGCAGATGAAACGTTTCCTCATCATTACCATCGTTTTAGTCATTTTCTGTAGCACCACCAGAAAAAGCGAGGAAGATTTCTTTACTCGTTAAATTGTTGATACAAAGTAAATATAATCGTCTTATTATATTTAATGAAAATTTAACTTTATTTTTTAAAAGTATTATTTTTCATTGAAAGGTACCAATCAATGCCCCGTGGAAGGCGCCGCGAGCAAGTGAATGGGACAAGATGACACTACAACAGTTTTTCGATAAGCATGTCTGGACACGGTCAGTGGTCATCATATCACACATTACACACTAGTTTCTTTCTTTCTTTCTTTCTTTCTTTCTTTCTTTCTTTCTTTCTTTCTTTCTTTCTTTCTTTCTTTCTTTCTTTCTTTCTTTCTTTCTTTCTTTCTTTCTTCCAACCTACCCATCCATCCATCCATCCGTCCGTCCGTGCATTCATCTATCATCTATCTATATATCTGTGTGATACTTACAGACGGGCCATGGAGATACTTAAATCTATCATCTATCTCATATATGTGTGATACTTACAGACGGGCCATGGAGATACTTAAATCTATTATCTATCTACATATATGTGTGATACTTACAGACGGGCCATGGAGATACTTAAATCTATTATCTATCTACATATATGTGTGATACTTACAGACGGGCCATGGAGATACTTAAATCTATCATCTATCTCATATATGTGTGATCTTACAGACGGGCCATGGAGATACTTAAATCTATTATCTATCTACATATGTGTGATACTTACAGACGGGCCATGGAGATACTTAAATCTATTATCTATCTACATATATGTGTGATACTTACAGACGGGCCATGGAGATACTTAAATCTATTATCTATCTACATATATGTGTGATACTTACAGACGGGCCATGGAGATACTTAAATCTAACATCAACGTCAATGTTACATCGGAAGCGTACGAGGTGTCCATGTTGTGGTTTCTGTGGTATCTGGCGTCTGCTGGCGGACCCCTGAGAATTAACAGCACAACGAATGGTGCGCAAGTAAGAAGACAGAGATAGAGTATCACGTACTGCCATTTATCGTCCCCCTTTAATGTCACTCGACTGTGATGTAATACGCTATAGGGTCAGTATTTGTGTTGTACGTGAAGAGTCTGACAGCACTGGTATTAAATGGGATTTGTGCGGATTAAACGTTCTTATTTGTGATATATGCAGATAACAGAGTGCATACTTGTGATTGGTGCAATCACCAATATTCTTAATTATGACTGGTGCAATCACCAATATTCTTAATGATGACTGGTGCAATCACCAATATTCTTAATTATGACTGGTGCAATCACCAATATTCTTAATGATGACTGGTGCAATCACCAATATTCTTAATGATGACTGGTGCAATCACCAATATTCTTAATGATGACTGGTGCAATCAGAAATATTCTTAATTGTGACTGGTGCAATCACCAATATTCTTAATTATGACTCGTGCAATCAGAAATATTCTTAATTGTGACTGGTGCAATCACCAATATTCTTAATTGTGACTGGTGCAATCACCAATATTCTTAATTATGATTGGTGCAATCACCAATATTCTTAATTGTGACTGGTGCAATCAGAAATATTCTTATTTGTGACTGGTACAATCAGAAATATTCTTAATTATGACATTGCAATCAGAAATATTCTTATTTGTGATTGGTGCAGTCAGAAATAATCTTAATTTTGATTGGTGCACACCGTATATTTCGCGACAGTGACTGGTTGTACGAACCGTGACAGGTATAAATTAGTTGTGCGTTGGTGTGACAATGATTCAGTGTCGTTCTGCTCTATTTGACAGGAAAGAAAATTCCATGGAGGTTCACAGCAAATATCTGAAGCACTGGCAAAAGTTCTCGGAAAAGGTGAAAAAATGTGCTATTGGATTTTCTATTTTTTCCTTTCTGCTGATTATGACTTTTTCTTTTTTTAAATAAACGTAAAAACAAATATTATAAATCTGCCTGTTGTCGTACGCTTTGTGTGCACAAGGACTGAGACACGAGCTATTTTAACAGCATATTTTCTTTACTTTCAAAAACATACATAATTGTGTACTCATTCTTCATTGTTACTGTTCTCACAGATAGAGTGCTGCTCAACCGCGCCGTTCGCCATATAGAGTATGATGACAAGGGTGTAACCATCGTGGATGTCACTGGAACGTCATACAGGGTAAAAAAACATAATTTGACTGGAAACAAATCCAATTTTGAAGAACACTTATAGAACTTACAGCAAAGGCGGAGGCTAAACGTGCGCGTTCTAACCACAACACATTCGTCATCATTAAAGTCACCACCTTCACCACCACCTCACCTTCTCCTCTACAACCATCACAACTGTCATCATCATCGTCATCTTCATCATTTGCTGTTTATTACAATACTAATTAAATAATGTTGTGTTACATCAGTATCTCAGGCTGCGCTGATTAAGCGGCTGAACCAATTTCACACAACACTGCGCATATCGATTGGCTGAAGCGGTTTCTCACTCACGCTTTCAATCTGTTTTGCTGCCTACATGACACTAGTTACCGTACTGTTTTAATCTGTACATTTGTATCCATATCCAATGTTGTGTTTGCTGAAACCCTCCCCTTATCTTTCACAGGCATCCTACTGTATTGTAGCTCTGGCCCCAACACTTCAGACCCGCATTTCCTGGTCGCCTCCCTTGCCAGCGCGCAGGCTACAGATGTTACAGCGACTTCCGATGGGATCGGTCATCAAAACCTTCATGTACTATAAGACACCCTTCTGGAGAAAAAAGGGTTATCTTCTTTATTTTCTTCTAAATTAAAGTTTCCTAGTGGTGCTTAAAAGGCATGCGTAAGTTAGTCTTGTAAAACTGTACCAGAATATTGTTTAGATCAAATCCCCTGCTTGCACAATATCGACTTGCTTGTTACTGAACAAAAATAAAGATTAGCAACATGTTATTCAAATAAGTATAGTTTAAATTACCTTTTATAAAAGTATTTTAACGAAATCAAGCCTTTGACAATAAAAATAAATTATTGTAATTGTGGCGAAGGGGTTTAAGGAAATGTTACAGAAAAACTTAAAACCCTAACATGGCCGACCACACGTCCCCTCACACTTCAGCGTTTTCAGGTGTTTGGCTATGCAATTGATAATATAATTTGAACAATAATAATCATAAATACAGCTTTGGCGAACCCACCTAGTCTCGACCTGACAAGAATATGATGACAAATTTTAAAAGAAAATTAAAAAAAAAAATAAGCTGAATAATTTTTTTTATAAAGAGTAATGGAGGCAGAAAGAATTCATAAATTTAAATCAGGAGTGCGACTTTGGTGTTCATGATTTGTTCAGCGTTCACTGTGTACCAGAGTGGGAGTTTCTGTATATTTATCTCTTGTACACTTGGCTAGCCGCTACTGTGTACGCTGACGGTGAGGCAGTTTCTGCACAACTTATCGGCTAGACATGTAGTGCAAGCTCTTTCATACAAAGAAAATAGGGAAAGAGTGATTTACAATAGTAATCTATCTATCTATCTATTTATCTATCTATCTATCTATCTATCTATCTATCTATCTATCTATCTATCTATCTATCTATCTATCTATCTATCTATCTATCTATCTATCTATCTATCTATCTATCTATCCATCCATCCACCCACCCATCCATCCATCCATCCAATAGCATAATCATAACTAATTATACATGATTCGAATTACATGTTCCACCTTATTGACTTTTCTTGCCCAAAACTAACCTTTTAGCCAGTGGTGTCTAGGAGAGCTTTTCTAGGCACTGCAACGCTGATGGTGGCGACTCTGACACACTGGGGCCGATTTCGGCGCAAACAGAGACTGTCGCGTGGTCAGTCAGGTTAAATATATGGCGAATTATTACAACTTTAACTACTAGATCGGACAATATTTAATTTTAAAAAAATATCGCCAGAGATTTGCCAGCACCTGCACACAAGAGATGAAATAACAGTTAGATGTGAACATGCAAGATTTAAAATCTGGTCTACTTGCATGAGGTAGACAGTAGATTCTGGCCCTGTCAGTCTAAAAGATGAATGAAAGTTTGATGGTCACCTCTCGTACTGTCGCAGAAATATTAAAAGTATATTTTCACAAATTAACAATGTTGCAACATAACAAGCTACAGTTAAAATTTTAAAAATATTTAAAAGAAAATCATTTCTCTAAAATATATTTGATTATGTATGATGCCATAAAACATTCATATTAATCAATTCTGAATATATTATGCTAATTAATCTTCCAATCACTCACCTATTCATTAAACTAAGTGCAAGAAATCAAAATAATAAATAAATAATTGATTTCAGTCCACCAGACAAGTTAATGAATCATTCAGCTTTCCGTTAAATTATCCAGCAAATTAGTGCATAAATAAATAAATCAGTGACTCAAACATTTAAACAACTTGAACCCAATCAACTTTCAATTCAGCCAATCAAACCAGTTGAAAACAAACCACTTATGAACTTCACTGAGACCAACAATTAAGCACCCAAATAAATCAGTCAATATACAAATCAATCAGAGTAATATCCAACAAACTTAATTAATTAGTCAGAAAATCAACGAAGCAATCAAAACGTAACTAACAAACTAAACTAAACTAAATAAATAAATAAATAAGTCAACTAGCTAATCAGCCACCAGAGTTAAATTAAATCATCCAATCAAACCTTGAAGCCATCTATCAAAGGAACGACTGAGCAGTATAATTTACCTCTCCAATTCTTCATCGCGAAATTGGTTCTCGTTTCCAGGGTTTTGTGGCGCTGCCTGGATAACCGATGAAGAGGGACTCGTAGCTGATACTATGGACCATGTTCATCCGGATGGCAGCCATCCAGCAATCATGGGGTACATGACATTTCTTCTTTGCGGAGAATATTCCTAATGATATTTGTCAATTTTAACAACATTAAGGCCATTGCTTTAGTTGAATGTTTTTTTTTAAAATAAAAATATTACTATATATTTATATTTCTAAAGTTTACTTTGAAAGATTTTTTTAACCAGATTGTCAGCTTAACAATTCCATTTGAATGACGTGTGCCAAACCGAAATTAACTGCCATTCACTTTTAAGTCCATTTATCACGTCGAACTTTTGTTTTTAATCCTAACACTTTGTTCTTAGCAGTTTGATTTCTTTCTCTTATTTTATTTATATTTATTTTAATCTACTTATTTATTTGCGTGCATGAAGGTTTATTTTGGCTGACCGGGCGCGAAGGACGGCTATTCTAAGCAAAGAAGAAAGGAAGCAGCGCATTAGCCGCTTGTATGCCAAGGTCTTCCAATCAGAAGAAGGGTTGCATGTAAGTTTTCAGGTGGAGGCTTGCGCAAGAGGTTTACAAGTGAACACTGAAAATCGTTTGCTGTTTCACTTATTCCAATAAGGATAACTTGAGTTACAACCGGAAATGAAATGAAACTCAGTCTTCTACTATTGTCTATCGATATCTGCACACCTTTCTTTCTCGTATAGGTGCGTTCCTTTTGTTTGTGTCTGCACAACTCTCCATTTTGTAGATCACTATTTTATACTCTTTGGTTCTGTTGTGGAGTAAATTTGGTCGATGTTATATTACTTATGCTACGTGTGAATCGGGATAATTATGGATGATTAATAATAATATTCTAATAATATTCAATAACTAGGGTGGCGTTTTGCGACAATGTAAATAGAAAATGATTGTTAAAATAAGCAATAAGACGTGTACCATAGTCACTTACTTAACATCTCAGCACTTCTACTTTTCACTGAGAGCAGTGTCGGGCGGGTGTTAAAGAGGTGTTAAATAAGTTGCAACGTAAATTATATGCATGCATTCACTCGATGTTATCTCCCTTTTTTTTCTGAGATCTTTTATGTGATAATCTGGCCTAATGTTGGGTTCGTTTTTCAGCCCGTGCACTATGAGGAGAAGAACTGGTCTGAAGACGAGTGGTCTGGGGGCTGCTACACTGTCATGATGCCTCCAGGATTCCTGACAGTGTTCGGAGAGTAAGTGTGATCAAAATGCTTTAGAAGAGTTTTCGAATGGTTAACAACAATGTCAGCGAAGATTGGCAACACATTTAAATCAATTGTCAGTGAATGCTAGATGTTGTCTGCTTAACGCAAAACCTTTCTATAAATAGCACTGTCTATGTCTTAGGGAAGAAGTGTGCGTTCGAGAAATTGTAAATTTTGACTAAAATCTTTGATTAGCATTATTTAAAACATAGTGCTGTATTGTGCATTTGATAAATTGTAAACACTGACGTAACACATGGGCACAACGTTTTATAAAACACAGTGCACTGATATGCATTTGACGAAGTTTACTACTAGACATTGTGTCTTGATTAAGTGCGTCATAATGACCCGCGCTTTTTGACGTGGGCAGAGAACTGAGGCGGCCACTAGGGCGTGTGTACTTCGCTGGCACGGAGACTGCGGCCCAGTGGGCAGGGTACATGGACGGCGCCATTGAAGCAGGAGAACGTGCGGCCAGAGAGGTATTATGTAAACACTATTTTAAAAAATCTTTCTTTAAGGATATGTTGCAAAGGATATATTGTAATGAAGAGTATGGTTATGGTTTAGTTAGGGTCATATTGCCATTTTATTAGTGATGAGTAGGATTTATTTGGGATTGTATTGCAGTGCTTTTGTATTACTCTAGAGCTATTTTGTTTGTCCTGTCAACTATCTATCTATCTATCTATCTATCTATCTATCTATCTATCTATCTATCTATCTATCTATCTATCTATCTATCTATCTATCTATCTATCTATCTATCTATCTATCTATCTATCTATCTATCTATCTATCCATCTATCTATCTATCCTAAACGTATCTAATCTATACTGTCTAACCATCCTCTGTCCGTCCATCCATCCGTCTCTGTCTGTCTCTCTCTCTATATATGTGCGAGTCTGTGTGTGTGTGTGTGTGTGTGTGTGTGTGTGTGTGTGTGTGTGTGTGTATTTTATAATCCTTGTGTCTGTGGCAGAGTAAATTTGCCTATCCCTATTTCTAAACTTAATTGTTATATAAATTGTTAAATGTCAAAATGACCCGACCTTCGGCACTGCCTATGCTGCTATTTTACGTGTCAAAGTTGGAAGTAAACAACTCAGGTAAAGAAGTTTTCTAGAAATTTGCTGATGCAATCAAAACCAGTTCCAACTGGATGAGCAGTTTTTCTTACTAATAGTCTCACACTTGTTCATAGCAAATTCATCCATTGGGGATGGACCAAAAGTTATTTTGTTGAAGATATATTAAGCTAACGGTCACCTTTCATTACCGGTCTTCTTGCCACACCAAATTCAAGTGATTAGACAATAGAATCCTTACAGTTGGTAAACGTTTGATCTCAGTCCATTTGCTGGCTCGTTCCCATAAATATTAACCATTGGACAGTAAAAACTACTCATCCAGTTGGAACTGATTTGGATTGCATCAGCAATTTCTACACTGTTTTTAACTCGAGTTCTTTACTCCAACTCTGACACTTACAAAATACCATCATAAGAAGTGCCTAAGGACAGGTCACTTTGACAATTTAACAATTTATTTAATGATTAATTCTAGAATTAGGGATAGGCAAATTTACTCCACCATATATACATATATATGTTATAGATTTTACACGCAAAAGGGTTGATACGAGCTGATGAAATCTGGCAGAATGAGCCAGAAGATGAGGTAAGAAAAAATGTCTTTCTGTTGGTGAATTTATAAGGAAAATAAATGATCTTTTCAGAATGTAACGGCGCTAAGTCATCTTTATAATGATGACGCCATTACCTCATTGACCATATCAAGTTTGATTCGCTACAAAATATCTAGTGTTTATATAGAGTTTCTAAGATTTCTTTCATACTAGCTAGTGACAATACGGAGTCTTAGAAGTTCTTTATAGATTATAATTCGTGTATAGATGACATTTCTGATTCTTAACAAAATCTATCTACTGCATTTTATATTTTGATGCCTACAAGATGTATACACTATCTAATGTAGATGTATAATTTCCAAAATAATTCCTTTCTTTATTTGCTAAATAGATGAGTTTTCTAAATCTAACCACGAGGAGAAGTTTAAGTATCATTCGATATCGTTTATCTGCTATATGAATTAAAAGTATATGCTTCTTGTATAATTAATATATATCAAAATTATATGTATAGAGCGTGTGTGTATGTGTGTATGTGTGTGTGTGTATGTGTGTGTGTGTGTATGTGTGTGTGTGTGTGTGTGTGTGTGTGTGTGTGTGTGTGTGTGTGTGTGTGTGAGTGAGTGATTGTGTAGATATGACGCTTCTAAAACGTTTTGCACACAAGCAGAAGTTTAAAAGGTTAACGTTATCCATTAATCACAGTTCGTTGATAATTGTATTGCTTTACTTCCCATTTAAGATTAATCTGGTTTTAGTGGAGTATACGGAAGGGTTACAACCCTTCAGATGCAACCCTTAAAATAATAAACATCCGTAGATATCCTACCTAGAGTCAATAATAAACATCTGTAGATATCCTACCTAGAGTCAATAATAAACATCTCTAGATATCATACCTAGAGTCAATAATAAACATCAGTAGATATCCTACCTAGAGTCAATAATAAACATCTCTAGATATCATACCTAGAGTCAATAATAAACATCCGTAGATATCCTACCTAGAGTCAATAATAAACATCTACCTAGAGACAATAATAAACATCTGTAGATATCATACCTAGAGCCAATAATAAACATCTGTAGATATCCTACCTAGAGTCAAATGTTTCAATAAATATTTTCAGGAGGTCAAACCAAGACCATTAAATCTTTCACGGGTACAGAGGATGGCACCAAGTGTTCCAGGCTTTATAAGAGGATTTCTTGTCTCTGTCCTTGTCACGGCTGGTATCGCCTGGAGGTACTGGCGCCATCGCTTGCAGTGATGTTCAAACAGCATCCTAAGTTATAAATAGACCATAAGACTTAATACCATGCTACATTAAGATGTCATAAAAGAAGGTGAAGAAATAAGCGCAAACGGCGAAAACGAAAACCACGCACAAGAATGTTATTATAAATAGAGATATATTTTTACAAATCCCTGTCTAAAACGAATGAACCGAAAATAGAAATGCATAAAAACGTGGAGCGAATCTGACCCGAGCTGGCCTAGTTAAACAGAAGTCTATTGTTTGGCACTAGACTTGCCGCAACAATGTCACGTGATAAATGTAAGATCAAAATCACACTTAAATTTGTTTACGTGTTTTTTTTAGGAGTGTTTGTTATATGTCTGCAACAACAACACAATACCCTTGCAAAATACATCACACATAACTGAATTCTGTTTTATTTTCTACCGATTAACTATTTTAAGGATTATGATTGTCTAGTAGATCAAACAAATACATCACTTGAGGTTGGAATCATTTGCCACCGTATTAATATCTCTTCCAAACTAAATGTATGGGTTATATAATCCATAATATTGGTTAAACTGAATTGTAATATAGTTACTTTCCTTTTAACAATTGATGTGATTTCACTTCAGACTTCACCCGATTCTAAGGATTATAAAATTAGCGTGATTGGGACTTTGTATTCTAATAGCGCCATTTTGCTTTAAAAAAATAGATCTCTTTGGAGCTGAAGAAGTACTCGATTCGATGTATTTTACAATCTACAGACTGAAATCACTGCACGCCTTGCTTTATGAGGGGTTAATAAGTGTGTAGGAAGGTTGTGACGAAGAATTTGCAATGCTGATGGCATAGTGACAGTATAGGAAGACTGCAGTCAGGAAAAGCATACTGCGAGTATAGGAAGACTGCAGTCAGGGTTAACTAAAAGCATAGTGAGAATATAACAAGCATGTAATCAAGGTTTATTAAGCACACAGTATAACAGCAGAGTCAGACTTTAGTAAAAGCATAGTGAGAATAGAGCAAGCCTGTAATCAGGATTTACTAAAAGCATAGTGAGAATATAGCAAGCCTGTAATCAGGATTTACTAAAAGCATAGTGAGAATAGAGCAAGCCTGTAATCAGGATTTACTAAAAGCATAGTGAGAATAGAGCAAGCATATACTCAGGATTTACTAAGCACACAGTGTTACTTCAGAGACAGTATCGTCAGAGGATGAGCAATTCTGATCGAAAAGCAGACAGGATATTGATAACTCTAGCAAATTATGCGATAACCATTCCAGCTTTATGCTGCAGCCATTATATCAAAGTGAGAACACACGAGTGTACGATATGTCTATTTATTCTCTTTAAATAATAATGATGATGATGATAGCAGCAAGAGATGAAATGAAAGATATATTTTAAATATTTTTTCTTCTATCATCAGTGTGTGGACAAGGGAAATTGCTAGCGTATTTATGTGACAAGAATAAATATTTATTTTAAAATAATCTTGAACGATTTTATGTCGCAATTTTACTTATTATACAGAGGGTGCACAAGCCCGCCCGTCTTTCCCTCCCCCAAATCGCTCAACTGAAGAAAGAGAATGCACGCCAAACAGTGAAATCAAAGCCAGTAGACACAGCATGTGTGGGGTTAATTGTACTTTAATGAATATGTTTTCAATTCTGTAACATACAATTAGAGTAGATGTATTGTGAATTTTGAAAAGATTATTGTATTGTGAAAGTGAAAAGATTATTTATTGTGATAGAGAAAAGATTATTGTATTGTGAAAGTGAAAAGATTATTTATTGTATAAGTGAAAAGATTATTGTATTGTGATAGAGAAAAGATTATTTATTGTGATAGAGAAAAGATTATTGTATTGTGATATAATAGAGAAAAGATTAGTTATTGTGATAGTGAAAAGATTATTTATTGTATAAGTGGAAAAAAGGCTAGATTAAATGAACACTCTGATAATTAGAAAGAGGCTAGATTAAATGAACACTCTTGAATGAAACAGACAACAGACAGGAAAGATTTAGTAACACGCATAAACTGAAGTAGGCAAAGGAAAGGCCAAGTTGACACATAAAGTAATTAGGAAAGGCCAAGTTGGCACATAAAGTAATTAGGAAAGGCCAAGTTGGCACATAAAGTAATTAGGAAAGGCCAAGTTGGCACATAAAGTAATTAGGAAAGGCCAAGTTGGCACATAAAGTAATTAGGAAAGGCCAAGTTGGCACATAAAGTAATTAGGTAAGATGAAATATTAAGTGAACACTCAAAAAATGAGAGAAAAAGACACATGAAAACAGCTTAAAGACCGTGTATAAAGAACACGAACATAAATAATTTAAATAAATATTTAGAGTGTACATTAAAGACAGTAACAGACATCTGAAGACAAGTATATGGCAGATTTAAAAAGCAGCATCCACTGAATGGTACAAGAATTAGACGTATTAATCAAACACTCACAGACTGAAGTAGGCAGAGAATAGTTTGAAAAATAATAAAAAGTGATAAGAAGTGGTCAAATAAATGACAATTTAAACTTTAAAAAAACACACAAAATAAAGCAAACAGAAGTCAGATTAAACAAACATAAGACTAAAGCAGACAAATAAGAGTAAAATTAAACAATCACACAGAATAAAGTAGACATCAGAAGTAAATAGAATAAAGCAGATAAACAAAAGTAAAATTAAACAATCACACAGAATAAAGTAGACAATCAGAAGTAAGATTAAACAATCATACAGAATAAAGTAGACGATCAGAAGTAAGATTAAACAATCACACAGAATAAAGCAGATAAACAGAAGTAAGATTAAACAATCACATAGAATAAAGCTGATAAACAAAAAGTAAGATTAAACAATCACAGAGAATAAAGCAGATAAACAGAAGTAAGATTAAACAATCACATAGAATAAAGCTGATAAACAAAAAGTAAGATTAAACAATCACAGAGAATAAAGCAGATAAACAGAAGTAAGTTTAAATAAACACTTACAGAGTTATTCAGGCGTATTAAAATAAATAATTCAGAAAAAGAGATCGATAAACCACGTTAAAAAGACAACACACAATTAAAAACCATTCACAAAAAGAATATTTTCAATTTTAATTTTTCAATAACACACCATTTATTGTATGCACTAAAAGATTTTTAAAGTACAATCATTTCCTGACTCTTGTACAGTATGAAAATGAAAAATGTACACAGTAACAATTAAAATATTCATTCTAATGTAATGTTAATGAGTTGAGTCGATCTATACGATACTGTATCCATTCTTGACTTAAAAATTTATTTAGAGTAATTATAACTTTGTGTTTAATTTAGGAAATTATAATTATTCTTCTTAAGAAAATCTTTGTCCCCAATCCCTCATCTTACAGTTCAACTAAAATATATAAAGAAATAAAATGTAAATTAACAAATAAAAAAATTAATGTATAAATACATAATTAGAAATATTAAAAATAAGTGTATACTTTTAAAAAAATATTAAACTAAAAGATGTATAATTGCTCAAATAGAGAGAAAAAGTAAATGAACAAAATTATCAGAATTAAAACTTGTTAATGAATACGAGAAATGACAAGCACATTAGTAGAAATTAAATAAAGAACATTTTAGCATGCTATGAAAATTAGATACTGTATACAACTGTACTACAACGTACTTATGTAAAGCGTGGTGAGTACACTAAAACATTATTTGTACTAAAAAGGTTCTTATGTAAAGCGTGGTGAGTAAACTAAAACATTATTTGTACTAAAAAGGTACTTATGTAAAGCGTGGTGAGTACAATAAAACATAATACTTGTACTAAACAGGGTACTTATGTAAAGAGTGGTGAGTACATTAAAACGTATTACTTGTACTAAACAGGGTACTTATATAAAGCGTGGTGAGTACACTAAAACATTATTTGTACTAAAACATGGTATTTAAGCACGTAATTTTTCACTCATCTTTTTATCGTTCCTTATCATCCTCGCTTTATGTTTGCTTGTCTACAGTCCTGGTCTATACTTAGTGAGGAATTCTTCAATTAGGGGCTCTTTGAGTGAACAGAAGTTGACCTCAATTAGTTGTCCTAGATCATTCATTAATTTACAGGCAACCAACAATACTCCAAAGTGAAACACTAATACCATATTCTGACACGGCATTTCATACACATTATAGTACACAAGACATTTACACATTAAAGTACACAAACGCAATCTTTTTTTAAGAGCCTTCTTGAAAATAAATTCTAAAATAAAGTCGGTATACTCGTTTTGGCATGTGTATTGTAGGCATTAAATGTTGATCAGTGCTAGCGAAATTTACAAAAAGCAACATTCTTCAAACAAGAATTATGGGATATATAAAATAAGAATAATGCACATTGACCTAATAAAGAACAGATAAATTATAATAAGAAAACATTTAATAACAAGGCATAATAAATTTTCATATAATAACATTTCTGGTTTTAAAAAAATCTAAAGTGCATATATCTTTAATGTACAGTTAAAGTTTAGTTATAAGCTTGCAAATGATAAATATTAAAATGTTACACCCCCATATTAAAATAGCCAAGTCACATGGAAGGGTTGTAATAGTGGGGCACGCTGTGGGCAACAACCTCTGGGAATGTGAGTGTGGTGAGCCCTAAAGGAAAGCTTTGTGGGGTCAGAGTCCTGAGTGACGAGGTCAAGGAAAACTATATTGGATCACTGACGTTTTCTCAGACAAGGTCAAGAAAAGCGTTTGGAAAGAGTGACGATCGCTGTGAATAACAAGGTCACGGAAAGCTTTGTAGGGCCAGTGCAGTTCTCTCTCTTGGTAAGGTCAAGAAAAGCTGTATTGGCTGTATTGAAGCAGTGACTCTTGCTCAGACAAGGTCAAGGAAAGCATTGTGGGAAGGGTGACACACAGTACTCTGTTATTATTAAGTCAAGAGATTTGAATCTAGCGGGAAGAAAAACACGCACCTCTTCAATAGTTTTGAGTGTTGGTACTTTCGTTATGAACTGTATGGAAAAAGAACTCAAGCAGCTGCAACCCCAAACACCGAGCTTTCGAGAAGAAATTGGGAAGACATAATTATATGGTAAATGCTCATGTGGTTTTAAATTAAGCAAGATGAAGGTCGAGTTACACAACATGGTTTGTGCATTCATAAGAAATGCTGAATTATCAAGAAGCGATGGTGAAAGTGAATGAGTTAAATGGACTTCGTAAATTCAAACACATTATTTCTCTTGCTTCACTCTACCATGTTTTAATATACTGTTACAAAGCTTAATATTTATTAAATAAATAAAGATGGAGAGATATACTTGATCTTCCAATTATTTAATATCTCTCAGTGTTGGCAATTGGTGCACAGCTCCACAATGTCAAGTCAAGGAATTGATGTAGAGAATAACAAAGTAACTCCACAATGCCAAGTCAATGAATTGATGTAGAAAATAAAAATGTAACTCCACAATGCCAAGTCAAGGAATTGATGTAGAAAATAAAAATGTAACTCCACAATATCAAGTGAAGGAATTGATGTAGAAAATAAAAATGTAACTCCACAATGCCAAGTCAAATAATTGATGTAGAAAATAAAAATGTAACTCCACAATGCCAAGTCAAATAATTGATGTAGAAAATAAAAATGTAACTCCACAATGCCAAGTCAAATAATTGATGTAGAAAATAAAAATGTAACTCCACAATGTCAAGTCAAGGAATTTTA
Source organism: Sinotaia quadrata (assembly GCA_028829895.1). NCBI lineage: Eukaryota > Metazoa > Mollusca > Gastropoda > Architaenioglossa > Viviparidae > Sinotaia > Sinotaia quadrata. The sequence goes on along the minus strand of CM054177.1, from coordinate 112,154,538 downwards.
TACCTACCAAGATAGGTAGAAGTTTGGGGAGGGGACTCGTACCCCGACCCCCCATATGCAAGGACAATGCTTAGACCTCAAGGACAATTGTTAGACCTCAAGGACATACAACTCCTTATTTCCCTTTCCCCCACAACCCCCTCACCCAGCGCGAAAGCGGCGGAAGCCGGAAGCGCCCCCTACACTCAATCAACCTTATTTTACATGTGTCAACTGTCGCCTGAGTAAAAGGACTTAATTGTATGATTTAGAGTGGGTGGTTAGAGTCATTAACCGTCCGAGATTATGAAATATTAAGATTGCCCTAAATGAACAATACGTGAAATTAGTTTCATCTCCTAGCCTTAATCCTCATTCGACAGATATTCGCATTCAAGATGGCCGGTTGCTTTGCGACAGGTTTCAGAAACTAAGACATCACAGTGGAGAATTTGACAAGTTATATCAGGTGTCGCTACAGATATCATGGGGTCAAAACACCCGATGGCGACATATTCTCCAAGTGACACCAGCAGTAAAGATGGTGGAGACCGCGATGAAACTTAAGAAGCTGGGAACTGTTGGTGCCAACCGCTGCAACCAGGTCAGAGAAATCGGTCGAGGTTTGACTTCCTGTTGAAAAAGAAAATCGAGTTAATATAGTATGAAGAGGTGTGAATTATTCGTAGGTGGAATGAAGACATGCAAGTGTGAATGACGTCCTATTCAAACAGTAGTAGGATGTCGTAAGTGGAATGAAGACATGCAAGTGTGAATGACGTCCTATTCAAACAGTAGTAGGACGATAGATAATCTATTATTTCCCTTGTGAAGTGGGCTGCATTCCACATAAAAAATTCAATCATCACTTAATTTTGTTGTTGTTAATATAAAGTTTCTTTTTATTTTTTCACTTTATTCATCTCCTTTTTTAAATCTATCATCTCATATCTATCTGCTACCATCTGTAATATTTGTGTTGTCTTTGCTCTGTTAATTGTCGGTGATAACATTGGGAACTACTTCAGTCTTGCGCGACGTTAGTAGCCAATATTGTCTGTTTGTACGGTCGTTACCTTCACTCATTACATTGTCGGGGGGATGGGGAGGGGTCAGCGGGCATAGAGAAGCGCGGACTCCAGCACAGTGCATATATTTTAGAATCTAGCACACATATATTAAATTGTTCCATATTCATAATAAAAACTACTCTGATTCATTTAGATAACAGCAATTTAGTCTGGAACACTAGGTGATAAATTGTTACGAATAACACCATCAAAAGTAAAAGTTTTGCAGATTTTAACACGATATCACAACAGACCCAGTCCTAGTAAAACGTGTTAAAGAATGACTTGTCAAATTTTATTTGAAATATTCATCCAGTGATGTCAAATTCTTATTCAACCAGTGATGCCAAAGGAACGTTTGCAGAGAAGGGAGACAACTCTTCTTCGGGTCTTTGCAATTGTGATTTGAAGTTTAAACACAGCAATCAAATTTAGATTATAGCACAAAGCACTCTAGATACATTAAGCGCGTTCTAAAAATTCTTATCCATAAGAAATTATTTTTAAAAGAAAATTTACCATGTTGCTTTTAAGTAAAACACTGTCATACAAGACACATACACATACCTGCATACACATTCATACACAAAACACACGGTCAAACACACTCGAACACCATCTCATACAAATGATCTCCAGCACCAAAGAATGAAAATAAAAATCAAATTACTGGGTCTTCTGGTTCGTCTTGCCAAATTTCTTCTGAGTTTAACAGTCCTTTGGCATGTAGAACCTGACAAACAAACAAACAAATAGATAAACGTACAAACAATATGTCATGATTGTAATATATAGCACAAAATGAATTAGAAAGGATCAAGTTTAGATTAAAGCATCCACCCAGTTAGCTGTCTGACAACCTTCTCGTGCTTTGTTTGGCATTCTCATAATTGAACAATTAGTCAATGTAAAAATAATTAGCCAATAAAAGAATTAGTATAAACAACTAGCCACTGTATATACAAAAGCCAGTGATTATACAATTAGCCAGTGTATATACAATTAGCTAGTATATAAACAATAGGCCAGTATAAAAGAAGTTTATCATTAATTCTTCTTCAGTTTTCACAACACTGGATGTCACACACACACACTGCTTGTGCTACTATTTTTAACTGACAGATTGGGAAGTAAACAACTCAGGTGGAGGATAGACTAGAAATTGCTGATGCAATCCAAATCAGTTCTAACTGGATGAGTAGTTTTTATTATCCAATGGTTAAGATTTACAAGAATGAGACCAGCCAATGGGCTGAGATAAAAAGTTTACCTCCTGTAAAGAATTCTATTGTCTAATCACTCTGAATTTGGAGTGCCAAGAAGTCTGGTCATGAAAGGCAGCCATTAACTGAATGATTGCGAGAGAATGGACTTAGAAATATTTCATGTATTTTTGTTATTGATATATTATAATTGCGTTTTATATAGAGATGTATTGTGAGTAGACTATTATTTCTACAAATTGTGAACTATAATGCTTATATGTAGTATGGTAAACACGTGACATTGGTTTCTTGTGACCTGTTCATAAACTATTATGCTGTGTGTATGTATCAGGCTAATAAATACTTTTGCAGGAAACTGTAAGTTGAGACTTGAGTGTAAGAGAGAATGGAGTTAAAGATGAATAAACTAGAAACTTAGCGTTGTTTCCCTGGTTATATTTTAAGGGAATAAACAGCCTTTTCTTGTTTTACCTGAATCTCCCAATTTATAAACTGCCACAACTGTGGTAAATGTGAAAAGTATCTACCCCCCACCCATGTGTAAGTGTAAGGAATACACTGCACTCCCAATGACATATGCTGGTAAAGTATGTCTGACTACATTGAGGAATTTCTGGTACAAGGAAGTTATTGGAAATTGCTACAATGTTTTCTGCTTGAGGGAGCTAATATTGCAAATGAGCGCCAGATAGCCTTGAGAGAATAGCAGCTCATTAGTGTTCTACAACGTGTGAGGGAAACACATGGACTGACAATAATAACGGGAACAATAAACTTGTGATTTTGTTATGAAAAAGTGTGCGAAAAGACTACTGTGGTTTTGCCTGGACAAGGTTACGTACAAACTATTATGGTTTATCTCTAATAACTCTATTTCTCTTCTCTGATAAGAACTATCCTGTGATTTGTATTGATACTAATCTGTTGAATTATGAGTTAGGATATAAGAATATATAGGTATTAAAATTATTTGAACATGGTTTCCTGGAAATATTGATGTCATGTTTTCATTATTTTTGTTATATGTATATTTGATTGTTGATTTAATAAATTTATTGATCTTCTTACACATATTGATAACCATATGTTGGAGAAGAAAGTGGATGAATGGGGGTCGCTATATATAGATTAAAAGACGGATTTATCTTTTCCTTTAGTAAGAAGTTTTCCCCTACAGAAATGTTGTGTGACGGTAAATGTTTGACTTTATTGTTGTGGAAGAAAGAAAACGCTTACAGCGATCACAAATCCGCCAAGTGAGAGAGATGAGTGGTGTCTTGTGGAGAATTATTAATAACATAAAATAAGATTATCTTCACTTGTAATTAGTTATGGGTGATTAATTAATAATAATAATCATAACCATTAACTAGATGCTTTAGCGTTTTTATTCATAAGAGCACAACACGCCAGACTTTAAAACACAAGATGAATTATTATTAATGCTAATGTCATTTCAAAATTTCACAGCCTTGCAATTTTAGAGCTAAGATACATTCCACAAAAATGTTTTATGTGTTTAACTGTGCGTGCGTGTCTGTGTAAAGTGTTTGATTTAATAAGGGTAATGAGTAGTAAAATGTTACAAACAGCTAGCGATGTTGCTGAGTTTAATGTACACAAAGAATTACAGACAGATAATGATGGTGCTGGCTCTAATGGTGCACAAAGTTTACAAACAGTTGAAGATAGCGTTGTGCACAGGGGTCACCGATAGCTAACGATGGTTCTGATGTACCTCTCTGGCCGCCCTCTCTCCTGCTTGAATGGCACCCTCCATATACCCCGTCCACTGTGTGGCTGTCTCAGTGCCGGCAAAATACACGCGACCCATGGGCTTCCTCAGTTCTCTAAGCAAACAGAACATTAAATAATGAATTTTGAAAATATGCACCCTTTCGTTAGTTGCTGTTTTAAATAATTAGTATAAACAAAATGTGCACTGAATACTATAACAAAAATACTGGCGGTCTTGTACGTCTTGTTGCTTGACAATACCATTAAGATCAACGGCGTATTTTGCAGAACAGAAGGGTTAATTTAAGGAAAACTTATTTTGTTCAAGCTCTGGTCTACATATCCTCAATAAATTATTTCTTCAGTTCTACCTCACAGGGATGGGTGTGGGTGGGTAGGGTACGCTAGCTTACTGTGTCGTGGCTTAAGTTCTAATTTGTTTGTTGTAACCGTCTGAGCCAACAGTTAATGAACTTGTTATAATTGTAATTTGTTTGTTGTAACTGTCTGAGCCAACAGTTAATGAAGTCCTTGTTATAATTGTAATTTGTTTGTTGTAACTGTCTGAGCCAACAGTTAATGAAGTCCTTGTTATAATTGTAATTTGTTTGTTGTAACTGTCTGAGCCAACAGTTAATGAAGTCCTTGTTATAATTGTAATTTGTTTGTTGTAACTGTCTGAGCCAACAGTTAATGAACTTGTTATAATTGTAATTTGTTTGTTGTAACTGTCTGAGCCAACAGTTAATGAAGTCCTTGTTATAATTGTAATTTGTTTGTTGTAACTGTCTGAGCCAACAGTTAATGAAGTCCTTGTTATAATTGTAATTTGTTTGTTGTAACTGTCTGAGCCAACAGTTAATGAAGTCCTTGTTATAATTGTAATTTGTTTGTTGTAACTGTCTGAGCCAACAGTTAATGAAGTCCTTGTTATAATTGTAATTTGTTTGTTGTAACTGTCTGAGCCATCAGTTAATGAAGTCCTTGTTATAATTGTAATTTGTTTGTTGTAACTGTCTGAGCCATCAGTTAATGAAGTCCTTGTTATAATTGTAATTTGTTTGTTGTAACTGTCTGAGCCAACAGTTAATGAAGTCCTTGTTATAATTGTAATTTGTTTGTTGTAACTGTCTGAGCCATCAGTTAATGAAGTCCTTGTTATAATTGTAATTTGTTTGTTGTAACTGTCTGAGCCAACAGTTAATGAAGTCCTTGTTATAATTGTAATTTGTTTGTTGTAACTGTCTGAGCCATCAGTTAATGAAGTCCTTGTTATAATTGTAATTTGTTTGTTGTAACTGTCTGAGCCATCAGTTAATGAAGTCCTTGTTATAATTGTAATTTGTTTGTTGTAACTGTCTGAGCCAACAGTTACTCTAGATTTCAACGAGTAAGAGTTCTTGTAAAATGTCCACATGTATTAATAAAATATGTTTGTGTATATCTGTCATCTTTGTCTTCTAAATGTCTTTCTATTTCTTTTCTTAGAATTTTTTCTTTTATGTCAATTACCTTTTTGAGACTCTTTTTCTTTCCATTTATTAATATGATATTTAATGATACTGTTTTGTTATTTATATGCTAATACTCTTTATTCCATATGAAATAATTTTGTGAGGGTGCATGAATAAATTATTGTGAACAAGGCAAAACTACTTTCACATTTAAAAAAATCTATTTATAGGAAATAATGTTCCTCTTTATTTTTCTTTCCAGATACCCATAGTATAAGTGAGTCTTAATTATGGCCATCCTAGACCTTTAGTTGTGGAAGCGAATAACTTAGCAGAAGTGTACAACTTAGAAGAATAAGGGGAAAATATTTTTTTAAAATCACATAATAAAAGAAAAAGAGAAAGAGAAAGACTAAAAGGAATCTCCGAAAAGAGAAGAGAGAGAGAGAGAGAGAGAGAGAGAGAGAGAGAGAGAGAGAGAGAGAGAGAGAGAGAGAGAGAGAGAACGAATTGAGAAAAACGAAAGAAGATGTCACTTTCAACCCAGTGCTCCAAAGCTGTGACCACCAATGTCAGCAGTTTCTTCTACCAGCACACTACCTGGTCATTCGGATTGAAGTATCAAATATAATTCAGTGCTTCACAATTCTAAGGGTCAGGAATTAGACGTCATCTACGGTCTAGCACGTTACAACCCTAAGGGTAAGGAATTAGGCGTCATCTACGTCTAGCATGTCAAAACTCTAGGCGTCAGGAGTTAACCGAGCGTTTTGCGGATTGGTTCATAGGGAATGTGACCACCGTTAGCCGAGTGCTTTACAGCTCCAGGTCACCAGGAATTACAGGTCACTCTTAGTTGAGACATCTCTTTCTTTCTCTTGCTGCATCTCTGATGTTTTAGAATCAAACACCATCTAAAACTCGGTAACTATTTGCTCTCGGTATTACATATTAAAAATTACGTCCAGCTTAACCGTTGCAGTTCTGATTATCTGATATTAATGGTAGTTTTTTCTCTGCAAAATCAACATAGGTCGGGATTTTTTTCTCTCATCTGTCTGAAGCAAAGTATTCTCCAGTTTTCTATATTTAATATTTCGATTAGAGTTTCTTTACTTATATTATAAAGAACCATCAATGTATAGACAAAAAAAAAGGAAACAAAGCAATGCTGATTATATCTTGATACAAAAAGAGTGAGAGTTCGGGTATAGAGAATGAGCGTGAGCGAAAGCAGACAGAAAGACAAACAAGTCGACAAACATGGACGTACAGTGTACAGGCTTTTTTAACTTTTTGTGTGCGAGAAGAATCCTGAACTTACTCCCCGAAAACTGTCAGGAATCCTGGAGGCATCATGACGGTGTAGCAGCCCCCAGACCATTCTTCCTCGGACCAATTCTTCTCCTCATAGTGCACGGGCTGCAAATAGACAAGTCCCACTGTGACACCCTTACCGCCTTTGTTTTAAATCTTTGTACAGACAAGTTCCACTGTGACACCCTTGACACACATATCGTTAGTCCATTAACACTGTGTACATACAATTCAGATTACCCATGACACACATATCGTCAGACAATTCAGATTCTGACGCTCGTGACACACCCTCAGTCCATTAAACCTTTGTACAAACAAGTCCCACTATGACACACATATCGTCAGTCCATTAAACCTTTGTACAGACAAGTCCTACTATGACACACATATCGTCAGTCCATTAATATTTTGTACAGATATGTCCCACTATGACACACATCGTCAGTCCATTAATATTTTGTACAGACAATTAGACTGCGACACTTGTGGGACGGATACTGACAGTTCATTTGTACAATTACATTGTGACACATACCATTAATACTTTGTTCAAACAGATGAATTACATTGTCACATGCAGGACACACGCACACCACAATTCCTGTAATACATTCCACAAGCAGACGTCAAACTTTAACATCACCAGACCTTTAATGCATGTACTTGTAAAAACAGATGATTCATATTGGTCAGTCCCAACAAAATAAATAAAAAATATGAACACAGTATGATATATAATAGGACTCAACAAAAGAATTTTCATTTTAACATACTGTCAGACTGGAGTGAAGCTTTTCATATCCTGCTAATTATTTTAAAAAGTAGTCTGGACATAATGTGGTGATTCACAGGGAGAGTGTTCAGATATGGCTAATCTTAATTCCATATCTGAATGTCCGCTGTTGGGGGTATGAGTGCGCCGCGTTGGTTTTGGAATTATCTTTTCTCTGAGTGAGTACCACTCACTGTTTTAAATTGAGCACAGGAAGAAGCAACTGACTAGATGGTATTAAGAGAGGCCTGCTAGCGTCACTATGACTGCAAGAGAGAGAGAGAGAGAGAGAGAGAGAGAGAGAGAGAGAGAGAGAGAGAGAGAGAGAGAAGTGATTTGGAAATAGCGTTTTAAAAAATTATCTTCTTACACTACTTCATGCTGTATATTTAATTATTTTGTCTTTATCCTTGAAGCAATACAGCGAAGATTGGGTTTGCTACGGACTTAACATTACTTGTGTTTGTATAAGTAACCTTCACCCCTACTCATTATTCCGATATTGGTTTCTGTTAACGACAATTGTTACACGCCATATACAGGTGAATACAATCAATATTTATTAAGAGCCACTTCACATCATGAGAAAGACAAATTTTGTGTGATTATATCATTTTGTCAATATTGTCAGATAAAGAATTGCACATATTATTTTGTCAGTCATTAGGAGAGTGCGACATCAAAGCAGGGTGGAATACTGTTAGACAGATTGTAGTTAATGAAAATTTTGCTCTGCTAATTCATTTCCCTTCGCTCTTCAAAACGGCCCCTAGCACTAATATAAAAGAATTCTAAACAATCAAGTACACACAATGTAATCACATTGATTCTGAAGTGACATATATTAATCTCAGACGAAGTCAGCAGTGTCAGTTTATTCAAGGCGTTACTGACAAACAAAACATTTATGGGAGCCGTTTAAAACAATGTACATGCACACTTACATGTAACCCTTCCTCTGATTGGAAGACCTTGGCGTACAGGCAACTAATGCGCTGCTTTCTTTCTTCTCTTGGGAGATCTGCGGTAGTCCTTGCCCGGTCCGCTAACACGAATCTAGGAAGCATCAAGGTTCAGGTGAACGAGGCGTGAGAAGTATGTACATCGGTGTAGCACTGACGTGTTCTAATGACATATACTGGCAGAATCGAGCGCAGGCAGAGTAGAAATCAAGCACATTCAAACAGGAAGTACACGTGAGAGAAACAAATGAACATAGAGTAGGACATCGATCATTGGAACCAAAGTAGCAGGTTCGATTAATAGTTCGGAACAAACATACATGAGAATAACAAGTTTATATGAAACAAGAAGTAATCTGCCATACAATTAAATTATTGCACTCAACATTATTACTCCTGTATTTTGAAATATACCAACCGACTGCCAACCCTACCCCCCAAATCCCCGCACTTACAACACTGACTCATCAAGATCACTGGTGACTTGTCGAGTCCACAAAGTCGCTAAAGCCAAAATTGGACTTTTAATTCCTGTAACAACAAATTAACACTATTTTTATGCTATACTGTATAAATATTCGAATAAATAATCAGAAACGAATGCAATTAGTGGCAGGATTAAGAAGGATATCTTTACATCGTTAGCGTCCAATAGATTGGAACAGTGTGAATTGCGCCTGCGTTGCCAAGACATCAAGAAGTCTTGGCTAGTAGCGTGGAAGGGGAAAGTAAGAAGTCTTGGCTAGTAGCGTGGAAGGGGAAAGTAAGAAGTCTTGGCTAGTAGCGTGGAAGGGGAATGTAAGAAGTCTTGGCTAGTAGCGTGGAAGGGGAATGTAAGAAGTCTTGGCTAGTAGCGTGGAAGGGGAATGTAAGAAGTCTTGGCTAGTAGCAGGGAAAGAGGACACTAAGAAGTCTTGGATAATGGTTTGGAAAGAGCAATCTAACAACTAGTGCACTAGCATAACAAACAGTGAGTGGAGGACCGGGTGGGGAGTGGGGGCTGGCGACAGTGGTTCGGATAATCGACATTCTAATATATAAGTAACATTTATCATTAAGTGCTGGAAATGAGAATACCACCTCAAAAAATTCTCTCTCTTACATCTCTCTCTCTCTCTCTCTCTCCACACACACACGCACACACACACATACGCACGCACGCACGCACGCACACACCCACCCCCACCCCCCACCCACCCCACACATTTTTTGGCACAAAAATAGGATTGGCAGTTTTGAATATGTCTTCATTATTTTAGCAACCTGTAGAGTTGACTATTCTATGAATGTGGTAACGCTATTGATTATTTTGGTAATTTAAAAAAGCGCTAAATAAAATCCATTTAATTAAATTCGTAGCCTGGTCTTTTCAACAATCATTTCGGAAATTGTCTTTATCTAGGACAAAGTGCAATAACTACATCGCTTTCGGAAAATTTGTTGTGCAAATAAAAACAAAAGAGCAGTGATTTTATCGCTTTTAGAAATTTTGTTAGGTATAGAATAAAAGAGCAATAACTGCATCATTTTCAGAAGTTTTGTTGGGCAAAGTAAAAAAGCAATGACTACATAGTTGGTTTTTAAAATGTTGTTTGGCTAAGGAAAGCTCTGCAACTTGTTTTACAACGTACATGATTATGTCTAAAGTTATTTTTCAATTCATTCTGAGTATACAACAAACAACCTCATTTTACGACAATTCATTCTGAGTATACAACAAACTACCTCATTTTACGACAATTCATTCTGAGTATACAACAAACCACCTCATTTTACGACAATTCATTCTGAGTATACAACAAACCACCTCATTTTACGACAATTCATTCTGAGTATACAACAAACCACCTCATTTTACGACAATTCATTCTGAGTATACAACAAACCACCTCATTTTACGACAATTCATTCTGAGTATACAACAAACCACCTCATTTTACGACAATTCATTCTGAGTATACAACAAACCACCTCATTTTACGACAATTCATTCTGAGTATACAACAAACCACCTCATTTTACGACAATTCATTCTGAGTATACAACAAACCACCTCATTTTACGACAATTCATTCTGAGTATACAACAAACCACCTCATTTTACGACAATTCATTCTGAGTATACAACAAACAACGTCATTTTACGACAATTCATTCTGAGTATACAACAAACAACGTCATTTTACGAAAATTCATTCTGAGTATACAACAAACAACGTCATTTTACGACAATTCATTCTGAGTATACAACAAACAACGTCATTTTACGAATACAATTTGAACTAAACATCTTGGAAGTGCGTGTGTATGACCATATCTGTACTCAACAGTGCACAAGACGTTCTGCTAAACTTTGTCTATATTTTGCTGTAAACTAGAGTTAATGCTACGCTTTGTCTATACTTAATATTGGAGTAGATGTTTTACTTAATCTTTTAATCATATAATTATGGAATAGACCACTAGATAGGGGTTGTTACATGTTTGTATAAAGTAAAAGTACTATTAAAAAAATTATATTATCCCTCTCAGTCTGTACATATCTATAAAATAGGCTTATACTATAACTTGCATTCATATATGCTCTAGCCCTTAGGCCTCCATTTAAATTTCACAGTAAACAGGTCTTTTGTGGCATGTTATATGCATTTAATACTGAAATAGCCTGTGGATTTAATCTATGTTTAGGAGTAGAACCGACTCCAATTAATTAGTACAATTTACGTTACTAAGCTATAAATTGACTTCTCGACATTTTTTCATTTAGCAGTGGACTGTTTCTTGCTTGTCCTTGTCTCTGTGCGCGCGCGTGCGTGTGTGTGTGTGTGTGTGTGTGTGTGTGTGTGTGTGTGTGTGTGTGTGTGTGTGTGTAGCAAGTGTTGTCTGTTTATCACTTAATTTTCTATTACTTAAATTTTCGTATTCTTAAGTGATTTAGATTGTCTGTGTGTTGGAATTTGGTATTTATGCAGTGTGGATACACTGGAATTATTTAAATATAGAGTCTGGCTGTAGTGGATTTTTTTTTTAAATTATAGACAGTCTGGCTGTAGTGGAATTTTTTAATACATACTGTCTGGCTGTAGTGGAATTTTGGGTACGCTCTCGTGTACTGTACACTGTTTTGATACATTCGTCTGTTCGATTTGCTTTTTATGTGCTTTAGAATTTCTTGAAGTTTACACACACGCTCTATGACCACCATCACCACTACCATCCATCCATCCGTCCGTCCGTCCGACCATCCATCCATCCAAACTCTATTTCTATATATTAATGCAAAATGTAGTTGTGCTCATCCAGATGTACCCCATTATAGCTGGGTGGGATCCATCGTGTTGCACATGGTCAAGAGTGATGCTAATCAATCCTTCCTCATCGCTGATAAACGCCGAACCGCATAATCCTGTAAAAACCAAAGAAATACTTAAACAGTCACTTAATAAATATAATGTTTTAGCGAAAAACAATAACTTATCTCAGTAGTAAAAATATCATTCTAGTGAATATCTTTATAGTAAAAATATTATTTTACTTAAAACAAAAATTATCACAGTAGTAAAAATATCCTTTTACTCAAAACAATAACTTAGATCAGTAGCAAAACTATCTTTTTATTCAAAACAATAACTTATATCAGTAGTAAAAGTATCTTTTTAACTGAAAACAGTACCTTATCTCAGTAGTAAAACTTCTTTTTACTGAAAACAATACCTTATCTTAGTAGTAGAAATATCTTTATACTGAAAACAGTAACTTATCTCAGTAGTAAACATATTTTTTTACTGAAAACAATAATAAATTTCTAGCCTCTCCCTCTGTCCTGGGTCTATCTGTCAAACGTCCATGCACACAGCCTTATGTCTCCTTAATCATGTCTAATTACTCTTAATTTAAGGGGATGGAAGGCTGTATTTATCATTCTCCTGGACGAAAGAAACCGATTGGGATCAACTGCAAATTGCATGCATTCGAAAATCAAAGAGTAGCTCTTCCACCCGTGTTTTATTTCAATAACCTTAAGAGGCCAGAGCAATTAGGGGTGCATTCACAGCTCACGTAGTACACTCAGTACGTAGTCACACACACACACACACACACACACACACACACACACACACACACACACACACACACACACACACACACTCATATGAATAACGTACCATTGTGTCTCCAGAAAGGTGTTTTGTAGTACATGAATGTTTTAATGACTGAACCCATGGGGATTCGCTGCAACATTTGTGTCCTGCGTGCTGACAGGGGAGGTGACCAGGTGATGCGACTTTGTATTGGAGGAGCAAGGGCTATAATACAGTAAGCTGCCTGTTAACAGATGGGAGATCATCTGATATAGGAGAGTGGAAACTGACACAAAAAGATGCCTGTTAACATATGGGAGATCATCTGATATAGTAGAGTGGAAACTCTACAGAAAGATGCCTGTTAACATATGGGAGATAATCTGATACAGTTGAACAAGAAAACTGGCACAGAAAGATGCATAAAAAACAGTATTTTAACATTTCTTAAGGCCGTGCAGTTTTATTGACGGGCCTCGATAATTTCCCTTTTTGTACTGAATGTTTTAATGTACAATAAATTACTCGTTTTCGAACTGGACTGCATTCGAAACTCTTTCATCCTAATTTAAATTTAGAACAAACTACGCTCTTCAACACTACTTTAAATTCAGAATAAAAGGAATTCTAAATACTGTTAGAACAAACTTTTATTCTGAATTTAAAGTAGTGTTAGAACAGTTAGAACAAACTAAAGTATTTAATACTGCTTTAAAGTTAGAACAAATAAAGCTATTTAATACTGCTTTCAAGTTAGAACAAATTGAACTCTCGCGTGGGATTATCTAATTACGTTAATCCTAGCTAATTTAGGCGTTAATCGCAAGAAAGGCTGAAGAACGGATAGCGCTATTCTTTCTGAAAACAATATTTACGCGGGAAAAGAATGAAAAACCCCACCTTGTACAGTTTGCCATCCGTGTCATAGGCCACCACTCCTGATTGGTTATGCTCGATTTTGCGCACGGCACAGTTTAAGTGTACAATGTCTGTCAGCATAGAAGCTATCTTAAAATAGTGTTGACGGGTTAGTATATTTTAACAATTCTATTAATGTATTCTCTTATTTGAAAGAGCTTGTAGAGAAAGCGTTTTGTTAAAGAAAAACGTCATACGCAATTTAATTCTCGAGCAGCATCACAAATATATCAGATATTAGAGCGTACGATTAATACAATGAAAACAGAACATACAGAAGAACAAATAGAAGAACAAACAAACTGAGAAACAGCGGCAGAAAATAAAAACATACGGTAAAAGAAACAGAAGGACAAACAGAAAAAAAACAAATAACAAACAGGATATAAAAAACTGAAGGCAAACAGATAGAGAAACAAATTAATAAACATGATAAAAGAAATAGAGGGGCAAACAGAAAAAGAAAAGAAAAAGGACAAACAGATAAATGAAACGGAAGGACAAAAGAAAGTGATGAAGAATTAAATGCATAAATAAAAACAAATAATGCAGTGGAAGTAAAATCTCAGAAGGAAAAATAAAGAGGAAAAAAAGAAATGATCCAGAGGAAGTGAAAATCTCAAGATGAAAAATAAACGGAAATGCAAGAAGCAAATAAGAAAGAAGCATAAAGTACAAACAGAAAGAAATACAAAAGAATTTTTAAGAACAAGACATGACAACACAATAAATAGTCTACTTATATATTACTACTCAGTCATGGACAAGACACCTTGAAACAGAGAGTCTGCTTGTATAAAAATCCACCAAGGACGAGAAACATAAAACAAAATTTAAAAAAAAAACACAAGCATGAAAGTAACTCTACCTTTTCCAAGTGACTGCGCTAAGCCCTCGCTAAGTTGCTGCGCCCCACCAATAAACTTTCTTTCCTAAAAGAAGAGAACAAAAACTACCAACATTCAAAGTTAATGGTATTATCCTGTTCCTAACTGCAAACAACACAGCGACAAACAATAGATTTGCATTTTACGTCATTTATGTTCTCAGATACCAGACATCTCTCCAAAGGTAAAAATAGGTAGTCAGTCAATTCATTGCCGAGGTTGTAAAAACAAACCAACCAACCGCTCCAACCGAAACGAGCGAAGGACATACAAATAAGAATTTTTAGTACATGTCTTCGATCTAAAATCAGTTCTCAAATAAATGTGAAATAAAAAGTAATGTTAATCTGACAAAAAAAAAACAAAAACAACTTACTATACTACTTTGCAAGATTGACGTTGATGTGAAATAAAAAGTAATGTTAATCTGACCAAAAAAAAACCAAAAAGAACTTATTATACTACTTTGCAAGATTGACGTGCTACGTTGATGTGAAATAAAAAGTAATGTAATGTTAATCTGACCAAAAAAAACAAAAACAACTTACTATACTACTTTGCAAGATTGACGTGCTACGTTGATGTGAAGGCATTAGGTACAGAATACGTGTTGATCCTTTGTTATTCCCCCTCCCTTTGCATATGCTCACTGATACATTCATGAAACTCAGACACGTTTGCACACCAGCAAACAGACACATACACACCGAGAGCCACAACTACCACCCCTTTCACTTTACAAAATAACATAAGAAAAAACAACAACAAATTCTTATATGTAATATCTTTCTTCATGTCCACTTTCTCTCACCGTTGGATAATTATTATTATTATTATTTTCTTTGTGGGGAAGCAAGGCATAAGATAACTGAAGGAAAACTCACTTGCACTCCATCATTAGACGCACCAGAAATCACTAACCGTAAATCAGTCATCGAAACTCACTCACTCAGAAGACTGTGTATTTGTATTTTCATTAGTGCAGACAAAAACCAAAAATCCAACTGATATACAATTTATTTGGTGATGTGTTTGTTCATATGCCCTGCAATTGATTCTACACCATCAAATTACGTCTCTGATAAAATACTAACACTTTGGCCCCATAAAATACTAACATTTTGGCCCCATAAAATACTAACACTTTGGCCCCATAAAATACTAGCACTTTGGCCCCATAAAATACTAACATTTTGGCCCCATAAAATACTAACACTCTGGCCCCATAAAATACTAACATTTTGGCCCCATAAAATACTAATATTTTGGCCCAATAAAATACTAACACTTTGGCCGCATAAAATACTAACACTTTGGCCCCATAAAATACTAACATTTTGGCTCCATAAAATACTAACACTTTGGCCCCATAAAATACTAACATTTTGGCCCAATAAAATACTAACACTTTGGCCCCATAAATTCGCACATATGTAACAATTAAACGACGTTAATAGTCGTGTTTGATATTTTTTTCATAGGTAAAACGATTTATTTTTCCAAAACATAGAATTAAAATATAATTACACGGTAAAAAATCATTACGAAACAAGAATGTGTTTGCTCTGCCGCTAAAGATGTATTGCACAGGATGAACGCTGTTCACTCCTACCTGACCGCCGTTATCGGTGGAGTAGATCCTAAGCGGCCCGCCTGCAGAGGCAATGTACCAGAGGAACCATAGTAACGAGACCTCGTGCGGCTCTGACGTCACGTTAACGTTGATAAAAGCCTTAGCGCTCTGCATAGCCATTCTGTTAAGGAACAA
Source organism: Sinotaia quadrata (assembly GCA_028829895.1). Lineage (NCBI taxonomy): Eukaryota > Metazoa > Mollusca > Gastropoda > Architaenioglossa > Viviparidae > Sinotaia > Sinotaia quadrata. Next base: position 112,138,363 of record CM054177.1, on the reverse strand, counting down.
ACCAGCCAAACACAAACTTTATCGAACTTTGTTTATTAGTTAGTTAAAAAAAGAAAAATCGTATCTATGCTCGCTCTCTCTCTCTCTCTCTCTCTCTCTCTCTCTCTCTCTCTCTCTCTCTCTCTCTCTCTCTCTCTCTCTCTCCACACACATACACTCGCTCACAAAGCCAGCATACTCGTTTATTTATTTCCAGAGTCGAAGACTGCAGTCATTCATTCCTCGGAGATGAAGCTTTCAGACTTGTATGTCCTTGGAATATGGCGTTGTAGACGCCGAAGACCAATTGGAAGAATCGTAAAAGTTAGTGATAGTGAAGGACAAGATACAAATCAAATAAAACAAAGGAACGAATAAAATGTTATGAAGTATGGTTATAATAATAAATATTACAGTAACAAGACAAGTTGGTTAATTAGATGAGACTTTCAAAGGCTTTTTTATTGATACGTCACAGAACAAACTGGGGGTGGGGGAATCACACTTATTTAAATTTCATTGAACAGAACAAACAATCCAATCTATTCTCGAGTTAGCAGGGGCAGTTAATCGTTTGAATAGTCATAGGTGGACGGGCACTCAGTGGCATGAGATAGAAAGAAACAAAACAACCACAACGAAATTCTACATCAGAGATATTAATACACGAAAGAAAATACCTCCACATATAGCAAATACAATGAAAAGATGACATCAATATTTCCACACTGATCAGCGTCCTAAAATACTTCTCTTTAAATAACATTTCCCCAACACTCTTTAAAAAAGTAATTTATCGCCCCTTTCGAAATATAACAACCCTTGCCCCTAATGACATGAAGAAACTACTGTCCATGTTCTAATTAATTATTTATGCAGAAAGAAATCAGAAAGGTTGTTTTGTCTCAGTTAACATATAATCTAAACAATTATAATCAGTTTGCCACCCTTAGAACTGAAACTGCAATTTAAATGTGAACGAACGCTTCTCAACTGCAGAGAAAGAAAATGTTTCAGGCATCCCAATTCTGAACATCGGCAGACCTTGACACACCAGATGCTGAAACATTCCCAGAACGTATTTGGCATCATATTTTACTTTGGTTTAGAAATTAGATGATATCTTTCTAAGAGAAAACTAACAGTGTCGGAAAATGATATGCATTCCAGCTCATTCATGTTTTTGTTATCGTCTCCTGCAGGGCTCTTTTCCCGCATATTTAAAAAAGAATTCTGTATATAGTATCGATCCAGTGACTATATAATCACAGTCCCCTATCCAGAGTGTAATCTTTGTAACCAAAGCCCCTATTTAGTTCCCCAGTCTCTATAACCACACTCTATCCCAGGCCCCAGTCTCCCTATAGTCTATTACTCAACATCTAGCCAAAGTCCAAGTCTCTACACAGCCCCTTTCCAGTGTCCCAATCTCTCTATACACAGCATCTCTATGTGTCTCATTCTCTTTGTACACCAATCTCCATCCTGTGTCTCACTCTCTTTGTACAGAATCTCCTTCATGTGTCTCATTCTCTGTGTATACAATCTCCATCCTGTGTCTCACTCTCTTTCTTCACAATCTCAGTCTTGTATCTCACTGTACAAAATCCTCATCCTGCTTCAATCTTTCCGTACTCAGTCTCCATCTTGTGTCCCAACATTTGTAAACTGAAAATATTCAGCAGTATACATCTATCTGCCTAACTGAAATCGTTTCCGCTATCAAAAATGTAGAGAAAAGTTTCTGATGCTAGATGCTGGATGATGAAAAAATGAATGACGATAAAAACTGACGTTATGCTTGTTGCTTCTAAAATGACGAATAAGTGGCTAACACTTATTTAAAACAAGCATAGAAGAAAAAAGAATCGTTAACAAGCACAGATTTACACCAAACAGGATAAAAACAAGAACCGTTAATAAACAGTTATTGAAAACGAATGGAAGAAAAGAAGAACCGTTAAATGAGATTTACACCAAACAGAAGTAAACAACAACCGTTAAAAAAAATCATGACTTAAACCAAACAGATAAATCAACCGTAACAATCAATATTGCACTTCTAGGACGTAAGTCCCTGTTGCGTACATTGGCGTCTAACTCGTAGGTCACTGACCTTGTCCAGATATGCTTTTCAAAAAATTGTTGTACGGTCATTTTGTCCCAGAGTGCTGCTTGCGGGGCTTTCCAGGGCGCGTTCAGAGGAATCTAGGAGAGAAGAACGTACGTAACGATACATTTAGAGGACAATTTTATTCTCTCTCCCTCCTTCCCTCGACCTCCCATATGGGATATTATCAGGTAATTTTATTATATGTATTAACAGGGCCCTTTCTTAAGCTATAATGTTACTAAAACCAGTAAATGTTACTAAAAATACTTGAGAATGCCATCTCCACTAATAATACAGGAGACTACTATCTATACATTTGCCATCTCCACTAATAATACAGAAGACTACTATCTCTACATTTGCCATCTCCACTAATAATACAGGAGAGTACTATCTCTACATTTGCCATCTCCACTAATAATACAGGAGACTACTATAGTATGTCTACATTTGCCATCTCCACTAATAATACAGGAGACTACTATAGTATGTCTACATTTGCCATCTCCACTAATAATACAGGAGACTACTATAGTATGTCTACATTTGCCATCTCCACTAATAATACAGGAGACTACTATCTCTACATTGCCATCTCCACTAATAATACAGGAGAGTACTATCTCTACATTTGCCATCTCCACTAATAATACAGGAGACTACTATAGTATGTCTACATTTGCCATCTCCACTAATAATACAGAAGACTACTATCTCTACATTTGCCATCTCCACTAATAATACAGGAGACTACTATAGTATGTATACATTTGCCATCTCCACTAATAATACAGGAGACTACTATAGTATGTCTACATTTGCTCTACTAATAATACAGGAGACTGCTATCTCTACATTTTCCATCTCCACATATAATACAGGAGACTACTATCTCTACATTTACCATATCTTAGTTAGGTAATGGACGGTGCAGTTATGATAAATGTCAAGGGTGAATGATTTAATTGGTAATTTGAAAGTAAGTCAGTTATGAGATAGGAAAATTTAAGTCTTGGCATAAAAAGATGGGAATTCAATTCATATTAATTTACGTCACGATTTTTATTTTTGCCTTGTGACACGTGAAAAGGTTTTATTTCGAAACCCCGTGCTTATGAGGACGGCATTTTGATCAAACTTACAGTGAAGTAGAGTACAAGTAATTTACTGAATTTCTTTTACTGTATTACGTGTATAACTAAACTCTCATGTTACGTTTGCTTATTTTCATAATTAAAATGTATTACCTAATGTCGTTGATGTAGTTGGATCGTGAGAAATCTAATCTTTACAGGCGTAGGGGTAAAATAAAAATAGTGTAACTATTAATACTTTAATAGACAATTTTCTGAGAAAAGCCGCTGATTAATACTGCAGGTGTGAGTTCTACCACCAAGTGTGATTTCTTAGCCTGGACGTACTTTATTCTTGCCGCAAGTTTGGTGTTTCTACCATACGAGAGCAGAAGCCTTAAACAGCGTGAGCAGGTGCAAACCTGTGTGAGATACTATCGACAGATAGGACCACTGAACCTTCTGGAAACATTTGCATTAAGCTGCTAATAGAGCCATAAAAATGATAAACACGTCATAAGCATCAATACACAGCACTAGTGCTGCGACCATTACATGCAGCAGAGAAGCAGCAGTGTCGTAAAATAGTGGCCACAGCAAAACATCTATATAATAATTATGTCTCATAAAACAAACGTACAAAACATCTATATAATAATTATGCCTCATAAAACAACCGTACAAAACATCTATATAATAATTATGTCTCATAAAACAACCGTACAAAACATCTATATAATAATTATGTCTCATAAAACAAACGTACAAAACATCTATATAATAATTATGTCTCATAAAACATCTATATAATAATTATATCTCATAAACAACCGTACCTCTTTGCACATATTGTCCAGAAGTCGAATAATGTTGTTGAGGTCAAGCCATGACAACAGGCTTCCCGTAGGGGGAAACGTGCAATCACGGAATCGCCTCGACTTGCCCTGTTTACAGACCCAAGATCATCCAAGGTCAAATAAAGAAAGAAATGAAAGTACATATGTATTTCAATGCAAATATGCTTTCATGCGTTGGCTAATGTGGTTTTCTCCTACCAGCAAAACATGGAAACGTATATTTTTATACATAATGAAAACAAAAGAAGAAAAAGATAAAGACAACAACAGTAACACTAAGAATCATTTGGAGAACAGATATAAACGTATCAAATCATTTTACTGGAGTCCATTTATTTTATTTTATTTTTAAAATAACTTTTAGTAAGCTTATAAGTCAGGCTATGATATTATATATCAATTTATTCAACATTCTGTTTGGTGACTTGGATTTTTTTAATATATTTTTTTAATTATCATCATCCTAACAGCAATCACTGCAATGTAGCGTATGTAATATTTTGTAAATCATGAAATAAGCAATTATCGGACATGACGTTCTCTGAATAAAAAGGAGCAATAATTTTGTAAGTCCTGCAAGTAATGTTTTGGAGATCATTACAGAGAGCACTCAGCTGCACATCCCATACGCAACATTTATCAAATCCCCAGAATATCAGTCAAGCACCGCACGTCACATTTGCAGTGAAGTGCTTAAGTCATACAAAATAAAAAGTAAGTCAGAAGCGATGGCAAGGCGATCACGTCATCACACTCTTACATGGCAAGGGTGGACGATAGCGGAGAGGGAAAAAAATGTTGGACCCAGACAGAGAAACGTAATGCACAGTGTTTATTTGCGTGTTTGCTTGGATTTTAGTTTTCTCGTGGCATTTTTCCGCTTACCTTTGTGTACACGATAATATCTTCCACCTCGTTAGTACGGTAGGTTTTGACCCCGAACCGTCGGGCCAGGCGCAAGAGGCGGTTCTGCGTAGGTCCCACATACGCTCCGCCCAAATCCAGATGGCTTACTGACTCATTCTGATCAGTGAAATTGACAAGGAAAGAAGAAAATGATACGGTGCAAAGCTGTTTAATATAAAATATAAAGTATAAGAATGTTTAAATATTAAACAATAACAATATTTTGTGTGAAAATTTTATACAAGAATACATTTTTATGCTACTAAATTGTTTAGTAATTTAAAGCTACAAGGCTGCTAAACATTCAATGGCACGAATATTGACAAAGTTTAATTGTATGAAGAAAACATTTAACGACAGAATGGCAAAATGTTTACTTTCACGTCTACTCATATATTTTACGACAATGAAAGTTGATGTCAGGAGTGTAGTCACTCATCAAAGAAATATCCTGAGTGGCAAATTTGATGTCAGGAGTGTAGTAACTCATCAAAGAAATATCCTGAGTGGCAAATTTGATGTCAGGAGTGTAGTCACTCATCAAAGAAATATCCTGAGTGGCAAATTTGATGTCAGGAGTGTAGTAACTCATCAAAGAAATATCTTAAGTGGCAAATTTGATGTCAGGAGTGTAGTCACTCATCAAAGAAATATCTTGAGTGGCAAATTTGATGTCAGGAGTGTAGTCACTCATCAAAGAAATATCTTGAGTGGCAAATTTGCTTCCACAAGTGCATATTTTGATATTCAGGGGTATGTTGGGGTGATGGTGAATTACCACCCTTGTGTTAATAATAATTCTAGAGTTCCCTATGTGTCTAAACAGCAAGCTTTCAGAAAGTCGGTGACTTCCGGTTGACGCAGAAATCCAAGGAACAGGTTCTCCTCAGTGCGATGTTGTTATTTGGTTTTAGTCTAGAGGTTAAATAGAATGATTCTGCTTTTTGGGGAGCTTTTTCTTTGAGCCTAATTATATTTTATTTCCATTAAAATGGCGACGAGGGTCGATAACTGCATCGTCGTTTTCTTCATATCTGCATTCTGTTTCAGGATAAACAGGGCTGTGCCTGAAAAGGTTAAGTTAGTGGTTATTTATTACTACTCATGTCAAAATTGTTGAAGTGATGGACTTTGTATGAAACGTTTACTAAAATAAAAATTCGGATATCGATAATGAAGCACACTGCCTATCGTGTGACTAAAACTTCTTTCTTTTCCCTATTCTCTTAAGTCTGTGTATCTCTTTAGTGAGATTGCTATTGTGACTGAGAAAGTATTTGACTTAATCGTTTGATTATTGATTCTGCAGGAATATTAGTGTATAATAATAATATATTATATTATATTGCTTGTTCTGTGTAACTCTTTGTTGAATTCTGTTTAACAAATCAGGTATGTGATTGTATAATTGACTACATATGTGTATGTGGATGAGTGTACATAGGTATGTACATGGTGTGTGTGTGTGTGTGTGTGTGTGTGTGTGTGTGTGGTGTGTGTGTGGTGTGTGTGTGTGTGTGTGTGTGTGTGTGTGTGTGTGTGTGTGTGTGTGTGTGTGTGTGTGTGTGTGTGTGTTCGTGCATATATGAACCAGCTGTTCCTAAAAACAAAACTGGTTTAAGAAGCAGTAATAAATTGATCGATTCATACACAACGGAAACTACTTTCGATCAGAATTTTATTACAACTACCACAGTCTATCAAACCGTTTTCCTGTTTGCGTGTATGCAAGTTCATGAAAGTACATATTGTACCTGTATATAATGGAAGTACATATTGTACCTGTATATAATGGAAGTATACATTGTACCTGTATATAATGGAAGTACATATTGTATCTGTATATAATGGAAGTACATATTGTACCTCTATATAATGGAAGTATACATTGTACCTGTATATAATGGAAGTACATATTGTATCTGTATATAATGGAAGTACATATTGTACCTCTATATAATGGAAGTACATATTGTACCTGTATATAATGGAAGTACATATTGTACCTGAATATAATGGATGTTTATGGAAGTACATATTTTACCTTTACATAATGAAAGTTCTCGGAAATATGTTGGTGTACGGATTCATACATGCATAAGGCTAGGATAAACCCACGATTACTTGACTTATATCGCAATATAAATACTTATTTCATTTTGTGGATGTGTTTGTACACTGGTTTGTAAAGTGACGTACATGGATTGTATAAGTGCGTCCGCCGACTCTGTCTCGAGCCTCAAGGACCAGTACTTTTTGTCCAGATTCTGAAAGCACGTTGGCCGCAGATAAACCTGTTGAGACAATTAAAATATTACTTTTATTTTTGCTTTAGTGTGTTACCGCTTCCAGAGACATGAATATACTTGCTTGTTATATAATTTCTGTAAACAAAATCCACAGAAATACAGCGTAAACATCTTTTACTTGAATGTGTTCCCTTTAAAAGCATGTGAAACGTTTCCTATAATAATTTGCTTGAATGTCTTTCTTTTCAAAATCATTATAAAGTATTTTTTTATAATCATTTCTGTCCGAGAAAGACGGCATTAACACCTTTTTCTTAAACTTTTTCCCTCGGAGAAATAGGCAGTACTAAATGTTTTCTTTTCCAGAAAGTTTTCTCTTTAATATAATATAGCGTCAACACCTTATCTTTTTAGAAAAATGCAGCATTCATATATTTTCTTGTCAAGCTTTAACTTAGAGAAACAGAAAAATGTTTTCTTTATTTAACGGTTTTCTTTTACTACAAGGCAGCATTAGCACGCTTTCGCAGACATGAAACATTTTCTTTTAATTTTTATGGCAGCAGTGACAAACCTTTTAAAGAATGTTTTCTTTTAAAGTTTGATCTTAAGCGTGTTTCTTCTAAACTTTTGTCTTAAGTATGCTTTTTTTAAAGGTTTTATCTTAATTATGTTTTTTACAAATTGCTTTGTCTTAAGCATATTTTCTTTCAAAGTTTTATCTTAAGTATGTTTTCTTGTAAAGTTTTATTGTAAGTATGTTTTCCTTAAAAGTTTTATTGTAAGTATGTCTTCCTTAAAAGTTTTATTGTAAGCATATTTTAAAGTTTTATTTTAAGCATATATATATATATATGAGTGTGTGTGTGTGTGTGTGTGTGTGTGTGTGTGTGTGTGTGAGAGAGAGAGAGAGAGAGAGAGAGAGAGAGAGAGAGAGAGAGGAGAAGAGAAAAACAAGTTGGAAAGAGAAAGAAAGAATGAGAAAAGTGTATGAGTGAAAGATTTAAAGGCTAGGCAAATGGAGAAACAGGAAAAGAGGGAAGAGAACGAGATGAACACAAAGCAAACATTTGACTTAAAAATATATTTTATCTTGGTATATTCTCCTACTATTTGTATTTAAACCTCCAAATACAAGATAAAGACTCAAGAATAAATGACCGTAGTACAATGCAATTGAAAGGAAAAATTGCATTAAAAATAACAAACATTTTTTTCTACAAATGAAGGACTAACATTAATTGATAGGTTATTTTCTTAAATATCGGTATTAATTCAAATCGAATTTATAATTTAAACAAAGAATTCATTTACCACTCATTCCAGCTCCAATAATAATGACATCGGCCTCAGTGACTTTCTGGTCAGCCATATTGGGACAGCTGCTTTAATAGGTCACGTAAAGGGTAAATAACTTTTGGGTCACCCTCTCTTTCAATAAAATATCTCTTTCTTCATTAGGAACGTCAGTAAACGCTAAGACAAAATTAAAAGAAAAATGAATAGCAAAAATTATCATTCTCAAACTAATCTTTATCATCATTATAGTTAAAATAATCATCGATAATCATCGTCATTGATGGTGGCGGTCTTCATCATAATAACAATGCTATCAACATAAGGTCAACAGTATTTTTTACCATGACCTAATATTACTACTACCACCAACAGTACCACTACTACTACTATTGGTGCTACCACCAGAACCACCACTAAAACTACTTAGGTTACTACTACTACTTCAAAATTAAACAGACAAGATTTTAACTCACACTGAAACTAATCGCTTCTGACGAATAAACAGAAAAGACTAGACGATGCATCAGAAGATAAAAGGCCAAAGGTCAACGTGCAGTTGACTTAAACCAACAGCAAGAAATGGCGACCAAATCCAACTCTCGCCAAGAATAACTAACACAAGTTGGACATCTTTCTGAAATATCAATGGCCTGGCGGAAAACTTCTCTTACGGAAAACGCACTGCTGGCATACTAATACAATGTGGAATCTATCAGCATTAATGTTCAGAATTGTCATGGATCCTCTCAGCCAAATCACTAAAAAACAAAACAAAAAAACCCACCCCAGGATTATGGCACAATATGAAATCGGGACATTTATTCAACCTCTACTGTACATGTATAAAACCGACCAATAAAAACAAAACAAAACAAAAATGTCAGGGAGGACATGCAAAATAAACCATCCAGAAAGGTAAAATCAAATCAACCAAGGGCAGACAACTTGACATCAGAGCAATAAATGACGCCTTTGTGGAAAAAGGATATAAGTATCGGCGACGGGCGAGGGGAATTGGGGGTTGGGGTTGGGGCATGTTTCAGGAGCACGAAGATATTGAAAAAGCTGTGTAAAGATTTTGAAAGAAAACAGAAGCAATATGAAATTAGACCTAGATAAATAAACAAAAAAATGCAAGAATATTTGAGGCAGATGTAGTCAGACTCTAAGTATCTCGGAAAATGGAAGGCAGGAAACGCAGGAATATAAAATATGCCACTGGAATCGAGGTCACAGGCCTTGCAGAATATGTCTAGAATAACAGCACAGGATTCTACCAGCTACAAGATTGCCAAGAGACGTGAAAGAGAGCAAGAAGGCAAGCAATATAAACTATCTCGATTCATAAACTCTTCAACGTTCTGTACATGCGACGAGCCAATAAACATCAATACAGTCGACAACTCAGATAAGTATGGAAACAAAACAAACGCGTCCACAATTTATTTGTGTAAATATGTGCATATATTATTAAACGTTGCACAGATCTAGAGCAAAATAAACACAAAATCTGATCCAGACAAAGATCACGAAGATATTAAAGGCCTCAAATGTCGATCCATCAAGAGCATGGATAAAACAACAGAAACTTTATTTTGAGGATGTCTATCTCTGGCTGGAAATGGAATAATCAGAAAGTACAAAGAAACAGCTAAACTCCTGCACAGACATCTGCGTGAGAACTACGGAATCAAGGACGCACCAGCCAGCCGCAGTCACAGAATCAGAATGGAAAGTATGACTTAAAATGTTGTAATCCCAGCATGAAGATCGGACATTTAATAGCCAGTATCACTGGCATTTGATGATCATTAACTCAAAAGAACTCCGGAGAAAAATCCAAGACTTTTGCAGAGATTGTGGGTACACCCCAGCACCGCGGCATGGAGAGGTGGAGTAGGTTTGTAGTTTCAGAAACTGTTTATTTATACAGATAACTTTCCTGTTTATATGTTACGTTCCCCAGAGTTCTTGCCCCTGTTGGCACCAATTCCGTTCTCTATAGTCTCTGGCCTCTAAACTGCTGGCATCATTTCTGCTCTCCATAGTTTCTGGCTTCTAAACTGCTGGCATTATTTCTGCTCTCCATAGTCTCTGGCTACTAAACTGCTGGCACCATTTCTGCTCTCCGTAATCTCTTACTTCTACACTGAACTCTTACTATTCTTCTTTCCAACTTTCTCTTTTGATTGACATGTCAATGTCTGGGTACACAAGCCTCGATGGCTGTTTGAAAATGCGCTGATGGTTTTTCTAGTTTTTTTTTTTTTTTAAAGTAGAAAGCATATCAATGCAAAACAATGCACCTCTTTAGACAATTGTGCACCCTTGTAGGATCTAGTGGTCATGGTTGAATGGCTATGGGATTCATTGCCAGATATTAATATCCACGCCATTGATCTGTTATATAACCGGTTTCACCTGGATGAGTCGTCAGTGACTAAGCCACACATCTGCCATCTTTTCCACTCAAGTGGAAAAAAAAGTATCTCCTGCTAAATTAGTTTTTTGTCGCACCCTAATGAAGCACTTTCAGAAACGGTAATGTTTATTTTATGCCAACATATTCCTTAATGTAAATGCTGTCACATAATGGCATTATGTAGCCTACACCCACCATCCTCTAAAAATAGACTACAATCAAATCTAACTGTAGGACAGTTGACCCTTTGTGACCGGTGAACATGTGAAGGGTAACTGGGAACTCAAAGCTTGAAACACAAAGTCAAAAGGCCACTCGCAACATACAATCAAAGAGCAAATCTAAGTTTCCCATTTATCACAGTATAACTCCATTCCATGTCAGCATTGAAACTTTGATCGTGTTAAGTCTCATGAAAAGTAAAACAAATGCCTCCATAACATCAGTTTTGTAATTAGATTACTGATTGATTCGTTTTAATGTTCAACAGAAGCGAGTCAACGTAAGGAGCCAACTTTGCCGACATTTGGAAGTCACATATCAATAAATTATACATTTTATTTTTGGTTGGTTGAAATTCCCCTTGGTTATCTCCTTACCCTTCTCTTTTCATCCTTTTCTCTCTCTGCGTCTCTCGCTCTCTCTCTAACACGCATATGCACATACGCACTCGTAGAGTTTGATGCATACCTTCAGATTCCACATTAGTCTATCAATATATCAGGAAAGAAATCAGAAAATTCATTTCGAGTTCAAAGAGCAACGTGCTAAACAGAGCGTACACTCTTATTTCCGGGTGACGAGAATGCTACGCACAAGTCTGATTGATGCGTGCTGTCGGTTTTGATGTGGAAAATCCGACGCAGCATGTTGAAGTAGCTGATCCCAGAGAGATGCTTTATGTCTGTTATTCCCCACACCCATTAGTACACCCCCAAAACAACCCCCCCCACACACACACACATTCAGAGGTCCAAGCATTGCTTATATAGTAATATATCACAAACAATGCACTGGATTCTCTCGTCTGTCTTTAAATCATAAACGTGGTATTGATTTTTCGATCTTACTGGAATTTTTCTTTACTGCCAACCTTTACCTCCCCTCCCCTCCCCTCCCCTCCACTCACACACAAAACCCCGAGCATAGCGACTATTGTTATTTAATTCAAGGCTAAAAATCCAAATCTAATCATAACATGCGCTTATCGGAAACTATGTTCTGCGACGTTGCAGTTTTGGTGTGCCAATTTATTTGGCTGGTGCATCCTGGGTATGATGTGTGTAGTCTACACGAGGCCGAGTGTATTTTTATAAGCATGTGCGTGAGTTTGTGTCTCTTTGTACGTTCTATACGTATATATATGTGTGTCTTTTTATGTATGTGTGTGAGAGAGTGCTCACACAAATGTGCTTAAAGTGTATGCAAGGGTCCGCTTACCTGTTTTAAATATGTGCGTATGTAAAAGTGAATACACACATGCACAGACAAATGTGTGTCTGTGCGTTTGTTTCATTCATGTTGCTGTTTAGTGTGTGTGTGTGCGCGCGTACATGTGTAAGAACGGTGAAAGTGAATGAAGACACAATGATTGTGAACTCGCCATGCATGCCATTCAAACATTATGAGGCGTAGATTTTTAGTCACGCACGTGTTACAATCACAAAGAGGTTAGCAAACATACAGATGTTATCCGGTCACATCAGTTAGAGTATAACTGTTAGACGGAAACTTCATGCTACTCTAACGCCACCTGGAGTTGTACATCGCACAATGCTGCAGACACGTCGCAGTGAAATATTTGCTTCTCTAACTTCAAGTGCAGAGGTACCCGAAAACAGTCCAGTTATCTAGAAAACTCACAAACGAGAAAAATTCAACGTAATCTCAAATCAGGAAAATTAAGGGTATTCATAAAGCAAATGAAGAGTTGATATAGGCGATGATCATATAGAGGACGAAGCCTTCAAACACGTAAAGTTAAAAGAAAATAATTAATATTATAGACACTTTAATAATAGATTACCAATTCCTCAGCAAGTCAGTAATGAATAACTTATACATTGGATACCAGCAAAGAGTTATAGCCACCTCGTACCAAATACACATTGCCTCGGTCGTGTGTAGCAGCCCCCGTCCCGTCCACCCCCAGTCATGAGTAAAAGTAAGTACCTCTCCATAAAAACAGAAATCGGGTTTGCATTTAGCGTTTGGGTGATCTCATTTCTAGACAAGCAATTAGAGTGATAAGAAAATGTTATTTGCACGTCATTGACCATTTAAGTTTCTGGCTGTATGCAGCAGGGCAGGCGAGACAACCCCAGTCTGTCAGAAATGCTAAAACTGACGCCTTTCGGAATAATTGCGCATCATCGTCAGACCGGTTTATGGCTTGGACTGGATGTGGGACATAACCGCAGCTGCACTTACGGTCCTTTCTAGGTTGTATAATTCTTAACTGTCGCATTTTATTTTAAATCGTAATACGCATAAACTTAAATTAAATGATCTATATAACTATATAGTATAAAGTTGGAAGTTGGGGGGAGGGTCTTATGCCAGTTAAAATTGTAATTAGAGGCGGTAGGTCCTTAGAAGTTAATTAACAAACAGCTAATCACGGCCGCCTCTCGTAACGCACAGAAATACGCAACTACTAGTCAGTTACATTTATAGTGACGTTTGAAATTAAATACAGGGAAATACGTACTCAGGTTAGTGATCTTGACGTCAATGTGGTAGAATAAATAGATCTGCAGTGTGGCGCCAACAGAAACAACTGTCGCGTTAGAGGGTAGCAGGCCGCACAAAATGCAGCGGCTTATCGATCGCAGACTTTTTGTCAGGGATAGAATCAGAGCCCTCTTCACAGTAAGTCATATTGGCTGCTTCTTTTCACTTTTCCTCTTAGCTTTTTTCGTGGCCATTGGCGACCATTTCTGCTGCAGTGGGATAATAGTGTCGGGGAACGTAGGAGTGACGTTTCAGAGGGAAAAAAAAACATCCCACTAAAGTAGTTTTGTTTCGTTTCTTTGTTTTTGTGTAAGCTGACCATGAAAAAAAAGGAAAATGAGATATCCTGCGAAAATATTTATTTACTTTCCAAGCAAATTTGTCTCGAACTGATGAACAGTTGTTCATGTATACGCTAGCACCTTTAAAAACGTAAGTATTTATATAAATGTATAAAATAAATAAAAATGTAGAATTGGCACATTTAAAATAGATTAGGGTCTTGTCAGTGTGACGTCACACCTTTATTTACACTACCATAAGCCTGACATCACATCTATATTCACATAATCACCACAAGCATAAAATATATCTTCATCTAACTGTCAGTCTACTCGTCCGTCCACCTAACTGTATTTATCTGTAATTTTCCTCTCTCTTTCACTTTCACACTCTCTCTTTCTCAAGTTGCCTCTCCTCCCCTACCCCCAGTGTAATGTTTACTATGTCAAAAATATCAGTCTTACGTGCTCTGTCAGTCGACGTTTGTGGTGTTTAAATGAATTCAACTAAAGTAATCTAAAGTCAACTAGAAATGTCTCAACATGACACATTTGCAGAGATTTGCATATAAGGTAATTGTGATCAGTGGATAATTTTTTTCCTAAAAGGTTTTTTTGTGTACTACTAAGTTCAAAGGACAAAGTCACTGTTTCTGTGTGTAGTAAATTCGATCGAGCAAAATCTCTGAAATAAAAATGTATGTTTATAGCAAGTTTCATGATTACAGTAAAATGTTATGCACCTTAAATAAATTAGTGTGTGGAATGATGGGATACAAACTGTTGTTGCTTGGAGAAAAATGGAGGCAGTTGAGATATATAAATAATTGAATATCCATCTTTATTAAAAGGTGAATTTGTAGAAGGACATTACAGTTTTAAAAAATCTGTTTGAATAAATTCTTATCGGTTGTTTTTCTTGCACTGACCAGCATGAGTGTAAACTTTCTACACTCAGTTCATTGTTATCCCTTTTTCCAGAAAAAAAATAAAAAGACGTCAGTTAAGTGTTAGAAAACCACATCATCTGAATTGAAAGGACAGCCAATTTTATCATACTGTACACTCAGTTCATTGTTATCCCTTCATCCAAAAAAGAAAGAAAAGACGTCAGTTAAGTGTTAGAATCAACTGAATTGAAAGAACAGCCAATCTTATCATACTGTACACGCAAGAGACTCGTATATATTCAGAGTTGTTTCCCCTTACGTCATCGCCAAAGGTTTTTCACTTTTCTAATCTTGAATATCGGTCGTTCACTCGGATCGCACATTTGAGCATGTCTGGAAGTACATTTTACAGTCATCGTCTTTAAATTAATTTATGGATGTGTGGAAGCGAAAAAGGATAAAAATCTTGAAGTCAACGAGGTTAAACATATTTCTGCCTAGGGCTGCAGCAAATGTTAAATAATTTTCCCATTTATCTCATATCGATCCTAGCCCACGATGACCTTGAGATAACCAAAACTTAACATCAAAAGTTTCTCTTGATTTGTAAGCAAGAGATTTACTACTGAGGCAGCATCGGAAGTTTCCTTTCCCCCCTCCCCTCAATCAAGAGGTCAACACATATGAATTCGAGGTTTCGGCAGCAGATGTGACCTATTTGTACTTAAGTTAGGGGATAATACCCAGCTGTCTTGGCCTTGACCGTCCTTCGCGTTTCTGGAAGCGCCTATAGAATGTAAACGTGGCCAGCTGACCAATGTCCGAGCTTGCATGCTGCTTATTTACTTCGTGCTACTGACCAAATAAAATTAGACAAGAAAACCCAGAAATGAATAAAAGTTTTAACTAATTTTATCTGAAGCAGTATATTAAGCCAAACACGATTAGTCGGGCTATCGCTATTCATAAAGGAGAGTGAATAAGTGCAACAAGCAGATATTCTGAGGAGAAAATTACCACATTGTGAGATAAGATGAAATATTTTATATTTTCCCTTGTTGTAATATCAACTATTTTTTATGTAAGGGAAATTTTCTTTTGCTAAACTTTTATGTATAATTTATTAACCATTTTATTTTCTCACACATTACTTTAATGTACGGTGTTTTGTTGAAGTGTAATTCTTACTGTATCCACTGCTGCTTCCTTTTTTCTTTCTTTGGCTGGGAGTGGGGGTATTGTTTAGATACTGAGACGATTTTATTTAGCATTTATCTTGTAACAAATTCACACAAAAAATCCCGAAAAATCCGGCAGTTGACCTAAAAAACCTTGAGGATTTACCAACGTCACCGACGTCGACATATATTTTAAGGTCGGGGGGGGGGGGGAGTTGTGGATACCAACAATGTCCGTAGTGTGACCTTTGACCGGGTTGTCCACAGAGGAGCAAGTGAGTGATCAATGGACAGACAGCTAGTGAGAAGACAAATATAATTTCACAATGCTCTAAAGGCATGTCAAAAGTTAATTTTAACAAATTATTACTTCTGCATTATCTTATGCAGTTTGGGGCTCTTTTGCAGAGTGACCCTTTTCACCCTATCTGTGCCTAATTAAGAAAATTCTGAGAAATTATAGCAACAACTGTGCGTAGACTAAATGTAACAGTAGTAGTAGAAGAAGAAGAAGAAGAAGGAGAAGAAAAGCGTGAATAAAAATCACCAGCTGCAACAATATTCTCCCTCCTATTCTTAGAATCTTTCAACTCTAACCCAAAATTCTCCCTAGGTGCTTTGCACCCATTTGAGAAATCGATTTCTGAAGTTGAACAGCAACAATCAATCAATAAAACACTTTATCAATTATAAACATGTTACAGACCATGCATAACTGATAACTCTAGAAGAGAAAATATAACATTTGCTCGAGAGTGTATGCTACATAGCGTATCCAGTCTAAGAGACAGTCGTACGATTATGTTTAGAAAGTAAGATTATCGGTTTCTGATTTATTAAACAAAATTAATCAACTACTATGTAGTCAAGGCAAAGTTTATAAATTTCTATACCTATAGTCGTGAAGAGTGGAAGAGTTTAAACCAGGTTCTTACAAATAGAAAGTACACGTTTGATAATAAAAAATTAAAACCTCTGTGGTTTTGCGGTTGGCTACTTAAAATCAGTAGGCTGGAAGGAAGTTACTAACCGTTAATCTTATTCATAAAGAACCAACTTACCGTCTGTTGTGTCTGAAATAAAATCAGAACTTACTACTGTAGTTTGGGAAGGAGATGACTGAAAGAAGTGTTGTGTTATTTTTGTCGAAAAAAAATATAAGTCCACTGCGCTTGCGAGTTCCAGTGAACGTGCGCGTCACTTCCGTCAGTAGGTACTTTAAAAGACGCTGAAAGTTTCTTCCATACAACGTGCACGTCACTTCCGTCAGTAAGTACTTTAAAAGACGCTGAAAGTTTCTTCCATACAACGTGCACGTCACTTCCGTCAGTAAGTACTTTAAAAGACGCTGAAAGTTTCTTTCACACAACTCAAGACCTCAGTGGCTTGGAGAGGGGGGGGGGGGAAGATGAATTCACAAAAACACTTTTCCTTCCCTCTTACAAAACAACAGTCACCGTGGTCACCTGACTGATTGAATGCACTCACGGGCAAACTGAAGCCGAAACTCAATTCTTTGATCGGTCTTCAGCACAGAAGCGAGCGTTGAAAGAATGCGAAGTGAAGCCACGTTTCCAGGCCAAACATGATTTTCTCAAGGTCAACAGCAAGTGCACGTCAAAACTTACAACTTCAGAAACATAGTAAACATTAAAACAGAACGTTTTCTTACACCACACCAGCAGTAACGTTTTGTTTTGCTAGACTATGTGCTCTCAAGCACAATCCCACTTTTGCACCGTTGCCTCGTCCTATAAATGCTTGGCTAAGCTACGACACCAAATGGTGACAGCTAGTATGCGGCGCCATGCTGGTAGTCTGATGACGTCATACTAAATTGGGCTTTTGCAAGGGCACTGCTGGTGGCTCACTGTCGTCACACTGCACTTCGACCTACAGTCAGGACAGTGCCTGGCTACTGACTTCTAGAAATCGATGTTCATTTGCACATCACGCGGTTTGCCGTCTGCTCGGAAATGCATCTCGAACCTTAACGCATAAAGGCCAAGAAAAAAACCCACCAACAACCCCTCCAACCACCCAAAACACACAAACCCCACTCTCCAATTTTGGATACTGATTTATACGAATGCTGGCTAAATGCGTTTGTGTTACCTCTGAACTTCGTATGACACCATAAACTAAAAAAAAAATAAAAACAAGTAAAGAAATATATTATTAAAAATAGCATTGACACTTTTATTATGGCTTTTAAAGCTATATTTGAAACATCCGTAGTATGAAATCATATATGAATTGCAGCAGAATAAACAAAACCATTTAGGTATAGTTTATATTAAAAATCTGACTGCAAAGGGCGTCAAAGTGGTACAAAGTAAAATATTCATGACTAAGTTGAAAGGTCATCTGCATTTGTTGATTCCTTCGCAAGAATGACTGATGTAAAATTGCCATACAACAGATCGCTGTTCTTATCAGCCGTTTCATGTTGTGTATTAGTGTCCATGCTTTGGATAGGTTTCGACGCAGCTTTAGCCTCTCCTTAAGAATAGCGAGACGGCTTGGCTCTAGTGACGTCACTCTTGCGCTTTTATTGGAACGTAAACAGACCTGACACTGCATGATGAAGTACGATTCAGTATTCATGAAAAGTTATCAGCAAACGAGAAATTGCTCGTCGACTTGTGATAACAGAGGCAAAAGTAGTGAAAAACAAAGAGCACTAGATAAATATTTGGTCTGGCGATATTTACAAACAAAACCTTAACAAAAACATAATGCTGCATAATGCATACCCATGAAAAGCAATGTATTTACAACAAAAAACAACAGCAGCAGCAACAATACAACAACAACAAAATAACAACTCTGACTTATATGTGCGCTTAATTTTAATAAATAAAAGAAACACTTGTGATTTATACTGATAAATATACATATAATAGCACTCAATGCAAAAATACCATATAATATGTACATTAGCAAATATTGACAAACACATTTAGTAATACATAATAAATTTGTATAGTAATGCATACGACTAGTAACATGATACACAAGTGTATAGTAACACTATTAAATATATAGAATGTCATTAGTAAACACATGCAGCAACACATAAAGTATGTACAGCGGAGTACAACAACAATAAACGTATAACTCTCAAGTTGCACTTTTACAGATGTTCATAGAATAAACTGAGACTATATCAGGTAAGAAATAAACAACAATAAAAATAGATTGTATCAGGTAAGAAATAAACAACAATAAAAATAGATTGTATCAGGTAAGAAATAAACAACAATAAAAATAGACTGTATCAGTTAAGAAATAAACAACAATAAAAATAGAATGTATCAGGTAAGAAATAAATAAACAACAATAAAAAATAATTTATTTTAGGCAAGAAATAAAGAACAATAAAAATAGACTGTATTAGGTAGGAAATAAAGAACAATAACAATAGACTGTATCAGCTAAGAAATAAAGAACAATAAAATAGACTGTATTAGGTAAGAAATAAAGAACAATAAAAATAGACTGTATTAGGTAAGAAATAAAGAACAATAAAAATAGATTTATTAGGTAAGAAATAAACAACAATAAAAATAGAAGATAATGAAACTAACGAGAGATGTTGTAAAGGCCCTGCTCTGGAAAAGACTTCGCTGATCATATGTTTTTACAGTAAGTACACATGTTTTTATTGTAATGATCAGTACGTTAAGTACTCATGTTTTTATTGTTATTGTCAGTGTGTTAAGTATGTATGTTTTATTGTTATATTCAGTACATTAAGTATACATGTTTTTATTGTAATGGTCAGTACATTAAGTATACATGTTTTTATTGTCATTGTCAGTACATTAAGTTCAACATGTTTATATTGTTATGTTCAGTACATTAAGTACAATGTGTTTTTATTGTTATGGTCAGTACATTAAGTACAACATGTTTTTATTGTTACGGTTAGTACACTAAACAGATAATGTTTTGTATTGTTATAGTCAGACACTAAGTGTGCCATGTTTTATATTTATGATGTGTGTAGTAAGTAAACCAGTGCCAAATGACAAGCATAAATGCCAAGATGGAACGTATACGCGTGTAAGATCAGACAGGTACACTGGGTTGGAGCAAACGTATACACGTGTAAGGCCAGACAGGTAGACTGGACTGGAGTGCCAGTATTTACGTGTAAGGTCAGACAGGTAGACTGGACTGGAGTGCCAGTATTTACGTGTAAGGCCAGACAGGTAGACTGGACTGGAGTGCCAGTATTTACATGTAAGGCCCGAGAGGTATACTGGGTTGCAAGCCCCAGTATATACGCATAAAGTCAGATGGGTACACTGGGCTGGAGCACCTGTATACACATGTAAGGTTAGACAGGTACAGTGGGCTGGAGCACCTACATACACATGTAAGGTTAGACAGGTACAGTGTGCTGGAGTGCCAGTGAAAAGAGCTCGAGGCAGCCAGTGTAGTGAACAGGCAGCATGTGTGCTGAACATGCAATTAGTGATTTGAACAGGCAGTAGTTTTAGTAAACAGGCAACCACTGTGTGAACAATCAGCCAGTGTAGTGGACATCCAACAATGTAGTGAACATTAAACCATTATAGTGAACAGGCAGCATTGTAGTGAACAAACAGCCAGTATAGTGAACAGCTAGTGAGCCATTTTAGTGAACAGACAGAAAATGAAGTAAACAGGCAATCATTTTAGTGAACTGATGGCCAGTGTATAAACAGTCAACCAGTGTAGTGAACAAACAGTCTTTGTATTGAATAGACAGCCAATGAAGTGAACAAACAGAATGTGTAATGAACTGGTGGCCAGTCAAGTGAAAAGGCAGCCAGTTTAGTAAATAGGCAACCAAGAAAGTGAACAGGCAGCCACAGTGTAGTGAGCAGGCAGCCATTCTGTAGTAATCATGTAGCTAGTGGTAGGGAATAGACTCAATAGAGGATTTGTGTGTAGAGTTTGGGGGTTCTTAAAGTGTTTCGAGCAGCTGTTATTAAACTTTCTGAAGTTTCCGCAGGAAATAATTAAATAAAACCCAGGGAAGAAAGGTGAACTCGCGTCTTGACAACATCAGTGAACGTGTGAGAGATTTGTTTCAAGAACTACGTATGCCGCTTAGTATATATTCTGTGCAAACTGACGTCATGAAAGAATACTGTTGAGTATGGCTAGATTTCTCAAAACTGTCACAAAATGATGAGAATTCCACAAATATTAACTAATTGTGGAGGCATCTGACCGTGAAGGTGATATTTATTTTGAAGTAATCTTCGTGATTTAATTTTTTATCATCATAGAGCTATTCTTCCTCTATTGCTACTCTTCCTCTATCTCTACTCTTCAATCGCTACTCTTTCTCCATCACCACTCTTCTTCAATCACTATTCTTCCTCCATTGACACTCTTTCTCTGTTCCTCCATTACCACTCTTTCTCTGTTCCTCCATTACCACTCTTCTTTTACTCCATTGCTACTCTTTCTCTCTATCTACTCTCCCTCCGTTGACAGGCTTCCTCCATGAAATAACATAAGAATAACACTCCTGGGATGGTAGCATTAATTTCCTTCATGTTATCTGACAGTCGCCTTTGCGTGACATCAGCATACAAGTAATCGTATGATACTGGATGACGAGAGGCTGTGATCTGGTCCAAGAAATGAACCTGGTGGAACTCCAACTTTCAGGAACTCTCGATTGAAGTTATAGTCTTTTACAGACACTTGTCTGCATTTCGTGTTCTGAGTCATGCAAGGGGCTGTGTCACGACCGCAAAACACGCTGGCAACAATGGATTGTATGACAAAAGCGACCGAGAGATCAAGCGGAATAAGAAATGAAATATTGCCAATAGTCGTATTACAACAGAGAGTATTGATTTCGCATTTTGATGAGTTCGGTCGGCTGTATGAGAATTACTTATGGGATTGTTGGATTTAAATGGGATAAACTAGAGTTACCGTTCTCCGTTGCCAAACATTCTGGACATAAATAAGAGATTAAAAACATGACAGGGGTGTTTTGTTTCTCTAAGACTCAAGATATAGCTTTAAAAAAGGAAGTTTAATAACATCAATTTTACAGATTAATGGAAAACTCTACAGACACGGAGAAGTGTTAAAAGGGTGGGTAGGTGATGACGGAGGAGTGTTAACAGGGTGGGTAGGTGATGACGGAGGAGTGTTAACAGGGTGGATAGGTGATGACGGAGAGTGCCGAAGGTGTACGACAAACAGGGGTAAAGAGCAGAATCAAGATCGCTATGTGTGCCAGAGACAAAGTCGAGTTTGCAATGTCTTATTTGTGTAGCTTGTTGGCTAAAGCTCGGTTTTCTTAAAGTTTTTACAAAATATTACCCGACAGAAGCCTGTCTGGGTCGCTGCCAGCAGAAAAAACAGACTTACAAAAAATGAAATCACGAGGTCAGAATAATTTGTACATCATCATAATCCCCACGCGCGTCGATAACATGACGAAAAGCAAGGAAACAGGCTTAAAAAAAAAATGATCATAGAGAAGCCACGATAATCTGCGCGTCATCAATACCCGCACACGTATCGACAAAACAATAATATTGCTGCCATTTCATGATGATGCATTGCCCAGTGCGTTATTGAACAACTATGGCAAGCGGAAAGAAGTCAGCAGCATCCAGCATCATATTTCTGCACGCGCTATTGTTCCCTGTAAGAACAGATTTGAACTCAGAGATCTATGGTTACAGTGCACTAGATACAAGTTTTTTCCCCTTGATGAACTAAAAACCAGTACCAGAGTACTACGGATTTTTTGCAACGGAACTAGCAGGTGTTCAACTTAGATTAGTCTATAGTGTATAATATGATGATGTACTTCTGCTAAGGGGAGGGAACTCTGCATTATTTTAAAATTATTTTTTAAAATTTTATTATTATTTTAAATTAGCAAAACACTAAGAGACTATATGAGTAACATTTAATTTATCTTTATAACATTCTAACAATACTTAACTCTGACTTTGAGGGTAACTACGATAAAGACCCAATTCATGTGAATCTTTATAACATTCTAATTAGGTCTGACTTTGAGGGTAACTGCGGTAAAAGCCCAATAGGCCTGGCTTTGTGGGTAACTGCGGTAAATACCCGGTTCCAGTGACACATTATATATAACATTCTAAATAGCTCTGGTTTTGAGGGTAATTACTGTAAAAGCTCAATTCGAATCTAACTTTTTAACATTCTGAATAACTGGCACTTGGAGGATAACTGCGGTTACCTAGCCTTTCGAATCTGTCTTTAGTATTAAAAAAACAGAGTTTACGTATGTTCTAATGTCCTATGTCAGCGATTTGGCTGATCTAATCGAAATTTCTCTCTTTAAAAAAAATAGCTATGAAAAATATTTTCAATGGCTGGTTAATGGTTAATGTTTGCTTACGTTTAATAGTCTAGTTACTCTAGTATGTTGACAACAACGTCCAGTGCTCTATGACAGCGAAATGGACGGTTGAAATAAAGCGGCCAAGGAATCGAACTGTAGGGTTGGTTGGTCATGTAGGGGGGCGCTTCCGGCTTCCGCCGCTTTCGCGCTTGGGGTGGAGGAGTGGGGGAGAGGGATTCATCTGTCGTCCTCGTCGTTCGTTGGGTTAATCGAACCGTACCAATTATGGAATTCTATTTATATTGTCCCAACAGTGCGAACAAATGACCATATAGGTACGCACACTCAGATTTAATTCATGCATGCATATGTACTGTGTTATGAACTCATTACTGACACAAAACATTACATCCACTAATACATATCATGCACTCACTAAAGACTGCGCACAAATATACACGCATCATGCACGCACTCAAGCGTACTCCTACGCATAATGATGCACTTAATGCTTAAACACATGGTTCTGCACTTCACATTAACATCCATACCAACCCAGTGCACACTCACGCAATGAATTCGTATGCATAATAAGTTTGGAAATGAATGCAGCTATATACACTGCCACTCCTAAGTTAATATCACGTGGTTTTTGTAAAGAGGGATGAAAGCTATTAAAGGAGATAAATAATTAATCTTTCAGCTACCCCCCCCCCCCCCGGACAAGAACATGCGAACAAAAAAAAAATTGTTAGTTAAATTTACATATACATTTTAAATTTAAAAATGAACACTAATGTTGTATAATAGTTTTAAAAGATCATGAAACTGAAAAGGTTCCTTTGGAATCAATAAAATAAAGGACATTTAATACCTACCGTATTAATTTTATCTGTTATGGTTAACAAATGAAGCTCTTATACTATTTCATTACTGAACGATGTGTTACCATAGCGTGCAGTATCGCGTGTGCACGACCCGCTATGCCCCCAAGGCAGGTTTTATTAACAAGTCTGTCAAGGTCAATGGCCTACCGTAGCCAAAACCAATTAAAAACCGTTCAGATCAGCCTGACAGTCCCCACCATGGCTCAGTCACTGTCAAGAATATGTGAACATTGCGCTGGAATGGGTTATCGAACGGTTGAGCAAATAGTATAAAAAGGGCGAGCACTCGGTATGGACAGGTGGGAATAAACTGATTCGAGTAAACTGTAATCTGAGCTCAGCAATGGAAGACAATTATCTCCTCTTTGTTAGCACTACCTTGGATGCATGATACTCGAGTGAGGGTGTTTTTTTTAAATTCAAACGAAACAAACATTCGTACAACGAACAACAACAAAACTTAAAACAGTGAACAAAACAAAACGAAAACACCTAAAACAAGAAAGCGTTGATTCAGCATTAAAACTCCAAAGTAAATACACTACAGAGCTTAAACTTAATACACGATTAGATTGTTCACTAAATAACCTTGACTCTAACCCCCAATGCGAAATCAGCCCTGGGCGGAAGTACTTCTCATAATTTCAGTCAGAAAACTGAGACTTCTTTTTTATCGAGACTAAAGACCACACAGTCTGTAAGATAAAAGTTGGGCCAGTTGGCTGCCACTCCTCAGTTCTAAGGCTGTTGGAATAATGCTTGAATGAGTCCCGCATCTCATTGTATTTCCTACCTTCATAATACATAGTAGCAAGGAAGTGAACACACACACAAACAAATACACAGTCGAAGCACTGAACCGAATGTTGATTGGTGCATTCCGCGCCAACTGAGAGTGTTCTTTTTCGTGGTTCCGTTTTTTTTTTAAAGTTGACCTTTCTATTTTTAAGTTGATCTCACCGTTAGGAAGCAGTGACTCCAAATCGGGACCTTGTGCGCAAGCGAATGCGTGTTATTAAGAAACTAGGCGTGCAGTAACCTGTTTGTCGCCTTCTTAGCGCGTCACAGGGGTAAGTGAAATAGGATTTTATCTCCCCTTGGTAAGACTTAAATGACGCCGTCGCTTAGCGACGCCTGCAATGAGATTAACCGTAAATCGCGAAATTTCCCGTGTGTTGATGGATTGCTACAAAGACGGTGTCATTTTAAAAATCCACGAGAAAGCATTGAACATTGGAGTGATTCAGAGAGAATGGTAAGTAACGTGTATTTGCTGTGCATCAAGATATACATATCGAAACATGTCTGTTACACAGGTGACACATTCAGGCATACAAAACCGAACTTAGTCGAAACTATGGAGAAGTCTAATTATAGCGTGTGGTGCACTCCTGCTTTGCTGTTGTGTATAGAATCACAAAGACACGGCGTCAGTGTATGATTTTAACAGATGAAAGTCAGATATAATCAGGCAATTGCCATATCCGTGTGACAAAAGTGTGTATTGTGGCAGGGTGTTTGTTTATACATAGGTGCCTACTCGTAGGCCTGTTTTAATCATGATTATGTATTCTCATCTGTTTACTTAGTGTGTGAAGAAAAAGTTAAAAATACGTACAACGTACACCTTTTCTTTGTGTTCATTTGTTAGTGGGAACTTCTTACTGGTGTAAGTAACTTAATTGTATAACTTGCACTGATTAACCCACTCGCTAACTGAAGTGCCAATGAATGAGTCGAGTAGCGTTGTCATGTATCTCACTGTCAACAGAACTTCATATAAAGTTGTTTCCTCTTTGGACACAGTGGATTGCTAGGCTACAAGCAACATAGCCGCTATTTCACTTAGACAACTAAAAGTATATAATAGTAGCTTGTGGGGGGAGGGGTACCATCGTGTGTTAGATGAACAATGAAAGCCCTATTTCAATTTGATTTGATAGATCTGTTGAGTGTTAAGCAAGCAGAGGTCTACCCTAATATGAAATTTATTTAAACTAGAAGATACTTAATTTGCTCTTGTTCTAATCTAAACCAAACATTATCACAGATCTATGTTAGTGCTGTAAATGCTGTTACTAGCAATGGTCTTATCTTAAATGTATTTATGCTGATTAGTTTTAGAGTAAAATATCTATGAGTTCGATACAGTGTTGAAAGTTTGGAGTTTTAAATAAAAAAACATCTCTTCGGATGAAAAATAGACAAAAATTGTTTATCTCTTTATGATGCATTAATTTTTTTTTTAATCGATAGATCAGCTCAGAAAAAATTATAAAATAGAAGAAAATAAAACAGATAAAGAATTCGTGAAATAAAAAAATGTACAAATTAAAAAAAAACTGTTATGCAGGATTCTAAGTATTCTAAGCTTTAATTACCACTACTTGCATATCCACCCACTTCAGCACTTATGACCAGCTTAGAAACAATCACGGATTTGCGTGTTACAGCATAAACACATAAAAAAACTCACAATGCAATGTATGGCGGTAAATGTTATTGTTTATATTTAGCAGTGACAATCGTCTGTCCCTCTTTCAATTTCATTTTCCATCTATATCTGTCTGTGTTTTGTTTGCCTGTGTGTGGTGTGTATATCTTGCTTGTTTGTATGTGGTGTGTGTATTGTTTGTTTGTGTGTGGTGTGTATGGCTTGCTTGTTTGTGTGTGGTGTGTGTATTGTTTGTTTGTGTGTGTGGTGTATGGCTTGCTTGTTTGTGTGTGGTGTGTGTATTGTTTGTTTGTGTGTGGTGTGTGTATTGTTTGTGTGTGATGTGTATTGTTTGTTTGTGCTTTTGTGCGTGGTGTGTATGTCTTGTTTGTGTATGGTGTGTATGTGTCTTGTTTGTCTGTGTGTATATTGTGTTATTATGACGTTTTGCTAGGAGATGGCAAGATGTTAATTCTCCACCCCCCGGACCGCCCGTAACAATAGACTAATCCTCAAAACACACCTCCTGGCTGGACAACACGAGTTAGAAAGAGGAACGATAGAAACGTAGAATGGAAGAGTGATAGTTCTAGATAGAAGACAGCTCGAGACCCCTGATACATAGAGTCAGAATAGTAAATAAATACCAGTGACAGACTACAACATATAACATTTAAGTAAGTCACGCTAACACGAGTGGTCTATGTATCAACTACAATTGTATTCAACAAGAAATAGCATAAGACATCTTGGTTACATATAGCAAATAGTTCAACAGTTACAAATAGAATTTATATATACTACACGACCATGTGGTGTGGTAAGAGAATGTTCATTTTTAGTCCTATGGCCTGTAGTGGTTATTTGGTTCATTCATAAGAGTGAACTATAAGTGAGTTTATAAGAGAACACTGAATATTTCTGAGGGAACTCTAGGTTACTTTGGTAGAGTTTGTCTATAACATGACTGACGCTGTTCAGCTTCTTGGTTCTATAGTCACTTAGCTTTGTTTCGCTCACGTGATGTTTGGGGTCCCAGTGTCATAAATATATATATAGCCTTATATACGGTTGCACAAAAGGTCTGTGGAACTGCCTCTCCTGCCCTTGGGTAGTTCCATTCTGGTGTTGCTTCATGGCTCAGTGCTCATCAAAACCACATCCAGAATAAAGTGACATCCGAGATAAAGTGCTGATCTGCCAGTGAATACACATGGGCTAAGAAATCGTCCTCATGTGTTCTCTGACTCATACTTAAATGGTCATCATACATTTAAATATCATAAGTGAAATATAACAATATAAATTAAAATTAATGTCAAGAAGTCAATATGAGCATAATATTAGTTAAATAAGCAAAACCACATACTATCAGAAGTAATATATACAGAGGGTGATTTCCTTCTGTGTTGATAACCAGTGATATGGTTAGTAGTATGATTATACTTTGTTAACACCAGAAGGCAAAATACGTGTTGCCTCGATGGTTAGCTGCATTCGAATAATGATTTACAGGTGAATTTCAGGTACACTCGCTCAGGTGGCTGAGCTGTGTTTAATTGGTTAGTTTAGTGAGTTGTCTGGAACGTTCAGGTATGTTTCCAGCCTGGAGATAAGGGTCAGCCTTTCTAGAAGGTAGGTTTACGTGTAGTCTGGAGTAAGGGTGGGTGTGGGCTACATAAACCATTATGTGACAGTTATGTATTTTGTTTGTGTGTTCTATATGAATTCCTAAGCATGCCTTGATAAACTGTATGTTTTGTTGGATGGACAAACAGACGAAGAAGCGGCAGATAGATAGATAGATAGATAGATAGATAGATAGATAGATAGATAGATAGATAGATAGATAGGTAGATAGATAGATAGATAGATAGATAGATAGATAGATAGATAGATAGATAGATAGATAGATAGATAGATAGACAGATAGAATCAGAAACAGACATAATCAGAGACAGACAAACAGACATAGAACATGAGAGCCAGACATAGAAAATGAGACATACATAATCAGAGAGAGAGAGAGAGAGAGAGAGAGAGAGAGAGAGAGCGATAGAGGGACAAAGAAAGAGATTAAACATAGTCAGTGGGCAGACAGTCACAAACAAGCAGAAAGACATAATCAGAATGAGAGACAGACAGACAGAAAGACAACATTGTCAGAAAGTGAGAGAGAGAAGAAAGACATACATTCAGATAGACATAGCCAAAAGAGAGAGATAGACACTCAGAAAGAAAGACAGATATGGGAAATGAGGCAGGTAATAGTGTACGTTGGCAGAAAGACAGATATGGGAAATGAGGCAGGTAATAGTGTACGTAGGCAGAAAGACAGATAATCAGACAGACTGAGCAATCGATATACAAATCGGATAAATAGTTAAGTGTATAAAGAAATACTAACACAATTCTTAACTGCCTGTATCGATCTTTGACTCAGAACATTACGTAAATCGTACGCAGTGTTGGTTTCGACCCCCATTATTCTGAACACCCCCACCCACCCACCCCTTCAGCAATAAATAATACTTTTATTCTTTTGAGGAATTTCCTTTTCAAAGTCAAAGAAATAAAGG
Organism: Sinotaia quadrata; assembly: GCA_028829895.1. Classification (NCBI taxonomy): domain Eukaryota; kingdom Metazoa; phylum Mollusca; class Gastropoda; order Architaenioglossa; family Viviparidae; genus Sinotaia; species Sinotaia quadrata. Next base: position 112,109,135 of record CM054177.1, on the reverse strand, counting down.
CTGTTGCAAGAAATTGATTTTTCTGCTAATGGAAAATTGGCTTTTGCACATACGCTTGAGGAGGGAAAAACTAATGGGACTTTCCAACTCTTTTCGTGTTCATGCCATTATAGCAAGGAAAACATTTTATCCTGCTGTATTCTGCTTTATGGCTGTACAGAATGTATTCTTTTCTGTTTGGGTTTATAGCTCTACAAACTATATCCTGTTCTGTTCTGGTTTACGGCTCTATAGATTATGCCCGACCCTGCGGTGGTTTATGGCTTTGTAGACTATATCCTGTGCTCGTCTACTTTACGGATTTATAGACTATGTCGTGCTCTTATGACTATACAGACTATGTCGTGCTCTTATGACTATACAGACTATGTCTTGCTGGTTTATGGCTCTATGGACTATATAACCCGCTTTGTTGTGGTATATGGCTTTGTAGTCTATATCATGCTATCCTATAGTTTATGGCTCCGTAGACTATATCCTGCTCAGTTGTGGCTTATGGTTCTGTAGACTGTATCCTGCTCTGTTCTGGTTTATGGCTCTGTAAGGTGCGTCGTGCTGGATATAGTTCTATAGATTATATCCTGCTCTATTGTGACTTATGGCTCTATAGAATATATCCTGTTTTGTTTTGGTTTATGGTTCTGCAGACTATGCCCTGCTCTATTGTGGTTTATGACCCCGTAGACTATGACAGCGAAAAACGGACGTAGTGTCACTGTCTCCAACTGTTTATTTACAGTCATGCGTGGCTTGTGGTAATCACTGGCACGAACATTTTAATTACGTGTATTGTATTCTCGGATACGCATAAATTGTCAGTTACGCCTCATTAGGAGTTCTTTGGTGCAGAAAATGCTATTATACAGAACATGCTAGAGTGGGGATGTAAGTTTTTTTTTTCCTTGAGAAGAATTTATTTAATTTATTTATTAAACCATTTAGCTAGAAATACAAAGATGTTTTGAAAGAATTATCACTTTGATTATTTCTGATGATGTGTCTATGTAGCAGTGAAACTTCAAATAAAAAAGCAAGACAACCAAAATGACAACGATGATAATAAACATGATGATGATGATGATGATGATGATGATAATACAATGCAGCTGTACCAAATGAAAGACACTTCTGAATAAAAGAGAAGGAAAAGACAGAAGAGCATCAGGGTCTTAGTGTACCCATCATTTGAAGGATAGCATCGTTATAGTCAAATTCTGTTTAATACCAGGTCCCTGCCACCTAGAATGAACTTCCTTTAGAACTCAGACAGTCATACCGTAAAGTATTTCGAAAAAGCTCCTAAATCGTATTGCTTTTTACTGAAACAATATTCTTTACTTTATGATAAACTTTATCAACAGTATGTTAAAGATGAAGTGTACTTGATAACCTTTATCAGCCTTACGTTAAAGAATAACTCCTCTTGATAACCTTTATCAGCAGTACGTTAAAGATCAAGTGCTCTTGATAACCTTTATCAAAATTACGTTAAAGATTAAGTGCTGTTGATAACCTTTATCAGCAGTACATTAAAGATTCAGTGCTTTTGATAACCATTATCAGCAGTACGTTAAAGATTAAGTGCTCTTGACAACCATTATTTGCAGTACGTTAAAGATAAGTGCTCTTGATTAACTTTATCAGCAGTACGTTAAAGATTAAGTTCTCTTGATAACCTTTATTAGCAGTTCGTGCAGAGATAATGCAATAATAAGTTTAGCGACTGGTTCCTGTCTCACTTCAACCTGTGAAGATCACCATAATTTCTCTCTCTCTCTCTCTCTCTCTCTCTCTCTCTCTCTCTCTCTCTCTCTCTCTCTCTCTCTCTCTCTCCCCACGTTGGTTTATATTAATCCTTCTATGCTAATCATTTCTCTCCCCATCGGCACCCCTGCAGTGTTGGTATGAACAGAATCACAAATCTGTGTGATTGGTCGATATTTTACAGATCGATAGACAGATATACAACTCATCCGTATTCCCGTCTACACAGGTGTAGACAGCTGATAGATTGAACAAAAAGTCAGAATGAATGAATGACTTTTCATATTGTAACAAATAGGTAGATCAAGTCCGATAGCTGCTTTAGAGTTGTAAAAGACAGACAAAAGCTCTGCGTACAGCCGACACAATCCATACATCACCTGTATATGACAAATATTACTATAACAAGTATTATAGTTAAAGTACAGACTTGTGAGTATAGGTTAATGAGAGTTTACAAAAAGTCCGATTCTCTCTCCTAAATATGAATAACTTGAGATGCTTGTCTCCCCTTGGGAGGATGTGGACAGAGTTCTTGTATATAGATGCTCTCAGAGTAAATAACGTATGCTTTATTAATCAGTACCAAAGACAGCACGTGGGCATATCATTTCCTTATAAACAAACAATGCAGTCACATAATTGTATAGCTTGTTGGCATACATCGTGTAACTGTTAATCTGGTGGTGTTCAATCACTAATCTCGCATAGACAATATGGTTATAGGACATTATAATTCATAATTCATAATCCTGAGTTACAGATTAGCATATTCCAGAGGACGAATCTTCCTATTTATCTTCCTATTTACATTTCGTAATCCTATTTCACGACCCCCCATCCCTAGGATTATTGATTACGTAATCTTGGGACAGCAATAATACAAAAAGACAACATAAAATCATAAAAACTACAAGACAAGCGCAACAGATATCTACGATTAATTAATCAACATATATTCAGACAATTGCAAATCAGTGTGTGCGTTATTAACAATTTAATAAGGTTTAAAATGCAAACAATAGCAAAAAAGTAATCGAATACTAAGGGAAAATATAGAGAAAAGCTAATAAGAATTGTTCTCTTAGATTTGAAATATTCAGGTTAACAAAAGCATTTAAGTAGTAGAATATGCTGAATGTCCTGTACAGGATGTTTTCTCTTATCTTTGCCTATGTGGTATAAAAGGACAACAACTCAGTTTATGGTCCAATTATTAAAATAAACCTTCCTTTGTAATGGCTGTGGGGATCTAATTAAGCAAGGCCTACTGACAGGAATCCTAAAGTATAACTATGAGAAGAATGGAGTGCTTTTGACATTTTCCTAGTCCACATGCATTTTGTAATGGTATTAAGTAGACTGAGGTAAACTCATAGTACGTGTGTGCAGACCCATCGGCTAGCTTTATCACTATCATTGTTCACGATGCATCCATTTTCGAGATCCTTCCAGGGTGGGAGGGGGGAGAGCTAAATGAAGATGGGTATTAAGGGTAACTCTAAGAGGCCACTTTCCCTTCTTATCACATATACACTGATTAAAACTATTTAAACTGTTATAATCTTAATTAAGGTATTACAAACTTTAATACTGGTATCATAAGCTTAGTTAATGTTATAATCATAAATGGTGGAATCGTAAGCTGAGTCTGTGGTGTTTTGAGATTAGATATGCTGTTATATGATGTTTTTGTGCTGTAAGTTAGTGGTGTAATGCAGTTATTTAATGGTGGAATAAGCTTTGCTGGTAGTATTATAAGCAAAGTTAGTGACGCTATGAACTTATTTAATGGTGGCATAAACTTTGCTGTTATCGTTATAAGCTTAGTGTTACAAGTTGGCATAGTCAGCAATCGTATACACTTATTTACTGTTATAGGATAAGCGAGGTTTTACTTAGTTCTTATTAGCTTAGTTAACGGCAAGCTATAAAGCTTATTTACTGGTGTTAAGAGCTATAAGCTGAGATACTGTTGCTATAAGCTATAAGCTTAGTGGTGTTGTGAGCTAGAAGCTTTGTTCTTGTGTTATAAAGTACATGTTTGGTTACTGATGCTATAAGCTCTAATTTTCGTTAGTGGTGTTATAATTCACATGCAACACATCTAACCCTAGAAGTTATTTCTTTTCTGTTCCTCTAACTGGTTGTAAATCCTGATGACAACGAGTTACGAAATATGATATATTTTGTATTTCATTTTCCACTCGGGAATTTTGAACAGCCTAACAATGACCTAATTAACATCTCAGCGATCTGTACACAAATGCACTGCATAAAGGATAGCATCAGTTACAACAGTACTCTTCTGTCATCTGTAAATGTAAAAAAAGAAAACCAGGTGCACTTTAATGCAATGTTTAATTAGCATAATATATATAAACACTATACAAACAGTGTTTACCGTGTTCAGCAGTATGCCCTCGCACAAGTTTAGCCGGTCCGGGATATCCCAGTGTTGTAATTGAGAATGTACGAGCTTGTTTATGTCTGCTTTTGAGAGCATAATAAATGCTCTTGTAACTGTGTCAGACAGTTGAGAAGGAAAGCCTTTACTTCACAATTTTGGCGTGGATAATCTAAGCGTTCACATATTAGGCTTTCCTTTTCAAAATGTACTGTGTTTAACTGCAACATTCGCTGTAGTCCAGAAACAGGAGCGAGGGCTGAGAAAAGCTTACTGTAAGTGCATATAAGCAGTTGGGCTCACGTGCTCTTTATCACTATTTTTAATTGGCCTTCAACTGCTGTGTGAGTGTATCGTACATACTACACGTTTTCGGCTAAAATGAACAAGAGGCGTCGTCTGCTGTCTGATCATTGTCGTTTTTCTGACTTGTAGCCGACGTTGTTGATCTAATGGTTATTATTAACTACATTGAGAGTAGCGGTAGGATAAAAATAAGGCTTACAGTTTGTGTTAGGTTGGAAGCCCAGAATTAAATTGCCATTAGAAATAAAGTTAGGGTTACAGAGAGGGAAAAGTTTTATATTTGGTCACTTTTATGTTCATATTAGGTCATCATTATGGACACAAATATTTTCCCCCCACGATTACACCGCCATAATAATAGGTGGTCGACGTGCAATACACACAGATTCTAACGATCAACCTATCTGCAGGTCACTGCTAAAGCAAGAACATAAATCAAAGCGATAAAAACGATTATTTAAAAAGAAAATCAAATGATGTGTCCGTAATGTTGATTTAAAATGATAGATCATAGGTACTGGCAGTAATTCTCGTTTAGAATGACTAATAGTGAATAAAGCAAATCCCTTTTGAATCGTAAGGTAATATTTCTTTTTATCTCCCTTTCATGTTATTGGTTTGTTTAATCTCTAGAATACATTCATCAACGTTGCCGAAATAAAACTTAACAATCATAACCTTTTATAAAAAGCATTAATAACTATGTAGATATATAAAATACACATGCATTCGTGTACTGTGCTAATATATTGTTGAAAGAAAACTGCATTAGAGAATTTTCTGAAAATTCATGTATTAAAAGAATATGTCTACGTTGCCAGTAACTAAATGTCTACGTTGCCAGTAACTAAATATTGTCAATCGTTTAGATTTACAGAAATCTAGCGCAAAGGTAGATCAAAAATTACTTCTTTGTCTAACTTTCTAAAAGTAACTGAAGTGGATTCTTATGGAACAGTCTTGACACGAAAAGCACGCAGAGTAATCAAATAGCTTCCAGAATCATTTTTTGAAATTAGTAAGCAATTCATACGAACAGCACGCAAAGTAATAAAATAACTTACTAAATCATTCTCAGAATCATTAGTAAGCAATTCACACGAACAGCTCGAATTAATAAAATAATATACTGAAGCACTCCTGAAATCATTAGCAAATAATAGACACGAACAACACAAATAAAGACATAATTTACTAAGACAATCCTTAATCATTAATCAGCAAAATAAAATACTGACACACCACCGAAATCATTAGTAAGCAATATACAATAGATCACGGAAGCATTTCTTAAATCATTAGTAAGCGATATATAATATCATACGAAAACATTTCTTAAAACATTAGTAAGCAATATACAATAGCATAAAAGCCTTTCTTAATAATTAATAAGCAATTCACACGAACAGCACACAGTAATGAAATAACTTACCGAAACATTCCTGAACTCATTAGTAAGCAATATAAAGTAATGTATTGAAACATATTTGTCAGTATGAAATAACATATTGAAACATTAGTAGTCGGTATAAAATAACATAATGAAACTTTCCTGAAATCACTAGCAAACAGTCTCAAAGATGAATGAGAGTTTGTCGCAAATCAATAATTCCATGCATGAAAAAAATATAATCCGAATAAAGAACAACTGCAAATCATAGTCTATCCGCTACAGTTCCTTATATCCGCCCCCGAAATAAATAAATAAAATATATTTAATAAATTGCTGTGACATAAAAGTTACCATGGCGCATTCGAGTTTCCTTTTAAGTCTGTCATTGGTTAGTTACATTTAATATCTGTCAGTGGTTAGTTATGTTTAATATCTGTCATTGGTTAGTTATGTTTAAAATCTGTCATTGGTTAGTTATATTTAAAATATGTCATTGGTTATTACGTTTAAAATCTGTCATTGGCTAGTTACATATAAAATATGTCATCGGTTATTTACATTTAAAATCTGTCTTTGGAAGGATTGCCTCTTTTTACGTCTGCTTTCCATAGCTTATCCGGTTTTGGGTGTGGAGAGAGAAAGAGGGAGTGAGAAAGAGATCACAAACATTACTTAAAACCTGACGCCATTTTATTTGTCGTTGTGAATATTTGATAACATACGTGTTATTGATATTACTTTATATCTTTTGTTGTGAGCATTGTATTCAAACGTAACGTGTAGGTCTATTTAGTGCGTTAGTGTAACTGAAGGAAAGAACTAACGTGGATTTAACTGCGGCTCAGTATTGACTGACACTCTTGCTGGCTATTCACAAAAGAATGGTGGTGCTTTGTTCAAACACTTTCTAAATTTTCCTTTCATCTAAGCCTTCTAAGGGGACTGGCGACGGCCATTTTGTCTCCATCTGATCGCCTATATTTTTCTGGGCATCACATTTACCATGACGCTGTTTTTCTTCATAATTGCTGATCGACAGAATGTCTTGCAGAAATCCCGGCCTCAGTAAAGACGATTTATTGATTTTGTCTCCCCTTAGCATTTGACGATCATGCCCGGCTGTAATTAAACTTAAGCACACAGCTTCCAGATGTAACTGAGACGGCCGTCAATAATTCGCATTTTAAAGCTATGCTTCGTGGAGAGGTTCGCAACTCTATTATTTCCACAGAAAATGTCAATTTGTGCGCTTGCCGGGAGGAAAGGCATTGCCGTGACAAAATAAATATTTGGATGGCGATGCTTGCTTCGGATATCGGCTTGTGCATAGGAACAGACAGATCAGTTGTTACGGTAAGGTGCAACTTCAAGGTAGTTGATAGGCATGTGATTGGACGATAGCTGCTTGATTTTGAGCATTTCTCTGGGTCTTTCATAATCAGACTTGTTTTTCCCTTTACCATCGATGATTTTTTAATTATTGCTGTTCTATTATTAGACTTATTGACAACTTATTATTATTATGCCTCTTTCCACGACTTCTGTTTGACTGTCGGTTGTGATCCAAGGTCTCGGAATCTTACCAAGATTCTGGGAGATCCAAGGTTTTACGGAGGATGTGGGCACTTCCGAGGAGCGCTGCTTTGAGTAGTGGAGCGAGTCTGTGGTTTCCAGGGAGTTTATTCAGGTAGCCTTCCAATTCAGATGTTATGTTCCCCAAGGCTCCTATCACTATAGGTATCACTTCTGCTTTTACATTCCACAGTCTCTTAATTTCTAATCCGAAGTCTTGGTATTTTTCTCTTTCTTTTGTTTTTATGTTTCTATCACTTGGAACAGCGACATCTATGATTGTTACTGTTCTGTTACAATGTCTGGTCTTCGTTCAGGAATCACCCGATCTGTTCTTATCTCGAAATCCCACAGTATTTTGACTTCTTCTGTTTCGGTGACTGCTTCTGGTTGATGCATCCATGCTCTTTCTGGGGTTTTTATGCCATAGTTCTCACACAAATTTCTATGTATGTGTTTTGCCACTTCGTTGTGTCGTTTGGTGTATTCTGTTCCAGCCAGAACCAGATAGTAAGTGCTCTGTTGTCTCATCCATGGATTTGCAGAGTCTACATTTGGAATCATTTGAGATTCATGATTTTCGTTTTGTGTGATTTGGTGTTGAATGCTTGATCTTGTGCAGCTGTTATGAGTGCTTCTGTTTCTATTATTATTATTACTACTACTATTATTATTCAGCCTCTTTCGACTTCTGTTTGACTGTTCGGTTGTGAACCAAGGTTTCGGAATCTTAGAGATCCATGGTTTTACGGAAAATGTGGACATTTCTTTTAGTACTAAGATAAGTCTGTGGTTTCCAGGGAGTTTATTCAGATGATAGTCTTCCAACTCAGATGTTATGTTCCCCAAGGCTCATGGTTTAACATTCCACAGTCTCTGGATCTGAAGTCTTGGTGTTTTTCTATTTTTCACTTTTCGTTTTGTTCCTATCACTTAAAAAGCGACATCAATGATTGTTGCGGTTCTGTTGGAGGTATTGAGAACTACAATGTCTGGTCTTCGTACATGAATCACTCGATCTGTTCTTATCTCGAAGTCCCACAGTATTTGACTTCTTCTGTTTGGGTGACTGCTTAAGAGATAGAATACACTCGATCGCATATAAAAAATTATAATTAAGACGGCCTGACATTAGTTATATACTTTCACTATAGTTATTTTGTTGTATATTTCAGACTATACAAGTAAAACAAATATAATTTTGTTGTCCCCACCATCGGACTGTTCCAACTGTCTGCTACTGGCATTCCAACTGAAAGAAGGAAAAGTTGTCATATTGCCACTGATTTTGAAGGTGGCTTAATTCCTCAAGTTATCCCAATTCTACATTAAAATGAGTGCCAAAGGTCGAGGGAAGAAAAAGGACGAAAAGCCTCCCCCAGCTACAGGACCCGGAAGTAGAATCATTTCTTTACCTGAACCACTCAAGAAAAAGCATATCAAGCGCCTGGAGGATGGGAAGAAGGTATTTATACATAGTGAAGGTAGAAAGTGACAAAGATATCTCAAAATTGTCTTTATCTTTATATCCCTTCAGCGTATGTCTGCATTCATTGGTTTTGTTGTCTTTAGCATTGTTTTGTGTTTGTTGTCTTTAGTATTTGCTGCGTGCATTTGTTGTCTTTAGTATTCGTTGTATGAATGTGTTGTCTTTAGAATTTGTTGTCTTTGGTATTTGTTGTCTTTAGTATTTGTTGCATGTATTTGTCTTTAGCATTTGTTGTTTGTGTGTGTTGTCTGTAGTATTTGTTGTATGTATTTCCTGTCTTTAGTATTTTTGTATGTGTTTGTTGTCTTTAGTATTTGTCGTTTGTTTTGTTGTCTTTTGTAGTTGTTGTACGTATTTGTTTACTTCAGTATTTGTTACATGCAATTGTTGTCTTTAGTATTTGTCACATGTAATTGTTGTCTTTAGTATTTGTCACATGTATTAGTTGTATGCATTTGTTATCTTTAGTAATTGTCACTTGAACTTGTTGTCTTTAGTATATGTCGTATGAATTTGTTGTCTTAGTATTTGTCATCTTTAGTATTTGTTGTCTTAGTACTTGTCCTATGTATTTGTTGTCTTTAGTATTTCCAGAATGCATTTGTTTTCTTAGTATTTGTGACGTTTTGCCGCGAGATGGGCAAGATGTTAGTTCTCCACCACCCTGGTCCACCCGTAGGCTAATCCCCAAAAAAGATAAATGATATATAATGCAGAATAGAAGAGTGATAGTTCTAGAAGATAGCTCGAGCCTCCTGATACATACAGCCAGGATATTAAATAAATACAAATGACAGACTACAACATATAACATGTGGGTAATGTTAACATGAGTGCTCTAAGTATGAACAATAAAAGTGTTCAACAAGAAATAACATAAAACAGCACTGTTGCATATAGCGAATAGTTCAACAATTACAACTAGAGTTTATAAATGTTTATAACTCAAATCACGACCATGTGGCATCGTAAGAGAATGTACATTGTGTGTCCTAAGTACTGTAGTAGTTATTTGGTTCATTTGTATGAGCAAACTATAAATGAGCTTATAAGAGAACACTGAATTTTCTGAGTGAACTCTAAAAGTACTTTGATTAAAGTTCAAGTGAATTCAATTGTATCTTGACTGAAGCTGTGCAGTTGTGATTTATAAATACATAACTTTACAATCTCCTGACGTGCCATCTACGGTCCCAGTGAATGTCATAACAGACGCACATGAGGTCCATTGAACCGGTCCTTGGCATGTGGGTTGTTCTGCTCTTTTGAGCATTTTGAACATTGATTCTCTGGGGGTTTTCCTGATATGTACACACATCAAATTTTAATTTTTAATCAATAATATCAAGTTATGAAGTGCCTACACATCTTTCTGAGAATTCCGTAATAAATGGTTTGGGTCTTTGGGAGACTCCATGTAATCCACTCCTGGGTCTGGTACCCGATTTTGTATAATGGTGGAGCTGACCCTCCCAGGACCAATATGTGTGTAAGGGATATGGTATTGAAAACAAAATTTAATTCATCACTATGCCCTGAGATTCCGATTAGCCTGGGATATCCTTCTGCTAGCATCCCCATAACATCACTATTCTCTGTCCACTCCACCCCAATATGCCAAAGTCAACTCTATAACATCACTATTCTCTGTCCACTCCACTCCAATATGCCAAAGTCATCCCTATAACATCACTATTCTCTGTCCACTCCACCCCAATATGCCAAAGTCATCCCTATAACATCACTATTCTCTGTCCACTCCACCCCAATATGCCAGTCAACCCTATAACATCACTATTCTCTGTCCACTCCACCCCAATATGCCAGTCAACCCTATAACATCACTATTCTTTGTCCACTCCACCCCAATATGCCAAAGTCATCCCTATAACATCACTATTCTCTGTCCACTCCATCCCAATATGCCAAAGTCATTCAATCCATTAATGCAAGACGTAGTAAGAGAGGTAATTAACAGTTTATTTAACAACAAGCATAATTTAATATTAATAACAAGCAAATATTCCAATACACACAGAATTAATGTTTTCTAATCCTACTCAAAACTGTCAATCACAAAATTTGCTAATTCATTCAAATCATTTCATTAATTCTCCCACATTCCACAAAAGTAAGAAGAAAAAGGAAGAAAACAAACATTAATATAGTAACACTCGGTCTGTTACGTCAAGGCCATTCAATGGCAGTTCAGCAACAGTTCATTGTCAACAGTGTCCTTCACACTTGCCCAATTAACAAGCTGGGGTACTCTAGTCTTATATTTGTATAGATTGATAATTAATTTTAAATTTAAAGAGATAGAGAACAGAGTCATAGTTTTAATGGTAACCAAATATATTTCCATTTTGTAAAGCGGAGTTGTCTTCTCCTGAGTCTGGGCGTGCGCTGCACCTGTCAGGCCACCTTATGCAGGGTTATTGGAAAAGGAATTACTTTGTATGCTTGTTCTTCATGAATCATGCAAACAACTCTGCCTATGAAACGACATTATTCGACATACAGACTAAATACTTTATATCAG